>OX457028.1:37358564-37958564 GCA_949752745.1 Protula sp. h YS-2021 | reverse complement strand
TGTTCTGTTGAGAAGGTGGTTTTCATTCGGTGTGACCATGTCGACGTGGAAAGACTACTTGACCAATATTTACTTCAAACCTGGACAGCCTGGAGCATTTGCTGGTCCTTACAAACTGTATCACATCTTACGAAAACATAATCAACCAGTCACACAGTCACAAGTGAAGAAATGGTTGCAGGATCAAGATGCTTTTAGTTTACTCCAACCTGTCAAATACAGGTTCAAAAGACAACGTGTCATTACACGTGGTATTGATGACATGTGGGATATTGATTTGGCTGATATGGGAAACATAGCTCCCTATAATGATGACATACGCTTTTTACTCATTGTCATTGATGTGTTTTCCAAATATGTCTGGGTACAGCCAATACCTAATAAATCACATACCAGCGTCATACAAGCTTTCCAAAAGATTTTTCATGACACACGACGAAGACCGCGAACTCTAAGGTCTGATAAAGGAACAGAATTTAAAAACAGATGGGTAAAAGCATTTTTGAAGAAAGAAGGCATTCATGCTTATACCACAAAGAATGAAACCAAAGCCAACTTTGCTGAAAGAGTCATTCGTACTCTAAAGGGAATGATGTATCGGTATTTTCTACATAATCAAACTTACCGTTATTTAGACATTCTTCCAGACTTGGTGTACAATTACAACCATAGACCTCATGGTTCTCTTCCTAATAAATATGCTCCAGCCGAGATTCGTAAAGACAACGAATCAAAAGTGTGGAAGTATATGTATGTCGACAAACTGAAATTGAAACCTAAGAAGAAGAAGAAGAAGAAGTACAAATTTAACATTGGTGATCATGTTCGCATTTCTCACATTAAATATGTGTTTCAACGGGATTATCACATCAAATGGACGCAAGAAGTCTTCATTGTCACACATCGTTGTAAGAAGCAAGGAATACATTTATATCGTGTGAAAGACTTTTTAGACGAAGATATTGATGGTCATTTCTATGAAGAAGAACTGCAGAAAGTGACCAAAGATATTGAATCTATTTATAGAATTGAAAAAGTCTTGAAAACACGTAAAAGACGAGGAGGAGGTGTGAAAGAATTATTTGTCAAGTGGTTAGGTTGGCCAAACAAGTTTAACAGTTGGGTGAAAGAAACAGACATTCAACAATGAAGCATCCATTTACATGTTTAGTCTCTGGACCTACAGGCAGTGGCAAAACGTCTCTGGTGAAGGAAATTCTAGAACAAAAGTTGATTAAACCCTCTCCAAAAAGCATTTTATGGCTCTATGCAGCAGATCAGCCTTTGTACAAGGGAATGAAAGGCGTGGAATTTTACCAAGGCATTCCAGATGACATTGAAGAGCGTTTTAACCCGAAGAAACCAAACTTACTTATCATTGATGACTTAATGACGAAATGCCATAGTGATGAGCGTATGACACGTCTCTTTAGTGTTGGCAGCAGTCATCAAAATCTAAGCATTATTTTTATTGTGCATAATTTATTCCATCATGGGAAAGAGATGCGAAATATTAGTTTGAATACACATTATATCATTCTGTTTAAAAATCCGAGAGACAGTCAACAAATTAGTACATTGGCGCGGCAAATGTATCCTAGAAGATCTCAATTTCTCATAGAAGCCTATCAAGATGCTACTAGCAAACCTCATGGTTATTTATTCATTGATTTAAAACCAAAGACAAATGATCAACTACGTATTCGTACAGGCATTTTACCAAAAGATACACATTATGTATATATTGATAAAGCAGTGTATGAACAAGAACCAAGTCATTTAACCATTCGCAGTCAAGATGTCTAAACGTATTCGAGCGAACCAGCCGTTTCTTCATTTGCTTGCACGCAGTGGGCCTAAACGACGTAAATCCTTGCTACAGCAAGCTACAAAGGAGGAATTAACAAGCTTGTTTGAAATTTGTTTGAATATATTGCAAGGACATTTACCCTTAAGCTCAAAACGGTTTAAGGAATTTAAACGTGAACGTCATACGCTACGTACTCTAGCAGATAAGAAGATATCCCTTCGACGAAAAAAGAAGTTGATTAATCAGAAAGGAGGATTCATTGGAGTTATTGCTAGATTGGCATTGCCCTTGTTAGCCAAACTACTGCTAAAATGAAACATACGATGAAAATGGTCCTCATTCCTGAATATGAATATAAAATGTTGTTAGAAAAGAAGGGTAAAGATGGTGAAATCAAAACGAAAGTGAATAAACTTTTACGTGGGAAACGAACACGTGAAAAGGCTATAGAAATATCTCAACTTCTTGGTCGTCATTTACGAACAAGTCAGTCTAGGCAGCAAAAGCCCTCATCATCATCACCACCTGAAAAGCCAGAAAAGTTATTTTTAAGTCATTTTCAACCTATCTATCATGGAAAAGTAACACAACTTTTAGCAGAACTGAAGAAATATGGTACGACATGGTCAGAGAAGAATGAACTTGTGTTGAAAACGGGCGATATTATAGCAAATTCCAACATGGTTGATTTGATGAAAGAAGCATTGGTGGCGACAAGAAGAAAAGAACGAGTCATACCACCGCATGGCTGGCATCCGTTTATCCAGGAAATTGTTGATGCTAATATTCCAAAAACAATGTTTAGTAAAAAGACCACTCGTGACGACATTACAACAGAAATGAAACAACGTCAACAAAGACGGTTTCCTGAAGGATGGGAAAATTTTTAACATGGCTGAAAGAGCTATGTTGTTGTTGTGAGGAAGATAAACCAACTATTCCTGTGAAGATCAGATGTACAATTGCTTGTTGTGAAGGAGAAGTCATAGATCATCTAGATCATCATCATGATGTAAAAGACCATTTGCATACTTGGCGCGCGCTATCGTGAAGTATATAGACAACGTCAACGCACCTATACCATTTAGTTCCCACCATCATGGAGTCGACAAGCTTTTACATCACTTTGCCTAGCAATGCGAGTATGAACTATTATCCCAACAACAAGGCTTCGAATTATCAAATTCGTATGCCTCGAACCATCTATCTGAATGGAAAATATGAAGTGGCTTTAGCTGAAATTCAATATCCACATACATGGACAACGATGAGACATGACATGGACTATTCTATTCATTATCGACAACAACCACTGACAGAGACACTTGACACTATCAATATTCCCTATGGTTATTATAGATCCATACAAGAAATATGTCAGGCAGTGAATGAAGAAGCAACTCATTCTATGAAAGATGATCTTAAAGAAGCTATTCGGATAAAGTATGATAAAATTAGACGACGTGTGTTTCTATTTCTAAATTATGGTTTTGAAGTGTCCTTTTCCGCTGGATTGGCTGAGATTTTAGGATTTATCCCAGAGCAATGGTATACTGAAACATGTACAGCTGAACATAAAGCGGATGTGAAACAGGGATTTTATACACTTTATGTGTATTGTAGCATTTGTGAACCACAAGTTGTTGGTGATTATTATGTGCCGTTACTACGTTCTGTTGGCATACAAGGCCATGATGGTGACATTATCATGAAAACGTACGGCGAACCGCATTATGTTCCTGTAAACACGTCCAAATTTGATGTGATAGAAATGAATATTAAGGACGACACAGGCTATAATGTTCCATTTCAAACTGGAAAGGTGATCTGTAAACTTCATTTTCGACCAAAAGCAATATGAAAGCTTATACACACGATCCGTCTGCATATCGCAACCATTTTCTTCGTCAAGTGGGCGGGGAATTACCAGGATTCAAAGGAGCGCGAATCCAATATGGTGATTGTATTGGTTCAATACTGGGATCATTGGCTCGCAAAGCTATTCCACTACTTAAGGCTGGGGCTAAGATCGTTGCGCCACATCTTAAGAAGGCTGCAAAGAATGTCGCGAAAGATGTGACGGGTCGAGTAGCAGAACGTGTGTTTGGTGAACAAAAGCGTATGCAACCGACGAAACGTGCCAGAAGACGAAAAACAGCCAGACGGATAACATCAAAATATCGCAAAGATATTTTTTAAAGAAAAAAAAAATGTCTCTCATTCATAATCATTCGTGTGAATGTAGTCTTTCTCCATTGGAATGGTTTCACGTACCACCAACGCAAACTGCTGTAGAGAAAAGTTATAATGTTGACTATCAACCACTTACAAGCATTAGAGAAGGCGCTCCAATAGAATTCTACATTCCTGCGAGTACAGAAGAATATCTGGATTTAAAGAACAGCAAACTTCATATTGTATGTCGCATTCTAAAGGCTGATGGAACAGCGTGTGGCGCAGATGATAATGTCTCTTGCATCAATGATGTGTTTAATGGGTTATGGTCTAATATTGAATTGTTTCTGAATGATCGTTTGGTTTCGCATAGCAACAATACTCATGGTTATACCAGTATTATCTCTCATCTCATCCATGATTCGGAAGAAAGTCTACATTCTGAGCGCTCTATGCGTCTCATGTATAAGGATACTGCTGGGTCAATGAATAGCTATGAGGTGAAAAGACCTAATCATGAACAATATGTATCCGGGTTTCATGTCAATGCCGACGGCGGTGACTTGGCTGAGCAAGGCAACAATGGCTTACATCATCGTTATTTGCATACACGTCTTAGCCGTGATGTTATGCTTACTGGCGGTTTAAGGATAGATTTGTTTGAGCAGGATCGTTATCTTCCGAATGGTATCAGTTTGAAATTGCGTTTCCATAGACAAAAAGATGACTATGTATTGATGGCTGCAGATAATACCTATAAGGTAGAAGTGAAAGAGGCATTTTTAACCATTCGCAAAGTGAGGGTGAGTCCAGGTATTCAGTTAGGACATACAGATGCATTGATGAAAAGTCCTGCCAAGATCATCATCACTAGAAAAGAATGTAAAGTCTTGGCTATTCCAGCAGGATTTCAGTCTTTTGTGAAAGATAACATCTTTTTGGGTCAATTACCAAATCGTATTGTCATTGGTCTGGTTCATAATGAAGCTTTTGGTGGATCAGTATTGAGGAATCCATATGATTTCAAACATTTTAATCTGGACTATATGCAACTGTACACGGATGGTGAACCAGTTCTATCCAAACCTCTCAAGCTTGACATTACACAGAACAAATACCTGGACGCTTTTGAAACGCTTTACAAATCGTTTGATCGGTTGAATGGTGAGAAAAGTTCCATTATAAAACGGGAAGATTGGCCTAGAGGTTATGCTTTATTTTCGTTTGACTTAACACCGGATTATGATGGCGATGATCATTTCCCCCTGATCAAGCATGGGAATTTGCGGCTAGAAATGAACTTTGCTACGGCTTTGCAACATACCATCAATGTCATTGTCTATGCTGAATTTGACAACATTATTGAGATCAGTGCAAATCGCAGCATCCAATTCGACTACCAGTCATGAACACGAAGCAGATTGATGCCATATTGAGTCATGATGTCATGACCAAAGACTTGTTTCAAGGCGTGTTTGCCATGGACCAGTTACCGTCTTTACAACGCGGCGCCTATGTGATCAACACAGACGATCAAGATGAACCAGGAGAACATTGGGTGGCAGTGTATTATGACAAAGACCCTGCAGAATATTTTGACTCTTATGGACTGTTCCCTCTCGATGATCGTTTAGACATGTTTTTAAGAAATGACTATATGTATAATTCTATATCATTACAAACGCCAATATCATCGTCATGTGGTTTTTATTGTGTCTATTATATATTACATAGAGCTCGAGGTCAGAGTATGTTTGATATTGTGAATATATTAAAAAGAAAGGATGGTGATTTTATTGTAAAGGATTTTGTATATAGACATTATAAACCATTGTTTTATTAATGTTGTTGTTGTTATATTAGTTAAGTTGTTGTTGTTATATTAGTTAAGTTGTTGTTGTTGTTGTTATATTAGTTAAGTTGTTGTTGTTGTTATATTAGTTAAGTTGTTGTTGTTGTTAAATAAAACAAATCAAGTTTCAAACAACTGTCTTGTTTATTGTGTTGTACATACGTTTATTTACAAATTCTTAACTACAAACACTATTTACAAAGTTTACAAACACTATTTACAAAGTTTACAAACACTATTTACAAACTCTTAACTACAAACGCTATTTACACTATTTACAAATTCTTAACTACAAATTCTATTTACACTATTTACAAACTTTTATTTACACTATTTACACTATTTACAAAATTCTTTACTACAAACTCTTAACTACAAAGTCTATTTACACTATTTACAAACTTTTTATTTACAAACACATTCATTTTTCAATACATTCATCAATGAATACCATTCATTAGAATTTAAATTGATATAGGTATCATAGACATTACATCCATGTTTGTAAATGCTATGAAAGCTCACATAACACACATCACCAAACTTTATCACTTTAACAGTTACATGTTCAGACAGTTTCAGTTCATATCCTTCTTCTAAGTCAATGTCCATCACACGCATAGGTTGTGTCAGCTCAATGGATTTGATGCCTCGTGTAAGCCATATTTCTGTTTCTTTGAATTCAAGCGTTAGGTTCTTTCCAATCCAATGCTTGTAACAACGCGTTCCATTCCACTGTGTTGAGGGTGATGTAGTCATAGTTTTCTGTAAGCTCGTCATATTGGCGAAATTGTACAAACACGTCTAAGCAGTTCTCAGTCACACGCACTTCTAATTCATTTGAGACTGCTAGGAGAAAGCCAGGTATCCTGAACTTCTCTAGATGGTCTTTCAACACGGATTGGTCATCAAGTGATAGGACGAGATACTGTCCAAAATGTCTTAGCACAATGTCATCATATTCGTTTCTCAGATATGAGAATCCATGCGTAATGGGTTTATATTCCGTTAAAAAGTCTTCCATCTCGTTCAACAGTCAGATGAACTATGAGCTGTCTCCTTGTCTGCAAAGACGTTTTTATGCTCGCAAGATGGTGAAGAGTGGATGTTGTATCGCTTCTAGGAATCGTAAGACTGCGCGCCAGTTCTTGATATTAAAGAGGATCAAATCTGTATATGGTGTATCTGGTACAACTCCCTTATAATCCTTTGGATAATCCTGTAAAAGATTTCTACAGATTTCTACACGTATGTTAGAATCATATTCAGCTACCGTCACTTCCACTTTATTTTCAAGTCTACGTTTAAACCCAGGTTCAAGTGGTATGTTTTTAAAGTCTTTCCACACTTCAGGTTTAAACCGATGATAACTTGTCTTAGAATCTAGTATCACTTCATTCCTCTCATTGACAGTAAGGTAAACACCACCGTTCAGCATGAGTGCATTCATGTTTTTACCTTGTTATGACTTGTCGTCTTGTCTGCGAAGCCTTTTATCCACTTCTTTCACCTGCTTCTTCATCATTTTCCATTCAGGTATTGTCAGCAAAATTCCCTTTTTCGTTGGACGGTTTTTTCCAGTCCCCTCATCTCTGAGGTATTTGCGAATGTTTACCACACCTTCATTACTTTGTTTCATAATCTTGATATACTTTCCATTGCCTAGAGAAAGCATTCCATCCCACGACTGTGGTGTTGGTACCGTCGTCTCCACTTTTAATTTCTTAATGGTAGTATCAGGATGTTTCACTTTCATGTCTTTGACTGTATCAGCAAGAGTATCCATATCCGTTGGTGCAGATCTTTTCCGATTCATGTTGACGCTTCAGTGTTCACACCACAACTAACTCTCAAGTTGAAGTGTCTCCCCCTTATATACTGTAATGTCCATGCGCCAAAGTGGAATAGCCATCACTCATCACATATCGCTTGTCATCAAAGGGAGAGAGAGCCACTTTCCTCAACTTCTCCGAGAAGATCTGGTGGTTATGACTTCGAATGATGTGTCCTGTAGTCATCGTTTGCGTTTGGTTGAACAAACTGTCTCTATACTGCTGATGTTTCATCCGTCTTTGACACGCGCGAGTGATGCCTTTAGCCGTACGTTTTTCTTTCCCACCATACATCATACTATACATTTTCGGCCGAAGTCCAACAAACTCTTCAATGGGAATGCCCGCCGTCTCATCTTTCATTTTCCCAAGCACTTTCTTGTTCACGTTGGAATGCAGGAAATGATCTGGGGGATAGTCACTTGTGTCGAACAAGTCGGCATCTTCCTGCATGTCTTTGTAGATATCGTCCGTTTCTATGTCATAACATAGACTGTCGGTGTCGCTGAACAAGAGTTTGGCGTTGGGATACTTGGTCATGATGTAGTTGTAATGAAAGTGGAACATGAGCACTTTGCTGAGGTCGAGAATGGTGAACCCAACTTGAATGGGTTTATCCAGAAGCAGATCCACTTTGCGTAAATGTACCGCGGTTAAATCTTCGTTGAAAATTCTAAATTTGTGGAAGGAAGGTTTGGCTACAAGTTTCTTGAACCGCTTTTCCTGGTGAACAAGTTCCACATTGATGCGTTTTCTTACATTTTCCATGGTTTTGCCAAACACCGAGTTGTTCATCAGTTTGAAAAAGTCTTTCTCAAACGGGTTCTTGGCCAACTTTCTCTTTTCCGTGTTCAAGGAGATGTATTTTGCCAACCATTTGCTCTGTGCAAACATGATGGCACGATGCACCTTCGTGACTTTCAATCCCAGTGAGACATATTGCTGTAAATTTCTATAATGAAGCACATATTTCTTCTTGTCGCATAAGTTGGGAATGAGCTTTTCACTAGGCTTGCTTTTCATGTCTAGATCTTTCCGTAGCTTCTGACTATGTTTTGATAATTCTCCCACTTTCACACATTTCCGTTCTGGAGCCACTGGATAGTGATTATGATGATTATGAATGGATTGTGGGTATTCTAAATCCACTTCTAAAATGTAGCCAATCTCATCATCTTCATCCACATCCATAAAGTCAATGGATTCTGGCTCGCTCACCCACATAAATCCACTTTCTGGCATGCTTTGCGACATAGCCCAGCCATACAAGTTGTTTGCATCCAGGTACGTCAAGTAGTTGGTTGGTTTCAAGGGATCGTAATCTGCTACGTAGGGGTTATTTGCTTTCGCATACTTGTGTGTGATGACAGATATTCCCCCACGTAGGCCTTGTTCAACCATTTGGTACATGTCAATGTCGTTGATCAATTCTAATTTCACCTTTGTCGCTTTCAACATGGCATCCCACGACAGTCCTGGCGCTGTATAGTAGTGAGCAGGATCCAATTCATACGTGTTAAGACATACGTGACGAAAGTTTTCAAACACGTCAGCCAGCAGCAACACATCTGATTTCAGGTACAAGTCATGGTATTCGCCAAATGTAGTACAGTGGAATGTCTCCCACACCTTCTGCGCATGCGCATAATCCTCATCGCTAATGTCTTCTTCACTGAGCAGACTGTAAAACTTGTCCTTGGACGGCAGTTGTGTTTCAGCAAACTTGGATGGCTCATCCACGTAATCATAAGGGTACACTCCCTTTCTCAACAGTAAATCTTGTTGGTTGCTATCGTGAATGTGTGACGTCATGTGATAAAAGTTGTCTTTCCCTTCTGCTGCCAGGTTGGAGACCAACTTCTGTAGAGAAGTACTTATGAACTGAAAGCTGTCTGTAAATTTCAGATTGCTCATGGTGAATGCAATATATTTCTCAACGGTGTTGGGAATGACTGTAATCCTTTCGTTTTTGAACTTTCCAATTTCTTCCATGATCAAATGGCTGTCGTAGCCTCGTAAATTGTGGAAAAAGACAGGAATGATGAAAGAATCTTCAACATCCTGCTTATCCTTTCGAAATCGGAATTGTAAATTGCATTGACTATGTGCAGCTCCGCGGTATTTGCCATTGATATGGTCATGATCTCTCACATGATCTGCTCCTAGAGGCTCATGACAAATGTAGCAATCTGTCGCGTTCTTATAATGCTCTTCATCTTCATGAGTCATCACCATTTTCTTTGGCTGTAGCAAGCCATGCACAATACGATCACGCTCATTCACCATATGGTCTAAAAAGACTTTCACAGCATTATCTCCTCGATATACGACTGGAGCGCGTGTCTCATACTGGCTCACAACCACATAGGCAAAGCTGTTTGGACGATGATGCTGATACTTGTCTCCTTCATGCTTTTTCGTGAAACATTCAAAGTCTGCATAAATGACAAACGGCGCTCGCTGTTGTTTGGCTACATTCTTGAACTTGATGAAGGGTTCCTTGGGAAATGATAAACGTTGTGCGCCATGCTTGCCACACACTTCACGATGCTTGTCTAAAAGATCTTGTCGCATAAACCCATGAAGACAGTTGAAACAATAAAATATTGCATTCTGACGCTTTGTTCGATAAGCCATCAGTCTGCTGAAATTCTTGATGAGGCAGTAATGTCTTGTCTTGTCATTGCTAATCAAAAGCAAGTTAATTTCTCTGACGCTGTTGGCGCTGGTGTTTCGACTGAGTTGTATGGGAACAACGACATCATGTTCATATCCAAACACGTTAATGGACATATCGTTCTCCTTTTCAAACTTTGGAATGTCTGTAATCGGTGTTGGAAATGTCATGTCTTCCACCTTCAATTCGTTCTCAAATAGCTTGTATTGATGCACACGCTGTGGGTCATTGCTTGTTGAAGGGTGAAGGTGAGCCAATACAGACCATAAGAAGCACTTGTTGTCTTTATTCTGAATGTTTAACACCGCCTTTGTAGTCTTTACTTTCTTCGGTAGTGGGATAAAACTGCTCGCTTCCAGTGGCGCTGACGTAGCTGTATGCACTTCAATGAATAATATGTTATCCAACACCCAACCAGAGCCTTGTCGCTCATGTTCATCAAACCTGGTAAACAATTCTTTATAGGCTTCTGGTAAGTCCTTCTCAATATCCGTTGGATTGTATGCTGCATATGTCGGACTACTGATGAAGGCATTATCCACTTGTTCTACCATCACACCTTCAACATTTGGTGTCATTTTCTTGAAGCGTGCATGTACCACAATGTACCATTTCATGCCACGGTTTAACGTTTCTAGCAAATGTCTCTTGATTCTATTCTCTTGTTGTCGCATTTCAAGTAACAAATCTGATCCATCTTCAGGCTCAAACCGTCTTTCCTGCGCGTTTTCACCAAGACTCACTCTTCTACCTCTGCCTACTTGTCCTGTCTCTTTCTTTCTTTGTTCTTCATGAGGTATGCATACATGTGTCTCAAACGCATCCAAAGATGAAAATATCTTGACGCATTTACAGCAGAGGACTGGATCAGGTCTGTCAACACCATCTTGTAACGTCTTTTGTCTCTTGGCTTGAATCTGCTCAACAAGCTCATCATGAGCACGTTTCATCCTAGTTTTCTTACATGTGTGTGTCACGAACAATTCCAGAGATGGAAATGTCACATCACAATCATGACAGTAGACTGCTGTCATCCTTGTTGTTTCTTCAACTGCTAGAACTGAAATGAAGTAAAATACACGTTTCACTCTTCCTTTTATACCACTTCAATGGTGTGTTAACTCAGCAGAATGTATCACTAGTTGACTAGTTGACATGTTTCACTCATGCTTTTATGCTACTTCCATGTAATCAAAATATGGTGTGTAACTTGTTTCAAAAATGTTAAAATTGCTGACTCAGCAGAATTTTACTTGTGTATATGAATGTCTCACTTACAGTTGTACAGCTGCACTGCTGCACAGCAGAGACATCTAGCGGTGAAGTCAAATGGTCTGCCAAATGGTATTCATCCGTCAAATGGTATTCATCCGCCAAATAGACCTGAAATGTGATAAAATGTATTCTCTCTCTCACACACACACACACACACACACACACACACACACACACAGACATGTTTTGCTTCATTTCATAATATAGGATGGCCCTTAAAAGGGCTGAAAGATGTTAGTACTTCTTCACCAGCAAGTGGGATTTCCACAATCACACTGGTATCTGTAAAACTGCTCCATGGAGAAAGGCCTTCTCGAGCACTTGAACGGATGAAAGTTGTAATAGCCGAAGTTTTTCAGCGTCGCACCGCACCACCAGCAGTCCGTGCATGGCTCCGGTCCTGGCAATCTTGCAGTAAACTTATACCAGAGCAATCCACCACAGGTTTTGCAGCAGTAATGCCGTGGTGCGTTGTGGTGCACTGGACAGTTGTGTGGTTGACCTGGGTACTCCAACCACACCCAACACTTATAACATTCTGTCGTTAGTGTCACTACCCTGCCCTCTCGCATCACTTTCTTACTTGTCGTAGTAGCTGGTGTGTTGTCCATGATGTGTCTAATGATGTCTGTCTATGTCTGACGGTGTCTGAGCCTCGAGACACTACACTTATATACGATTTTATCATGCTGAATCAACGATTTCATCAAGCTGATTCAGCACAATTTTTTTTTTTTGCTCTCTTGGGGGGGGGGGGGGGGGGGGTCGGTACATAGTCTGTCCCGGGGGGGGGGGGGTCGGTACATAGTCTGCCCCGGGGGGGGGGGGGGGTCGGTACATAGTCTGTCCCGGGGGGGGGGGGGGTCGGGGGGGGGGGTTAGACGTTAACTTTTTTCCATCTTTACATCATTTTGCAATGACGTCATTTTGGTTTTCTACCCTATATATATGTGCTATCTTCACAGCTTTCCACAGTTTACCACTGCCTGCTGACATGGAAGTTCTAGCCGCGATCGACGATTCACGCATAATAAGAGAGATTAGAGAGGTGGTTGTTCAAGTAACACCACCAATCTATCCGTCTGAGAGACAGTCGTTTTTGCATCTGCTGCCGGATCCAGCTAAAGCCGCTGCGCTGTGCATTCCGATATACTTCCATAGAGGGGCTATGATTGGGCAACGCATTAGAGACATAGAAGACGGGTGTTACAGGCAGGCCTACTTCAGATCTGCTGTTCTAGGAGAAGACATTCCATCAAAGACTGAAGAGGATGAATACCCGGCCTGGGGTCGATACTTCCTACAGGAAGACATCCAATTTTGCATTGGATGTGGGTGCATGCTGTCCCCAGACCGGGTCATAGCAGCAGGATGTGGACATCAAACATGTCTCTTTTGCGCCTTCATCTGGACCTGCCACTCCGCGCTGAGAGACAGATATACGCTGAGATGTTTTACATGTGGTTTGACAACAGACCACTTCTTATTCAACTCTCAGCAGATGACCTCATGTGCCAGACCAGTACAACAAACAGTAGTCTTCTACTAGACTGGAAGCAAAAAGAGTGAGGAGTTTCAACTCCAGGCTGCTCTTTTCAGAGCGGCCGCCACTTATTACAAAATAAGCAAAACAATTTATCATGGTGTTGGTATATGTGTGTATGCATGAGAGTGTGGGAAATGGGAAAAAAAAAAAAGTTATCGTCTGTCCGTCTGTCCGTCTGACCGTCTGTCTACCATCTGCCGATTCTGCAGCAGAACCAACGTTGGTTCTGCTGCAATGCAAAACATTGGTTCTGCAGCAGAACCAAACGTTGGTTCTACCGCACTTGCCGTAGAACCAACGTTGGTTCTACCGCAAGTGCGGTAGAACCAACGTTGGTTCTACCGCAAGTGCGGTAGAACCAACGTTTTCACACTACTTTCGTACCACTTATGTTCCGACCACAAATGTTCCGACTAAAAGCATCATTTAAACGGTTATAACACTGCAAGTAAAAGTACTGTCCAAAACTATCGGGGTGGTAGTAATCTCATATCCTCTCAAAACTTCACATACAATTATCGCTGTCCAAATCGAACGCTGTGTGCAATCCCTCTGAAAAATTCCTGCAGGGCTTTGCGCTCCTGCAAGAAGTCCTGCAGCAGAACCTGCGCGCTTTTCTGGAACGTTGCGTATTCCCGCTTTGCACGCGTCTTCGGCGTAAACAACGTGCAAAACACATACCTGAGATGACACTAAAGCTTCCACCAGGTCTGGGTTTGTTTGTATAACGCCGGATTACGGAGATTAAGGGGGCACGTAAAACTCAAACTTATGGCACTCAGTGACAGAGAGGGGATTAGCACAACTGATGAGAAAGAGCACTTCTTTGAAATTACTTTTTCTTACGAAACCTAGAATTATAAAGTTATGTATATCTAAATCTGAAAGTTTGTCAAATGTCCGTTTTTCCATTAACCGGTTGGTCAAATTTCTGTTGGTTAAATTGCGGTTGGTCAAATTGTATGTACCCCGGGTTTGCATATGCAAACGATTCAGCCATGCGTTTCCGTGTTATTTTGGTGAAAAGACAAGGATTTTCTTGCAAAAAAAATTGAGGGTCCAAAAAATTACTTTGAGTTAAAAAATTTGACGTAATCGGTGAATTTAAAAGACTTACATAAGTAAAATGTATCGGGACTTTCAAATTCATTTTGAGTGAAGCGAAAATTTGAGTAAATTGATTTTGACTTAAATGGAGGCTACTGTATATACCTTGTTTTCGTAAATACTCATCGGCCAAGAAGCACAAGAAAGGCACCTTTCATAACTGTACAGTAGATGACTCACCGTGGGGTGGGGAAGGGGAGGGAACAAATTTGTGCCAAAAATAGTGAGTTGCTTGTCATAACAGAAGATACCAGATGGCCCACTTAAAAAGCGAAAATAATTCCAGGTACTGCAAGCAAATATCGCATAACCGCTACCATATATGGAATAGCTTGGCAGTAAAAACAACTTTATTGTCAGTACAGTGAAGCCAATAGATGGATCTGCACATGTGTGCAAATACGACAACAACAGCAAAAGCTCACAGAAAATGCCGTGTCATGCTGTGTCCTGCCAGCTGCGAGAACTTCCTTCACTGGTGAAAAAAGGCACCGGGTAACCTTGCCCGCCGCTCATTAAACCCCACTCGCTCACTCCATTATCTCAGAGGGGCTGCGCATTGCCCTCACTACATCCCCCCTACCTCTCCTCAGTATGGTTGCTGCCGAACCTCGCTTCCCTAAAATACGTCATATGGCGTCACGCGTCGTCTAACATGCGTGTACTACAGTGGCAACCGGCAGTCTAACTAAAGGCATATTCCCACCACGTTTGAAGTTGGTCCAACTTGTTGTTTGAGAGGAATGTAGGTAATCTGCCCCCCGGTGATCTGCCCCCCCCCGATAATCTGCCCCCGACAATCTGCCCCCCGGTAATCTGCCCCCCCCCCGACAATCTGCCCCCGGTAATCTGCCCCCCCCCTCAAATTTTCCATACTAGGTAATCTGCCCCCTCCTCATATTATATATATATTATATATATATATATATATATATATATATATATATATATATATATATATATATATATATATATATATATATATATATATATATATATATATATATATATATATTATATATATATATATATATATATATATATATATATATATATATATATATATATATATATATATATATATATATATATATATTATATATATTATGGGTGTGTGTGTTAATGTGCGTATGTGTGTGTTTTACTGTTCTTTATATTAAAAGGGAACTTAAAAGCGCTTTTGATGTTCTTCCATCTTTCTTAGAACTATGGTAATCAAACACTTTTGATTTTCTAACAAGTATTTGCCAGATTACATCTTCACAAGCAACTGCCTGTAATGGATTTTATCCTAATTATACCTGTATGTCAAAATACTCAACTTCTGAATTGCAGTTCGTATTAATTGCATTTAACCCACCACACCTTCAATGGAGCATGTTTCTTTGCAGCCTCCATTGAAGTGCTTGATTTTGGTAATGATTAAAACTGCTAACGATTTAGTATATGCATTTAGCGACACTGAACTATGTTGTGCCTTGAAAAGAAAACAAATAAATATGGTTAAAATAAAAAAGGTGTTTTTTTCTTATTGTTTGGGCAAAAGACTGCATGAATGAATGAATGAATATTTATATATTATATATCATTATATTATATATGAATTAATGTATATAAAAATGAATAAGTCATATAGGCCTATCTGTAATCCAGCAATAATAGATGACTGAACATGCTGTAATTGCAATTAATAACGAATGCCACCTGTATATATTAAGTACTAAGTTGATACCGATTACACATGAATCGCTTTCAAGTGTTAAGATGTTAATCCTAAAAATAAAAAAGAAACGCACACATACACATAAACAATGCATGAGAGGGGGGGGGGGGGGGCAGAATACCTAGTATTGAAAATTTGAGGGGGCAGATTACCGGGGGGCAGATTACCGGGGGCAGATTACCGGGCGCAGATTACCGTTATCCGTTTGAGAGTTACCGCGTTAACAAAGTCAAGTGTCCACAGCACGTTATGACCTCATGCATTGACCTATGTACACTAAATACAATACGACCCGTAAAACCCACCCAAGACATTATTCTGCCAAGTTTGAAACTGTTCCAAACTTGTCGTCCTCAAGTTATCCCACTAACAAAATCTAGTATCCACACCCCCATAATGACGTTCATATGACGTTGCGCTATGTGCACTAAATATGTTATGAACCGCCAGCCTCAAACAAGGCATTACCCTGCCAAGTTTGAAGATAATCTGTCCTTATGCAGTTACTGTAAAGACCAAACTGTCACGTGCTCACGTCCTATGACTTCAGGCGTTGTTAATATACGTCAAAGACAATCCTGATCGGAAGACCAAACCAAGGTATAACCCACCAAGTTTCTTCCGAACGTTGCCGTGTTAACAAAATGAAGTGTCTACAACAGACGCATACACTACAAACACATACTGACATATACACACACATATACACACACGCGCAAACAGACACACACAAAAGCAGCGTGTTCGTTCTTTCATTAGCAGCTACGTATTCGTCAGAAACATATTTCACTATAAATCTTTTTATTGGGACATTGAATGTGGTCGTACAGAAAAAATTTACGGTACATTTTTTCCATCTGTGACTGTAAGGTGCTCGTTACAGACGCGTTTTACTGAACGTGTTTTTACGCCAATCTGGAAGGTAGTCCATGCAGACCGGTTTAACTGTACGTTTTTCCCGCACCTAAAGTGTTCGACACAGTTCGAGACATTTTTTACTGAACGTCTATTTAACCGGACCTGGAAAGTGGTCACCACAAACAGGTTGTATTGTATGACTTTACCCGGACCTCGAAGTGGTGGTTACACAGGTTTACAGTACTACTTTTTTATCCGGACCTGGAAGATGGTTGTTATAGACAGGTTTCATCACACATTTTGTCTAGTGATATCTTTTACGGACCTGGAAGATATGTTTTACTTTACATCTTTGTTACCCAGGCCCGCACCATTGAGATTATATGTCTTATTGTACTTCTATTTAACCGGGTTTAGAAGGCAGGTTTAACTGCACGTCTTTTCTAGAAGGTGGTCGTTAGACGATTTTTACTTTAATCGTTCTATCCGGGCCTGGCAGGTGGTCATACCAGACAGGTTTTACTATGTGTTTTTTCACACAGGTCTAGAGACAGAGTTCATTGTATACATTTTTACGCCAATCTGGAAGGTGGTGAGTCCTGACAGGTTGTGATGTAAGTCTTTTTTACCCACACCTATGTGTTCGTTCAGACTTCCATCTGGAATTGGGAAGGTGGTTACAGACAGATTTTACTCTATGTCTTCTTTTTATCCGAATCTAGGAGGTGGTCCCTAAAACAAGGTTTTACCGAGTGTCTTTTTATCCGGGAATGGAAGGTAGCCACTACAAACAAATTTTACTCTACGTTACTTTTTATCTGGGTCTGGAAGTTGGTCAAGACAGGCAGGTTTTACCGAATCTGGAAGGGGTCACGGCAAATAGATTTTAATTCACATCTTTTTATCCTAGCAATGAAGGTGGTCGTTACAAAAAGGTTTTACCGCAGCCTTGTTTATCCGGTTCTGAAAGGTGCTCCATACATCATCAATTCCCTATTTCATTGTTGAGTCTTTTGTTAACCGCCACCCCCCCCCCCCCTCCTCCACGGGCCATTTTTTTTATCAGAATCTCGAAGATGACCACTACTGAAGGTTTTGCTGCACGTCTTTTTAAACCGAACTTTAAGGTGCTCGTTACAGAGATAGTTAACTCCAGGGTTTTTTTTACCGGGTTCGGAAGGTGGTCATTATAGATGCGATTTACTGTACGCAGTTATATCCGGTTCTGGAAGGTGGTCACTGCAAAGAAGTGTTACTCTATGCAATTTTATTCAAACTTTGGAGGTGGCCATTCCAGACAGGTTTAATTGAAAATTTTTTATCTGCACACAGAAGCGGTCTTGGTAGACAGGTTTTACTTCCCGTCTTTTGACTAGGTCTGCAAGGCGATCAGTGCAAACAAGTTTACTATCCGTTCCTTTGATCCGAACCTGGAAGGTGTTCGTTGTTTTACTCTTTTTTGTGAGTTGGACTGTGGTCGTTAAAGACACGTTTCATGCACGTCTTTTATACTCATCTCATCGGTCAAAATTAATTTCATATTGAGAAATAACTTGGGTTCAACCCGGGTTCCTATTTTGTACGCGAGTCACTCCCACTGCTCCCCCCTCCGTTGCCTCGATTTTAGTTCTTGGTCAACTGATATGTTGAGTAACTGAAATGACTATAAATAGGACCCCCCTTCCCATTTGGCGAATCTATGGTGGATCGCCAGAAAAGTAACTTTGCAAAAGATAGCAGGTTAGTGAATATTTATGCAAAATTTGGCCAATATTTGGTGGATCGCCAAAAAATTTCAAGAGAGGCCTACCCAGTAAACATCCGCACAAAGTTTGAAAGGAATGCGAGCCAGATTGTGGGAGTAGAAGTATTTTGAAAAATGGTCCCAAAAAATTCAAAATGCCCCCATTCAAACAATTTTCTTTGGATCGCAAAAAAACTAGACTTTCAAGAGAAGACAGCCTGGTGAACATTTATGCAAAACTAGAGCAACCAGTGCACACAAAACATAAGAGTACAGGCTTATATTATACACTTTCAGTCGATACCAACTGAGGTTCTTGTTTTTTTTAACAAAAACAAATGTCTCCCCGACTAAACCCATAATCCCCCCCCCCCCCAAAAAAAAAAAATTCCTTTTTTTAATTACTGAAATAAAATATTCATTTCTGCAAACATAACCATAATTCATTGTAAAAAATTCAAAATATAAAAAACAGATGGTGGTCACTAAAACAGATATAAATGGACGCCTTTTTTCATCCGAGTCTGGAAGGTGGTCGCTAAAACGGGTTTTACTGTAGGCCCTTCTTACCCAAATCTGAAGTTGGTCACTACAGTAGTTTTACTGTACGTTACATTTTGGAACTCGGTCAAGACAGGCAGGTTTTATCGTACGCCTTTTTACTCGAATCTGGAAGGGATCACGACAAACGGGGTTCACATTGCATCGTTTTATCCAGGCCTTGAAGGTGGTCTGGATTTTTTTGGTGACCATCATCCTCCACCATCCCCCCCCCCCACCCCCCAGCTATTTAATGTAGGTCCGACTATAAACGCAACTCTAACCCTTTTACCCAAGGCAACGGTAACGGTATGTACCCTAAGTGCAATTATAGCCACGATATACTACCTTGTCTTCGTACATTCCCATCGGCCAAAAAGTATTAGAAAGGCATAACTGCGCATCAGATGATGCACCTCGGAGGGAGACGAGATGGGGGAAGCATTTCGGTGCCAAAATGGTGAGCTGCTTCTCATAACACAAAATATCAGTTGACCCACTTTAATAGCGAAAAAATGCTTCAGCAGACAATGCAAATCGATACAACATAACTCCTTTATATAGAACACCTTGGCAACCGAATCAAGTATGTGGCGAAAAAAAATCAATAGCAAGACCTGCTTTGACCTATAGCATTCCATGACCTCGTACATAAGGACTCCATCATGCACCACAACTGACACTGACCCCTGACTGAGTGGCATGTTACGTAACAGCCATAGATGAGAAATGCACAAAGAGCTCCATTTCAGGCAATGACAAACAGCAACGGCAATAACAAATAGCAATGGACCGACGTAATACTGTTACTGTTTTGACGCTTTCTAAAGAATGCAGGAACACTCGAGAATCTTCTTGAAAACGCTGAAATCCCCACCTATGCTTAGTTAACAAAGGAGCCAAAAAATAGGGAGGCCGGGCGAGGGGGGGGGGGTTATTGGGTATTGACGTTATGCACCTTTCTTGCCTTTATATACGAGTGTAATACTGTTGAACCAAAACCGTCGGACTTATCCGAGGAATAACTGCACCCAATTTGAAGTCGATCCGACTTTCGGGTGTCGAGATATTTTGCTGAACAACAGATAATATTTTACGCGTCAAAAGTTGAAACAGTCGTCTGACTGAACCAAGCAATATCATTATAAAATTTTAATTCCGTTATCGAGATATATACATAAAACATATACATATTTTACGCGATGACGTCATACGCCGCATTCGCTCGTTCTAATCGCGAAAAATATAGTTTCTTTCGGACCTACCAAGCAACAATCACACCAAGTTTCAACTTTCTTTGATGTTCAGCAGCTGAGAAATTTCACACGCAAGATTTTTACACCTGCCCTAATCACGTGACATGCGTGAAAAGTTGCGAGAACCGTCCGACTGACCCAAGGAATACCCACATAAAATTTTGACGTCGATGGGACTTTCAGTTATCGAGATATTTTGCACACAAGATCTTGTTCAAAATATATTCATATTTTACGCGATGACGTCATACGCCGCATTCGTTCGTTCTACTTGCAAAAAAATTTGCAGATTCCTTCGGACCTAACAAGCAACAATCCCACCAAGTTTCAACTTTCTCCGATGCTCAGCGGCTGAGAAATTTCGCACACAAGATTTTTACATAATGACGTCATACACCTCCCCTAATCACGTGACATGCGTGAAAAGTTGACAGAATCGTTCAACTGATCCAAGAAATACCTCTATAAAATTTGAAGAAGATAGAACTTTCCGTTGTCGAGATAATTTGCACATAAGATCTTGTTTATAATATATACATGTTTTACGCGATGACGTCATATATCCCATTCGTTCGTTCTAATCGCGAAAAAAAATTATCGAGTCTTTCGAATCTACCAAGCAACAATCCCACCAAGTTTCAACTTTCTCCGATGTTCAGCAACTGAGAAATTTCGCACACAAGATTTTTACGTAATGACGTCATACACCTACCCTAATCACGTGACATGTAAAGTTGATAGAATCGTATGACTGACCCGAGGAATATCCATATAAAATTTGAAGTCGATTATAGTTTCCGTTATCGAAATACTTTCCTTGGTTGGAGAGACATAATTAGAAGTAATCCGCTAAAAAAATGTGAGAGAAAAAACTTGGAAAATTAGTTACCAAATTTTTTTTAAAAAAATGCCCCGAAACTAGAGTCTCAGTGAGACAGGATCGCCGTGCAAGGTAAGTTATATACACGTTTGACCAAGGACAAAGTCCAACCTCACGAAAATTCGGAGTAGTGCGCATGTTTGTTTAGCTTGCGTTGATGCGCGGTTCACATTTCGGACCACTGCACATGTTTATTTTGTTTGCGTTGATGTGCATTTCTTATTTTAGACAAGTACGGATGTTTATTTAACTTGCGTTGGTGCACGGTTGGATTTCGGACTAGAAAACATGTAACTTGCGTCGATGCGCGATTCGCATTTTGGACCAGTGTGCACGTTTGGTTAACGTGATTTGATGCGCGGTTCGTATTTCGAACCAGTGCGCATGTTTATTTGACTTGCGTTGATGCGCTGTTCGCATTTCGGACCAGTGCGTATGTTTATTCAACTTCTGTTGATCAGCGGATCGCATTTCGGACCCGTGCGCATGTTAATTAGATTGCGTTGATGCCCGGTTCATATTTCGGACAAGTGCACGTTTATTTAATGTGCGCTGATGCGCGCTTCTTATTTTAGACCAGTGCCCATGTTCATTTAACTTCCGTTGGCGTGCGGTTGGCATTTCGGACCCGTGCCCAAGTTAAATTAACTTGCGTCGATGCTCCGTTCGCATTTCGGACGAGTGCGCATGTTTGGTTAACGTGCGTTGATGCACAGTGTGCATTTCGGACCAGTGCGTATGTTCGTTTAACTTGCGTTGATGCGCGGTTCTTATTTTTGGATAAAAATTCAGCAAAAAATCAAAAATTCCCAAATTGAGTCAAGGAGCACAAGCCGTATGCACGATTCCCTAGGGATGCCTCAAACCAAAAGTAAATGAAATCGGATAAAAGCTGCAGAAAGAAATGCATTTTGAAGTTGTTTTTTTTTTTCAAAAATTTCTCGATCATCTTAAACAGCACAAGCTGTATGCACGACCAATTAGGAATGTCTCACACCGTGACACCAAAACTAAGTGACTGATAGGTCAGTTAGTTTTGGCAGGGGACATTATGGCTGGGGACCTTATAGTCGGGTCCTGGATTGCACTACGACAAACCTTGCTTTGGGGACGTTTGACCCTAAATACAGTTGGGGACATTATAGCTGCCAACATTATGCCCAGGTACCTTGTGATCGGGGTAAAGCTTAATTAAGGGTTCCTTTAAGTTATCAAACGTTTTTCTGCTTTGGGGACGTTTTGACCCTAAATTCATTTCGGGACCTTATACCAGGTGACATTATGGCCCTTGTAAAGCTTAATAAAGCGTTAATTTAGGTTACAGGTTTTTGCTTTGGGGATGTTTTGGCCCTAAATTCATTTGGGGACCTTATGGCCGGGGACGCTCTGTCCTGGATTCCAATACGACAAATTTTACTTTAGGGACGTTTTGGCCCATCCAAAAATTGTGGGAGATTAAGTATTTTGAAAATTGGCTATCAGGAAATTGAAAAATGTCCCCCATTTAGCCAATTTCTGGCGGACCGCCAACTAAAGTAACTTTTAAAGAGAGGCCTACCTAGAGAACAATCGTACAAAACTGGAAAAGAATCAGATCCAAATTGTGGGAAAAGAAGCATTTTAAACATCTGAAGCCAATAAATTAACAAAATGCCCCCTATTTGGCCAATTTTTAACGGATCGCCAAAAAAGTAACATTTCAAGAGATGCCTACATAAAGGACATTCGCACAAAATTTAAAGAAAATCTGTTCAAAAATGTGGGAGAAGAAGCATTATGAAAACTGGCAACCATAAAATTATAAATGCCCCCAATGTGGCCAATTTTTGGCAGATCGCTAAAAAGGTAACTTTTCCAGAGAGGTCTACCTAGACAACTATCGTACAAAATTGGAAAGGAATCCCATACAAATTGTGAGTATTTTCAAACATGGAATCCAATAAATAAAAAAAAATGCCTCCCCCCTACTTGGCCAGTTTTTGACAGATCACCAAAGAAAAACTAAAAAAAAGAAGATTTGACAGCCTGACAAAGTCGGCTGGTCTAAAAACCATTAAAACATATCTTATGGGGAAAAACGAAACAAAACCGAGTCGCTGAAATGTTAAAAAATAAAACACAGCCCGGCCCCGCCCGTGAATATTCGAGAAAAAAGTAAAAAGATCGGTGGCCGGCTGGGTCAATTTATTTTAAAATGAGATGTGAAACAATAGTATGCATGGTATTTACGTGTCCATTTTGATTAGATTAATTTCAGTTATACCAACAATATAACTGAATCCCACCAATCCCACCAAGTTTGAACTTTCTCCGATGTTCAGCGGCTGAGAAATTTCGCACACAAGATTTTTACGTAATGACGTTATACGCCTGCAATAATCACGTGACATGCGTTGATAGTTGATAGAACCACCCGACCTAAGCAACGAATAAATCGATCAAGTTTGAAGTCGATCCGACTTTTCGTTCTCGAGCTATGTTGCACACAACATTTTGTTCACAACAGACTGACACACACACACGTACACACATACAAAGAGAATGTACAAACACTATATTTCACCCCTTGGTCGGGGAGACATAATAATGCACGAACAATCGAGAATCTTCCGTAGAACGCTGAAATTCCCAGCGCAGTTGACAACTATGTTGAGTTAATAAACTAGAGCTTCAGTAAGGCAGGATCCACCGTGTAGCACATAATGTCATTGAATGTTAGCAAATTCATTGAAATTGAAAAACCTGCATTGTCTAACAATTTTAGGTCAATTTTTAAAAAATGTGACGACGTTGCACACCTTCAATATACGTATTAACCGCATGCAAAACGAAAAAGCACTAGCATGAACAGTTTTGAGGTTACGGCCTGGACATAATGTCACATCTTTCTACATTCAAACTAAATTTTTTACCTATTTTCAAAATTTTGACAATTTTTCACCAAATCGAACGAAATCACGACGTTGCACACCTTCAGTATACGTATTAACCGAATGCAACACAAAAAAAGCATTAGCGTGAATGTCACATCTTTGCACATTCCAACTAAATTTTTACCTATTTTCAAACTACTGTCATTTTGAAAATTTTTCACCAAATCGAACGAAAATACGACACTGCACATCTCCAATATACGTATTAACCGCATGCAAAACGAAAAAGCATTAGCGTGAACAGTTTTGGAGTTACGGCCTGGACAAAATGTGACATCTTTGCACATTCCAAATAAATTTTTATCTATTTTCAAAATGCTGTCATTTTGGCAATTTCTTTTCAAATCGAACAAAACCACGACGGTGCACACCTTCAATATGCATGTAAAACGAAAAAGCATTAGCATGAATAGTTTTCGAGTAACAGCCTGGACAAAAGATAGTGTACTAAAGCGGACGGACGGACGGCTCGACAGACTGACGGACGAACAGACAGACAAGCTGAAAACTATATCCCTCCGTTACACGGGAGATAAAGAGCCGACAAAATGGGAAGGAGGGGTGGTGGTGGTAACGTTATACACCTTTCAAATGTTTAACAAAAAAACCGCGCGACTTATCCAAGGAATAACTACACCCAGTTTGAAGTCAATCCGACTTTCAGCTATCGAGATATTTTGCTTACCAGCAGATAATTTTTTACGTAATACCGCGTTTCTCAATTTCACTGAACGCATCAAAGTTGAAACAGCCGTCCAACTGACCCAAGTAATACCCATTTTAAATTTTTAATCGATGCGACCTTCTGATACTTCGAGATGTTCTGCGTACATGATCTTGTTTAATTCATATATATTATGCATGCTTTACGTCACGACGTCATGTGGCGTTCTAATCGCGACAAAATTTGATAGAATCTTAATTTCGTCCGTCACAAGTTGACAGAACCATCCGACCAACCCAAGGAATGTCCATTTGAAATTTGAAATCGAGACGATTTTAGGCTATCCAGACATTTTGCACACAAGATCTTGTTCAAAATATACACATATTTCATGTGAAGACGTCACACGCTGCACTCGTTCGTTCTGCTCGCGACAAAGAACGTGATGCGTTGGTTCCTTACTTTAGTGGTCACCTTTTATTTCGCCATTATCGCTCCCACCTCCCCCTTCTACCGCCCCCACCCCCCAATCCTTCAGTACGATTAGTTTGTCCACTTTGCTTACACCACAAAACCAAACAAAACGCGTAACGTTAATTTTTTTGGAACTTGCTTCAGTATTTCAATGTTTGGATTATCCTGCCCCTTGAAGTACGGGTGGCTTCGATCCGTTCTCACGACATCTTTTTCCACAGTACATTGTACGGTCTTCCAGAATTTCTCACGGCTTTCTTCGTCCATTTCTTCTCTGCAAAGAAAAAATTGTTTATTAACACACTAAAAACCCACGCTTATTTATCTCTAGCGATAGGTTGAAGCAAACCATCCTTGACTCATTGTTTTATCTCACACAAATTCATCCCTCACTTGAAGGTTCTTCGCAGGACCTTTTCACAAACACTTTCCTTTAATTGGTAACAGTGGCAAAGGATAACAGAACTCATTTTTCATTTTTCAAGGCTGCTTTAACGTCTGCAACAATGACTTATTACTGTTTTCCTTATTTTGTTTCTTATTATTACCGATATTTTACCGAGTATTTTACCGAGTATTAATTACTGTCTTACTTTTATGGAATGCTATTTTTACATTTATTAGTCAATCATTAATCTCATGAATTCTTTTTTTTTTTTTGAAAAATATTTTTGCTATTAGCAATAACATCTTTAATATCTCTAAATTTATTTGGAGCTCGAAAATTACATTTTAATATACCTAAAAATATCTTTGTTTAGAAAACAATTTTTTGATATCAACAAATACTTCGAGATACCACAAAATATTTATTGATATCAAAAAATAATCTAAAGAAGTCTAAAATTCAATTTTAGAGATCAAAGTTAAATTCTCGACAAACAAGTTAAAAATTTTACAGTAAATCCCAGTTTTGAGCTAAATATTTTTTTCACTCATATTTTGAAATCTGCAAATCATCTTGTTTATCAAGAATTATTTTTTGATAGAGTACTGTATCAAAATATCACAGTCTTTTTTTGATATCTAAAATTCAGAAGCAAATGTCTGTGAATGAAATAATGACTGGCTCCTGTATACAGAATTTTTTCTTTTAGTTTGTATTACACACAAATGAAGTATTTCTTGACCTCAAAAATTATATCACTAATTCATTTTACACTCCAAAATTAAATTGACGATTCGTTAAATTTTATTTATATGGGTGCCCCCCCCCCCCCCTCTTAAGATTTTTTAAGTTTGCAAAATGGAATCTTATATCTCAAGAATAAATTTTTCCCATGCAAAATACAACTAGAGCGGCCAGTGCACACAAAACATAAGAGTACAGGCTTATGTTATACACTTTCAGTTGATACCTACTTAGTTTCTTGTTTTTGTAAACAAAAACAAATGTCTCCCCGATTAAACCCATGACACCCCCCCCCCCCCAAAAAAAAAAAAATCCTGTTTTTTTAATTACTAAAATAAAATATTCATTTCTGCAAACGTAATCTTAATTCATTGTAAAAAAAAACTCAAAATAAACCAAGCGGATGGTGGTCACTGAAAGAGATATAAATGGACTTCTTTTTTCATCCGGTGGTCGCTAAAACGGGTTTTACTGCAGGCCCTTCTTATCCAGATCTGAAGTTGGTCACTATAGTAGTTTTACTGTACGTTACATTTTCTATCCGGGTCTGGAAGTTGGTCAAGACAGACAGATTTTAACGTACGTCTTTTTACCCGAATCTGGAAGGGGTCACGACAAACGGGTCTTACTTTTTATCCAGGTCTTGAAGGCAGTCGGGTTTTTTTTGCTAACCATCATCCTCCACACGCCCTCCTCCCCCCCCCCCCCCCCACCCCAGCTACTTAATGTAGGTCTGACTATAAACACAACTCTAACCCTTTTACCCAAGGCAACGGTAACGGTCTGTACCCTAAGTGTAGTTATAGCCATGATAGATTACCTTGTCTTCGAACATACCCATCGGCCAAATAGCACTAGAAAGGCATTCTTCATAACTGCGCATCAGGTGACGCACCTGGGAGAAGGGGGAGGCACTTCGGTGCCAAAATGGTGAGCTGCTTCTCATAACACAAGATGTCAGATGACCCACTTTAATAGCGAAAAATGCTTCTGCAAACGATGCCAATCGATACAAAATGGCTCCTGTATATAGAACACCTTGGCAACCGAATCAAGTATGCGCGAAACAAAAATCAATAGCTAGACCTGCTAAGACCTATAGCATTCCATGACCTCGTAGATAACGACTCCATCATGCACCACAACTGACACTGACCCCTGACTGAGTGGCATGTTACATAACAGCCGTAGATGAGAAACGCACAAAAAGCTTAATTTCAGGCACTAACAAATAACAATGGACCGGCAGTAACGCTGTTACTGTTTTCAAGCTTTCTAGAGAATGCCGGAACACTCGAGATTCTTCTGAAATCCCCAGCGTAGTTAACAACTATGCTTAGATAACAAAGGAGCCAAAAATGGGGAGGCGGGGGGAGGAGGAGGGAGTGTTGACGTTATGCACCTTTCTTGATTTTCTACACGAGTTTAATAATGTTTAACCAAAACCGTGCGACTTGTCCGAGGAATAACTGCCCCAAGTTTAAAGTCGATCCGACTTTCCGATGTCGAGAAATTTTGCTTAACAACAGATAATTTTTTACCCGTAAAAAGTTGAAACAGTCGTCTGACTGAACCAAAGAATATCCATATAAAATTTTAAGTCGAAATGACTTTCCGTTATAGAGATATTATGCATACAAGATCTGGTTCTAAATATACACATATTTTACACGATGACGTCATACGCCGCATTCGTTCGTTCTACTCGCGAAAAAATTCTATAAAGTCTTTCGGACCTACCAAGCAACAATCCCACCCAGTTTCAACTTTCTCCGATGTTCAGCAGTTGAGAAATTTCGCACACAAGATTTTTACGCAATGACGTCATAGGCCCGCCCTAATCATATAACACACGTGAAAAATTGACAGAACCGCCCGACTGACTTAAGGAATGTTCATATAAAATTTGAAGTCGATAGGACTTTCCGCTATCGAGATATGTTGCACACAAGATCTTGTTCAAAATACATACATATTTTGCGTGATGATGTCATACGCCACACTCGTTCGTTTTACTCGCAACAAAACTTGGAAAGAATCTTTCGGACCTACCAAGCAACAATCCCACCAAGTTTCAACTTTCTGCGATGTTCAGCGGCAGAGAAATTTCGCACACAAGATTTTTACGTAATGACGTCATACGCCTGCCCTAATCACGTGACGTACGTCAAAAGTTGATAGAACCGTCCAACCTAACCAAGGAATAAATCGATCAAGTTTGAAGTCGATCGGACGTTTGGTTCTCGAGATATCTTGCACACAACACTTTGTTCACAAGAGACTGACACACACACACACACACGTGCATCCACACACACACACAGAACGTACAAACACTATATGTCTCCCCTTGGTCGGGGAGACATAATTATTGATGGCGAAATATAAACTAGAGCGGCGAGAGACATAAACATCAGCGTGCAGGGATATATGAAACATTTTCAATCGATGCCTATTTAATTTCTCGTTTTTTTTTTCGTTTTGTAAACTAGAGTCTCAGTGAGACAGGATCCCCCGTGTAAGGAGAATTATATACAGTAAACCCTCCATTACTGAAAGCCTCCCAATAGTGAACATCTTCTATAATGGATGATATATTTCGGTCCCAAATGCCCCCCCCCCAATCATTTTTTCACCGATTTCAAAAATAACACGACGAGGCACACCTACAATATACATATATCATTGTGTAAGGTTGCAGGTCCCTACGACAAATGATCATATGCGGAGTGGTACGAACATGACATCGCACAATTGCTAAGCCCAATGTAATGTTTAAAGCAGGTAAAAAACATTGAAAAGCTTAACATACTCCTTTTTTGCTTTATGATCGGGACTTTTTGGCCAGGGACGTTGTCCTGGTTTCCACGAAAACTTTTGCTTTGGGACGTTTTGGACCTAATTTCATTGGGTGACCTAATGGCCAGGGATATTATGGACAGGTACCTTATGCAGGCCTTCCAGTGCTTCTCCGGTAAGAATACGTTTTTTCAATATGTCCGTTGTTAAAAAATAGTTTTTTATGGTTTTTCGGTGTCAAAAAAAGAAAAGAAAAAGGTTTTAATAGGTTGTTGAGGCGTCCAAAAAATAATTTTTTATAAGATTTGACGTTCTAAAATAATAGTTTTAATAGGTTTAAAGGTTTTAAATATATTTTAATAAGTTTTTCGATTTTAATAGTTAGGATTTATATACAATAAATATATTAATTTAAACAATACAGATATTCTGTGGAAGTAATCTAAAAGCATTTTTTGGTAATATTTTGTGTAAGAAATGGATAATATTAAAAAAATAAATAGGCAAAAAAAATAGCAGTTAAAAAAATAGGTTTCAATAGGTTTAATAGGTCATTTTCGCAAAAAAACACGTCCATTTTGAAAAAATAAGTTTAATAGGTTTTAATAAGTTTAATGGGTTCCGCTGGAAGGCCAGCTTATGGGCGGGGTAAAGCTTAATGAAGCGTTAATTTAGGTCATCATGCAGGCATGTAAACGGTCCTTGACAAAAATGAAGGTTTTCATTTAAAAAATAAAGGTTTTTAAAAGTTTTTCTAATGAAAATAAAGGATTTTTAAAAGTTTTTTTAAAACTTAAATTATCAGTGAACATATCTTTTTTTTTAAAGATATTTTTTATACAACATATAGAAATCGGTGGGGATGGGGAATAGAAACATCATCATATAGCGTCAAAATCATGATGTTATCTTTTTATGCGCAGAAAAATGAATAAAAATCAAGTGCGGTGTATTATCTGCAAAAATGAAATAAGGTGTTACATGCATGCATAAATTTAGCAACATCGAAAAAAAAAGGTTTTTTAAAGGTCTTGAAGATTTTTTGAAATAAAATTAATGTTTGGAATGAAAAAAAATGTTTTTAAAGGTTTTAAAGGTTTTTTGGGACTTTGGGGACGTTTTGGCCCTAAATTAATTTGGAGACTTTATGGCCGGGTATTTCATGGCCGGGGACCTTATAGCCCTGGTAAAGCTTAATAAATCGTTAATTAAGGTTATCATAAATGTTTTTGGCTTTTGGCAGGTTTTGGCCCTAAATTCATTTCTGGACCTTATGGTAGGGGACTTATGGCCGGTGTAAAGCTGAATAAAGCGTTTATTTATGTTATACTTTTTTTGCCTTGGGGACGTTTTGGCCTAGATTCATTTGGGGATCTTATGACCGGGCACCTTATGACCGGGGACCTTTTGGTCGAGGACGTGTTATCCTGGATTCCACGACCAATTTTGCTTTGGAGACATTTTGACCCTAAATTCATTTGGGAACTTTATTATATGCCTAGAGGTCCGCATGATAGAAAAAAAACGAACATGCAGTTTTCATAGGCCAGACTGAATGGTGGCCCCCTATAAGCATATTCATAATGCGATCAGATGTAAACAGTAGGCAAAAAAAAATGAAAATAAAAAAAAAACAAAAAAAAAAACAAAAAACAAAAAAAAAAAAAAAACAAAAAAACACGTGTTTTCGGATTTGAAAGTGAAGAGAAAGTGGGCCACAATCAACTGCAACCGTCCTCAAAATCGATAAATGAGTTATTACTGTGACGATATTTACAGCACAGCCTGAAAATGAAACGTCATCTAATTACAAATTTCATATAATTACGCCATTTGTGCATTTGTTGCGTTGTTATTTCGCGATTTGAGTTGAAATAAGTTACTCCCGTTGAACTGACAAAAATATGAAGGAACGTTCGAAAGGGAGAAAATACTAGTCTATGAGTCGGGCTTGTGAGGTTAGTTCTTAAACCACATGAGTTTAAGGCATATAAATTAAAGTGTATTATCACTGATGACAGAAAGGAAGGCATTTTTGAAGGTAAATATTTATTTTAAAGGGTAAATTGCTGGTAATTTTACACACGTCCTTCGGGTGATTTTGTGTGCATTGATTTGAAATTAATAAAGATATAACTGATATAATGCCGCGGCTAGGGGGGAGGATAATCATTACACGTAGCAAATAAAAACTTAATATTTATTTTCTTAAGTGCAAAAACCGAGTCAAATATCAATGCTCGCTCACCGCAGTACCAATTACGCGTCACCTCATCCGAGCATACTGAGTGCAAAAATAGTGCGTGGTAAAATTTTGAGGAACGACATAAAAATAGCAAAAGTAGGAATATAATAAAAGTAATACATCATTCTGAGTGCGTACCATATTGTTTTTTTTTTTTTTTTTTTTTTTTTGCCTTCAGCCTACGGGCGTGTAGGGACCTCCCCCTTCGGGGTCGGTCCGTACAGCCCTACGGCTTCAGGCAAAAAACAATATCGTACGCACTCAGAATGAAGTATTACTATTTTATGGCTATGTACCTTCTGGCTGGGGTAAAGCTTAATAAAGCGTTAATTTAGGTTATCATACGTTTTTAGCTATTGAGACGCTTTGGCCCTAAATTCATTTGGGAACCTTATGGCTCGGGTAGAGCTTAATAAACCGTTAATTTTGGTTATCATACGTTTTTAGCTAATGGGGCGCTTTGGCACTAAATTCATTTGGGGACCTTATGGCCGGGGACTTAATGACTGGGGACGTTTTTTTATTCCTGCTTTCTGGGACGTTTTGTGCCTAAATTTATTTGGGGACCTTATGGCCAGGACCTTATGGCTGGGGACCTGATGCTGCAGTAAAACTAATACACATTTTTGACAAGTATTTTTTGACAATTTTTGGCCGATTTCAAAAATAATACGACGTTGCATATGTACAATATAAATATATATATATATATATATATATATATATTATATATATATATATATATATATATATATATATATATATATATATATATATATATATATATATATATATATATTATATATATATGTCCACTGTATAAAATTTCAGAACGTTGGATCAAATAGTTTTGTAGAGCTCGTTTGGACAAAACCTCTGTGCCTGAAAAACAGCCATTTTTGACAAGTCGTGTTTTTTTTGGTCGACTTTTTGGTCGATTTGGTGTTTTATTAATTTATTTATTTTTTTTTGGGGGGGGGGGGGCGAATAGTGTTGCTGGGGTGTACTGTGATTAAAAAATGTAATATAATTATATATTGTAATTTTCGGAGGTCACTTCCGTGTATAATTTTTTTTATAAATTATACACGGAAGTGACCTCCGAAAATTACAATATATAATTATATTACATTTTTTAATCACAGTACACCCCAGCAACACTATTCGCCCCCCCCCCCCCCCAAAAAAAAAATAAATAAATTAATAAAACACGTGTCAGTCACCCATCTCTCCAGCGCAGGCCCAGAAGGTTATTTAACCTGGGCCACTTCACAAGCCCCACACACATCGTAAACAAGACCATCAAGTGACAATGCCTCAAATTAATTTCGTTTTGAGCTGCAAATTCTAGCTTGTGTTCATTCCAAGAACGACATCATAGCTAAATAAGATGCAAAGGTGCCTTGGTCACTTTCATTTTGTTTGTCTATCCACACTATGATGTGGAAACGCACATCAAAAACGTATAATCGAACTAGAGCGGCCAGCGCACACAAAACATAAGAGTACAGGCTTATATTACACACTTTCAATTGATACCTACTTAGTTGCTTGTTTTGTAAACAATCACAAATGTCTCCCCGACTAAACCCAAAATCCCCCACCCCCAAAAAAAAAAAAATAATAACAATAATAGTGAGTTTTTATATACCGATTTTCCAGACAACCTGCTAAAACAGGTTTACAATGAGCACATACATGTATATAATTATTGATTGCAATTTTTTTTTTATTATTATAATTTCGACGTGACAATATAGTGTCTCTGAAATTCCGATCTATTGGTACATACGCCTAACAACAATGCAACTCTAAATTGCAATTAGAGGACTATATAAGCCCACCGACACCCCTTGGGTTTTTGCAAATTGTCATGATTCCTGACCACGGGCGGGATTCGAAACAGGGCTACAGAACCACAACTGCATGGCTAGCAAGCGTTTTTAACCACTCGGCCACCGAGCCCCCGAAAACCAATTTTCTTTCTTTTTTTTAATTACGAAAGAAAACATTTATTTCTGCAAACATAATCATAATTCATTGTAAAAAAAATCAAAATAAACAAGTTATCAGTAAAACTGATGAATGTCCCCGGCCCCCGAACTATGGTCGATTCGAAAAATAATGCGACGTCGCACAACTTCAATATATATATTTTCACTGTGGTAACAATCAAAAGCCAGGGTCGAATAGCGGCTTAGATATCGTGTGCACAAAGTTGCACTGTAGGCACCAGAATACTAAAACATTGCCTATTTTCAACAAGTCGCAATTTCGTCATTTTTTGGTCGAATCGAAAAATAATGCGACGTCGCACAACTTCAATATATATAATTACGCTTAGTTAACAAAGGAGCCAAAAATGGGGAGACGGGGGGAGGGGACGGTGGTGACGTTATGGATCTTTCTTGATTTTCTATACGAGTCCATTAATGTTTAACCAAAACCGTGTGACTTAACTGAGGAATAACTAAATCAAGTTTAAAGTCGATTCGACTTTCCGCTGTCGAGATATTTTGCTTAACAACAGATAATTTTTTTACGTAATGATGCTTTTCTCAATTTCACTACAGTAAAAAGTTGAAACAGTCGTCTGACTGAACCAAGGAATACCCATATAAAATAAATAAAGTCGATATGGCTTTCCGTTATCGAGATATTGTGCATACAAGATCTGGTTCAAGATATATAATATTTTACGTGATGACGCCATACGCTGCAATCGTACGTTCTACTCGCAAAAAAGCAAAAAAAAAAAAAACAGAATCTTTTGGACCTAATAAGCATGAATCTCATCAAGTTTCAACTTTGTTCGATGTTCAACGGCTGATAAATTTCGCACAAAAAATGTGTACGCTATGACGTCACACGCCTGCCCTAATCACGTGACATGCGTCAAAAGTTGATAGAAGCGTCCGACTGACCCAAGGAATATCGATATAAAATTTGAAATCGATACGACTTTCCCTCATCAAGATATTTTGCACACAAGACCTTGTTCAAAATATATATTTATATTTTACGTGATTGGTCATACGCCGCATTCGGTCGTTGTACTCGAGAAAAAATTTTACAGAATCTTTCGGACCTAACAAGCAACAATCCAACCGAGTTTCAACTTTCTTCGATGTTTAGCGGCCTATTAGGTAATAACCACTAAGCGCTACATTTAACAAACCATCGTTGAAGGCGCAGACCCCAACCGGACACAACAAGTCGCCATTTAGGCAATTTTTCACCAATGTGAAAAATAATACGATGTTGCACAACTTCAATATATATATTTTCACTGTGCAAGGTAGCATGTGCCTAGGATTAATAGTTTCGGAGATTTCGCGTGGAAAGCATCCAAGTCTTACATTGCAGTTATCTAAAAAAATCAAAGTTTTTGACAAGTCGCCATTTTGTAAATTTTTTTACCGATTTGCACAATAACACGATGTTGCACAACTTCAATACATATATTTTCACTGTGCAAGGTAGCATGTGCCTGGGATTAATGGTTTCGGAGATTTCGTGAGGAAAGCACCCAAGTCTTACGTTGCAGTTATCTCAAAAGATCACAATTTTTGACAAGTCCCCATTTTAGCAATTTTTGGCCGATTTGAAAAATAACACGACGTTGCACAACTTCAATTTATATATTTTCACTGTGCAAGGTTGCATATGCCTAGGGTAAATAGGTTCGGAGAACTTGCGTGGAAACAAAACAGCATCCAAAGTGTGACACACGGACGGACAGACGGACGGATAGAGGGCAATCCTATAGACCCCCCGGGCTCGCCCGGATGGGATCTGAAGAGCTGTTTTTAACACGTTTCATAGTAAGCTTGGGTAAACACATGTGTTTTCAAATGTTTTTAAACTCAGCTAACGACTTTGATGACCTTATATGACGAGGAATTTTTTTCCACTGTTTGGGTAAATAACCTTGAAACTTCGTGCTCTGTGACTTTGTCGTGGACGATTAACCTTTAATAAAAGTTCATCGGCTGATCTCAGTGTCCGGCTTGGTGTGTACGGCTGAATAAGACCTTACAGATATCCCGGTGCCAGACCGTGAATACATTTAAAACTAAATCGAGAGTTTTAAATTCACAGCGTTTTTTTACCGGTAACCAATGGAGATTTTTCAGAAATGGCGTGATATGCTCACACCGCGGTAGAGTATAAATAACACGTGCTGCGCCATTCATTATCTGTTGAATTTGACAGATAATGGGGGGGGGGGGGGGGGGGGGAGGTTGCAAGCCCCCTCCAAAAAAAAAATCGAAAAAAAAAGACTTAAATTTTGGGTTTCCTGAAACTGTTTAACGCAAAGTTTCCGTAGTTGACCCCCCTCCCTTTTCAGGGAAAGCTGAACATTGCGTAGCCACGTTTTTACAACTGAGAGGGGGGTGGGGGCGAAACATACTATCGCCCCCACTATGATAAGTAAGGGGCTGAGGACCCCCTGCCCCCCCTCCCCCGGTGGCTACGCCTAAGTTGAAACTGACCTGAAGGTTGCACAGATTTCCTGGTATGCTATTATGAGGGCGGGGGAGGAGGCTGTAAATTTGAGGGAAAGGGTTCTTGACATCGGAATGCCCTTTGTCGGGGGATGGGAGGGGGGAGATTATTATTTCGCCCACGAAGTATCTATTACAAAATGGTCATTTTACACAAAACAATCACCCATCTTAACTGAGGTATATAAACACAGCACTTTTCAAATCGATAAACTTATACCGAGATACGCATAACTCATAGGCAGTTATTCTGGAATACCTAAAGCAGAAAGTGGGCCAGTGTATCGGTAGTTATTCCGGACTACCTAACGACGACTACCATAAACTGCTCAGACATGAATAAAACTGGTTTCTTAAATGCTTCGAAGATTCTTATTTTAAATAATAGGGTGTTAATAATCAGAAAACTGCTGTCGAATCTTTGTCGCTGACTTTTCTTGAAAAAGATTATTAAAACAGTTCGCTAACTGTTTTGCATCACAATGATCCGGTAATGGTTCGGTCTGATTTCGATTCATAATTTTGTTCAGTTTCCGGAACAGCTTACCTTGATCACCAGCACAATCAGTTATATTGTTTAAAAAGTACTCACGCTTTGACTGCTTCATTAAACAGATGTACCGGTTCTGTTGCCTCTTGTAAGCTGCGTGATCCGTTTCAGTTTTTGAACGCCCCCTCCTTCGTTCATGAATGTGCGTTTGCTTGCATGCAGCGTGAATATCCTTATTATACCAGGGCTCGCGACGGCGGACACTGGATTGTACGTTTAATTAAAGGGGCGTGCCTATCTAGAATAGCGCTAAGATCGTTGTTGTACATGTTTACTAGTGTGTCGAGATCTATGGGTAGATGCCGTATCATAAAGCTCATATGATAAACTAGACCGATTTCGCAACCGAGTTGCGAAACAAACACTTGGGATACTAAAAAAAAATACTTATTGACTGAGCTAAAAATTTCTTATCTTATTTCAGTTTTTAAATTCACATTTTGATTCTTGATTCTATTCCGGTTTAGGTTTGCATGGAGAATGGAAATTTTCAGACATAATTAACATTCCTGTTATAATTTAAAATTAAATGCTAAAATTAGATATTAAATAAAACCTAGCCATTTGGAAATCATTAAGAACACATCAATACTTTATAAAAGATCAACGATGTAAGAAGCACATGCTAACCGTTTTCGAGATAACAGTCAACTTCCGGTTTTTGACCTTGACAGTGCTCCAAAAGGCCAAGGTCACCGAGGTACCTCTTATGTAACGTTTTTTAGGCCAAAATTATCGAGAATGAGCTCAAAATCGCTCCATCTCTAACCGTTTTCGAGATAATAGTCAACTTCCGGTTTTTGACATTGACCGTGCTCCAAAAGATCAAGGTCACCGAGGTACCTCCTATGTAACGTTGTTTAGGCCCAAAGGGTCGAAAATGAGCTCAAAATTGCTCTGTCTCTAACCGTTTTCGAGATAATAGTCAACTTCCGGTTTTTGACCTTGACCTTGACCCAGAAGTTCAAGGTCACCGAGGTACCTTTTATGCAACGTTTTGTAAGCCCAAAGGGTAGAAAATAAGCTCAAAATCGCTCTATCTCTAACCGTTTTCGAGATAATAGTCAACTTCCGGTTTTTGACCTTGACCATGCTCCAAAAGATCAAGGTCACCGAGGTACCTCCTATGTAACGTTGTTTAGGCCTAAAGGGTCGAAAATGAGCTCAAAATTGCTCATCTCTAACCGTTTTCGAGATAATAGTCATCTTCCGGTTTTTGACCTTGACCGTGCTCCAAAAGATCAAGGTCACCGAGGTACCTCCTATGTAACGTTGTTTAGGCCAAAAGGGTCGAAAATGAGCTCAAAATTGCTCATCTCTAACCGTTTTCGAGATAATAGTCAACTTCCGTTTTTTTTACCTTTATTGTGACCCAGAAGGTCAAGATCACCGAGATCCCTCTTATGTAACGTTGTTTAGGCCCAAAGGGTCGAAAATGAGCTCAAAATAGCTCTATCTCTAACCGTTTTTCGAGATAAGTCGGCCTGTCGTTAACGGCTCGTGAAGTCACGCGAACTTTGACCTTGACCCTTAAGGTCAAGATAAGTGATCAAAGTTTTCCCCATACAGAGTACGTTTTATGTATTCAAGCTGGGATTTGAGCCCCTTTATGGCTACTTTTCGTGATTAATAGGCGGTTCAAAAATATTTTGACCTCACTTTGATCTTGACCTCTGAGGTTCCCGGTCAAAAAAAATCTGCGGATTTGACGACAACTCACTACCCTCTATGTCTCTGCCACATGCCGTCTTTCTACGAGAAACTCTGTAAGAGGGGTTTTCTGGAAACCACTTTCAGGTAAAAAATACTTTTACCTCAATTTGACCTTGACCTTCAAGGTCAAGGTAAAAAAATTTTGCGGATTGGACAAAAGCTCATCACCCTCTATCACTGTACCAAATTCATCGTCCTACCTCAAATAGCGTAGGAGGAGTTTTCTGGAAACCTCCGTCACGGAAAAAAGGAAAAAAGAAATTTCGAGAAAAACTTATACACATTTGCAAACGAAGTTTGCAAGTGGGAACTATGCACCTATCGAGGTTTTCGAAATAATATATCGTCACAAAATAGTAAGAGTGATCAATAAATGAACACTACACAGTTATCACTACCAAAGTTCCGTAGCATTCAATATATTCACAGATTATAACGCAGTTATTTGTGAAAAAAAAGTTTAATAAAAATACAACATTTGTCTCCGTGCTCAACTTTTCACTGCTTGCAGCATTGAAAAAAAAAAGCCGAGTTCATCACAGCCACCTACTTGCAAAACAACAGTACTGCATGGTCACCTGGCCACAGAGTAGCTTTTTATTATGGGAGAGGTCACAAACCACACATACAGCCGTATTGATCTGCATTATACGTAAATCGCGTGCCCACAATAAGCACCTTGTACTGTGAGATACTGTGAGATGTTATAGCACTTGTGTGCATTTCGGGGGGGGGGGGCCTTTTACAGGGCATTGGAGAGTTTAAAGTAACTTTTATCCGTCAATTGGTATTCAGTTAAGCGTTCTGTATACTAATTACAAAAATTTCCGCTTTAAACCCAACCAGGAACCAAAAATCGAAAAATGACGTCATTATGACGTCATACGCTAAAATTAAGGCTTTCACGAGGTCCTTTGTCAAAAAGTAGTCTCATAACGTATTTGACGCCAAATCTCTAGCTCCAGCCGTTTTGAAGATATTAAGCTCTAAAATATTCATGACGTCATAAGATGCGGAAGATGATATCATACGTAAACAATTTTTCGTGTGGATCGAGTTTACCACATATCCTATCTGTGTGCCAAGTTTCACTTTCCTAGCTCAAACGGTTTCCGCGCATCGGAGGAGATGCGCGGAAACCAAGTGACGAAGAATAACAAAAAAACGAAATATGAAAAAAAAATTTAAAAAAGGGAAGAAAAGACAAATGTATGGAATTCGAGGTAATTTAAAATCTTGGGACGTTGTCCCAAGTGTAAAAAAGGGAAGAAAAGAGAAATGTACGGAATTCGAGGAAAATAAAAATATCCTTGGGACATTGTCCCAAGTGTAAAATATCATTTCGAAATGCGGTCAAGTTAATAGCCGATAGCTTACGGTAACTAACAGACTGCGATTTGCATGGTGGTTTAGCCACCGTGATGTTGCACTGTACGACATAGTAGTCCGAAATAAGATTACCAATAGTAACATTCGATAAGTGTATTGCATTCTCCACTTAAGTGATACGATGGTCTAAAAGTCCTTCGTGTATGGGCGTGATATTCTAGACATGTTGTTTCATTCCAAACGCACTCAAAAGCGCTACATATTTCCGCGATGAGAAACGACTTTTATGTTGAATTGAAGTCACCCCATATAAGTAAAGGTGACCCAGAAAGACTTTCAGATTCGAAGAAACTGCTAGGGTCGGTGATAAAATGGTCTATACATAGCGACGGTGGTCTATAAATTACAACAAATCTCGCTGCACGGGATGCACTGTAGGTTTCAACAACACATTGCATTCGTATCTTGTTTTGGTGACGTTGCGCGGTTTAAAAGCATTTTTGCAAAGTAGGGCCACTTCGCTCCACCTTTGTTTAAGCGATCAGCACTTATCAACGAAAAGTTCGGAGGTGTCATTTCAGTTGACTCGTATGTAGAGTGGTCTTTTAGCCAGGTCTCAGTTATAGCCAGAACATCTAGTTTGTCCTGATAAACCATATGTTTAATCACATCATATTTGTTACAAACCGATCGACAAATCACTAGTTTTGATTGTCAAAAAATTGCGTCTATTGACAACTCGATTTTGCTTTGATTGAAACAGCTGATGGTCACTAGAACGTTGCAATAGTCCAGATTTTACTCTCACTTCGATAAGGTTAATAAACAAACAGCTACTGGCACATATTTTACTTTGGCCCAGTTTTGATCTAATCCTTTCGGAGATACGTGGAACTATATTTCTAATCACTCCCATGTTTACACATAAAGCTACATAAAATACCAGTATAGTCCACAGAATGAACAAAGGTCTCATTATCCAACACACTATTAAAGTTCTTTAATCCGTTATTGGTTTGACATTGATGAACAGCTTTAAAGTCTCGAGTCTTATTAAAATCTAGCTTTAAAAAGTACTTTTATCATAAAAATACATAGTCGACTTTTAAAATGCCTATTACAATCTTATTCTCTGTATCAGAAATCCACTGATACCAAAATTACTACAGTCACCACTAGGTATCCTTTACAATAATCAAAATTAACACTATTTTCTCGAAACACGTATGACACCACAAACGGCTTACATTAATTTATACAACAAATCAACACCTAAATTACAAAAAAGTCTACTAAATTTCTGTCACAAACTCGTTTAATTGCTCAAGTCTCCGACAGTGCGTAGTTCATTCTCTGTCCTATGATGTGGTGTGCTGGCTTCCAGCGAATATTGTGTGCAATTCCGTCGAGGAGTTCCGCAACAGTTTTCCGGTTTTCTGCACGATCTCAGCAAAGCGTCATAAGGTGCTGCTGTAGGTTGCGGTATTCTCGGCGTACTCTCTTTTTCGGCGGATTTCCCACTCGATCTTGATTGATAAGAGTGCGGACGGTGCAGTCCTCCTGCTTTATGGCCCGGATGAGTGACCCTACGCTAGGACGCTTGTATCCGATAATGATGACCTAGCTCATTTACAAAACTAACCCTTGTTAGCACCCACACTACCTAAATCTAAAATATTTGGACAATCGATTAAGAAATGTTGGCTTGAGTGTGTTAACAAATTCACTCAAGTACTCGAAGACTGTGAATTTTTAAAGTCCAGCGGGGTCAATGTCCTCCACCTGACGTGGTTCAGTTACAATACCAACTCTTGTTAGCACCAATACTACCTATATTTAAAATATTTCACCAATCGATCAAAAAATATAGGCTTGAGTGTGTTAACAAACTCACTAAGTGCTCAAGGATTGTACAAATTTTTAAAATCCAGCCGGGTCAATGTCTATGGACCGACCTGGCTCATTTACAATAGTAACTCTTGTTAGCACCCATGCTACTAATATGTAAAATATTTTGACAATCGATGAGGAAATGTAGGCCTGAGGGTGTTAACTCACTCGAGTGCTCAAAGACTGTGTGAATATCAAAATCCAGGTGGGCCAATGTCCTCGGGCCGACGTGACTCATTTACCATACCAACTCTTGTTAGGACCCAAACATGTACTACCTATATGTGAAATATTTCGCCAATCGATCAAGAAATGTAGGCTTGAGTGTGTTAACAAAAAAGTGTCGACAGACACAACCCTTAAGCACAGACAAACCCGACAACTATATTCCCCCACGCCGCGATACGCAACGGGGCGGGTGGGACTAATAAAGCAAGCACACAAATCATTACAAAAAGTTCATCTGAATGAAAAAGTTTTTCCAACTACCTCAGTTTTCTTGTATTTTGGTATTCCAAGAAGCGATCGTTGCGAAGCTGCTCTCGTTCTTCGAATGTAGATGTGTATGGGTAGTAATGAAGCAGGAACGGCCACATCTCTTGCCTCAGCGATGATTCTAAACCAGCAAAAAATATCGCCTGTAAACAAAGAAAATGCAAAAAAGAAAATGAGAAACAAACCCTGCATGTTCATCCATTTGCATTTTTAATCTATCAAATCTGGTAGACGGACAAAAGTCCCAGCGATCAAAAGCTCGAGTGGACAAAAATCCCAGTTTTTGCAAGCCCGTTTGGCACTCTGATCAAAATTGTCGGAGACCAACCATTTTGAAAACTGGCAATCAACATGCCCCCATTTGGCAAATTTTTGGTGGCTCGTCAAAAAAGGAATATTCACGACAGGACAGCCTAGTGAAGGTTTTTGCAAAATCTGAAGTCATTCATATCCAAATTATGGGAGAAGAAGGATTTTCACAAATGGCTACCGCAAAATGCCTCCTATTTAGCTCTTTTTGGCGGATTGCCAAGCAATAACTTTTCGAAAGTATTGGGCAACTGGCTACCAAAAAATTTAAAGGTTATCTGATCAAAATTGTAGGAGCAGAAGCATTTCGAAATTGCTTACCAAATCTTTTGTTATGCCCCTTATTTAGCCTATTTTTGGCGAGTCGCCAAAAGTAACTTTTCAAGACAGGACAGCCTAGTGAATATCTATGCACAATTTGAAGGCAATCCGATCAAAACTGTGGAAGAAAAACCTGCAAAAAATAAAAAATGTCCACTATTTGGCCAATTTTTGATGGACCGCCAAAAATTTCAAGACAGGTCTACTCAGTAAACATTGTATACAATCTTAGAGGAACGTGATTCAAATTATAAGAGAAGAAGCATTTTGAAAAATGGCTCCCAAATTATTTTAAAATGCACATCCCTCCAATTTAGCTAATTTTCTTCTGGATCGCCAAAAAGTAGTTTTTCAAGAGAAAAAAGCCTGGTGAACATTTATGCAAAACTGGAAGGTAGTACGATCATAAGTGTATAAGAAGAAGTATTCTGAAAACTGGACACCAAACAATTATCAATGCAAACCACCCCCACCCCCATTTTGCCAATATCGGGCGGATCGCCATTTTTTTATTTTTTAAAGTCATTTTAAGAGAGAACTGTCTAAGGAACAATCGTACAAAATTCGAAAGAAATCCTATTGAAATTGTGGGAGAAAAAGCATCTTGAAAATTTGCTACCAATAAATTAAAAAATGCCCCCCCCCCTCCTCCATTTGGTCAAGTTTTGGCGGATCGCCAAAATGCTTCAAAAAGCATTTTGAAGATTGGCAAGGAAAAAATTTAAATGTCCTCTATTTGCTCAATTTTTAGCGGATTGTCAGAAAAAAAGCAATTTTTCAAGTCCTTGAGAATATTCGTACAAAATTCCGAAAGAAATCCGATCAAAACTGAGGGAGAAGAAGCATTTTAAATAAAAAAAAACATTCTATTATGTAAAATAATGATTTTGAAGCAAATAAGAAACCAGATATTTTTTGATAGGCTATTCCGGAATAGTCTACTGGTAATTCAAATGTCACAGAAATCAACTAGAGCGGCCAGTGCACACAAAACATAAGAGTGCAGGCTTATATTACACACTTTCAATCGATACCTACTTAGTTTCTTGTTTTTGTGAACAAAAACAAATGTCTCCCCAACTAAACCCATGACCCCCCCCCCCCCCCCAACTGAAAAAAAATATCCATTTCTGCAAACATAACCTTCATTCATTGTAAGAAACTCAAAATAAACCAAACAGATGGTGGTCACTGAAACAGATATAAATGAGCATCTTTTTTCATCGGAGTCTGTAAGGTGGTCGCTAAAACGGGTTTTACTGTAGGCCCCTCTTATCCAGATCTGAAATTGGCAACTATAGCAGTTTTACTGTACGTTACATTTTTATCCGGGTCTGGAAGGTTGTCAAGACAGGCAGGTTTTACCGTACGTCTTTTTACCTGAATGTGCAAGGGGTCACGACAAACGATTCTTACTTTACATCTTTTTATCCAGGTCTTGAAGGCGATCGGGATTTTTTTTTTTTGCTAACCATCAACCTCCACACGCCCCTCCCCCAGCTATTTACTGTAGATCCGACTATAAACACAACTCTAACCCTTTTACCCAAGGCAACGATAACGGTCTGTACCCTAAGTGCAGTTATAGCCATGATAGACTACCTTGTCTTCGCACATTCCCATCGGCCAAACAGCACTAGGAAGGCATTCTTCATAACTGCGCATCAGATGACGCACCTCGGTGGGAGAAGGGGGAGGCATTTCGTTGGCAAAATGGTGAGCTGCTCCTCATAAAACAAGATATCGGACGACCCAATTTAATAGCGAAAAATGCTTCAGCAAACAACGCCAATCGATACAACATGGCTCCTATATATAGCACATCTTGGCAACCTAATCAAGTATGCGGCGAAAAAAAAATCAATAGCTAGAGCTGCTTAGAGCTATAATACGACAATAGCATTCCATGACCTCGTAGATAACGACTCCATCATGCACCGCAACTGACACTGACCCCTGACTGAGAGGCATGTTACGTAACAGCCATAGATGAGAAATGCACAAAAAGCTCAATTTCAGGCAATAACAAATAGCAATGGACCGACAATAATGCTGTTACTGTTTTGAAGCTTTCTAAAGAATGCAGGAACACTAGAGAATCTTCCGGAAAATCTTCCGAAATCCCCAGCGCAGTTAACACCTATGCATAGATAACAAAGCAGCCAAAAATGGGGAGGCTGGGGTGGGGTGGGGGAGTGTTGACGTTATGCACCTTTCTTGATTTTCTATACGAGTTTTATAATGTTTAACAAAACCGTGTGACTTATCCGAGGAATAACTACACCAAATTTAAAGTCGATCCGACTTTCCGATGTCGAGATATTTTTTTAAGAGCAGATAACTTTTTACCCGTCAAAAGTTGAAACAGTCGTCTGACTGAACCAAGGAATATCCATAAAATTTTAAGTCGATATGACTTTCCGTTATCGAGATATTATGCATAAAAGATCTGGTTCAAAATATACATATTTTCCGCGATGATGTCATACGCAGCTTTCGTTCGTTCTACTTGCGAAAAATATTTAAAGTTTCTTTCGGAGCTACCAAGCAATAATCCCACCAAGTTTCAGCTTTCTCCGGCGTCTAGTAGCTGAGAAATTTCGTACACGAGATTTTTACGCAATGACGTCATACACCTGCCCTAATCACGTGACACGCCAAAAATTGATAGAACAGTCCGGCTGACCCAAGGAATATTCATATAAAATTTGAAGTCGTTAGGACTTTCAGTTATCGAGATATTTTGCACACAAGACCTTGTTTATAATATATACATATTTTACGTAATGACGTCATACGCCGCACTCGTTCGTTCTACTCGCGAAAAAATTCTATAGAGTGTTTCGGACCTACCAAGCAACAATCCCACCAAGTTTCAACTTTCTCCGATGTTCAGCAGCTGAGAAATTTGGCACATAAGATTTTTACGTAATGACGTCATACACCTGCCCTAAACACGTGACATGCGTAAAAAGTTGACAGAACCGTCCGACTGACCCAAAGAATATATATATAAAATTTGAAGTCGATAGGACCTTCCGTTATCGAGATATTTTGCACACAAGACCTTGTTTATAATATATACATATTTTACGTGATGACGTCATACGCCGCATTCGTTCCTTCTACTCGCGAAAAAAATCTACAGCGTCGTTCGGACCAACCAAGCAACAATCCCACCAAGTTTCAACTTTCTCCGATGTTCAGCGGCTGAGAAATTTCGCACACAAGATTTTTACGTAATGACGTCATACGCTTGCCCTAATCAAGTGACATGCGTCAAAAGTTGATAGAATCGTCCGACCTTACCGAGGAATAGTTCGATCAAGTTTGAAGTTGATTCGACGTTTCGTTCTCGAGATATCTTGCACACAACACTTTGTTCACAACAGACTGACACACAAACACACACACACACACAGACATACATAGGCTCGCGGCGAATCCAGCCCGAAGGCGCAGATGGAGCCTGAGTTCTAAAATCGTTATTTTTGGGTGTATTCCAAAAATGATCAAATACAATCTTGGCCGAATTTTTTTGCCGTCTCCTTTTTAATGGGCCTCAAAAAAATATTGTTTAGATCTCTAAATATTCAGTAAAAACTGCAAAACATAATTCCAGCCAACTTGGACAGTGTGTGTAAGAGAAAAACGGCCTTTTAAACGTAATCTCAAAGTGAATGTAGACCTTGCACGTGGTCTTTTTAGGTCATTACCATAACAAAATAAACAAAGTTTTGTTTACAAATACACGTGGTTTTGTTTACAAACAGAAGTGTATCCGTTAGTCGGTGCATAATATCAAGTCATAAAAGAAAGGCGTTTCTAGACTTCCATTCCAAAATTATTATTACTATTATTTTCCCTGTCATTTGAAATATATGTGTCAAAAAATATCATGCGAATGCATGTCGGCACGTCAAATTCCAGAGTACGTAGACGGTTCACCCTACTGCGAAACAGTCTGTTAAAAAGGAAGTTTTGTAACTGCGAAGAAGTTTCTATTAATATATTTTAAAATAAACTCTCAAATATATTGTAATGGTCTACGTTTCCCGTTAGAGACTGTTTCACAATGGGGTAAACAATGTATTTATGTTTGAATATCAATTAATACCTCGTAACCAGACCTTGAAATAAAGAAGTGTGGATGCCGAAACTATAGTCCGACTAGCCCATAACTGGTTGTGGAGGCTATGTATATTCTACATGTGAAGAAATTGTTCTATTTACATATTTATCTTTTTGAAGTTTTGGGTCCAACAACAATTAAATGGCGGCACTTATATTTTTGAGCATAATTTTCAACATAATTCAGTTTCTTGCACACAACATGTGCAATTTTTGGAAAGAATAAAATAATGTGTGTGACCTTTTATTTGACTTTTTTTTGCAGTTATTATTTTGGAACACTGACGTTAAATACCACTGTGTTCATACCTCTTTGGTATGCACACAGTGGTATTTTTTTTTTTGTCAATGTATGATGGCTGGATTCGACTGAATCTTAAATTCGTCTAATCATTTCTAGAGGAGTGTGGATTCAAAACAATGCATGCAGGGAAATGGCTTGCGTTTCTCATAGATTGCTATTTTCGCCTGAAACTGCGGTCCTTATAATTAAACATTTATTTTGTCTATTTCTATTAGCTCAGTTTGTCCGTAAATTTGGCTAGAATTGCTTTGCATTTGTAAATGATAGATCTAATATCGCTTGTACGATGGCCTGAATTTTTTTGTACTGAAGTCTTAAAGCTTCTTCCACCTTGGATTTTATGTGAGGAATAAGATAAACTCAATACTTTCAATATCGTGCAACGGAAATTCACAAACCCGTTGAGAAAATGCTGGCTACGCCAAATATTCCACCTTGTACTATTGGAGTAACATTGAATTCAAAAAAAAAAACTTTCAGATCTGGTTACACGGTTTCTCTTCTCTCTGTTAAAACTAGCGGTCTTTGTTGCACCTGCCATTAGAATTTTCTAATTTTCTATTTGAAATGATGGGCCCAAAACCACTAGGAATGACTGTCTTTATGATCTTTTGTGGTATGATCTTAAAACGCTTCAATTTTCTACAACTGCGTGGTCAGATCTCTTATATGTGTGTTTTATTATTTTTTTCGTAAAGAGATAGGGTCTGTTTACTCTGGAATGTTACACTTCGCTGGGGAGTTTTGTTTGGACTATGTGTAACTGCTCGATATATTGTCATTATTTTTCTGATTGTACAGACCAAGGTATGATGAAAGTGAAATTGTTATTGTTTATGACATAATCCTTGAGGCCATCCCGTCTCCTGTTGATATTTCTGCTTTTGAGAAAGAAAAATATATTCTTTAAAAAAATCGTGAAAGCGGATCCTTAGAATAAACAATCTTAGGTATTGCAACATTGATATGGGCTGCCTGGAAAAAGTGGGTCAAATATACTTTAGATCCACCCCCCCCCCCCCCTCAGTACTCCCACCTACCCCAAGAACCAAGTTATTTATGCGGAGACATTTGAAACAATACTTTTAATGTCACGCCACGGAAATTCACAAACTCCTTGAAAAAATGCTGGCTACGTCCGATATTCCATGTCGTACTGTTTGAGTGACATTGAATTAAAAAAAAGGACTTTTAAGATCTAGTTACAAGGTTTTAAGTGGCATGAAAGTGTTACACATTTACAATTCAACATTTATACAATTGAAAGAAAAGAGAACAACAACTTTTTATGCTTTATAATGTGTGGTAAATTCCGGTTTTCAAACTTGGGAAGCTTACAATACTAGTTTTCAGGCTGTTTTTCATATTTACATGTTATTTTACACAGTTTACCTGAATGTGCTATAGACGACGTTATACATTTATTTTTCTCTGATCTCTGTTAAAATTAGCTGTATTTACCCATGCGGTTAGAATCTTGTAATTTTCCTTTTGAATCGATGGGCCCAAAACCGCTGCGAATGACGGACTTTATTTTCTTTTCATTGGTGGTATGATCTTAAAACGCTTCAATTTTCTACAATTGCGTGCACAAATCTCCTATGTGTGCGTTTTATTTTTTTTTTCGTAAAGAGATATGCTCTGTTTACTCTGGGATGTTACATTTCTCTGACGAGTTTTGTTTGGACTAAGTGTAACTGCTCGATATATTGTCATTATTTTTCTGATTGTACAGACAAAGGTATGATGAAAGTGAAATTGTTATTGTTTATGACATAATCCTTGAGGCCATCCCGTCTCCTGTTGATATTTCTGCTTTTGAGAAAGAAAAATATATTCTTTAAAAAAATCGTGAAAGCGGATCCTTAGAATAAACAATCTTAGGTATTGCAACATTGATATGGGCTGCCTGGAAAGAGTGGGTCAAATATACTTTAAATCCACCCCCCTCCCTACTCCCACCTACCCCAAGAACCAAGTTATTTATGCGGAGACATTTGAAACAATACTTTTAATGTCACGCCACGGAAATTCACAAACTCCTTGAAAAAATGCTGGCTACGCCCGATATTCCATGTCGTACTATTTTAGTGACATTGGATTGAAAAAAAAGGACTTTTAAGATCTAGTTACAAGGTTTTAAGTGGCATGAAAGTGTTACACATTTATAATTCAGCATTTATACAATTGAAAAAAAGAGAACAACAGCTTTTTATGCTTGTAATGTGTGGTAAATTCCGGTTTTCAAACTGGGGAAGATTACTATAATAGTTTGCAGACTGTTACTCATATTTACATGTTATTTTACACAGTTTATCTGAATGTGCTATAGACGACGTTATACATTTATTTTTCTCTTATCTCTGTTAAATTTAGCTGTATTTACACATGCGGTTAGAATCTTCTAATTTTCCTTTTGAATCGATGGGCCCAAAACCGCTGCGAATGAACGCCTTTATTTTCCTTCCATTGGTAGTATGATCTTAAAACGCTTCAATTTTCTACAGCTGCGTTGAGAATTCTCTTATGTGTGCGTTTTATTATTTTTTTCGTAAAGAGATAGGGTCTGTTTACTCTGGAATGTTACATTTCTCTGACGAGTTTTGCTTGGACTAAGTGTAACTGCTCGATATATTGTCATTATTTTTCTGATTGTATAGACCAAGGTCTTCTGAAAGTGAAATTGTTATTGTTTATGACATAATCCTTGAGGCCATCCCGTTTCCTGTGGATATTTCTGCTTTTGAGAAGGAAAAATATATTTAAGAAAAGGTGTGAAAGCGGATAATCAGAATAAACAAAAATAGGCATCGCAACACTGATGTGGGCTGCTTTCAAAAAGTGGATCAAATATACTTTAAATCCACCCCTCCTGCGCCAAGAACCAAGTTATTCATGCGGAGACACTTTAAACAATACGTTTAATGTCATGCCACGGAAGTCACAAATCCCTTGAGATAATGCTGGCTAAGACCGATATTCCACGTCGTACTATATGAGTGATATTGAATTAAAAAACTTACGATCTGGTTACAAGGTTTTAATTGCCATCAAAGTTTTAAACTTTTCAATTCAGCATTTTTACATTTGAAAGAAAAGAACAAGAACTTTTTATGCTTGTAATATGTGGTAAATTCTTATTTTCAAAGTGGAGAAGATTACTATAATAATTGGTAGGCTCTTTCTTACATTTACAGGCTTTTTTCATATTGTAGTTGTAATTGACCTGAATGTGTTATAAACAACACCATACATTTATTTTCACTTATCTCTGTTAAAATTAGCCGTCTTTGTTGCACCTAAGGTTAGAATTTTCTAATTTTTCTTTTTGAATTGGGCCCAAAACCGCTGCAGTGACTGTCTTTATGCTCTTTTTATTGATGTTATGCTCTTAAAACGCTTAAATTTTCTACAACTGCTTGGATACATCTAACATATCGCGCTGTAGTTTTTATTTGGTGAAGGCATAGGGTTCGCATACTCTCCAATATTACATTCTTCTGAATCTTTTTGTTCAGACTAATTGTAAATATTCTATAAATTGTCATTGAATTCCGGATTGAATGCAGTAAAGTCTTCTTAAATTAAAAAAGTTGCAATAGTTTATGACCTAATCCTGTTCAGATTACTGCTTTTGAAAGAAGGTCGTTAGAATAAAAGAAACATAGGCATCGGAATATTGATGTGAGCTACTCAGATAAAGTGGATCAAAGATTCTTTCACCCCCCCCCCCCTCCCCACAAGAACCAAGTTATGGATGGGAAAACTAGTCCCACCAGCCCATAACTGGTTATGGAGGCTATGTGTATTCTACATGTGAAGAAATTGTTTTATTTACATATTTATCTTTTTGGGCCCAACAAGGATTAAATTACGGAATTTATATTTTTGAGCATAATGTATTAACTTTATTCTGTTTCTTGCACACAATATGTGCAATTAAGAAAATAATGGGTGTGACATTTAATTTTACTTTTTTTGTACTTTTTATTTTGGAACACTGACGTTAAATAACACTGTGTTAATACCTCTTTAGTATGTACACAGTGGTATTTTTTTGTCAATGTATGGTGGCTGGATTTGACTGAATTTTAAATTTGACTAATGATTTCTAGAGATGTGGGGATACAACACAAAACATGAAGAGAAATGGCTTGCATTTCCCATAGATTGCTCTTTTTCGCCTAAAACTGCGGTCCTTATAATTAAACATTTATTTTTTTCTCTCTATTTTTATTACCTCAGCTTGTTTGCTTAGAATTGCTTTGCTTTTTTAAATGATAGATCTAATATCGCTTGCACGACGGCCTAATTTTTTTTGTACTTAAGTGGTAAAGATTCTTCAACCATGGATGCTATGTGAAGGTTGTATTGTATTGTTCTTTAGATCGCAATCAACTATGGTCATATCGGGATCCCCCTGCCACATTATACTGAAATGGGGCATTCCAGCCATCCTTCTAACCCGTACATGTGGATTGCCTCACAGGGTAGCAAGGAGGAGTCAAAGTTTTAAAGTCTTAGGTATGACCTGAACGGGATTCAACCCAAGATCTTCCAGTCTCGAGGCTATGTGAAGAATAAGATAAACTCAATACCCTTAATGTCATGCAACAAATATTCACAAACAAATTCTATGTCGTACTGTTGGAGTGACATTGAATTAAAAGAAAACTTTTAATATCTAGTTACAAGGTTTTAATTGGCATCAAAGTTTTACACTTTTCAATTCAACACTTTTGCAATAGAAAGTAAAGAGAACAATAACTTTTTATGCTTGCAACGTGCTGTAAATTCCAGTTTACAAAATAGGGAAGAGTAATATAATAGTTTTCAGGCTAATTCTCACATTCTACTTGTTATTGACCTGAATGTCTTATAAACGAGACTGTACATTTATTTCCTCTTATCTGTATTTCTATTACCTCAGTTTGGCCATACATTTCTTTTGAGAATTATTGGGTCTGACAACGCTTAAGTGACGGTCATAATTGCTTTACAATCCCAATATGGGCGCGGGTAGCAAGTTTTTGAATGTGTGCCAATTTCAACTGCACTTAAGCTACAAGACGTCAGCATAGAAAATAGCGTGCACATACATGAATACTTTCGGGAAACATATCTAAACACATATCAGGATATATAACAATTCCTGTCAAAGGTTCTTGAACAATTTCACTAAATTTACGGTTTATTTATATGAACTAAGTTTGCCAGCAAATATGGTTCCTCTGTAAATTCCACCTCATCAATTGTTTCAGTAACTGCGTCGTATATGTTGAACAAGTAACCATTTATCTTTAAGTTGTGAAGTCAAAGCGCCAAATACTATGCACATAGTTGGTTCATGGTCACGTTTCTAAATGTGTATCTATTACAGTACACCAATTTCGAACTCTTCAACTGTTTCTGGCCCATCAAAAACACAAAGTACATGAAAACTTGTTTCGAACATATGCCTATAAGTATCTGAATCCAAATCATGTCTTTTGAAAGGTTCTTGGTGCTTAATTTTCCAAAGTTTACGGTTAGTCAGAAAAACTAAATATGCCAATAAAGGCGGATCCTCCGTAAATTCCATATCCTGGATCGCCTCAACAACTGCCAAGTATAAAACATGCGCGAAAACACTGTCTTCCGTTAACAAATACACCAAACAGTCTTTTACGTATGCCTGGTCTCCATAGACAACCTGTCCTAGGTCATGGCTTAATATAAACCTATTGTCAATTACATCAAGTAATTTATTTAAATTTTTCTCCTCAAATGACGGCTCCATTTTGTAAAGTTCAGAATTTCTGGGAATAGCGGTTATGCTTACCGGTAATATTGAACTTGTGACATGAACGCATCCGTTGCGCATCAATGGGTATATGAAACAACACGTCTGACCATGTTGAAACATGTATCTTCCTGCACGGTGCATGCAAACAGCTATTTAAAATTCAAGCGTTTCTAAATCTTTTTTTAAGTAGAAAAATTAACGAATCGAATCATAAAGGGAGTAAAACCCATACATATTTTAAAAAATCGAGAACTTTCAGTGCAGGCGCTATACTTTTTTGCAGAATAAAAATAGTGGAAATGGAGGCAATCTTTCAAGTGTTTCTGCCCTACGAGTTAGTTATACGCTGTGTTTAAGGACACGGTCAAGCCTTTGCGGGCTATATTGTGTCTTCAGCGGTTCAAAACTGTCACACATTTAAAAATGTGCGTGAACTGATATATTAAATAAGTTAACTTTATCCGACAAAAACTATTTTGACACAATATTGAAGTTAACTTTATCCGACAAGAATTATTTATTATCGCAGACTGGTAATTTGCAAAGGTTTTTGCACTGAAGTGGGAAACATCTGACTAGACGCTAGAACAGAGAAAAAACCCAACAATACATTCTTTTTGCGCTTAATCAAAGTGCAAGGAGATCTAATTCGGTGACATCACTCGAGCTTCCATATCAAGTTTTGCACTTCTGTAAGAAGCACACACTCAAGAGATTCCAAACAGCATTCTTTATAAAAAAAGGTCAACTATTTTTTTTTCATCCAAATATTAATCGTATCTTTTAGCAAGGTCTCATTTCAGTATGTTATGTAACTGAATGTCAACCAGAAAAAATTGAAGTGAAAATATGAACTAGATCCAGAAACTCTGAAAGAATGTAAAATTTAAAAGGATACAATTAAATTGGACATATATCCCTACACTAATACACTCGATACACCAGGAGCCGTATTCACACAATTTATGAATACAAATAACTTGAAGTATATGCACAGAAAATTTTCAGAAATATACTAATAAATGTAACATTATCAAGTAATAAATTGACCTAAAAACTAACCTTGTAATTTATTTTGATCATGGAATTTGTGTCGTGAGGTGTACAGATAACTGCGTAGTTAACCGAGGTTAATACGGCGCTTCAGCTAGCGTTAGCAAATCCTTTCAAGTTTTATTACAGAGCAACAGTTTGCCCACTTGGAACACGCTCGAATAAACCACTTACAGAACTCTTGAATAAATGTCACTGGTAAAGGTATACTTTAAGTAACCAAGCTTTAATTTAAAATTTTATGTTGGGTCGGGTCAAATACGGTTATGCTTATCATGTCAAATGCGAAATAAATACTCGTCTATCTAAGGTTTTTCTTGGTCACTTAAAATACACCTTTATCATGTAGCAAACCAACTCTTAAATATATCGAAATGAATATTTACACCGTGATGATAGCATGAATACAAATAAACTTAGAGTATATGCCAACACTAACATACTCTCGATGCACAGTACAGCACCCGTATTCGCTGAAGTTAACTGCACAGTTGACTGATTCGATGAACAGAGCCCGTAGCACACAATTTTCAGAAATGTACTAATAAATGTAACATTATCAACGAAATAAATTGACCTAAAAACTAACCTTGTAATTTATTGTAATCATATTATTTGTGTCGTGAGGTGTACAGATAACTGCGCAGTGAACCGCGGTTAATACGGCGCTTCAGCTGGCGTTAGCAAATCCTTTCAAGTTTTATTACAGGGCAACAGTTTGCCCACTTGGAACACGCTCGAATAAACCACTTACAGAACTCTTGAATAAATGTCACTGGTAAAGGTATACTTTAAGTAACCAAGCTTTAATTTAAAATTTTATGTTGGGTCGGGTCAAATACGGTTATACTTATCATGTCAAATGCGAAATAAATACTCGTCTATCTAAGGTTTTTCTTGGTCACTTAAAATACACCTTTACCATGTAGCAAACCAACTCTTAAATATATCGAAATGAATATTTACACCATGATGAAAGCATGAATAGAAATAAATTGGAGTATATGCCAACACTAACATACTCTCGATACACATTACAGCACCCGTATTCGCTGAAGTTAACTGCACAGTTGACTGATTCGAAGTACTGATCCTGTAGCACATACAATATTCGGTAGTGTTTCATAAATGTGGTAGCCTTGTAATTTAGTTAGAACATGGAGTTTGCATCGTGAAGTGTACAGTTAACTGTGCATTAATCCTCTGCGAATACGGCCGCATCAGCTAGGGTTGGCATATCTTCCATGCAAATTGTCCTTGCATGCAGTGCAACACTCTTGACGACACCGAAATGTACATTTGCACCATGATCAAAGCACCGCTTTCGACTAAATAATAATAATAAAAAGTGGAATGGAAACAAATAAACAAAATAAGTATATCCCGACATTAATACACTAGACACACACACCACCCAGTTAGCAAATCTCTGTAATTTGCTAACTCTAGAAAAGAATTGTATTTGGTATTTTTATCGGATTAATATCAACCACGTTTAAGTGAAGGGGCTAACACGAAGAGGCCTAAAGCCCTAATACATCAAAGAATTTTTAGACTTGTCAAAGAGAAAAAAAGCCAAAAAGGAACCCGATCGTTACTCTGTTCTGATTTAAACACGCAAAAAAAGTGATGGCCGGGTACAAGATCCGTAAGAGCCGTAAGGCTAATCACTTCCATCGTTATTTTTACACAACCGGCCCTTGCCCCATGAACCTCAAACATCGGCGTCACGTACCCGTTTTCCATGAAAAGGCAGCCTTTGGCCCACCTTTGCTGTGTCAAAAAAAAAAAAAAAATAGGAAGATAAAAACTGCTTAAGCAGACTATCCAAACTATATCTTTTGCTAATGTATCCATTAAGACCAATCTAACAAGAAGCAAAAACCGAGACACACACCACCCACTAGGGTTAGCAAATCTTTGTCATTTGCTAACTCTAGAAAAGAATTGTATATGGTATTTTTAACGGATAAATACCAACCACGTTTCTGCCCCTTTAAGTGTAGGGGCTAACACGAAGAGGCCTAAAGCCCTGATAATTCAAAGAACCCATACATTTTTAGACTTTTCAAAGAGAAAAAAAGCCCAAAAGGAACCTGATCATTAGTCTGTTCCGATTTATACACGCAAAAAAGTAACGGCCTGGTACAAGATCCGTAAGAGCAGTAAGGCTTATCACTTGCATCGTTATTTTTACACAACCGGCCCTTGCCCCATGAATCTCATAAACATCCGCGTCACGTACCGTTTTCCATGAAAAGGCAGCCTTTGGCTCACCTTTGCTGTTCCAAAAATAAAAAAATAGGAAGAAAATAGTGCTACAGCAGACTATCCAAACTATATGTTTCGCTAATGTATCCATTAAGACCAATCTAACAAGAAGCAAAAACCGAGACAAACACCACCCGCTAGGGTTAGCAAATCTTTGTCATTTGCTAACTCTAGAAAAGAATTGTATTTGGTATTTTTAACGGATAAATACCAACCACGTTTCTGCCCCTTTAAGTGTAGGGGCTAACACGAAGAGGCCTAAAGCCCTAATAATTCAAAGAACCCATACATTTTTAGACTTTTCAAAGAGAAAAAAAGCCCAAAAGGAACCTGATCATTAGTCTGTTCCGATTTATACACGCAAAAAAGTAACGGCCTGGTACAAGATCCGTAAGAGCAGTAAGGCTTATCACTTGCATCGTTATTTTTACACAACCGGCCCTTGCCCCATGAATCTCATAAACATCCGCGTCACGTACCGTTTTCCATGAAAAGGCAGCCTTTGGCTCACCTTCGCTGTGCCAAAAATAAAAAAAATAGGAAGAAAATAGTGCTACAGCAGACTATCCAAACTATATCTTTCGCTAATGTATCCATTAAGACCAATCTAACAAGAAGCAAAAACCGAGACACACACCACCCGCTAGGTTTAGCAAATCTTTGTCATTTGCTAACTCTAGAAAAGAATTGTATTTGGTATTTTTAACGGATAAATACCAACCACGTTTCTGCCCCTTTTAGTGTAGGGGCTAACACGAAGAGGCCTAAAGCCCTAATAATTCAAAGAACCCATACATTTTTAGACTTTTCAAAGAGAAAAAAAGCCCAAAAGGAACCTGATCATTAGTCTGTTCCGATTTATACACGCAAAAAAAGTAACGGCCTGGTACAAGATCCGTAAGAGCAGTAAGGCTTATCACTTGCATCGTTATTTTTACACAACCGGCCCTTGCCCCATGAATCTCATAAACATCCGCGTCACGTACCGTTTTCCATGAAAAGGCAGCCTTTGGCTCACCTTTGCTGTGCCAAAAATAAAAAAATAGGAAGAAAATAGTGCTACAGCAGACTATCCAAACTGTATCTTTAGTACATTAAAACGAGACACCTATTGCCAATACCTGTAAAATCCAGTTTCACCACAGTTCTAAATTCCAATTTTCGCAACATGTTGACTATTTTAAACATTTGGGTGCCACTTGCGAATGAGGTATGTGTTTATAAAAACAATTTTTGGTACACACTGCTAAAATCTTTTTTTTTTATTTTGTTACTCAATTTAAACATAGGCATCGGACATGCAGAGCCCTCAGCCAATAGCAGTAACATCACTGGGCGAGTTACCTCTTTGAGATACCGCACGGACAACAAAAAGTTTTAAAGTGCGACGGACGGACAAACGGACGTACAAATGACAAACTGAACCCCTCCCCCACCTCCGTTGCACATCTACACTATACATACTTTTTTCTTGTAAGGTTTGGTGAAGATCCGATGAATAGATTTTTAGAAATCGCCCGGACAAAAAAGTTTAAAGTGCGACGGACGGACAGATGGACGTACAAGTGACAAACTGAACCCCTCCCCTACCTCCGTTGCACATCTACACTATACATACTTTTTTCTTGTACGGTTTGGTGAAGATCCGATGAATAGATTTTTAGAAATCGCCCGGATAAAAAAAGTTTAAAGTGCGACGGACGGACAGATGAACGTACAAGTGACAAACTGAACCCCTCCCCCACCTCCGTTGCACATCTACACTATACATACTTTTTTCTTGTACGGTTTGGTGAAGATCCGATGAATAGCTTTTGAAATATCGCCCAGACAGAAAAAAGGACAGACGGACGGGCAGACAGACCGATAGCAATAGCCTTCAGCAAATTTTGGCCGAGGGCTTAAAAGGCAATATCAAGAATCAATCGCGTTCAGTTACTTGAACCTAAAAAGACTGGAAATGTGTACCAAAAATAATGTTCACACACCAAACATTGCAGTGTTTTTATACAAGTCGAACACATCGAACACTACAAGTTAATACATTGAAAGTGAACCCACAAAAAAGTCAATTTCTCACAATTCTTGAATTTTTTGAAATATATTTTTTTCTTAACAGAAATCGCATTGACTTTTTAAAACCGTTTCTTTTTCTATTTACAATAAGGTTTTGTATAAAAGAGGAAAAATCAAATTAATTTACAAATTATGTGCATGCGATTTCTGTCAAGTAAAAGTATATTGAACCGGTGAGTTGCAACCTTGTTAAGACGCGTGAAATGTTACTTTCGAAACATCTTCAGTTCTTTCCTTTTGTTTGCTTTAATTTTGTTGACGATATGTGATTTGACAGTCACAAAGTCCCTGTGTTTTAAGTCTGGTTCCACTGCTAATACTTTGTCTATTTCTAGTTTTCCGGGTGTTGCCCCTCTCTCTATGTGTTTCCCAAAATGCTTCTCGATGACGGCTACTTCTTTTTGCGTCCACATGCGTTTCTGACCTTTAAAAGTTAAAAAAAAACATAAGCCTTCAATTCATAATAAAACTAGAGCAGTGTGCATAGCCCACATATTCCCCACAGCCCTCCTCCCCCCACCAGTTACACACGACCATCAACAGTCAATCAAGAGCTGAAATTTTCTAAGTCCAGCTAGTCCATTTTCCTTGGACGAATCTTACCCATTTACAATACTAATCTAGGTCTGTTCCCATAGAAGCCACATATCAATTTTCAGTAAAATCCTTGCAGCACTTTTTAAATTATCGTGTTAACAAGTTGTTGATGACATACCGACAGACCGACCGACCAACAGACCGACACACGGTCGATCGCACATATTCTCCTCCCCCCTTTTGCGGAAAAAATAATGAAACTTCTTACATTGAATCAATAGCTTTAAAATAACACACACTCCAGGGACACATCTACTTGCAATTAATATAGAGCTAAATCCCCATTTTATGCAAAGGTCTGATTTAAAAGTTATAGATTACACTGTTTCAAGTGTAATAATTGCTTTATGTATTTACATGGAGCTCGACGACGTGGTTCTTCGGCCTCGCTTTCTGGATCTTCTCGGCGCCTTTTCACTTTGTGCTTTTTCCTGTGCTTTTCCGATTTGATCTTCAAGCTTCTTTCTTTTATCAAATTCGTCAAGCATTTTTCGACATCGTCTGGAGCAGTAACTGTTAATACTTCCGACTCTCCAATTTTCTCCATGATGACTTCCATTGATGGCAAGGAACACTGCTTGATCTCGGTGTGGAACTTGTCTTTTATCGCAGCGATTTCAAGGTCAGACAAATCCAAACGTCTACTCCGGCTTTTTTCTGCAAAATTAATTGAATTATATGGAGTCCCAGCAAACTAAACAGTGTATGCACATTGTAATTTAAACGTTATACTTATTATTCAGTTGAATGCAACCTAGTACTAGTAACATTAAAAAAATTGAAAAACTTACAATACCTTTCATTCTCGACCTATGTTTAACAGTAAATAATTAACCCACTTGATCCACACATGATTTATATTCCTTTTAAAAAGTTAATAATTAATGTATGAAACTGTCTGACATAACTGGATTGAACCACCAGGAGCACAGTGGGTGAAATTTGTAAAAGCCATACATGAACCTGATAAAGAAACGCGTGACGTTTTCGAAGCATTTTTTTACTGCATAAATGAACGGAATTCACCGTGAAATCAAACTCTTGGTGACAGAATAGTTACGACATAAAAGAAATTACTGAGCACTGTGCTGACGGACAGACAGGTCAAAGTTATAAGTTAAAGCTTACCATCGTCAGAATCCGAATTTAGGTTTTCTCCGTTTTTTTGGTAGCTGTTGGCACACTTGAAGTAGCAGCTTCATCTTCCGGCTCTTGACACTCCTCATCTTCCGACTCTGTATTAAAATAACCATAAAACCAGACCTTTGAAACATATTGTTCTTTAATTTTCTAGTTTTTCCTTTCTACTGAATGTTACATCTGACAGCAAAGCCTGTTCCATTTCGCCCGATTCATTCACTGACTTGCGCTTCTCTGGTACTTGTACATTTTTTACTGTCCCATTTCACCTGATTCATTTACTTACGTTTTCAATAACTGAAGTTTTTATTTACTGTCCAACTTCGCTCGATTCACTTACCTGATTCTATAATAACAACTTCTCCAAACGTTGGGTCTTCTCTCATTTCTGTGTAACTCCTTTTGTTAAACATGTCTCGAGGCTTTCCGCTGTTTATGGCCATAAGTATCTGCAGGACTTTACATTTCTCAATCAATGAAACGGGCAATCTGTAGTAGTCTCGATGAATATTGAGGTCATGTCCCATAAATTCTGCCAGAATATCTTGTTGAAATTCCCCTACAGCCAAGACTTGACTCATAGTTGCGCAATGCTTTCGCAGACATGTCGATCGGAATGCATCTACGTTGGTTACGCCTGCTTCCGCTGCTACCTCTTTCATAAACTTGTGGCCTACTTGCGGAGTGTTGCAGTTACCAGGCCTAGCAAAAACGAAAGTGCATTCGGCATCGACGTACTTTGACCGCAGTTCCAACATTTCTAGCAAGCTTTTCTGCATTGAACTCGTTAATAAAATCGCCACTTTTCGGGCTCGCTTTCCCAGGAATTCCACGCGTCTAACTCTTGCTGAGAGGAATTTTTCATATTCATCGAGGCTGTCCATCACCTCTTGGTCAGCTTGACCTGTGCTTCTTAGACCGTCCATTAACATTTGCAGCTGCATGCGCTCCACTTCTCCGCTTCTTTTCCTATTAAACATAATGATCTTACACATGTTGCACTTGGTCGATTGCACATAAGCATCTTCTCCATCCTTTCCTGTCAGCGCTTGTAATTTGTTGTCTATGTGTGTCATAACTGTCTCGATATCCTTGAAAAGAGGCATTATTTTATCTTTGTTGAATCTTCTTTTCTTCAAAATGAACAACGCTTTACTGCTTTCGAAGGTGTACTCTTTCTCCATCAACTTTGAGAAGACTGCAACTTTTTGCACTTTTTCAAATTCACCGGTTTTGTACAGATGGTTACTATACGCAGAAGCCACATCTTTGATGTAGTGGCCTAGCTTCAACACTACGGAGGGGGTTCTCATGTGGGTCGCGTCCTCGGTTTGAAAGTGGACCCTGACGCATTTCATAAAAATATCAAAATTCGCTGGATTTAGGATGGACAAGAAGTCTTTCAGCTGTTCCGGAAAATGCTGTCTGCAGGTCATCAGAAATTTAGCAAGCTCTCGTGTATGTTGTGAAACTCTGTTGTCGTTAATTTCAAGGAAACCATACTTCTTGCAAGGATGCTCGAAAAAAATCATGAGAAGGAAATCTTCAATAATGACGTTGTATACTTCGTCTTGACGCATTTTTGACAAAATTCTTTGACCGGCTTTCAAATCGGTTTGGCTTGCCATAAACCTTTCTCTGGCTACCTGAACCACATTTTTGGGGCGTGCCATTTCTTTGCATTGTTGAGCCTCCTTGTTTGGGTTTAATATACAATTTAATTGGTGTTTCCACAGGTACTCCTGACTTAACATCGCACTGCAGTACAGGCAATGTAAAAGCACTTTCTCTTTTGCACCTTTCTTTCTTCCATGAGGGTTGTTGTATTTCTCTATGATCTTCTTTATTCCCATCTTTTTTGCCCTTACGTTGTACCAAAAATCTCCCTTCGCTTTCAGTGCTTGCCACAATCGCCGGCGGTAGAGTCTTTCATTTCGAGTATCCTTTGGCAAAGAAAGTATGGCTTTCACTTCGGTATCATTCTTGTGCTTCTGCTTAAAGTGCCTGGCCAGTTTTGGGTAGGGTCTGTGGCAAAGGAAGCAAACATGAACTCTTTTGGCGGTCCTAACATTTTCCAAATTTGGAAGCTCTTCTTGTGTTTCCTGTTGTGTGTCTGTCTCTTCTGTCGCACCAGCAATGGATGTAGGCAATACTTGTGGAGCCTGTTCTTTCTCACTAGATGATTCTGTGTCGACCTGTAGTTTCCTTTTGGTTTTGGTTTTGCGTGTCCTTGTTGTTTGTTGTACCTTTTTCTTTTTACTTGTGCTAGGTCCGGAATGAGTGGAAGGGGACGATTTTTTCCATGGAGTTAAGTTGCGTTCAGAAGAGTGGCGGCGCCTTTTTCTCTTTAGAATTGTGGTGGGTGCAGGAGAAGTGACCTCGGATTCTGAAATAGAATAATCGGGATCTTCTTGCCCATGGTCGTCGCTTGACGAATCTGTGTATACCACGGCTTTTCTGGTCTTGCGTATTGTTTTTCTTGGTTTGCGAGTGGTGCCTATTAATTCGCGTCGTGAAAGTTGTCGGTTTATTGAACTCATTACACTTTAAGGGAGTTCGATATCGGATGGGCCGATCACTTCAGGATCAGAAAAAGCGGGATCCTCTAAATGTGGCTCTAAACTTATGAGTTGCTGTGGTTGCCCGGGGACACATTCTACTTGTTGGATCGATTGCACCTCAACGGCAGGTGTTGTCAAAATTTCAGGGTGGAGTGTTTGGGTTTGTACAATTGTACCTATAGGGGATGGCCAAGTAGTACTTGGAACTGATTCTTCAGCACTGGTAGCAACGTCGAAAGCAACACTTGCACTTGCACTTGGTAAACGTGTTATAGATGTTATATATGATGTTCTTGCGTCAAGTTTACGTTTGCGACTTTCATCAATTTGCACCAGTTCTTCGCCCCCATATTCTGATGAAAAGAAAAAGAAAAAAAACAAAAAAATTAGATAAGCCATCGTCGAAGGCGCAGACCCAAACCGGACACAATAATCAGTGTCAAGCGCAAAAAATTTCAAAATTTCCGCATTTTTTGTAATTTTTCGAGAAATCGTTTTTTCAGCTATGAAGCACAATTATCCAGCAAATACGACTCTCAATAGTGTTACTATCACCATTTCCTACTGATGAAACTAATTTCTCAAGAAAGTTAAAATACCCAGACGTTAAAAATGGCCAAATGTTCAGTTCTGTAGACAGAACTGCATTAAACTGGAGAGTTGTTGTTTGTTGTTCTTTTTTTTTGTTTTTTTTTTTTTTGTTTTTTTTGTTTTTAATTACAGACCTCCAGCCATATAATAAAGAACATTAAATACATTAAGGAAATATCCATGCACTCACACACAAAACCACAAGTACACATTTACAACAAACGTAAACCCTTCGTGTGTAGGAATACCATTTCCCCGAATATGAAACCATGACGCACTAACTTTTAGATAACTGAAATAACACCATTTAAGCAATACTCACGCTGAACAAGGAAGAGAGGCATGGGTTCCGTTGAAGTGGCACCGGTTTCAAGCTTTTCGACGGTGGCTGCGCCTCCAGTAACTGCTTGTGGACTTGTTTTTGGAACTTCAAATAAAACGCCGACATTTTCTTTTCTTTTACCTGATGCAATATCTGCAGCAGCTACAAGCAAGACAATATTAAAATAATGGTGTTAGTTTTATCGTTCTCTGATCATACAAAAAAATTATCTGGATTACAAACATTTCTTAAACAATAAGTTCATTAATTCCAGTTAAAGCAGTCCTATAAGGGTCCGAGATAACACCCCCCCCCCACCCACCAGTTAAACACGGCTATCAATAGGCAATCAAGAACTGAAATTTTCTAAGTGCAGCTGGTCCATTTTCCTTGGACGAACCTGGCCCATTTACAATATCGATCTGTGTTTGTTCCCACAGAAGCCACATACCAAGTTTCAGTAAAATACTTGCAGCAGTTGCAGCAAGTTATCGCGTTGACAAGCTCTTGATAACAGACCGACAGACCGACCCGCGGTCGATCACATATATTCCCCCTGTGGGGAATAAAAAAATGACAATTAAATTTCCCAAATCCTTTTAGACAAAGGAAGAAATGCTTGTAAAAAATCCAATTCATACGTACTTTCTGGTGACGAGCCATGGATAAATCGAACCCCTCCCGGCTTCACTGCACTGGCAACCCCAAGTAGAGTCCCTGCCAGGTCCGAATCCCTGACTTCTATTTTAAAACTTGGCTTGTGCTCTTCTTCACCTGTAGAATAACAGGCAGAAAAATTTGTACTCGTGCACAAGTTTGATTTACGCATCTAGAAAGCGTTACTGGTTACATAATTTAACTACCGTCATTAGTGTTTGATTTCGACTGTCACACTACTTTACCGCTTACACTCCAACTGTTTTTAATTCAGAAATTGTATTTTTATCAATGTTTTGAGTGAAATACGGTTTCGCCAAACATATTTTGGAGATAATATTTTGGTATTTAGACTCAATCAGGCACCATATTTTATAGAAAAAAACCTTTACTTGACACCAAAAGCAATACCAATACTTTCGTTACTTAAAATTTACTTGAATGCGTTCTTACTCTCTGACTGGAACAGGTCTTCACTTAAGGCGGTTTGGGGTCACGATGCTTCACTGGCACGCGTTTGATGTTCTGCAGCGTTTGCATATTCACCGCTCTTCTCTGGGTCTCCTTTTATTGCGAGTACTTTTCCTTGTGTAGGTTCGGTTCGAATGTGAATGACACTGAATTCTGACACGTCTTCCACAGCAGCGGCAATCGGCGCCTCTTCAGTTGGGCTTGTACTGAATCTAAACGCTGGTATCCATTTCGGTTTACTTCTTTGCACACCAGGTTGAGATGCACTAGGGGGAACTTCAGTTGTACTTTGACTAACAGAAACATCTCGCGCCAGGGGTACGCTTTCAGCACTTTCCGCAGCAACTCTAACTGCACTTTGACTAGCAGGGATAGCTGGCACCTGGTGTACGCTTTCAACACTTTCCGCAGCAACTTCAATTGCACTTTGACTAGCAGGAATAGCTGGCACCTGGTGTACGCTTTCAGCACTTTCCCCAGCAACTTCAATTGCACTTTGACTAACAGGAATATCTGGCACCTGGGGTACGCTTTCAGCACTTTCCGCAGCAACTTCAATTGCACTTTGACTAGCAGGAATAGCTGGCACCTGGTGTACGCTTTCAACACTTTCCGCAGCAACTTCAATTGCACTTTGACTAACAGGAATATCTGGCACCTGGGGTACGCTTTCAGCACTTTCCGCAGCAACTTCAATTGCACTTTGACTAGCAGAAATAGCTGGCACCTGGGGTATGCTTTCAGCACTTTTCGCAGCAACTTCAATTGCACTACAACTAGTAGAAACTGGGCTTGGTGACGCGTGGGATACCGTTTCACTGGCGCGTGTTTTCCACCCTGTCTGTGAAATTTCGCCTGTTTATGTACAATAAATAACAGAAGACACTTATTTCCAGTCCTTACAAGTCCTTACAATTACATTTCTAATGCAAGTTTTAAACTTTTGTGACTCTCAACTTTCAATGCAAGCACGTCAAAAGGAGATGAGTTCTCAAGTTTCTGGTAGAGTCCACATAAAACGGTCTTGAGCGATTTCCAAATATTTAAGTGTACATGATAGAAACTTGACAAAAAAATTCCTCCATCTTCATAGGATCCACATAAAACGGTCTTGAGCGTTTTCAAAATATTTAACTGTACATGGCAGAAACTTGCCAAAAAAAATCCTTTTCTGTCTTTGGGACTATCTCCTTCTTCACCTCTGGGATTTCCTCCCCCATGAATACAACATCACTGTCTGAAGTTGTTTCAACGTTTGCTTGCGTGATCAATTCTGATTAAAAAAAATTAACTTCAACTTATGTTTTTGTCTGTAAAAAACTGATCTTACAGTTTTCAAGTGAGCTTTTTTCGCCGGTAAACATATTTAACTGTCAAAATATACTACTTTTCTTCGAAACAAGAACTTCAGCAAACATGTCATATTAATTATTCAACCAGAAAGTAATATACAGGGTTCATAGCGAAAACCAGACGTCAAATTCCAAGATTTTCAAGGACATTTGGAGGTAAAATTCCAGGATTTTCCAGGATTTCAAGGATCGCTATGAACCCTGAATATAATAAATTTAATACCGATAAAAAGTGTGAAACAAACTAAGCACACCATTACATGAAATCTAAAACCCACCTCCGAGGGCAACATAGAGGTGACTATGATCCCTCAAGGCATGCTTGCGTCGGGCGTGCGCCCATACCGTGCGGTAGGTGCCGGTGGGTCTATTGTTCACCTTGTCTTTAAAATAACAATCATTGTACCTAGATTAGATAGATGCGCAACTAGTCGTTTTCAATAACAACATATGCATTATGTCCTTAAGTCTCCATTTTTTACTGCGATTTGAGGCATTGCTCTGCCGCATTTAAGGTATAAGGACCACAATGAATGACAGGAGGCAAAGAAACTGAAATTTGACGAAGACTGTCAAAGTTTTTTTTTCCGAACACAGATTCTAAAAATTATATTTCACATTCAATTTATAAAAAAAAACTCTTTAAATCAACATAAAAATACATATTTCTTGTGTAATAAAGGAAGAATTAGGACAATTTCAAAATATAAAAGTTAAAATTGGTCCTTGGAATCCTTACACCTTAAATGATTTACTGGTCGGTCATGCAAAAATAAAACATACTTAAAAAAGTACAACGTACATAAAAAATAAAATATTTTATCGCACAATGCAAAGATATTGCAAGTTAAAGAAAAAAGAAAAGGGGGAGGGGCTACAAACAAAGGGAAAGCAAGGGTTTAACACGTTGTATATCTACTGTAAATCTAAAGATTCGAGCATGGCAGAAAACTGTACATAACACACCAGGGCTGAGGCAGGGTCACCGTCTGCTCGGGATTTTTAGTACCACCAGTGATGAGGTCCCCAAGTGGCACTGAGGAAGCGAACTGGGTTCTCAGTGCAGGGGGGGGGTGGAGGGGGGTAGGAGGGGGGGGGGCTGGAGGGAGTGGTTTCAGTGACAGCACTCGTATTTTTTTAGAAATACAACTTCACTTTTGTTATTGTTCCATCAAGCTCCAGTTTTATCGTCACCCCTGGTCCTTCACCGCTCGAGCACAAAAAAAAGTAACATAGGCGGCAACATAACTTGTATGAGAAAATGCGCTGCACCGCGGCTTGGGAAGGAGGGGGCGGGGGAGGAAGAAGCAGCGATTTTAAGACACAATCAAAGATGGGGGGCAGGGGAGTTCATATGAAAAACTTGTCGGGTCCTCAGTGCCACGTCGGGACCTCCGTACCTAATGGTACCGAGGTCCCGAGCAGACGATCGGTCAGGAACGATTTTTCCGGAGAAGAGGGAACAGACATTAAGCTCCACTCCTGTACACTACAAGGGTTATAAACTATAAAAAAAATGTAAAATACAACTACACACAATCAAAAACGTCTCAGGCAAAAGAAACAATGAAACGAACTGCATCTTAAATGGGCTTTAGAATAAATGGGAAAACACATCACATTCGAAACATTATGCATCTCAAATGAACTGTTACTCTAATAAGAACGATCTAGCTTTGACTAATATTCTTACAGATATCCATATCGCTTGGACATGGTTTCACCAGTCTGGGTTTTGTTACGACGTGAGTGAGATCCCTAATAAAAAGCATTATGAAACAATATACAAAGCTAACACTTCAAATCCTGCAAGAACATTACACATCAAAACACCACCAATCTTTACATTGAAAGCAGAGCTTACTGGCAAAGTATAAAACACACAAATAAGACGATGCAGGAAAAGAATGGACAAATAAATTAGTGCCTACACATGGAAGCTGAAAAGAAATATTTAGAACAACGCAAAATTAATAAAAATGACATCACTGCACAACATTAATCCATGCAGGACAATCTGAAATAGATAGAAAGTTGCTATAAAAACTTGTGCACTTACCCCTCTTCATAGCCAATGTACTGCACAGTCATGATACCCCCCGAGGCTTTTGTAACTTTGACCGGCCACCAAACCGCCTTCCTTTGGAACAGGATGATGTCCCCAACCTTGTATTCCTCTATTTCGAGGTGGTGAGCCTTTGGTTGCCTCTTGAATCCTTTCTTTTTTGGCATCTGAAAGAAAATGTATATTTTACACACAAATATACTTTTGTTTGTGATAAGGATACATATATATATAGGGCGAATTAAGACCCAAAAGTAATTCCGGGTTTAAAAGAAAGCACCGTTCCAAAAATGAAACAAATGTTTAAGAACCCTTTTTGGCAAGCAATAGCAGGGTTCGCGCTGGGTTCTCAGGAAAGTGAATTAAAAAAGGAAAGTGACTCGGTTTGGTCCAGAGTCTTTCTTTTAAAAAATGCCCAAAAAGTGAACAAAAACCCCGCCAACGCAAACCCTGAATAGAATATAAAAAAAAATGCAGGTGATATCAAAATCTCTCCAAAAAGGAAAAAACTAGTTGCTACCCTTACACAGCCAATGTATATGGCCTGTTTATGCCAGTTTCATGCGAAAGCCGTGAGGTCTACTTTCAAAGAATATATAAACTTTACACACATTGAAACAAAACACAACCCTCTTTAATTGTTCCAAAAATGCATAGGTAAGCGAAAAAATTCCGCTCCAATTGGACCCCAGGAGAAAGGGTTTAAACAATTTACAAAGATGATCTAACCTCTCCTAATCAAGTCCTGATTGCAGTAATTGACAAAGAACATAGTACAGCCATCTGACTGAATGGAATCAGGATTACAATTAACTACTTTGCACACGAGTCCAGCAAAGAGGTTTAAGCTCAACATTCGCCGCCCTGCCATATAAAACACAGAGAAATCACACACACAAAACACACACACACACACACACACACACACACACACCAGGGTTTGCGTTGACGGGGTTTTTGCCCACTTTTTGGGCATTTTTTACGAAATGATTCACTTTTTCGGAACCCACCGAGTCTTTCTGGACCCAATTGATCCATACTTTCCTTTTTTACTCACTTTCCTGAGAACCCAGCGCGAACCCTGACACACACACAAGGGTCAGAAATCAAAGTCGGAACGGGCAATGGGTTTTTAACTTATAGCACGACACTTTCCTCCAAAACTCTGCCAAAAATAACTCCAAGCTGAGTCTAGCCCTTTCTTTTTACAAAAAAAACTGATATAACTGCGCTGCTTGGGAAAAAAAGAAGAAATACAACACATAAGAGAGGGAGATAACTTTTTCTTGGGGGTGTCATTTTAATCTCAGCGAACCTGGACTTAAGAGAACTTTGTGAATTAAAGTATAACCATAACCACGATAAAAAACCTTGCCGTATAATTCATTGATCATATAGCATTAAAATTACAGAAACAATTTGCGGATTTAAGAAGAAATTAGATCTGAATCCGAAATTTCCAAAGTCACTCTTATGCAAAAAAAAAATACGGCTTTGAACAGCGTTGTTTTAAACGTGTACGCAATTGTTATTAACAACATTAACAAAGGAAAAAGTCCGGTGATAGTTCTCAATTTACTGAAATATTTAAAGTTTCCACCGCAAACATTATCAAAGGCAAAATACCACTTTTACTGCAAAAAAAGAAAGAAAAAAAGACAAATACAGTGCACTTTCACTCTTATTACTTACCTTCAGTATGATATTTTATCCACACAAAACACTTCCACAATAAACTATCCTTATTTTGGTAAAAAGTTGCGTCTTTCCAGTCTTGATGGCGCCGAACAAAGGATGCAAGCCACGCTAGCCGGCCCACTAACATCATAAAAACGCGGCATCCGGACACCAAAATAGTTCTAATATCTCCTTTTAAGAGCTCATCTTTCAAGCTAAAAACAGTTATGTGATCAAAATTTCACTGTATCTGAACAATAGTAAAACAAAACACACAAAGAAATAAAGAAAATAAGTACTTTGATGGGTCTTGTTTTCGCGCGTTAAAATGACTTAATCCCGTCGCATAGAATATGCAGCATTTTCTGAGTTTCAAAGACGCTGATTGGCTGGCAATTACAAGTCTGACATCACTTGCTTGCACTCAATCCATATTCACGCGCATAAGCTGCTGTCAATTAACCCTCCCCCCATGCATTGCACTGTCTCTCTATCACTGCTTCCGCAGCACTGCACAAGAACCACAATCAAAGAAGACAAACACATTTTCAAAAGAAATTCAACTTCACACTTTTAATTACGTGCAATGCGGAAGCAAATCTGAACAATGACTGTCACCAGTGGCGGAAACAAAGGGAGGGGGGGGGGGGGTTCAGGGTTGCAACCCACCCTAAATAATTTAATTTAAGAAGACTTTGCTCCATACAATAAGGAAATCAATGACAATTTATACAATATTTACACTAAGTCTGAACAAAAAGCTTCAGAAAAATGTAATATTGCAGAGTACCCGAACCCCATGCCTTAACCAAATAAAAACTACAGCGCGCATATGTAAGATGTATCCATACAGTTGTAGAAAATTTAAGCGTTTTAAGATTAAAATATAAGCAACAAGATAATAAAGACAGTCACTGAGGCATTTTTGAGCCCATACCTTCAAAAACAAAAATTAGAAAACTATAACCACAGGTGCGACAAACACAGCTTATTTTAACAAAGATAACAGAAAATAAATGTAAAATGTGAAAAATAGTGCGTAAATGTGAGAACCAGCCTACAAACTATTATATTAATCTTCCTCACTTTCAAAACCGAAATTTATCACACAATACAAGCATAAAAAGTTGTTCTCTTTCCTTTCAATCGTATAAATTCTGAGATTATAAATGTGTAGCACTTTCATGCCACTTAAAACCTTGTAACTAGATCTTAAAAGTTCTTTTTTTTTTTTTTTTTGTTTAATTCAATGTCACTCAAACAGTACGACATGGAATATCGAGCGTAGCCAGCATTTTTTCAAGGAGTTTGTGAATTTCCGTTGCGTGACATTAAAAGTATTGTTTCAAATGTCTCCGCATAAATAACTTGGTTCTTAGGGAAGGTGGGAGTAGGGACGGGGGTGGATTTAAAGTATATTTGACCCACTTTTTCAAGGCAGCCCATATCAATGTTGCGATACCTAAGATTGTTTATTCTAAGGATCCGCTTTCACGATTTTTTTAAGAATATATTTTTCTTTCTCAAAAGCAGAAATATCAACAGGAGACGGGATGGCCTCAAGGATTATGTCATAAACAATAACAATTTCACTTTCAGAAGACCTTGGTCTGTACAATCAGAAAAATAATGACAATATATCGAGCAGTTACACTTAGTCCAAACAAAACTCCTCAGAGAAATGTAACATTCCAGAGTAAACAGAGCCTATCTCTTTACGAAAAAAAAAATAATAAAACGCACACATAGGAGATTTGTGCACGCAATTGTAGAAAATTGAAGCGTTTTAAGATCATACCACCAATGAAAAGAAAATAAAGTCCGTCATTCGCAGCGGTTTTGGGCCCATCGATTCAAAAGGAAAATTAGAAGATTCTAACCGCATGTGTAAATACAGCTAATTTTAACAGAGATAAGAGAAAAATAAATGTAAAACGTCGTCTACAGCACATTCAGATAAACTGTGTAAAATAGCATGCAAATATGAGAAACAGCCTGCAAACTATTATAGTAATCTTCCGCAGTTTGAAAACCGGAATTTATCACACATTACAAGCATAAAAAGTTGTTGTTCTCTTTTTTTCCAATTTTATAAATGCTGAATTGTAAATGTGTATCACTTTCATGCCAATTAAAACCTTATGACTAGATCTTAAAAGTCCTTTTTTGTTTAATCCAATGTCACTCAAACAGCACGACATGGAATATCGGGCGTAGCCAGCATTTTTTCAAGGAGTTTGTGAATTTCCGTTGCGTGACATTAAAAGTATTGTTTCAAATGTCTCCGCATAAATAACTTGGTTCTTGGGGAAGGTGGGAGTAGGGAGGGGGGTGGATTTAAAGTATATTTGACCCACTTTTTCCAGGCAGCCCATATCAATGTTGCGATACCTAAGATTGTTTATTCTAAGGATCCGCTTTCACGATTTTTTTAAGAATATATTTTTCTTTCTCAAAAGCAGAAATATCAACAGGAGACGGGATGGCCTCAAGGATTATGTCATAAACAATAACAATTTCACTTTCAGAAGACCTTGGTCTGTACAATCAGAAAAATAATGACAATATATCGAGCAGTTACACTTAGTCCAAACAAAACTCGTCAGAGAAATGTAACATTCCAGAGTAAACAGAGCCTATCTCTTTACGAAAAAAATAATAAACCGCACACATGAGAGATTTGTGCACGCAACTGTAGAAAATTGAAGCGTTTTAAGATCATACCACCAATGAAAAGAAAATAAAATCTGTCATTCGCAGCGGTTTTGGGCCCATCGATTCAAAAGGAAAATTAGAAGATTCTAACCGCATGTGTAAATACAGCTAATTTTAACAGAGATAAGAGAAAAATAAATGTAAAACGTCGTCTACAGCACATTCAGATAAACTGTGTAAAATAGCATGCAAATATGAGAAACAGCCTGCAAACTATTATAGTAATTTCCGCAGTTTGAAAACCGGAATTTACCACACATTACAAGCATAAAAAGTTGTTGTTCTTTTTTTTTTTCAATTTTATAAATGCTTAATTATAAATGTGTAGCACTTTCATGCCACTTAAAACCTTGTAACTAGATCTTAAAAGTTCTTTTTTTTTGTTTAATTCAATGTCACTCAAACAGTACGACATGGAATATCGGGCGTAGCCAGCATTTTTTTCAAGAAGTTTGTGAATTCCGTTGCGTGACATTAAAAGTATTGTTTCAAATGTCTCCGCATAAATAACTTGGTTCTTGGGGTAGGTGGGAGTAGGGAGGGGGTGAATTTAAAGTATATTTGACCCACTTTTTTAAGGCAGCCCATATCAATGTTGCGATACCTAAGATTGTTTATTCTAAGGATCCGCTTTCACGATTTTTTTAAGAATATATTTTTCTTTCTCAAAAGCAGAAATATCAAGAGGAGACGGGGTGGCTTCAAGGATTATGTCATAAACAATAACAATTTCTACTTTCAGAAGACCTTGGTGTGTACAATCAGAAAAACAATGGTAATATATCTCGCAGTTACAATTAGTCCAAACAAAAAACTTCAGAGAAATGTAACATACCAGAGTATACAAACCCTATCTCTTCACGAACAAATAATAAAACGCACATATAAGATATTTTTCCACGCAGTTGTAGAAAATTGAAGCGTTTTAAGATCATACCACCAATGAAAAGAAAATAAAGACAGTCATTCGCAGCGGTTTTGGGCCCATCGATTCAAAAGGAAAATTAGAAGATTCTAAAAGCATGTGCAAAGACAGCTAATTTTAATAGAGATAAGAGAAAAATAAATTTATGATGTCGTCTATAGCACATTCAGATAAATAACAAGTAAACTGTGAAAAATAGCATGCAAATATGAGAAACAGTCTGCAAACTATTATAGTAAACCGGAAAACCGAAATTGACCAGAAATTACAAGCATAAAAAGTTTTCTTTCAATTGTAGAAATGCTAATTTGAAAGGTGTGAGACTTTGACGCCAACTGTAGCCTTGTAACTAGATCTTAAAAGTTTTTTTATTACAATATTACTCTAACAGTAACATTTAATATCGGGTGTAGCCAGCATTTTCTCAAGCGGCTTGTGAATTTCCGCTGCATGACATTAAGTGTTAAATCTATCTTATTGCTCACATAAAAACATCTAAGGTTGACGAATCTTTAATATTTAAGTACAAAAAAAAATTAAGGCCGTCATACAAGCGATATTAGATCTATCATTGAAAAAAAAAAGCAAAGCAATTCTAACCAAATTTACGGACAAACTGAGCTAATAGAAATAGAGACAAAAGAAAATAAATGTGTAATTATAAGGACCGCAGTTTCAGGCGAAAAAGAGCAATCTATGAGAAACGCAAGCCATTTCTCTTCATGTTTTGTGGTGTATCCACACTCCTCTAGAAATCATTAGAGGAATTTAATATTCAGTCGAATCCAGCCACCATACATTGACAAAAAAAATACCACTGTGTGCATACCAAACAGGTATGAACACAGTGGTATTTAATATCAGTGTTTAAAAATCACTACTCGAATAAAGAGAAAGTAAAGTTCACAGTTTGGAACCGTTAAAACAAATCAAGTTAAAACATTAACCTAAAAAATATATTCAGATCGGCACTTACATAAAGGACAATTAATGCCGTCAGTCAAGCATTTCTGGACCCATCATCAGTTCTAACACAAGAAGTAAATTCTAAGAAAAATTACCGCCAAACACAGCTAATTCTAATGGAGATAAAATAATATTTTAAACATATATTGTAAAAAAGTACAATGGAAATAGCTTGAGCTGTTGATAATTTGAAGTTTAAAAAGAAGGACAATGCAAAGTTATAGAAAAGGTACACACACACCGTGAAAACGGACATTTCACAATGTGGGTGAAAGCCTTGAATGTAACTATTGTAAAATATACTTTTGTAGAAACCAAGTAAAAGGTTATAAAAAAACACTGTTTTACAGAAAAATAAACACCATTTATCACTTTGCTATACGTTTACAGGGAAAACAAGCTGCTAGGACTTGGGAAATTTTGTAAACAAAAAAGGTGACGCCCCCCATATCTCATGAAGTCGCCCAACACGTGCTTTTTCAAGTGTTCTTCATTCATTGGTCGAGAAAATAGGCTCAAACCATGTGGAAACCACTTGATTGGCCAAGTTTTAATTAACCTGCCATGTGCTCGCTCACGGTGGGTCTCCCCCTATTGGGAAGTGTATAAACTAAAAAAAACTAAAATTTGCCCCAAAAATACACCAGGCGTTTTTGGACACCCCTCTCATATGAAAGCCCATCTCTCGATATAAATCATGGTTATCATAACTCGGTTTTTGAATGTAGACCCTGGGTTTTGGGTCCGGTTTCACAAAAAAGCTCCGGTTTCACTTTGAGCTTACGACCACAGGCTCTGACTTCGCCGTGAAGACAGGAGCACACACACACACAGACGTACACACATACACACACACACAACGTACAAACACTATATGTCTCCCCTTGGTCGGGGAGACATAATAATGCTTCATTTTTTATACCAAAGGGTGAAAATAACTTGAACAATGTAAATTCTTGTCTTTTCGCGAAAGGAAGATAAAAATATTGAAAAATTGAACTTACATTTGCCATTTTATTAAAATGTACGTAGTTTAGTATTGAATAACGTACTGAAATTTAAATTTTTTAAAAATTTATTTGTATTTTCATTTTTCCGTAATTTTCTATTTGCAAGGCAAGAAATAAGTTGTTTATATAGTCTGCAACATAAAATGATAAAATAATTAAACAAGTTTATCCAAGGACAAAGTCCCAGCTTACGAAAAGCAATAAGACCAATTCCAGCGTGCATGAGCAAGGGAATTTCCCTGAAAAATGATGAGACGGCAAAGAACTAGCTCAATAATTAATTTAGCACCGGACCAGAACATAAACCGATAAATGCCTACGAAGATTTGTTTCCCAGAAAATGGGAAACATATTTTGTGTATCTCTGATAGACTGAATAGTCTGTCATAGATACCTTCGAACGACACTCGCATTTCGGACCATTGCGCATATTTATGTAACTTGCCTCGATGCACGGTTCTTATTCAAACAAGTGCGCATGTTTATTTAATTTTCCTTGATGCGCGGCTCTCACTTTGGAACAGTGCACATGTTTACTTAACTTGCGTTGATGTGTGGTTCGCATTTTGGACCAGTGAGATTGTTTATTTACCTTGTGTTGATGTGCGGTTCTTATTTCGGATCAGTGCGCATGTTTATTTACCTTGTGTTGATGTGCGGTTCTTATTTCGGATCAGTGCGCATGTATATTTACCTTGTGTTGATGTGCGGTTCTTATTTCGGACCAGTGCGCAATGTTTATTTAACTTGCGTCGATGCGCGGTTCTTATTTCAGACCAATGCACATGTTTATTTAACTTGCATTGACAGCGGGTACTTATTTTGGATAAGTGCACAAGTTTCCTTAGGTTGCGTTGATGCGCGGCTTGCATTTCGGACCAGTTTGCATGTTTATTTAACTTGCGTTGATGCGTGCTTCGCATTTCGAACCAATGCGCATATTTCTTTAACTTGAGTTGATGCGCGGTTCTTGTTCTGGACCAGTGCGCATGTTTAACTTGAATAGTGAGCATGTTATTCAAGTTGCGTTAATGCGTAGTTCGCATTTCGAACCAGTGCGCATGTTTATTTGACTTGGGTTGATGCACGGTGCTTATTTTGGACGTGTGCATATGCTTATTTAACTTGCGTTGGTGCGCGGTTTCCATTTTGGACCAGTACACATTTTTATTTAACTTGCGTTGATGAGCAGTTCGAGTTTCGGACCAATGCGCATGTTTATTTAACTTGCGTTGATGCGCGGTTCGAATTTCGGACCAGTGCACATGTTTAACTTCCGTTGATCCGCGGTGCTTATTTTGGACCAGTGCAAATGTTTATTTAACTTGCGTTGGAGCGTGGTTCGAATTTCGAACCACTGTGCATGTTTATTTAACTTGCGTCAATGCGCGGTTCGATTCCGGACCAATGCGCATGTTTATTCAACTTACAAGTTATGGCGGATCGCCCAAAAAATTAATTTTTCAAGGGGGGCCTAACTGGAAAAGAATCGTACAAAATTGAAAAGGAATTCAATCAAAACTGTGGGAGAAGAAGCATTTTCAAAATTAAACGCCAATAAATTAAAATACCCCTAATATGGCCAATTTTTGGCGGATCGCCAAAATGAGCAATTTTTCAAAAGAAGACTTAGAGACTAATCGTACAAAATGTGAAGAAAATCTGATCAAAATTGTGTGAAAAAAAGCATTTTGAAAATTGGTGACCATAAAATCACAAACGTCCCCAATTTGGCCAATTATTGGCAGATCGCCAAAAAGAGTATATTTTCACGATAGGCCTACCTACAGAACAATCCTGCAAAATCGGAAAGGAATCCGATCAAAATTGTGGGAGAAGAAAAAATTTGAAAATTGGCAACCGAAAAATTTCAAATGCCCCCCATTTAGCCAATTTTAGGCGGATCGCAAAAAAAATTTTTTTTAAAGAGAGGCATACCTAAAGAACATTCGTGTAAAATTTTAGAGGAATCCGATCAAAACCGAAGGAGAAGAAGCATTTTAAGTAAAAGTTTACACACGTATATACGTACATAGGTACATACAGACGATTGATGGGATAAAACCAACCCGACATAGTCAAAAAACCTCCCAATAGTGAACACCTATAATGGACGAGTTATCGCAGTTCCAAACTAGAGCGGCCAGTGCACACAAAACCCGTGACTACAGGCTAATATTATACACTTTCAATCGCTACCTACTTAGTTTCTTGTTTTTGTTAACAAAAACAAATGTCCCCCCAGACTAAACCCATAACACACCTCCAAAAAAAATCCTTTTTTAATTACTAAAATAACATATTCATTTCTGCAAACATAACCATAATTAATTGTAAAAAAAATCAAAATAAACAAAACAGATGGTGGTCACTAAAACAGATATAAATGGACGTCTTTTTTATCTGAGTCTGAAAGGTGGTCGATAAAACGAGTTTTACTGTAGGCCTTTCTTATCCAGATCTGATGTTGGTCACTACAGTAGTTTTACTGTACGTTACATTTTTCCGGGTCTGGAAGTTGGTCAAGACAGGCAAGTTTTATCATAAGTCTTTTACCCGAATCTGGAAGGGGTCATGATAAACGGGTGTTACTTTACATCTTCTTATCCACGTCTTGATTTTTTTTTTTTTTTTGCTAACCATCATTCTCCACACGCCCCCCCCCCCCAGCTATTTAATGTAGGTCCGACTATACACGTAACTCTAACCCTTTTACCCAAGGTAACGGTAACCGTCTGTACCCTAAGTTTAGTTATAGCCATGATATACTACCTTGTCTTCGTAGATTCCCAAAGGCCACAAAGCACTAGAAAGGCATTCTTCATAACTACGCATCAGATGACGTACCTTGGTGGGAAAAGGGGGAAGACATTTCGGTGCCAAAATGGTGAGCTGCTTCTCATAACACAAGATATCAGATGACCCACTTTAAAGGCCCAACTGAAAACGCTGCTTTTAGCCATGGCACCGAGTCCGCCCCTTTTCTCACTTTCTTGGAAAAGGCCATCAATCAATTTTATACAGATTTTACAACCTTAAGATAAATATCTTTGTGCGATGTGCGAAATGACCAACTGAAGATAACAGTTAATTTATGCAGCATATTTGTATCCACACTGTGAGTCCAGTTTACACAAAGGAGTTGAAAGGAAAAATGTTTGAAATCGGTTTTGCTTGGGATGGCTCCCTATAACATGCTGTTCAATGAGCATCAATGGGTCAATGTTTTGACAGCGTCAATCAAGCAACAATTAGGTCGCGTAAAACACGTGGAATTTACAATGAGGTTGGGCAGTTTTTAAAATTGTGATATGATTTAAAGTTAAATTTTGATGTAAATTCTTTTCAAACAGTTGTAAAAATACTTTTAGTATAATTAGAAAGTAATTGTTAACTCATCGACCATTTTATTTTAACAAAATCTGTTAAAACGTTTGGTAAAAACGCTAAAAAAGTACGCGAGGAAGTGATGTTGCCTCGTTGAGCTCCAGAATCATAATGAAAATGGGAGGAGCTAAGGGCTGCTTTTATAGTCCTCGTTGGGCCTTTAATAGCGAAAAACGTTTCTGCAAACAATGCAAACGATACAAATAGCTCCTATATATAGAACACCTTGCCAACCGAATCAAGTATGTGGCGAAAAAAATAAATAGCAAGACCTGCTTAGACCTATAAATAGCATTCCATTACCTCGTAGATAACGACTTCATCATGCACCGCAACTGTCACTGACCCCTGACTGGTATGTTACGAGACAGCCGTAGATGAGAAACGCACAAAAAGCTCAATTTCAGGTAATAACAAATTGCAATGGACCCACAGTAATGCTGTTACTGTTTTGAAGCATTCTACAGGAACATTCGAGAATCTTCTGGAAAACGCTGAAATCCCCAGCGTAGTTAACAACTATGCTTCGTTAACAAAGCAGTAAAAAAATGGGGGGCGGGTGTTGTAGACGTTATGCACCGTTCTTGATTTTCTATACGAGTTTAATAAAATTTAACGAAAAACGCGCGACTTGTCCGAGGAATAAGAAAACCACATCTTAAAGTCGATCCGACTTTCCGATGTCGAGATATTTTGCTTAACAACAAAAAATTATTTAACCGTCAAAAGTTGAAACAGTCGTCTGACTGAACCAAGGAATATCCATATAAAATTTTAAGTCGATATGACTTTCCGTTATCGAGATATTATGCATACAAGATCTGGTTCAAAATATATACATATTTTAAAACTCTATTCTGTGTAAACGCTAAATTACTTAGTTCGTTAAGATGAGAGAATGCTTAGTCTTGTCCATCGGTCTCTAACACGCTGCGAAATAATAAAAAGAAGCGGTTTGAGTGGTGTTTCTTTAATAGACTCCAGCAATAACATGGCAAACATAGAACATTATTGAAACTTACATAGCTTTCAACATAACTTTGTCCCAAACTTCCCAAATCGGATGTAGTGTAGACTCTGTGTCTTTAGAGTTTAGTTGTGATCTTTTCGGCGTTCCTACTTCATGCGCATGTCGAGGGGGACGTCTGTGTATCGGAGGTAGGCGTCTGATTTCCAGTCTCCTTGCGATTTATCACCTCAGGGGGGAGACCGCATGCCAGGGCAAAACATGTCCCTGCCCGACGGAGGCTGTGACCGCTGTAGTGACTGTCGTCCAGCCCTATACTCTGAAGCCTCTGTTTGAGCATCGCGCCGAAAATTGCGTGGGACAGGGTAACGAAGGCGCCGTCGCGTTTGAAGGAAAACAGGGGGGGAATCAGGGGGGATTGAGTCGTGGTCAGGAGGCGGCCGAGGGCATAGACCGGACACAGGTCAGAGTCTGGGATGCGAGGGAGGGAGACGACAAGTTGTCGACTGAATTATGGCCCCATCAGCAAGGAACGTCACGTCACGGCGGCATAAGTCTCTGCGACAGTCATGACTATCCTGTGAACGTGTTAACAGGGTGGATTTTCTGAAAAAACGTAAAGAAGCCCACAAGGCATGCCGCCCAAAAACACATGTCTATTGACCTGTCGAGATCCAGCACTTGAAGAAAACGTACTAGGATGCCCAGAGATAGCGCGAGTTTTTGCTTAGGTGGGGTGGCACGCTTGGTCTCCAGCCCTTTGAGCAGTGTCTTTAGGCGATAGTTGTCTTCCGTCGGATTAGGGTGGTCGTGCTCCAAGTGCAAAAACCGGATCGCGGACAGATAGCACCTCACGGACTGGGACATGAGGGTGCGACCGAGGAAACAGGCATAGCGTAGCAGGGTGTCAGTATCTGCGGGGAAAGGGCGACAGCGGAAATAATCACAAAACGAAACGAATGCCTTGATGTGGGTGTTGTATGAGGTGATGGTATTGTCGGAATAGGCAGACGAACGCAGCTGTTTCACTTCCATATCCAGTAATGCTGTTTGCCGGACCACTCCTGAAACAGGTAAACTACTGACGCGTGAGACATATGGTTGTGCAGGTCCGATACTGGTACATGTGCGAAGGCGTAGGTGGCATGCTATAAATTGCATAGTCTCGATAAATAATCAGTCAACATATTTTGACGTGTGGGTATGAATGAGGCAGTAATACAATATTATACTGAACGCATATCAACATTATATCAACGAGAATGTCTGATACAGTGATACTCCGGATAGAACCAGTATTCAGGGCGTGGAGCGTGGCCGTATTGTCAGTCAGTATCCTCACTTTCCTACCCGCATATAGGGTTTTCCACCGTTCCAGGGCGAGATGTACGGCGGCCAGTTCTTTGACATTGATGTGTTGTGCTTCAAGGGGCGGGGCATCGATATGCCAATTGCAGTACAGCCAGTCCACGACGAGTGGCCCGCGGAGCAAGGCTGCTCCAGCAGCGGCTGAGCTGCTGTCCGTCACGCTGTATGCAGGATCGGGCGAAGTCTTTTCGAGAGCGAAATGGCACGTGCCGTTGAAGGAACTCCATAGTCGATTAAGCGTATCAATTTCGCGGCGCGTATCGGCGGAGATACGGACGCGGAAGTGGGGGTCGCGCAGTGACGTCATTAGCGAGATGAGGCGGCGCATGGCTGGGCGAGCTACACGTACTACCCGGACGATCCAGTTTAATTTATCAAGCAGGCTTTGTATGTCCCGTTTGGACACACGTTTCTGATAAGAATTGGCCCATTCATGCAGAGTTGTTTGCGTATCCTCTAGTTTTTCGGTTGGGATCGGTAGCTTACAGTTGATGGTGTCAATAAGAGCACCAAGAAAAGTCAGTCGTTGGGAGGGGAAACGCATTTGCTTCAATTGATGGTCAAACCGAGGGAGGTGAGGGTGCCGATAAGGTGGTCCACAGCTATCCGGGCGTCTTCGCCGGTGTCTGCTGAGATGAAAAAGTCGTCCAGGTAACAGATCACCGCCTTGATACCCCTCCGCCGCAGCATGCAACACACACTTTGCGTTATACGGTGAAAAATCCCGACACTGAGGGACGCGCCGAAGGGCAGTCTAGTGTCCACCAGGTAGGTGTGGTGCTTATCACCCTTGAACTTCCATCTCAAGCCGGTGAACTGCTGCAAAAATTGCTGATGGGTACATGTCTATATGCGGATTTAATGTCCACCTTGGCCATAAATGACCCTCGCCTGGTCAAACTGACCGCAGTGTCCACGGACGCAAATTTGTGTTTGTCTGGACAGGCAAAGCTGTTTACTGAGCTCCCCGCTGGTTGGGAGCAGTCGTGGATAAGACGGATACTATCCTTGTTCTTTGGGACGACCGAAATGGGCGAAATTATTGTCGGTTTTTCATGCGTTATTTTGTATCTTCCCAACGACAGTTCTTTCTTTATCTCATTTTCCACTAGATCTCTGTATTTAAGTTCGGCGGATCGACTATTTGGGGCTTCTGAGGGTTTAATGGAATGGGTATTAGTGTTCACAATATCAAAACCGGTCGTTAAGCCATTCACGTTAAAGGCTTTATCGATATCCGAGTCGAGTAATCATTCCCAGTTCGTTATCTTTTCGGCGAGCGGGTTAGAGACGTCGGGTTGCTAGGCATGAGTGTATTCGGGTGGTTCCTGAAGCACTTCAGACAAACGTGTGAATACAGGCATCCTGGAAGAGAACACCCCCGGCGTCCGTTGAAGTTTCGGCAGACCTCTCTTACGTTGTGGTCCCTGACACCTTGTGGTCTGGTCCGAGGGTTAGGGTGTCGGGGTGGGCCGTCTTGGCGTGTCGAGCCCTGAAAACGCGAGGAGAAGATGCATACTCCCATGAGGTACGTGTCCTGCGCTTCACCCCATTTGAGCTGGCCAGAGTGCACGCGCTAGCGGTACTCGAAGTCGTACCGCATGCATCGAGTGATGGGGTAGTGCTCGCACATGTCGGCGAACTTGATGGAGTACATGTTGTAGCCTTCCCGATCTTCCTGCGATTTCAATTGACCAGATCGTATTAGAGTCTCGAAGATACGTCCGTGCCCTTTAATCCATTGCTGTAGGGTGGTGTCTTCGGGTTTGGGTCTACATCCGGGGGTCGTTAGAACGATACGACCGTTGCCCTGCATCGAAAGGACAGACTCCTCACTCTTGGAGCCAAGGAAGGAACCACAGAAGTCCTATACGAAGAGGGCTTTTCCGTTACCTGGCGTTTTCCCGGTTAGCCACGGGTCGTTTCTGGCGTCGGATGGTATTTGAGCGACTCCAGGAAGGCCGCCATCTGCGTCTCGCTTGGCTTTGGAATCGTTTCGAGAGTCACGGGTTCGGTCTCATTTCCGGGCACGTCTGCGGCACTGAGCGAGTTAGACGCGTCAGGTGGCGTTTTCCGATCGGCCTTGGCCTCGGGCAGATCGGTGACAGCCGACTGGAGGGCCTTAGTCTGCCCTATCGAAAGCTTCAGAGCCTTCAGAACAGTGGCATCAATATGCGCAATTGTGTCCACGGACAGGAACTCCTCACTCACTAAGTGCTCTTCGTGAGATGTTTTCCAAGTGCCCAAGTTTTTAATTCGCTCACGGCCTTTATTACGTGTTCGTCATCCATCATTGCACAATTTATATGTTCACAGTTTATCCAATAAAATGACTAATAAGTCATCGGAGCGACCCACTATAAGTCCTACCTATATATGTATCCTACAGTCTGTTTTACTAGTTTATTATATATATCGAGTTTTTCTCCTTTTTTTGCCAACGAGCTGCTATTTTTGCCTTTTTTCTTTGCTAACGAGCTGCTTTTCTTTGCTAACGCGCTGCTGTTTCTGCGCTTGCAGATTGCCAATGAGGTGGTAGATAAAGCCCCCCCCCCCCTTTTAAAAGCCAGATTTTAATCCTTATAGCAAAACTGAACAGATAGCGAGTGGCACTTTGCAAACATCTCTTATGGGCTGAGGCTCCATCGCGCCGGATTTTTTACATCCCTGAAGCAACACACGAACACACATAGTGACACTTTGCAAACATCTTTTGCCGGCTGAAAACGCTTGATATTTAAAGAAAGATTATAGGATAGGCGGGGCGCAAAAGAGCCCCGCAGTTTCACGTCACTTGCGCCGTTTTAAAAGTAAATAATCAAACATTATTTATAGCATTACGCGATGACGTCATACGCCGCATTCTTTCGTTCTACTCCCGAAAAAAGTTTCTTTTGGACCTACCAGGCAACAATTCCATCAAGTTTTAACTTTCTTCGATGTTCAGCTGCTGAGAAATTTCGCACACAAGATTTATACTTAATGACGTCATACACCTGCTCTAATCATGTGACATGCATGAAAAGTTGAAAGAATCGTCCGACAAACCCAAGGAATACCCATATAAAATTTGAAGTCGATAGGACTTTCCGTTTTCGAGATATTTGACACACAAGATCTCGTTCAAAATATATTCATATTTTACGTGATGACGCCACACGCCGAATTCGTTCGTTCTACTCGCAAAAAAAATTTGTAGATTCTTTCGGACCTACCAAGCAACAATCCCACCAGGTTTCAACTTTCTACGATGCTCATCGGCTGAGAAAGTTTGCACACAAGATTTTTACGTAATGACGTCCTACGCCTGCCCTAATCACGTGACATGCGTCAAAAGTTGAGAGAATCGTCCGACCAAACCAAGGAATAAATCGATCAAGTTTGAAGTCGGCTGAGATATTTCACATAGCAGATTTTTACGTAATGACGTCATACACCTGCATTAATCACGTGACATGCGTAAAAAGTTGATGGAACCGTCCAACTGATCCAAGGAATGTTCATATAAAATTTGAAGTCGATAGGACTTTCCGTTATCGAGATATTTTGCACACAAGATCTTGTTTATAATATATACATATTTTACGTGATGACGCCATACGCCGTATTCGCTCGTTCTACTCGCAAAAAAATTCTACAGAGTCTTTCGGACCTACCAAGCAACAATCCCACCAAGTTTCAACTTTCTTCGATGTTCAGCGGCTGAAAAATTTTGCACACAAGATTTTTACGCAATGACGTCATACGCCTGCCCTAATCACGTGACATGCGTCAAAAGTTGATAGAATCATCCGACAAAACCAAGGAATAAATCGATCAAGTTTGAAGTCGATCCGACGTTTTATTCTCGAGATACCTTGCACACAACATTTTGTTCACAACAGAGTGACACACATACACACACACAGAACTTACAAACACTTGGTCGGGGAGATATAATTCCTCCAATCATTTGTTTTTCACTCAGTACAAAAATAATACGACGACGCACATCTGCAATTTCACTGTGTAGGGTTGTAGGTCTGTACAACAAATGGTTATATGCGAAATGGTGCCGACAAAACACGGCAAAATTGCTAAGTCCAAAACATACTTTTGTCAGTTTTTGACAATTTGTCATTTTCTATTTGAATTTTGCATGAAAGCATGTAAAGAACAATGCATAGCTTTACAAAGCGTTAATTTGGTTATCATGCTTCGTTTTTTTTTTTTTTTTTTTTTTTTTTTTTTTGCTTTAGGGACATTTTCGCCCTAAATTCATTTGGGAACCTTATGTCCGAGGACTTAATGGGCGGAGACCTTACGGCCGTGGAGGTTTTGTCCTTGATTTCAGTACGACAAATTTTGCTTTGGACATCGGACATCTTTTTTTCTTTACTTCAGACGTGTACTCCATTTTGATGTCGTATTTGATCTGTTCTGATCGCACTTCAAGTTGTGAAGTTGTGAAAGTGCTGGTAAACCATCAGCAGAATTCTCATCTTGCTTTTCTTCCTCTGCTGGTTGTTTTGAAAGTTTGTACGTGTCAACAGCTACACCATCATTAACTTTAGCCCGGATATTTTCGTCCAAGAATGCCAACGACTTGAACCGCGGATCTATGGCTGACGCGCTTTCACTGATTGGTAACGCTCTGCAATGACATGTTTCATGTCCTTGATGATTCGTGGGTCGTCATCAAGTTCAGCAGCTGATGCTGAAGCAGCATAATTATAGAAATTGTAGGCAGGCGCTGTGTGCACAGAACTGTTGTTATGGTTTCATGGGACCCAGGAAGGCCTTGCACCATTCAGCAAGCGTAATATCATCACCAGACAGGCGATTCACGTCTTTCGATTTTGTGCTGTCGATTTACTCGGCTTTCCTACTCTAGTTTTACCTCAAAATGTCGCCAAATAGGCGACTTTGCTTTCTTCTTTTCAACGTATTGTGTATCCATTTTAGTATCCAATACTTTATTAGCCAGTGCTTCAAGTTTCTAGCCATAGTATTTAGTTTATCCGTTGTTACATCACTTTCCTTTTATGTGTAAAATATCAACAATTTTGACAAATGCAATTTGCACGCATGCATGCATTAGTATCATAATACGGTAATAACATTTTGTCAAACCCGATAAATATTTTCAGATATTGATTTAAAAAAAACGGAAAAAACCGGTTTTTTTAGTTTCCGAACCGCGAACCGAATCGCGAGCAAAAAACCGCGGTTTACCGCTGAACCGTTAAAACCGTGCAACCCTACTGGAGGGAGAGTGTTAGAGTCAGGGACTGTAAAATATATTACATAAAATTTTTACGCGACTGAAGCCTTTCTCAATTTTCTGAGTTCAATGATTAACAAAAACCGTATGACTTATCCCAGGAATAACTACACCAAGTTTGAAGTCGATCCGATTTTCCGCTATTGAGATATTTTTAACCCATGACCCCATATGCCATTTTCGTTAGTTCTGCTCTGGGCATATTAGACAGAATCTATCGTACCTACATTCCTGCAGGCAACATTCCCACCCAGTTTCAACTATCTCCGACGTTCAGCGGCTGAGAAATGTATACATGTAAGATTTTAACGTAATGACGTCATACGCCTTTCTTAATTTCGCTGCATCAGGGAAAAATTGACAGAACCGTCCGACTGACCCAAGGAACACCCATGCAAAATTTGAAGTTGATACAACATTCCGTCACCGAGATATTTTGTACACAAGAGCTTGTACAAATTACATGGATATTTTATGTGATGACGTCATACGCAGCACTCGATCGTTGTACTCGCGACAAAATTGAGGAACAAATTGAGTAAGAAGAAGCATTTTGAAAATTTCCTACCAAAAAAATATAAATATTCCTCATTTGTTCAAGTAAAAAGGAAACTGTCATGCAAAACTGCAATGCAATCTAATCAAAATTGTGGGAGAAGTATTTTGAAAATTTTGCTACCAAAAAAGTGAAAAATACCCCCCCCCCCCCCTCCATTTGGTCAATTTTGGGTGCGTCGCAAAAAAGTCTTCAAGACAGTTCTTCCTAGTGAATATTTATGCAAACTCTGAAGACAATCCGGCCAAAGTTGTGGGATAAGAAACATTTTGAAAATTGGTAACCAAAAAAATTTACATGCTACCCCCCTCCCCCGCCCCATTTGGCCAATTTTAGCGGATTGCTACAAAAAGTAACTTTTAATGTGAGGATTTACCTGGAAAACATTCATGCAAAACTGGAAAGGAATCTGACCACAACTGATCGAGAAGAAGCATTTTAAGTAAAAGTTTACATACGTACACTCGAAAATACAGACGACGCATGCCCCTACTGATGTGATAAGACCAGACGGACGATGCCGGCTGATCTAAAAAGAGTGCCCTAAATTGTACAAAACAAGTTTGTCCAAGGACAAAGTCCCAGCTTACGAAAAGCAATAAGACCCATTCCAGCGTGCATGAGCGAAGGAATTTCCCTGAAATATCGGGCTTCAAAAGATGAGACGGCAAAGAGCTAGCTCAATAATTAATTTAGTTCCGGACCAGAACATAGACCGACAAATGCATACAAAGATTTCTTACCCAGAAAAATGGGGGACAGATTTTTTGTATCTCTGGTAGACTGGATAGTCTGCCATAGATACCTTCAAACAACGCTCGCATTTTGGACCAGTGCGCATATTTATGTAACTTGCCTCGATGCGCGGTTCTTATTCAGAAAAGTGCGCATGTTTATTTAATTTGCGTTGATGTGCGGCTCTCATTTTGGAACAGTGCACATGTTTATTTAACTTAATAAAGGTTAATGCGCAGTTCTTATTCCAGACCAATGCGCATGATTATTTTACTTGTGTTGATGAGCGGTACTTATTTTGGACAAGTGCACAAGTTTCCTTGGGTTGTCTTGATGCGCGGTTCGCATTTCGGAAGAGTTTGCATGTTTATCTAACTTGCGTTGATGCACGGCTCTTATTTTGGACGTGCGCATATGTTAATCTAACTTGCGTTGGTGTGCGGTTTGCATTTTGGACCATTGCGCATGTTTATTCAACTTGCGTTGATGCGCGGTGTTTATTTTGAACCAGTGCAAATGTTTATTAACACTTGACAAGCCTTTGGCTTACAAGGCTTATATGGATTTGTGCAAAATTCGTCCTTTTTTTCTTCTTGACAGTTTTTCCGATTTTTTGTGTCTTCTTCTTCTCTGACACTATGGGCCTACGACCATGAAACTTGGGACTTATGAACAGCTTGATCTGAACATGTGCATGTCACTTTTTATTTTCGTCTTTGATTTCGTTTTCTTTGTTAAAACGCCATGTGAAAAGAGTGTATTTTTTGCAAGTAAATGCCTAGCATTTAACGACAGCACAGAATACACATGCTCAGTGAGCTTTGTGCGAGCTCTCACTGCGTAAATAGATAACAAGGCGTATGCCTGATCAGTCAATAAAACTTTAAGTCAACAACAACCAAACACTACTCGGCTTATAAGACGTATTCAAGCTGTGTTGTTTGCAATATATTATTCAAGAAATAACCCACTGAAGGAAGTATTTTTGCGTTTTAATTTTTGTCAAGTGTTTAACAATTCGCTAGCGGAATGAGCTTCTAGTTTAACTTGCGTTAATGCTCGGTTCCCATTTCTGACCAGTGTGTTTGTTTATTTAGCTTGCGTTGATAAACGGTTCGCATTTTCCACCAGTGCGCATGTTTATTTAACTTGCGTTGATGCGCGGTACGAATTCCAGACCAGTGCGCATGTTTATTTAACTTGCGTTGATGCGCGGTGCTTATTTTGGACCAGTGCAAATGTTTATTTAACTTGCGTTGACGCGTGGTTCGCATTTCGAACCACTCCGCATGTTTATTTAACGTGTGTCGATGTGCGGTTCTTATTTCAGGCCAATGCGCATATTTCAATAATTTGAGTTGATGCGCGGTTCTTATTCTGGACCAGTGCGCCTGTTTATTTAAGTTGCGTTGATACGCAGTTCTTATTTTGAATAGTGCGCACGTCATTTAACTTGCGTTAATGTGCAGTTCCCATTTCTAACCAGTGCGCATGTTTATTTAACTTGCGTTAATGCTCGGTTCCCATTTCTGACCAGTGTGTTTGTTTATTTAGCTTGCGTTAATGAGCGTTTCGCATTTTCCACCGGTGCTCATGTTTATTTAACTTGTGTTGATGCTCGGTACTTATTTTGGACCAGTGCAAATGTGTATTTAACTTGCGCTGATGTGCAGTTTGGAATTCGGACCAGTGCGCAGGTTCACTTAACTTGCGTTGACACGCGATTTGCACTTCGGACCAGTATGCATGTTTATTTATGTCCCGTCGATGCCCGAACCTTATGTCTATTCAACCTGTGTCGATTCGTGGTTCTTTCTTCGGACCACTGCGCATGTTTGCATAACTTGCGTTGATGCGCGGTTCTCATTTCGGACCACTGCGCATGTCTATTCAACTTGTGTCTATGCATGGTTCTTTTTTCGGACCACTGCGCATGCTTATTTAACTTCCGTTGATGCGCGGTTCTCATTTCGGACCACTGCGCATGTCTATTCAGCTTGCGTCGATGCGTTCTTTTTTCGGACAAGTGCGCATGTTTGTTTAACTTGCGTTGATGTGCGGTGCTTATTTTGGACCGGATCGCATGTTTATTTAACTTCCGTCGATGCGCGGTTCTCATTTCCGGCCATTGCCCATGTTTATTTAACTTGCGTTGATGCGTGGTTCTCATTTCAGATGAGTGCGCATGTTTTTTTGGGTTGCGTTGATGCGCGGTTCTTTTTTTCGGACCAATACGCATGTTTCTTTACGTTGCGTTGATGCTCGATCCGCATTTCGGACCACTGCGCATGTCTATTCAACTTGCGTCGATGCGTAGTTCTTTTTTCGGACCAGTGTGCATGTTTATTTAACTTGCGTTGATGCGCGGTGCTTATTTTGGACCAGTTCGCATGTTTATCTTCCGTCGATGCGCGGTTCACATTTCGGACCAATGCGCATGTTGGACTACTGCGAATGTTTATTTAACTTGCGTCGATGTGCGGTTGTTAAATCTGACTACTGCGGCAAGTTCATTTAACTTGCGTTTATGCGCTGTAGGAGGAGATTCATTTAACTTTTTTTTTTTCAAAAATTCCGAAAAAAAATCAAAAGTATTCCAATTCACTCAAAAAGCACAAGCCGTATGCACGACCCCATAGGGACGCCTCACACCAAAAATAAATGACATCGAATCAAATTTGTAGGAGTAGATGTATTTTGAATATATTTTGAAATTTTTGCTTAAAAAATTTCCCCAAAAACAAAAATTGTCCGATCGACTAAACAAGCACAAGCCGTATGCACGAGCCTTTAAGGGTGCCTCATACCAAAAAATAAATCACATCCGGTCAAAAATGTAGGAGGAGACACGTTTTAAAATTTTTTCTTTAAAAATTCGCCAAAAATTCAAAAATCACCCGATCGACTAAAAAAGCACAAGCCGTATGCAAGACCCCTTAGGGATGCCTCACACCAAAAATAAATGACATCCAATCAAAATTGTAGGAGAAGATGCATTTTGAATTATTTTCGAAATTTTTGCCTAAAAAATTACCCAAAAATACACAAATTGCCCGATCGACTAAAAAAGCACAAGCCGTATGCACGACCCTTTAGGGGTGCCTCATACCAAAAATAAATGACATCGGGTCAACAATGTAGGAGGAGATACATTTTAAATTTTTTTCTTTAAAAATTCCCCAAAAATTCAAAAATCACCCGATCGACTAGAAAAGCACAAGCCGTATGCATGACCCCTTAGGGATGCCTCACACCAAGAATAAATGACATAGGATCAAAATTGTAGGAGGAGATACATTTTGAACCAAAGTTTACTATATAAACAACTAACTAACGAACTAACTAACTAACTAACGGACGCCGCCCGCAAACCGATAGGAATACCCCAGCTTACGTGTAACGTAAGCTGGGCTAAAAAAATGAGCACAAAAACTGGCATTAAAGACATGTAATCAAAAAATTACTTCATGGCATTGAGGCAAACGCCTTTAGACTCGGGTACGCTAAGGCACTTCCTGCTGCAGAAGGCAGTAAAAACACGGTTTGCCTCCATGCCATCAAGCATTATTATCGCCGACGCCGAGTCTTGTAGGGCGGCACGGACCTTCCTAAGCTGGAAGTCGTCCTCGATGAGGCCGCGCTCGTTCATGTGCCGGTGCCACGTCTCCTCGTTCACGGCCTCGTAAGCGCCTTCTTCCGGGTGCCGGTGCTTGTTCGGCTTGTACGGGCGGATCACTGAGTACTGCTTGCACAGCTTGTCCACCGCTCCTCTTTTCTATACAATGAATCGAAAAGCTTATGACACAAACTTTTTTTATTCGCGCGCAGTTACCCCTCTTACCCTTAATTATGATTCGGGCGTTTCTTTATTGTTATTATCACGTGTTTTTTATGTTTTTCTTTCTCATTTAATTTCCGTACGCAATTTTTAAACTACGCCAAATCAGTAAGCGGCCATAAACATTTTTAACTGGCAATACATTCTGTGACATATCCTACCTTGTTTTTAGCAGTGGTAAGGAATTTCCAGTCATTGAATGTGTCTTCAAGTTTATCCAGTCCACCATGATGAAAATGCAGTATTTTGTACTGGCTCTCCCTGCTGGCAATGACAAGCTGGCCACTGGTGCGTGTGTCATCGCTGTAGAAAAAGCGCAGCGATCGCATCTGACCTAAAAATATATACCAACACATTCCATACTATGACTGGGAAAAAAAAACAAGAATGTCCAGGGACATTGTGACCAGCCGAGGTCTAGTAAATCACTCACCAATAGGCTTGCATGGTCGCCAAAACGTGGTTGTCATATTGTTAAACCTGGTTGTTGAAAATCCGTATAAATTTATAAAGAAATCCAAAGATAATTGTGAGAGAAGAAGCATTTTGAAAATTGGTCAAATAATATTTTTAAATGCCCTCCATTTAGTCAATTTTTGGCGGATCGCCAGGAAAGTAACTTTTCAAAAGAGGACTCCCTATTGATTTAAAAAAAAATTGAAGACTCCGATCAAAGAGAGGCCTACCCAGTCAACATCCGTACACAATTTAAAAGGAATGCGATCCAGATCGTGGGAGTCGAAACATTTTGAAAATTGCCCCCACCCCCCCCCCCCCCAAAAAAAAAAAGTTAAAATGCTCCCCATTTAGCCAATTTTCTTTTTGATCGCCAAAAAAACTAGCTTTTCAAGATAAGAAAGCCTGGTGAGAATTTATGTAAAATTAGAAAGTAATGCGATCAAAAATGTGGAAGAATTTTTTTTTTTTGAAAATTGGTTACGAAATATTCTAAAATGCCCCGAGTCTCAGTGGGATATGATCCCCCGTGTTAGGCAAATTGTATACAGTAAAACCTCCATTACTGAACACCTCCCAATAGTGAACACCTATAATAGACGAGCTATTTCGGTCCCGAATTTCCCCAATCACTTTTTCACCGATTTCCAAAATAATACGACGAGGCACATCTACAATATATATTTTCATTGTGCAAGGTTGCAGGTACCTACGATTTTGTCATTTTCTAAGTGAATTTTCCCTTTAATGCATGTAAAAAAAATTGCAAATTTAATACTTTTCTCTTTTTGCTTTGGGGACTTTTTGGACCTAAATTCATTTGGGGACCTAATGGCCGGGGACACTATGGCCAGGTAACTTCTAGCCGGGATAAAGTTTTAGCTCTAAATTCATTTGAGGACCTTATGGTCGGGAACCCTATGCCCGAGGTAAAGCTTAATAAATCGTTAATTTATGTTATCATAATTTTGGCGGGTTTGGGGAGATTTTTGCCCTAAATTCATTTGGGTACCTTACGGCAGGGGAATATGGCCGGTGTAAAGCCTAATAAAGCGTGAATTTAGGTTATACTTTTCTTTTGCTTGGGGACGTTTTGGCCCTAAATTCTTTTGGGGACCTTACGACCTAGGGCCTTATGGTTTGGTATTTTTTGGTCGGTGACCTTATGGTCACCGTGTTGTCCTGGATTCCACGACAAATTTTGCTTTGGGGACATTTTGGCCCAAAATGGATTTGGAAATCTTATTGTCCGGCACTTTATGCCTGGGGTAAAGCTTAATAAAGCGTTGATTTAGGTTATTATACGTTTTTAGCTATGAGGACGTTTTGGCCTTAAATTCATTTGGAACCTTATGGCAGTGGATGCTTTGCCCTGGATTCCACTACGACAAATTTTGCTTTTTGGAACGTTTTGGGCCTAAACTTATTTGGGAATCATATGGCCGGGTAGTGTGTGGCCGAGGTAAAGCTTAGTAAAGCATTAATTGAGGTTACCATACGTTTGTTGTCCTTTTGGGGGTTTTGGCCGTAAATTCATTTGGGGACCTAATAGCCGGGCACATTATGGTCGGTGTAAGGCCATCATCGAGAGCATAGCCCCCAACCGGAAACGGCGATGAGTCGTTTTAAATTAATGTACGATCCGACTGTGACACTGTGAATAATATAAAACGATTTGTTACAGTTCAACATGACGAAGACTCGGGTCGGGACAGCAATTTAAACCAAAGCCGACCTTGAGATATGGTGTCCAAAAGCAACAGATGTGGAAAATTTCAAGGTCTCACAGTGACCTTGGCTTTTAACTCAAGTCCACTCAAAGGAAATCAGGTCACGCCCTTCAGGTCACACATGACACATACTAACTTCGGTTGAAATCCATCCAACTGAATTTGAGATATAGTATCCACAAGAAAAGCTTTACACACTTTACAATCAAGCTAAAAAATTAAAAAAATTCGACAAAAATAAAATTTTTAACGAAAGAAAAATTGCCGTGTGGTTGGGGGCTAACAAAGCGTTGATTTAGGTAATCATACGTTTTTTTGCTATAGGGACGTTTTGACCCTAAATTCACTTGTAGACCTTGTGGCCGTGCACCTTATGGCCAGGGGCCTTACGCCCGGGGACTTGAAGGCCGGGGTAAAGCTTAAATAAAGCGTTAATTTATGTTACCATACACTTTTTAGCTTTGGGGACGTTTTGGCCCTAAATTCATTTGAGGACTCTACGGCCGGACACCTTATAGAAGGGGTGATGCTTAATAAAGCGTTAACTCAGGTTATCACAAGCTGCTTTGGCTTTTGGGACGTTTGGACGAAATTCATTTGGGAACGTTTTGGCAGGGACATTATGGCTGGTGTAGAGCTTAATAACGCGTTAATTTATGTTATACGTTTTTGCTTTGGGAACCTTTTAGCCCTAAATTCATTCGGGGACCTTATGGCCGGGTATTTTATGGCCGAGGACCTTATGGCCGGGGTGAAGCTTAATAAATAGTTAATTTAGGTTATCATAAACACCGTATTATTTAAAATAAGGATTCTGAAGCAAACAATCTGCCCTAAAGAAATTCCGATCAAAATTGTGGGAGAGGAAGCATTTTGAAAATTGGCAAACGAAAACTATAAATGCCCCCCACCCCACATTTGGCCATTTTTTGGCGGATCGCAAAAAAAAAAAAAATTTTCAAGAGAGGCCTACCTAGAGAATATTCACACATAATTTGAAAGGATTCCAATCAAAACTGAAGGAGAAGATGAATTTTAAGTAATAGTTTACATGCGTACATATGTACATACGTACATGCAAACGACGGATGCTTCTCGAAGTCGGTTGGTCTAAAAATGCCCCCATTTGGCCAATTTTTGGCGGGTCGCAAAAAAAAGTAATTTTTCGAGAGGCCTACCTAGAGAACAATCGTTCAAAATTTGAAAGGAATCCGATCAAAACTGAAGGAGAAGAAGCATTTTAAGTAAAGGTTTACATACGTGCATACGTACATACAGACGACGGATACCCCCTCCTCTGATGTGATAAGACCAGCCGGACAAAGTCGCAATCACGGAGGTTCCTCATCAAAATGTAGCTTTTAAATTCATTTGGGATACCATCGAAGGCATTTGCAATTACTATATTGTGCATTCATTATTATAACATGCCCATTATGACGACATATTTTTTTTTACAGTTAAAACATGACTACATCTTTCTTACTCAAATTTGGTGGGGGGAGTGCTGTTTTTAGATTTAATACTACGAGAAATTTAAAGATTCAAAGTCCAAACCTATATCGACAGAGAAGACACCACACACTTGCTCCGCCGCGGTTTTTGGCAACAAGGAAACGCTCGCTTTGTTTTGGCTGTACGTCACCGAGCTCTCTGGAAACGTCATATTATGGGTGGCAGTCAAGCTGGACGTACTAGAGGTCATGGATCCAGGGGTATACGGGTACTCTGGCGGAGTCATGGGTGAGGGCGGGGTAGAATCCGGACCAGAAGTGGCCGTGGAAGAAGAACAGTGGCTGTGCGCAGGACTAGAGTAGATGTTGATATCAGGTGTGGTTACCTGCTTGTCGCTATGGTTACCTTTCTGCGATGTACCTTCTCCCGTTCCCATGTGACTTAAAACTTGAGCTGTATTGGCCTTATTCGGGAACTTTGACTGGTGGGATTGACTAGAAGTATTTGCGTGATTTAATTTTAAATCTAACGAGTCCTTGAGCTGATCTACTTTACTTCTTACTGTCTCTTTTAGTAGATTTTTTTCAGCAATTTCAGCCAGCTTCAGACGCGTGTACTCCTGCAGTTCATCCAATTGGGCCTGGTAATTTTTGCCCGATGGGCTTTGGCAACTGGACTCTGAACTCAGGCTATTGCCTTGCTTCGCTCCCTCCTCGCCAAAGGCGCTTCCGATGGTGCCGGAAGTGTAACACTCATTTCCGCCATGCGATTGGCAAGGGATGGTCGTCATGGCGGTTCCCGTTGTGTTGTCGTCCGCGAAAGGTGAATCATCCATCTCTTCTGTGACAACGACCAGTTTATCGCCCTCCATCTCAATACTGGTGACGGATCGTTGTGAGCCTGAGCTCATACGCTGTGAGATTCGATCATCATGAGATGGCCGCCGGTTGGAACTCAGAAGCTCATCGAGTTTTGTTTGCGTGGACATACTCGAGCTATCAGAGCTCGGAGACTCTTGACGCTGAGAGCCCGTAATACCGTTCCGGGAAGGAGTGGTCTCAAGCGAACTCATGTGCTCAACTGGAGCCGGGTTAGTCCTTTTGATGTTCGTGTCCTTATGGTTCAAGTCATTAACATGCAGCCCGATCTCCGCGATCTTGACCATCTCGTCAGCTTGTGCATTGTTTACGTTATTCCTTAACCCACTTCCGTCATCTGCCGTCTGCTCCGAGGTAATACCCGAATCGTTCTGACTGGCATTTAGTTTATACCCGCCCGGGTCATGCTCCGAAGCATCGGAGGAGCTTATACTCGTCACGTCAGTGCTTACCGCACGCCCATTTGGCAATTTCTGCTCGAACTCGCTTGAGGGCGTAGAGGCCGCGGAATCTGGCAATGGAGACCAATCCGATTTAGCGAATTCAGGGCGGGGAGAGAGGCGATGAGGACTTGGTTTAGGGTGGGCAGGACTATTTTCTATACTTCTCGGGTTCTTCTTTAGCTTGTTGTTTGGTATCCACATCAAGATCAACGTTGTGCCTAGCACCTGGAAAAAATATGGGTGTCGTTGACGCAGAGCCTTTGGTTAAATGTGGGGAAAAGTCGTGTGACAAGTTTATGCTTCGAAACAAACTATAACTACAGCGGCCAGTGCACACCAACATCAGTGTACCCAACATGTAAAACACTTGTATTAGCCCGCCACTGCCTTTATGTTTTTGCAAAAAAAAAAAAAAGAATGTCAAGGGACATTGCAACCAGCTGAGCCCAACGCAAGGAGAGTAAACCACTTTACCACCTCATTGTTGCTTACAAAATCATACATTCAGCTGTTGTATAAATAAAATATGACTGCACCAAAGATATTTTTCGGTAATATGGACCCCTGTCTGAATATATTACCCTCCCTCCCATCCCTAACAACAAAATCGGTCAAAAACTAGCTAATTTAATCACTAGACTGGGATTTTATTTTTGAAATGGAGATACTTGTGTTAATGGTCACTTGTCGTTCTATTTTATAGCAAATTTACTCAACAATGAAGCAGGCATAGCTTTCTCTCTCCTTATGGCTTTTAATTGTGACCCGTCAGTCAAACACAACTGAGTTCAAGGATCAGGTCGGATCCAATTTTTCGTAAAGTGGAAGGAAGGGGGCAGGTTTCAACTTCTGACAACTTGAGTTTAAAAGCTTCAGAAAACCCAAATCTTAACAGTTATTATTTTTTCTTTTTTTTTTTTTTACAAATTTCGGGGAGGGGGGGGGGAGTCGCGACCCCTGAACCCCCCTCCCCCTGGAACTGCCACTGAGAAAGAATTTTTCTTTGCAGCGTCTCTTGTGTAATCGGCCCTTTTCGTAACACACACAACTACCGATCGACTGCAAAGGTTTAGCAAACATAGGAATTACAATGCTAAAAATAGGTCATGGGGAAATCACAGGCTTCTGTTAACACTGCAATAAGACACGCAAACACAACACGGCTTTTTCTACAGATTCAATCCGGTCAAAAGTAACTCTGTTCGTGTGTGTCGGGATTAGGGGGGGTGGGGGCAGGAAAGGGGGAAAAGGAAGGGGAAAGGAGTTTCGGCAAAGACATGTTAGATTCAACCACAGATATTGTAGATATGTGTAAAAAATATATACCAAAATATACAAACTTCTGTCAATTTTCAAAGTCCCGTCATTATGGCTATCTGAGGACATAAACACATGTACTCCGACCTCATTTACATAAGAAAGTTAACACAGTTTGTTTATAAACAAAGGAAAGCTTGTTTACAAACAAAGCCGATACACAACCTCGTGGTAGTTCAAGAAAATCATGCTAAATTGGACAATTATTAAAATTAATAGGAAAAAGATTTTTTTTACTTTAATTTAATTTAATTTTTTATTAATATTATTTGTTTGTTCATTAAGTGTCAAGCGAGGACACTTAATGAACATATTTGTAAATTGTATTTCAAGAGCCATATAAATGAACGTTCCTGTGATGAAATAATAAAAAGAACACAAATTTCAATCACCTTTTATTTACAGTCATTTTCTCTGTTCATTTATAAATTAACAGAAAAAAATACTAAAGTTACTCTTGTATACAGGCATATTTAAATAAATTAATCTCTATACATATATATATATATATATATATATATATATATATATATATATATATATATATATATATATATATATGTTGGATAAATAAAACTTTCCTTGCTATATACAGCGTGGAAAAAGGAATACTTCCTTGTTCCTTGGCTATATATTTATGTATACACCGTGGATAAATTAAAACTGTTGAAAGTTTTTAGGCCTTAAATAGATTTAAAAAATATGTTACGAAGCAAGATCCCCGGGCGAAGTTAAGACTTCACAGCACAAACATTTTCCACAAGAACTCGCTGCCATGGAAGAACTTAAACAAAAATCATTTTTTTAATTTCCCGATATTTTTCTTATTGCCACAAGAGCAGTGTACGTGGGCTTTGCGTCTTCAAAATGTTTCCCTTCCCATTCAAGTTACACAGTTAATTCCCACACACGAACCTCGTGCAAAGATAAGACTTGAACGTCACGGCACAGCCCCCTCCCCCAAATTTAAAATTTCTACCAAGTACGTTTTCTGACAACGAAACTTAAAACAAATTAAAACAAATGCTTGCAAGGTCAAAGAACATGATGTCATAAAGACACATGTCTTCACTTAACATTGGAAAACGAAAAAACCTGCCCCATAATTTTTGAAAGCTTTTCATAAATCGACAAACCCCTGCCACTAATCCCACCCAGAAAATGCAAAGGATAGAAACATAAAAATTAAAACATGTTATACAATGAATAGCAACGAAGGAAGAGTATATTTACCTTTCTACTTCGCTACCGTGCGCTTTGCGTCTTCAACATTGTTCCCTTCCCACTCAAGTTACACAGTTAGTCCCACACACGAACCTTGTGCCAAGGTAAGACTTGAACGTCACGACCCAGCCCCGCACCTCTACAAGACGAAAACTGACAAGACAATACATCGTATCATTTTGCAGAAAAAAAAATGACCGAGTTCGTCTTAAGGCTCACTTCCCTCTTCTTGAGCTTGGTTCTTTTTTGGTCCTCAAGGTTCTGATTGTATTCGACAGCCAGCGATGAACTGTGTGCTCATCTCTGCTCTTCAGGAAATGTTTAGCATGAATTTTCTTTGTTGGTACCGAGAGTTTCCGAAAAGAAGCTCCCCCCATATAAAAGCCCCGGGGCTCTTATTAGGAAACTGTTTCCCAGTAGAAGCCCCGGGGCTTCTATCTGGAGTTAAAATAAAGACCTGAAAAAATCGTTTCCTAATAAAAGCCCCTTCCTTCCCTGCAAGTCTTTTTAGAACTCGTGTTTACTCGCAGTGAAGACACGGTGCACTTAATCCTTTGATATGAGGCAGCGCCTAGACATGTTCTGCGTCGTTGCTTAATCCTGTGCTTTGCACAAGGCGAACAGACCACCCCCCTCCCCACTGCCACCTGTACTCAGGAGTATTACTGGGGCCGAGTACTGAAACGGGCGGCGTGATGTTGCCCCTTCATCCCCGCAAGTCTTTTTAGGACTCGTGTTTACTCGCAATGCAGACACGGTGCACTTAATCCTTTGTTGTGAGGTAAACCCCTAGACACGTTCTGTATCGTTGCTTAATCCTGTGTTTCGCACCCCCCACATAACCAGACTTTTTTAGTTACTGTTGTTTTTTGTGTATTTTGTTATTTTTTTGTGCGGATATCCGCAGCATGTAGCGCTTTAATAAAAGATTGATGGTAAATTTTCTTTTTTTTCCAATAAAAACTTTTCGACAACCCCCAACCCCCCCCCCCCCCCCCCATCTGAAAAATAGAAGCCTCGGGGCTCTAATTAGGAAACTGTTATCTAATAGAAGCCCCGGGGCTTCTATTTGGTTTCTAAATGAGCGTCTGAAATTGGCCAGTTTCCAAATAGAAGCCCTGGGCTTTTTTTCGGAAACCCCCGGTACTTTGAGGCTTTTAAAATCATCTTTAAACACCTGATGCATCACATCTTTCTCTGTGGCAGAAAAGGTACTTTTCGGGACACTGCAAATAAGCAAATCCAATTATGAGGGTTATATGCTTTAACCGTCTGAACCAGCAATTCAACTACAAGTGAAGGACACAAATGTTTGTCTACCATGCGAACTTGTGCTTATCAATTTAAAACATGTAATGCGTGTTCACAATTAATCATGTCAACAACGTGTCGATATCTAACAAATCAGAAACCAACAGTACACGAAAACCGGGTTACAAGCCGTCGAAACAGTAAATGAATCGTTACCATTCAACTAGGGTCCTGTCTTTGCATGAAATTAAGCCGAGACATATGCAAAATAGAAACGAATAGTAAAAGACCGAAAACGAACAAGTTCTTTCTTTGTATTAAAATAAAATAACTGACACAAGATACCAACAGAAACCAAACAAAAAATAAAAAAAACACTTCCTCTTTTTACTAGATGTTGGCTGCCGATCAACTTCGTGATGTTCAGGCTCATCCGGATCGCTGTCTGGGAAGGCACCCACGTTTGCTAGATCTTGCAGTCCGCAGTCTTCTGGGATTTCTTCTATAGGTTTTCTGGCAAAGTGGCTCTGAGGGTTTCCTCTGTTCAGTGCACTCAAGATCTGCGCTACTTTACATTTTCGAGTAAACTTTCTGGTAGGCGGTAGAAAGACCTATGCGTCCTTATGTCATGACCCATGACATTGGCTAACATATCTTGATTACGAATAAGAAATCATTTCCCTCATCAACAACTTCTTCACGCAGCCTCAACAAATGCAGCACATGGTGTACGACATCTGTTAAGAACACTGCTATGCGTCGTCCGCATTTGCCCCTAAATTCAAACCTTTTGTAAAGTTTGGCCTCCACCTCGAATTTGTCTAGCCAATCAAGAATCTCTTCATCTTGGACCTGGCTACTTGCAATACAACTCCGAAAAACACGTTACTGTCATTCGCTGGACTTCACCGCTCCTCTTCCGATTGAAAAGTATTATTTTTCCCATTAAATATTTAACTAGATCAACACACATTTTCCTCCTCGTCTTCCCTTCTACATTCTTCAACCCCTCATCAATGTAGTCGTGAACTTTAGCGATGTCTTTTAAAAGGGGAAGCACTCTTTCTTTGTAGAATTTTCGGATATGTAATGTGCATTTTGCTTTCTTTGAAAGCAGACAGAATTCTTCGGAATGGAGTCGCAGGAAATTGTGCGTTCTCACTTCTTTTTCGATGTCAGCAGTCTTTACAGACGAGTTGATAAGTATATCAGCCACTTGAACCAACAGACTGTCAAGCTTCATCACACTGGATGGCATCTCAAGTTTGCCGCTATCGTCGGATGCACTGAGCTGCACACAGTCCATGAGAAAATCAAAATTGACAGGGTCGAGTAATTCTTTAATTGCTGTTGTTTTCCTTCCCTAGTTTCAATATCTTCGCCAACAGACAGAGCCTTGTTGATATCATATGATCGAGTTCCAAGTGACCGTATTTCTTAATTTCATGTTCCAAATATTTCAGCAATTCTTTATGATTGTCAAGATTTCGTCATCTTTTATTTTAGCAATGAAGTTTCTGACAACCTCATTTATTTCACTATAAATGCAAAAAAAAGGACAACCAGAAAAAGAAATCTTTGTTTTTATTTTTAGGTCATGTGTCGAAGATGTGCTCTTATTCTTTAAAAACATTTTTTAGAGGGACAGAAAATGCAAAAATTAGAAACGGAAGTGACTTAGTTTAGACAGATGGCCGGGTACTTAAGGTTTAATAGGGGCGTCAGATTTTTTAATCAAAACAATCTAATATATAATAACATCAATTAGCATTAATACAAGGAAATATAATAAATTATGTGTTTATTTATATTAATGAGTAGTTTGGAATGAACTTCCTGATGCTAGAATGCTAGAAAATAACGTTGAAACATGCGCAACAAAGTGTCATGGTGGCACCCCCAACACAGTCGTTTCCCCCACCACGTGTTCTTAAGGTGTTGTCATTTACTCCAACCCTGATTGGCTGGAAACCGCGTTGCACAGACTCATTAAAATTTAATGAATATTTTAAACTCGAAAAATTGAAGCGCCCCTTATAGTTTACACACTTTTTCGAGTGTATAGCTTACACAAATGACTTTGAGTGTACACATCACCTAAAAGGCAAAATAGGGGCATTGCAGATTCGAAATGATGGTACCAAGTTAACATCTTACACAAATTTCCAGCGCTCTTCAACAGGGGACATGGCATTTTGTCCTCACTTGAAGGTTACGTCTTCAGTTAAAAGGTCTGTACTCGTGTTTTATACTATTTTTGTTCTCTGTTTGCCACTCGGACAAACGCATACACACTTTTTTCATAAGTGATTGCACAAAACCACCCGACAGAGTCGGCTGGTCTAAAAAAATAACTGTTTTACCTTGCACTCCCTCCCCCAATTCTCTGTTACCGCTATGACAATTTTGTACCATTTCAGAATTACAAGGCTTTACCTTATACAAATATATCTGGAACTCGGGTTACTGGACAACTAATCCCATTCATCGGCGGGAGGGGGAGGGGGAGGGAGGATTTTTGAGTATCTTAATCTTAATTTCTATATACGTCTCGGTACAAGTTAAGAAATGTTGAATGTTGTCAATATAAACTGGGATTATACTCTATGTCTTTTTCATCCGGGTCTGGAAGGTGGCCAGTACAGAGGTTCTACTATAAGTTTTTTTATCCACGACAGCCAGGTTTTACTGCTCATCTTTCTGTTCGATTCTGGAAGGTAGTCGATAAAACAGGCCGGGTCAATGAGGTTTTAATGTACGTCTTTTCATTCGGGTCTTGAAGGTGGTCGCTACAAACATGCTTAACCGTAGTATTTTTTATCCGGACCTGGAAGGTAGTCGCTACATAATCCATTCCACATCTTGCTTACCGTCAGCCCCTCAGCGCCATCTAATGTAGGTATGGCTCTGAACGCAACCCTAACTCTTTATCCCCTTTCCCAGTATAAGGCTGTACCCAAAGTGTACTTACAAACATCATTTATACCTTGCCTTCGTACATTCGCATCGGCCAGAAAGCACGGCATCTTTCATAATTGCAAAGTGGATGACTCACCTGGGTAAGGAAGGGGGGTGGGGGGGAGGAACATGTTTGTGCCAATACATTAAGCTGCTTGTCAGGAAAAGGTACCAGATGACCCACTTAAAAAGTAAACAATAGTTCCAGATACTTCAAGCAAACGTTACATAACCGCTCCCATCCATGGAGTAGCTTGGCAATACAAACATCATGGGCCAATTTCACAACTGTGGTCTAGACCCGGTTTCGCCCAAACTAGGTGCAGACCTTCCCAAAACCTGGTTTCAAACCTGGTTTGGAACTTTATCGGTTTCACAAGTCCAGTCTAGTCTCGAACTGGTCTGAAACCTGACGCGAGGTTTGGGTCTAGACTACCAAAATGTCAACCCTAGTACGGGGCGGTTTCGCCAAGGTTTCAGTGTAACATTCGAGCACAAACATTATTGCGTTTGGGTATTTGGTCATGTTTATTGGTATTGTGTTATAGTCGTATACCCTTCACTTACATAAATAGTCGAGTACCTGGTTGGATTTTGTAATTATATTATTGAATCTGCAATAAGATATCTTAGAAATAAACTTTGTAGGGATAATTAATTTTCGAGGTTTGCTGCAAAGAGCTATCAGACAGGAACGCATTTATCGGGATCGAAGTAACGCACTTGATTTATATGATGACGTGGATTTTCCCGTTATATCCTCCCAAACGTTCGTTTTTTTTCTCTTTTCTGGTTCAGTTTTTTTGTTTTCTATTGTGTCTTTATACTCCTCGATGAAACTTGAAAACGTCCATTTCTGTTCGTCGGTAAATGGAATCGCAATGTTGCGTACTTTTCGACTTAGGCATTTATTAATAAAGTAATACACAAATATGGATTCAAGCAGAAATAGGCATTTGTTTATGTACATAATGCATAATAAAAGGAAGACCTAAATATAGGTCTTGGGTGGGCTAACACCTTGCACAATCAAACAACCCTTCAGTGTTATGAAACCTCAGTAAAACCTGGTTTAGCCAAACCCTGTCTGGACTGGCGTTTTAGGAATGGACTGAAACCAGGTTCCAAACCATGCCTCGGGAAACATGGTTTTGATGTGGTTTGTGGTTTGGGAAACCTGGGCTTAGACTAGAGTTGTGAAATCAGTGCCATGAGTCTGGGTGTACTGAACCATACATTAAGCTATATACTCCGAACAAAATGTGAACTATCGGAACAACACAATACATTATCCTACCAAACTGAGCCGACGATTCGTTCTGAAGTTACTGTGAGAATGTATTTTCATGTTTTGACGTCAAGGTTAGCCAATATGCGTCAACTACAATAGCAACCGGCGGACCCATCCAAGGCATCATCCCACCACGCTTGAAGCTGATACGACTTGTTATCCCGTAAAAAAGTCTGGTGTCTGAAACGCGTAATGACGTCATTTTCCGTTATGCGCTACAAACACCACAGCTGTCACGTTTTTACGTACTATGACTTACACGTTGTCCAAGTTACGTCAAATACAATCCCAAAAGGCGGACCATCCCAAGGCATAACTCATTACTCGCTTTACCGGCCACAGAGGAAATAACACCAGTTAACTGCATGTTCTGTTTACAGGTCCGTCATTTTATCTTCACTACTCCTCTGATCATATTGACCCTAGGACTCCCAAATTTCGCACATATGTAGTACCGAGGAGGTCAAGGTCACCGAGGTACCTCTTACATATCGTCTTTTAGGCCCAAAGGGTCGAAAATAACTTCAAAATCGTTCTTTCTCTAGCCGTTTTCAAGGTAATGATCAACTTCCGGCTTTGGACTTAGTCGATGACCAAGGAGGTCAAGGTCACCGAGGTACCTCTTACAGATAGTCTTTTAGGCCCAAAGGGCCTAAAATAACTTCAAAATTGTCAATCTCCAACCGTTTTCGAGATAATGGTCATGGTAAAAAAAGATGCGGATTTCATATCTCTTCATCCTCTATCGAGGAGCCAAATTTCATCTTTCTATGTGAAATAGCGTCAACTGAAATATATATATATATATATATATATATATATATATATATATATATATATATATATATATATATATATATATATATATATATATATATATCTTTTAGGCCCAAAGGGTGAAGATTCCATACTCTTAGCAAATGGGAAAAACTCAGTAGTCGACATGCACAAACAAGCTGTGATCGCTCTCATTGTGTACTGCTGGGCGATCAATATGCCTACGCTGTTATCATGCGAGGTCCCTCAACTGCGCAATCAAAGCGTTTGCCTGCCTTATAATGGGCGTAAATGGCAAAGTTTCAATGCCCTTTTTCCATATTAAATGTGTATGAATTTTTGTAAAAATCTAGCTGGACTAACTACACATGCCACATTATGTCTCCACCAATTTAGTCGCTCTAGCCCTAGCCGGCTCAGAGGAAAAAAAAACATATGGAAACACCTTATCGGATCGTACGAAAGCAATAAACTAGGGGATTGAAAATCCCCAAGTGTAAAAAAAACAGTGACATTTTAGGGGCTGCATCCAGATTTGCAAAGCTCTCGCCTATGCCAACAACTATTCTGTGCAAAACATAAATGATGTGTGCTTTATTTGCGTAAGCCAAATTGGCTGAGCATAGTAAAAGACTTGTGTTGGTTTTATAAGAACGACGCTTGGATGCAAAATGTCACTTGGTCATCTTTAGATGGTGAGGAACGGGGGAGGGGAGACAGAGGGGTGCCGTTTCATAGAGTAAGCAGCAAAACTATGTTTTTTTCTATAAACGTTTCGAACTGGCAAAAAAGTTTCTTAGAAAGGTTCCAGAATCAGAAAAAAAACATTATTTTGTCTCTAAATGAAAAGCAAACCAAAATCAGGCTGACCAGTTTTTAAAATTCTACTCGAAATGAGAAAGGTATTTAAAAAATATAATGTGTTTAATACTAAGCCTTTGAGAAATAAGTTCTCGCTTTCAACACATGTGCAGAAATAGTCCCTTGCTATTCGCGAGAAATACGAGAATATGCTTCAGAAATTTGCTTTATTAACACTTGACAAGCTGTTAGCTTGCAAGGGTTATATGAATTTGTGCGAGCAGCCGTTCGTCCATTTTTGCTTCTTGACAGTTTTCCGATTTTTTGTGTCTTCTTCTTCTCTAACACTGTGGGTCCTAGCACCATGAAACTGGGGACTTATTTTTTTTTATAAAGAGCTTCATCTGAACGTGTGCATGCCACTTTTTATTTTCGTCTTCTAAAACGCCATGTGAAAAGAGTGTATTTTTGCAAGTAAATGCAGAGCATTTAACGAACAGTACAGAACATCACACAGTTTTTCTGCTTTGTGCGAGCTCTCACTACGTAAACAGATAACACAGGGTATGCCTGATCAGTCAATCAAACCTGAAGTCAACAAAAACCAAACACTACTGGGCTTATGAGACGTATTCAAGCTGTGTTGTTTGCTAATATATTTAGCTGGTATTAAGTTATCAACCTGTGGAGTTTTTTTCTTGACAGTGGTCCGATATTTTAGGAAATTATAAGCCGCATACATGCTGTGCCATAAGCTCTGTACATAGTTGTATAACACACTGTCTGCACGTTGTAAAATACTTTATATTATTCAAGAAATAACCCACTGAAGGAAGTATTTTTGCGTTTTAATTTTTGTCAAGTGTTTAACATTACGCTACCGAAATGCGGTTCTAGTTTTCCCATGTGACAGTTCTAGATAACTGGAAAAGTCCATCGATAAAGTTACTCTGCTTCACTTTCACATACAGTTGAAGGGTTCCGTGCACAAACCTGTTATGTAGGGTTAACAGCACTCGAAAACATCGCTCTTAAAGTTCGGAAAACTGCAAAATCTGAATTTTAAGTCTGTGATTGTTATTGTCTGACCGATTTTAATAAATGAGGTATCTCCAGATTTGTCACTGCTTGAGAAACACGATAAGCTATAAAAATGCAATTTTTATGTGTAAATGTGCCAGAAAACTTAAAAAATCAACATGGTATGACGACATAGCATTCACAATGAAAATGTCTTTCAGGGTGCACAATCCTGTTATTCCGAATTAACATGTAAACAAATGTCCAGATAACATGTAAAACGTCTGTTTTAGTTAGGGTGCAAAAACATGCATTTTTGTATGCATGACCGAAAGTAACGCTGTTTTACATGAGTCGCCCCACAAATGATAAAATTAATGATTTCCAGTTACTAGAAAACACGTTAATCTTAGGCATATGCTCCCTTGCACAGTAAAAATATATATATCGAAGTTGTGCAACGCTATGTTATTTTTCAAATAGGTAAATAAATTGCCAAAATAGCGACTTGTTATGTCCGGTTGGGATCTGCGCCTTCTACGATGACTTGTTATATCTGTTTCCCGGAGTTTTAATGCGTACAGCCCCCCCCCCCCCCCATCACTGACCAGAAACAAGGAAAGACAAACAGTTAATTCTTATAGTTAATTCTAATACAGTGGAACCCTTTAAGCCGACATTGTGGGAAGGATCAATTTACGTCGGTTTATCCAACGTAATTTTAATGCAAAACTAGACCGAAATTCGCACAGCGATTAGAACCAACTTGGAATGATAACTTAAAACGGAAGGTAGATGATATTGCTATTTGTTAACAATTTTCACATGTCTGAATGTAGAACATCTTCCTAAATACTACCAACTATACCGGTAAGGTCAAAGTAAAAAATTTTTATCAGGTGCACCACTTCAGATGACCCTCCATACATGTGCCAAGTTTGATTGGTCTAGCTTCAGCAGTCTTGGAGGAGAGGTCTGGAAACCGATTGCTCTATCCCTTACCATTTTCGAGATAAAGGCTAACTTCTGGTTTGGAGCTCGAATGTGACCTGGGGGTCAAGGACACCGGAAGTTATACCTTACGTAACGTCGTATAGGGGGCGGAGGTCGAAAATGAGGTCAAAATTGCAAAATTTCTTACCGTTTTCGAGATAAATCATTGTTTTTCTTAAATAACGTTTTCCGCGATTTCACCTTGACCATCAAGGTGAAGGTCAAGAATTTTTAACGGGTGCCTCAGATCACATCGCCGTTTATATATGTGCCAAGTTTGGCTTTTGTAACTTCAACGGCCTTGCAGTAGATGTCCGGAAACCGATTGAACTTTTTCGCGATTTGACCTTGACCAGTAAGGTCAAGGTCAAAAATTTGTATCAGGTGCACCACAAACAAAAAACTAGACCGAATTTCGCTACACGCAGCGAAATGGCACCCACTTACGATGGTACAAGATGTCTGGTCAAAGACACATTTTTCTTTTTCCGACATAATTATCAGCTTCCGAATTATTATCTTGAATGAGTACATCGAAGTAAATATAATGTAATCTGTTTTGGGTACAAATAATCAACTTCAGTTTTCTAACTGTTTTCGAGATAATAGTCTACTTCCGGTTTTTAACCCGGCCGACTCGGTCGGACTGGGTTAGTCGTATCAGAAATAGGGGCTTGAATGTATATGCGTATGTTAAACTTTTTCTTTAAAATGCTACTCCTCCTACAGTTTTGCTCCAATCGTTTTGATATTAAGCAGAGATGTTTCCTGGGTAGTCCCACACTTGCCTGTTACTTTTTTTTTGACGATTCACGAAAAACTGACAAAATGGCGGCACTTTTTGTACCCGTTTTGACCCATTTTTAAAAATGCTACTCCTCCTACAATTTTATCCATCGTTTAGATGTTACGCAGGGATGTTCCCCAGGGTTTCGCCTACCAGACTATTATTTTTTCGCGATTCGCCAAAAGCTGCCGAAATGGCGGAACTTTGAAGTTTGGCAAAAACTGGAATAAATGGTAGTAAATAACTGAATTGTCAAACTATTCATTTCTCTCAGTCTTTTTCAAATAGTTATAAAATTTTAATTTTAATTTTCTTAGGTGCTCCTCCACCTGGACTTTGCTTTTTTCGCAAATGACAAAAAATGCCGAAATGGTAGAAATTTTGAAAAATTTGTGAAGTTGGGTAAATGTCGGCAAATACGTGAATCGTCAAAACCCAACCTGTCCAACATCCCTTTTTGGGTAGCTTCCACCCGGGGAAAACTGGTTTTTGTGTATTAAAATTATGAAAAAGTTACGCTCAGAAACAAAGTTCTTCCTTTTTTGGCCTAACAGTATTCGTTAGTCAGAGTTTTACTCTCTTTCCTTGTTTGGTAACTCGGCTGGGTCACGTCCTTGGACATGTTTGTTGACCTTGACCATGATGGAGGAGGTCAAGGTCACCGAGGTACCTCTTATATAACGTCTTTTAGGCTCATAGGGTCGACTATAAGCTCAAAATCGCTCTTTCTCTAACCGTTTATGAGATAATGGTCAACTTCCGGTTTATGACCTTGACCTTGACGGAGGAGGTCATGGTTACACGTGTAATGCGCGATAATTTTTAACAGAAAAATGTCAGCAGCTGAAGTATTATATGTAAATATTTACATTTTAACACGGGATAACAATTTTGTGCACCCGAGAATTCTGCATTGTTTACATATTATCTCTGATATTATTCACATGTTAACACAACTTAACTGTGCAACCGGGAAAATTTCAAAATTTTAATGGAAAAGACCTGTTATCTCGGCATGTCATTATTGTGCACCCGATTTCTCATTTCAAAGTGGACTTAACATGTTTTGATGACCATTTCTAAGCATATTTCATCGGTGGAAACTTTAAAGATGATAGATCTGGACTCCAGGAACTCAAATATACCTCAGTGCACAAACATGTTATGTCAACATAACAGGTTTGTGCACGGAACCCTTCAACTGTTGTTAATTAAGATGGAGGAAAGGGGTGGGGTGGGGGGGGGGGGGTAGGGGGTTAACACGAACATAAGGTGTCCATACCAATTAGTCACCGGACACGTAAGTCGCCGCGTAATGGCATGGACCAGATCCATGTAAAGATTTTGCAGGGTAAAACGCGCTATGTGACTGGAAGGCCGTTCACTGTACTTACAAAACTGAAACCACGAATTTTATTGAGTGAGTTTATGTGCGTACATACGCACGGACGACAGACGCCGACTCGTACAACCAATCAAATCTGACAAGCCAGGCGGATTGAAAACGAGAAAATTACTTTTCAAAAGAAATATGATCACGACGGAAGAATTAATAAAGACTCGACTACACAAATTATCTTGCTGAATTAATTTCAGTATCTTAGATTATCCTACCCATATAATTTATGTGTGTGAGCAAATATAAAGCTACGAGATCAGCCAAGGGGTCAATGCAATATCGTTCTTCTTAACAAGAGACACAGATCATCTCTAAATCCCACTTGCTGTTACCGAAATAATCAACACATTGAGCTGAAGTTAATAACACTGCTGTCATTCTTTGATCAGATACAGGATTACAAAAGCATGGACTGTCATGTAAGCTTGGTATCGCATTTTTGCGACCGTACCTGTGCACATGAACAACACAGGTCTGACATTCATTAAGATGGTGACGGTAGATATACAAGGAGCGCGCGACGAAGAAAATCTACGCTTATGTTTTAGGTTAGTAAAATTACTCTTCAAACGCTCCTTTTCCATACTGGTTTATTTTATTTTATTTCAAATTTTTGCAATTTATTTAATAATTACAGATTTAGTTACAAAACAGAAACGGGATGTTTTTCCTAGCCCCACCACCCAGGTCGGTAAGAACAGTGGCGAGCTTATTGGCACAGACGACATCGTGTCTGTTAATGGCGGTTATTCTAATAAATCACTTATTATACTTAACTTTTAAAATCTCGAATAGTGTTAATTCAAAGTTACAAGTCCGCTTAATATAAAACATCGAATATTCTGAAAATTTTCCACGAAAGTTTTTTTTAGATTATTTAATATTGTCTGTATGTGGAAATATTAAGTAATCATGGAAATAATACAAAATTGCTATTTTTTCACTCCGGAATAAACTCCAAAATATGATACGACATACTGTATGCGAAATATCGTATGATAAATATGATGACTTAAATTCTGTAGTTATTTAGAAAAAATCATGGATAAATACAAAAATGGATGTTGCATATTGTCATTTATCTGAACATGGTTGAATCGAATTATAGGTTATTCGAAGAAAAAAAAAAAAAGAAATCTAGTGACTAAACATACAAGTGCTATTAGTGTTTTACAGATTAGAGTGAACTGCGCTTATTTATCTGACAGATTCGGTTCCAGTTAGCTCGGATTAACAAAACACTCAACAATCCTTTTCTTTTCGGTGTAGCTTGTAGATGAGGATTCCTGGCAAAATGCCACATGATAGCGCTAACGGCGGGCTAGAGCAGCTGCTCACGTGTCCCGTATGCCTCGAGATCTACAAAGACCCCATAATCCTGCCGTGTCACCACACGCTCTGCAAGCGCTGCCTCGACTGTCTGAAGAAGGCCAACAACTACTTCATGTGCCCCTGCTGTAAGGGCCTTGCCGATGCTAAGAAAATCAAGCGCGACTTCCGCATGAGGAGTCTGCTCGAGCTGCACATGATCGATACCGTGGGTGCAACGCGATCCTCGGCCATGACGACATCCTGCGAGATTTGCCACAAGAGTGCTATTGAGTGGAAGTGCGTCGAGTGCAGTCAGTACATCTGCCATGAGTGTAAAATCAACCACCAGTCAATATTTGTGTGCAAAGATCACACTTTAGAGACACTGGAGTCGTGCGCGTCTGGTAAAAAAACGATGCTTGAAGAGGCATCGATGCGACTGCATGACTTGGAACAAGAGTGCCTCGCCAAGAAAAACATCATTCTCTCCAAGGCGGAAAAGCTACACGACCAGAGGTCTGATACACTTAACGGCATCATCGAGTCAAAGAACGAGATCGGGCGCAAAGTGAAGGAGCACCACAGCGCCCTCTGCCAGCGTGCCGTGCACATTCTGGCGCAGGAGGAGTGTAACTTGAACACGCTGTCGTCAATGGTTGACAGCGCCATCGATGGCATACGTCACAAGAAAGCGGTGCTGGACAACCTCATCATGAGCAATGACAATGCTTCACTGCTTAAGTGCGCCGACGACCTTTGCAGCAAGGTCATGAAGGTCGACATCTCAGATCTTGTCATTGCTGAGATGCAGTCGGACCTGAGCATACAGCTACAATCCCACAGCGTGGATTTCTCGCAGTATGTGAAGCTGAACATAACAAAATCGGGCATCAGAAACGGCAAGTCGCGTTCCAAGAGTACTCCTCCCAACGTAGCAGAAACGAGGACCCCTACTAGGTCACACTGTGGAACCCTGGCTGGTACGTCGATTGGGACAGGGTCCGCAATTCCCAGTCTCAGGCGACACAGGAGTCCGTCTCCAGACTGGAAAGACCGAAAACAGCACTCGCCACGATCCGCCAGGTCACCGTCCCCGGCTCAAGCAAGGTCAGGGTCCCCAAGGACAGCCTCGCCGACTCGGGTCAAGTCTCCAGCATCGACGTGTCCATCACCATCCCGATCGTCGAGCCCGATACGCAGGCATTCGCCACGACCGGACGCAGCGCGCAGCGCGGACGAGCGCCAACTGGTGTCGCACGTCAACCATGACCCAGGCAGGAGAGGTTCACTGTCCAGGATCCCGGTCAGCACCAACCGCAACAGAAGCTCAATCAAGGGCATTGTCAAAGAATCGGCCAATAGAAGCATTCTGAAGCAGCCAACGGCAAGTTTCCCGCAACAGCTGACTCCACCCGGCGAACTTTCTTCTTCCGTGAGACTTAAGGCTAAGCCTTCCATGGAGATCAAGGTGAATCCGCAACTTTTGAGAACCTTTACCATTATCGAGAACAACGTCTGGTGCGTCTATTTGGATTTCATTGAGATCTACAACCAGGATGGAAAGCTGACCAACAAAATCAAGCACCAGAGCATGGTGGACGCTCGCGCCGTGACGAAAACAGGCCCTGGTCACATCGTCGTTGCCTGCGGCTCTAGTTGCGGTCTCCTCCAATTCGAATCCTCCTCCAAGATGGATCAAATCATCGGTAAAAGCAACGGTAGTTTCTGCGACATCACCGCAGACAGCACGTACATGTATGCCCTAGATTACCGCGAGACCAAAGTGCTTATCTTCAAGTATCTCTACAACAAGTGGATGCCCGTGAGGCGCATCTCTCTCGCTTACTGGAACGGCAGCGCACGTGACTCACTTCTCGTGCACGACGAGAACGTCTTCGTCTGCTCCTACACCAATGCGGAAATCTACCAGTATGACCAATATGGGATCCTGCTCGGCGAATTTACCCAGTCCACGGGTTCGTGCCTTTCTTCTTTTTTTTTTTTTATTTTCATATTAAAGAAAAATCAAGACAACTGAAGTAAAAATAAATATATATATAAATAATCTCACAACAACTTAATGATTTTACAGCTTGCACAAGCAAAGAAACTGGTAGCCTTCAGTAAGCATTCGTCTCAATAATTATCTGCTGTGTTTCCCGATTTTCCATTATTATTATTATTATTATTATTATTATTATTATTGTTGTTGTTGTTGTTGTTGTTATTTGTAACCGTAGAGTAGAATCATATGTGCTGCTTTAGTATCTGATGTGAAAAGAAAAATCTTTAAAATGTCGCCAGCAAAAACGATATGAACGATATGTTTACATAATACACTAAAATTCATTGCCGCCAAGTATTTATGGAGGAACAGTTAATAAGTATTTAGTATTTCCACTGTTTGGCAGGACAAATCGCCAGTCAGATCACGATGCCGAGTCTGTGCTATGTGGACGAGGAGATGGAAGCGGTAGTGGTGGCGGACACGACTCGGCACACCGTGCACACCGTCAGCTACCGAGGCCGCGTCGGCGACCTACATCTCCCCGGCCGCATTAGCAGCCCACATCGCGTCGTGCAGGACCGCCAAGGCAGCCTGTATGTGCTTGAATACGCGTCCAAGAGAATTGCAAAGCTCTCCGCCCTGTAGAACAATACGCGCTAAAGCGGATCGTGAAGCTCTCCACCATATAGAAGAATACGCGCCCCAGAGGATCGTGAAGTTTTCCGCCATGTAGAAGAATATGCCCGTCCCCCGAGAGAATCGTTAGCTTTCTGCCATATAAAGAAATTAAAAGAAATACACGCCCCAGAAAGTCCCGAAGCTCTCCACAGTGTAGAAGAGTGCGAGCCCCAGAAACTCGCGAATGACTCAGCCGAGTAAAAGAATAGGCACACCAGATGCCTGCGAATGCCTCAGCCGTGTAGAAGAATAGGCGTCCTGCAGAGCTGTGAATTTCTCAGCCGTGAAGACAAATGCACGCCAACATAATTGTGGAGCTCTCCGCCGAGTAGAAGTCCCATTCGTGTTTGCATGCGTTAATGTTATGGTTGGGTTCTAGGTTGGGTTCTGGGTAACACCATCCCTCCTCACCCACCCTCCTCTCCAATTTCTTTAAACTTGGTAAAATATCTCCCCCCTCTTCTATGTTAAGTTTCTTTTTGTGTGTTCCAACGACGGTTGTGATGTGTGGGTGACTAGAAATCTAGGCTCAACGAACATGTTCTATTCATATGATGACTAGTTAAATGGAATTAGACTGAAGTGCAGTTCAATTTAGTGAACATTTTGACACGTTATTGTAATTGGGTTATTACTAAATTGTTAACTACTTCTTTACAAAATGTAATCGAAGCAAACAAAATGTGACGAAGAAAGGCTTTTTCCTGTTTACCATATGGGTGTCAAAATCCGAACTTTATTTCAGCCATTGCCTAAGCATATGACGTTCTTTATGAGAAATGAAAGGATTGTGGGCCTATTTCTCAAACATACTTTTTTCACAGCGCTGTAAATGTGGCAAATTTGTTCGAACTCTTGGCCATGTAATAATGTTCAATTTTAGATTTTTCCTCGTCTTAGTTTTATTATTTTTTTTTTACTTTTTATTTGTTTATTTTTATTTATTTATTTATTTATTTTTTGCATTTGCTGTAAATATCTTAAGAAAAGAAAGAGTCAGTTGTTAATTATGTCTTACTGAAAGAACACGAAAATAAAAATAATTTCTAAACTTAGCAAGACCATCATGTGACGGTGCCGAGGCTACGTCAGAGTAATAGTACACGAAGTGGCATTGCACTTTCCAACATAGGCGTGCAGTTGGCAGGAAATAATTTTTATTATTAACTATTTTCTGTACCTTCAATCATCATAGGTAAATAAGATGCAAAGGTGCAAAACTAGAGCGGCCAGTGCACACAAAACATACGAGTACAGACTTATATTACACACTTTCAATCGATACCTACTTAGTTTCTTGTTTTTGTAAACAAAAACAAATGTCTATTTCATTGTAAAAAAAAAAAAAAAAAAAAAAAGTTATCAGTGAAACTGATGAATGTCCCACGCCACGAACTATGGTCAAATCGAAAAATAGTGCGACGTCGCACAACTTCAGTATATATATCTTCACTGTAGCAACAATCAAAAGCCAAGGTTGAATAGCGGCTGAGATATCGCGACCACAAAGTTGCACTGTAGGCAACAGAAATACTAAAACATTGCCTATTTCAACATGTCGCCTTTTCGTCATTTTTGGTCGAATCCAAAAAGAACGCGACGTCGCACAACGGGCGGACAGACAGGCAGACGGACGGACAGACAGGCCCGAATATTATAGTAACTCTAACCCTTTTATCAAAGGTAACGGTAACGGTCTGTACCCTAAGTGTAGTTATAGCCATGATATACCACCTTGTCTTCGTACATTATCATCGGCCACAAAAGCACTAGAAAGGCATTCTTAACTAGACCGAATTTCGCTACACGTAGCGAAATAGTACCCACTTGCAAGGGCAGAGACACAACATATTTGGTCAAAGACACATTTTTCAGTGTTTCGACATAATTGTCAGCCTCCGGATTATTATCTTGAACGAGGCCATCGAAGTGAATATAATGTAACCTCATTTGGGCACAATTAAATCAAATTCAGTTTTCTAACCGTTTTTGAGATACTGGTCAACTTACAGTTTTTGATCTTGACCATGATGGAGGAGATCAAGATCACCGAGGTACCTCTTACATAAGGTTTTTTGGCCCAAAGGGTCGAAAATGAGCTCAAAATCGCTCTATCTCTAACCGTTTTCGAGATAATAGTCAACTTCCGGTTGTTGACCTTGACCGTGACCCAGAAGGTCAAGGTCACCGAGGTACCTCTTATGTAACGTTGTTTAAGCCCAAAGGGTTGAAAATGAGCTCAAAATCGCTCTATCTCTAACCGTTTTCGAGATAATAGTCAACTTCCGGTTTTTGACCTTGACCGTGACCCAGAAGGCCAAGGTCACCGAGGTACCTCTTATGTAACGTTGTTTAGGCCCAGAGGGTCGAAAATGGGCTCAAAATCGCTCTATCTCTAACCGTTTTCGAGATAATAGTCAACTTCCGGTTTTTGACCTTGACCGTGACCCAGAAGGTCAAGGTCACCGAGGTACCTCTTATGTAACGATGTTTAAGCCCAAAGGGCCGAAAATGAGCTCAGAATCGCTCTATCTCTAACCGTTTTCGAGATAATAGTCAACTTCCGGTTTTTGACCTTGACCGTGACCCAGAAGGTCAAGGTCACCGAGGTACCTCTTATGTAACGATGTTTAAGCCCAAAGGGCCGAAAATGAGCTCAGAATCGCTCTATCTCTAACCGTTTTCGAGATAATAGTCAACTTCCGGTTTTTGACCTTGACCGTGACCCAGAAGGTCAAGGTCACCGAGGTACCTCTTATGTAACGTTGGGGAACAGGCCGAAACCCCCCTGGCCTAAACCCCCCGGCCCTACCCCCCCCCCCGTCAAAACCCCCCAGACAAAAACCCCCCGGCGGCCTAAACCTCCCCTGACCCAAACCCCCCCGTTCTAAAAGAAAATGTGTAATGATAATTTCTTCATTTATTTTCAATTTTTCATAATCGCTCACACGTCATGACAAAGCTAACATTTCAACTCTCCAACTACAAATTCTCGACCTCTACTGAAAATTACTGAAAATAAACAAACTCTTTACCAAGAAACTACTGAAATACCCAAACAGTCTTTGCGTTGAAGCACCTTATATATTGATATTTTACACAATACCACTCAGGAAGTCAAGAATGGGCCGGTTCTGGAAGTCGGCGACAACTGTGGCCAGTCTTTGCGTTGTTTCGCGATACTGACGCCGCGGTTCTGGGCCAGCTTGCCCACCAGCTACCTGTGCCAGTTGGAGATTTGTGACTCCCTGTTCCTTCTTGAGGACATCCAAAAATCGCCAAAGATTTGGATGGTGAGCTGTGACGGATGCCAGCATTTTCCTATGCCAACCCTCGCAGTGGTTGTTCGTCCGCGGCAAATCCTCCACGACGCGATCATGGATGTTCCACTTTGTGTGGGCGAATTTCGGGTTACCTCTGTTCCGACGGCGTAAACGTCCTATGTAGTTGTCCTCGAAATAATACAAAACAGGACCGAGAGCCTCTGGTGCCTCCTCTTGGAGGATCTCAAAGGACGCTTCCACATTTTGCAACGGGACGAATGCCAAAGCCGGTATCATGCGCACATACGTTGCGAATTCATTGTCTGCACAGTACGTATTTTGCAGACCCTCAGCCTGAACTTTACGGAACACATTCTGTGACAAATGGTAAAAACAGCCATTTACCACTGCCATGAGGAAAGCCTCTTCTACAGATGCCATTGCCGCTTGCTCAAAATCCATCATAATGGTACGCGGCAGCATGTGCGGACGTAAAGCTTTCAGCTGGGCAAACAACCGGTCGTACGTGTTACGCGTCTTATTGGGCAAAAGGGCATAAGCGCATGGCACTACGTATCCGTTTGGGGTGGAAACATGGATGGTATAAAGCTGAAAAAATAGCTCGGGTACAATTTTGAATGTCCCATCCATGAACAAATGTTCAGCATTGCCTATCATATCCGATGTGCGGTCGGTTCCAAATATAAAAATTCGATCCTGGTCCGCTTCGCCACTATCGTACAAAAGGAAGCGTGCACCTCTGGCGAGCGTTCTGTACTGCTCCGGAATACGAACGGAGGCGTGGTCCTGGGGTAATGGGTGCGGTTGGTTGTGAATTTTGCGCACTTTCCGGATGTTCCGCCTGATGGATCGGACAGCAGGCAACGGGTGTGACGCATCTGCGCTCAACGTCTCGGCACATGTTGCAATTGTCTGTTGCGGGGTCTCTTCCGAATCTAAGGCTCGGCGCTTAATGGCTTCTTTTGCCTTTAGCATTTCACCTCGGCCAGGTTCAGGAGCATGGGTGTGCTCATTTGGTCCAAAAATGACCTCGTCACCTCGAACTCTGATCTTAGCTTTACATTCCCCCTGAAAAGCTTTGTTCTGGTGCCTCTTTTCGCACTCGTACCAAACATAGCCATTTGCTTGATTTTTTGCTTTACGTACAAATGCCCTTGGTACAATATCTTTGGATTTCCTTTAGCAGATGTTATGTATTCCATGATGGTAGTATGATTTTTCACAGCAATCTGGGTCATTTTATACGTTCCTGCAAACTTACTCCGGAGTTCGGAGTCGATGAACTGGATCTCTTTAGGACTTGTTAATATTGAAGCTATTCACTAAATTACCCATTCAAGTGAATCACAATGGATATAAGTCACATCTATCGCAAGAGAAATTGTAATTTGTAAAGTCGACTGATCTCGCAACCGGCATATGAATTGCAATTTTTGATGTGTACACACTCATCAATCGTAAGAGCGATTGCAATTTCAAAAACTGAGTGCTATCATCAATGGGCGTATGAAGTTTCTTTTATAATGATGATCAATTCCTTCAGTGGTTCAGAAATTGCAATTTTAAACGCCGTGTGATCGCTTCAATGGGCATTTGAAGTGTAATTAACAACGTTGATGTATCGCAATTGCAAAATATAAAATAGACCTAAGTACCGGGGGGTTTTGGGTCGGGGGGGGGGGGGGGTTAGGCCGCCGGGGGGTTTTAGTCGGGGGGGTTTTGACGGGGGGGGGTTAGGGCCGGGGGGGTTTCGGTCGGGGGGTTTGGGCCTAGACCCGCAACGTTGTTTAGGCCCAAAGGGTCGAAAATGAGCTCAAAATCGCTCTATCTCTAACCGTTTTCGAGATGAGTCGTTAAGGACGAGTGAAGTCACGTGACCTTTGACCTCCTTGACCCTCAAGGTCAAGGTTATTGATGAAAGTTTACGCTTTACTGAGTACGTTTTATGCATTCACACTGGGTTTTGAGCACCTTTACTTTTACTTTTCGTGATTAATAGGTGTTTCCAAAAAAGATTTTGACCTCAATTTGACCTTGACCTCTGAGGTTCAAGGTCAAAAAATTTTACGGATTTGACAAAAACTCATTGCCCTCTATGTCTCTGCCAAATACCGTCTTTTTACGACAAACCCTGTAGCAGGAGTTTTCAGGAAACCACTTTGAAGTCAGAAAAACTTTGACCTCAACTTGACCTTGACCTTCAAGGTGAAGGTCATAAAAATTTGCGGATATGACGACATCTCGTCACCCTCTATCACTGTGCCAAATTTCATCGTCCTACGTCAAATAGCCTAGGAGGAGTTTTCTGGAAACCTCCGTGACGGAAAAAAAAGAGAAAAAAAAGGAAAAAAAGGACAGAAATTTCGAGAAAAACTACAAACTTATACCCATTTGCAAACGAAGTTTGCAAGTGGGAATAACTGCGCATCAGTGAGAGAAGGAGGAGGGGGCATGTCGGTGCCAAATGGTGAGCTGCTTCTCATAACACAAGATCAGATGACTCACTTTAACAGCGAAATATGCTTCCAGGTACTGCAAACAATGCCAACCCATACAAAATAGCTCCCACATATGGAACACCTTGGCAACCGAATCAAGTATGCGGCGAAAAAAAAATCAATAGCTACACCTGCTAAGACTTATAAATACGACAACAGCATTCCATGACCTCGTAGACAACGACTTCACCATGCACCACAACTGACACTGGCCGCTGACATAGTGGCATGTTACGTAATAGCCGTACATGAGAAACGCACAAAAAGCTCCATTTTCGGTAATAACAAATAGCAATGAACCGACAGTAATACGGTAAATGTTTTGAAGCATTCTAAAGAATGGAGGGACACTCGAAAATCTTCTGGAAAACACTGAAATCCCCGGCGTAGTTAACAACTACGCTTAGTTAGCAAAGGAGCCAAAAATGGGGAGGGGGAAGGGAGGGGACGGTGTTGACGTGATGCACCTTTCTTTATTTTCTATAGGAGTTTAACACTGTTTAACAAAGAAGTGCGACAGTGTTAAACTCCTATAGAGTAGTTATCCAAGGAATAACTACAGCAAATTTAGAGTCCATCCGACTTTCCGCTATCGAGATATTTTGCTTAACAACAGATAATTTTTTACGTAATGAGGCTTTTCTTAATTTCACCACACGCGTCAAAAGTTGAAACAGTCCTTTGACTGAACCAAGGAATACCCATATAAAATTTGAAGTCGATCGGACTTATCGTTATCGAGATATTTTGCACACAAGATCTTGTTCAAACTATATTCATATTTTACAAGATGACGTCATACGCCGCATTCGTTCCTTGTACTCGCAAAAAAAATTATAGAATCTTTATGACCTACCAAGCAAGAATACCCCAAGTTTCAACTTTCTCCGATGTTCAGCGGCTGAAAAATTTGGCACACAAAATTTTTACGTAATGACGTCATACACCTTTCCCGATCACGTGACATGCGTCGAAAGCTGAAAGAACTATCTAAGGAATGAATCGATCAAGTTTAAAGTCGATCCGTTTCAAATTTTATATGGGTATTCCTTGGTAGGGGAGACATAATTCTCAAAACAAGAATGTCCGCGGACTTGGTGCCCAGCCGTAAAAGCACAGACAATACAAACTAGAGCCTCAGTAAGGCAGGATCCCCCGTGAAGCAATAAAAGTAAAATGAGGTCAAGTCACGCTGCAGATTTCAGATTCTTACTACAATCCCTTCTATGAGAAGTCGGCCGGACAAAATATTGTCTCACGGCTAAGTTCAAGCCAAAAATTCACCATATTTGACAATTTCCCACGACGTCAATTTTTGGCCGATTTTGACAATAATGCCACGTTGCACATCTTCAATATATATATTTTCACCATGCAAGATTTCAGGTTCCTGCGACAATTCCTTCTATGAAAAGACACACCAAATACTATGTATGTCTCCCTTAGAGGGACATATAAAATGTCAATAAAAATTACTTAAATGCAACATTATTTCCATATAATCTGATTTTTGTATAGAGGTGAAGGGGGCAGGCGATATCCCCACCCTTTTTGACGGGGGGGGGGGGCACTTCACCTGGTTGCAAAAAGGGGGCATAAGACCAGGGGAAGAAGACTGGGGAGCAATTTACCATTTACCGTTAAAGAAACAAGTGAGAAGAAAAGAACGAGCAGTGAAGAAACAGTAAAAGAAGAGTTAGAAAGAAAGAAATTGCAATTTGTCGCCTCTTTCGTCATGCACGGAACAGAACGCAGTGGGTGTATTCTTCAGATTCCCCCACCCCACAGGGCGTTGGGGACAATAAGACAAAGGGGATGAAGTAATGACACATTACCGTAGTGGTGTCGATTTAGCCTTGACAAAACAAGTTCTCAATCAGTCGAAATACTAAGGGCATTTACCGCATCAGACAACAGTGTTTTCAGTGTAGTGAACATGGAGTTTGCTTATCGTTGGAATGATTCTTGATCAAGAGCGACATAATAAAACAAACCTGTGTTTCTCCCCCAAAAGTGCCTCTGTGTAAATGGTTTTCGCGCACTATGAAGAATAGACAAGAATTGTGTGAACTTGATTATTATATATCTCCCCCTCGGGGAGGCATGCATTGTTTTTGGTCTGTCCGTCTGTCCGTCCGTCCGTCAGCAGCGATTTCTCAGTAACGAGACAGCCGATTGCAACCAAATTTTACACACGTGTTGCCTATAACCTACAGATAATTCCCATATACAGGAGCCCTTCGTTAATTCGTCCTCGGTTAATTCGTACCCCCAGTTACTTCGTACAAAATTCGTCGGTCCCAAATTTGGTTTCTATGGAAAAGTACGAATTCACCAGGGCTCGGATAATTCGTCCCAAATGTGAGACCTAACAATTTTTATTTTTTGCCAGTTTTTAGAACAAAATCGAAGAAAATACATCTTGTAAGATATGATATTAACAAACTCCCCAAGCTTAGCTATTGCACAATAAAATAGTGACATTATAGTATAAATACGACTTAATTGCGCATGTGTAGGGATTAGCGCTACATCACCCACTAAGCATTCATGTGTCGTGCCCTTGTCATTACCTACTCCGGAGTAGGGCTTGGCTGCTGCTTCTATATAGTCCAGAGCCTTGTGCGTCACTTGCTACAATGCCTACTACGGGAGTTTGCTGGCTAGAAATCGAGCGAGTAAAACAAAATAAACATCAATGAAGGACTATTTCGGTGTCCAACAGTGAATTGAAAAACATTGCCTTAGATACCGACGATCGGTGTGTACACATTGAACATGTAGTTTTATGAATGTCTATAAACATATAAATGTTTTTGTGTATATGTATTATTTCACTGCTCAGAGTAGACAAAAACTTTAACAGTACATATTTGGTTTTTGTAAGGGCGAAAATTTGACCCCCGGTTAATTCGTATCCCCGGTTAAATCGCACGTTTTGGTTTGGTCCCAACAAGTACGAATTAACGAAGTTCTACTGTATTTATTTGTCACAACCGACTATTTTTTTATTTTTGGCGAATTTTTTAAAGCTCAAAAAACGGATAAGTCTCCCCCAGCGCCACAGTCTGTCAAAGGGACACGCTTCTAGCTTGAAACGATTCTACATTGTGTACTAAATCTAAAAAATTCGCCAAAAGTCGAAAAAACGGCCGGATATGAAAAAAATATATGGGCATTATTTGTATGTCATAGGCAACCCGTGTGAAAAATTTATTTGGGATCGCCCTACTCGTTATTGAGAAATCACTGCTGACAGACGAAGATAAAGTGCGAAATTTTGAAGTCAAAAATGAAAAAAAAAACATCGTCATAAATCGAAAAATAGTCGGATATGAAAGATATATATATGGGCATTATCTGTAAGTTATAGGTAACACGTGTGTAAAATTTGGTTGCAATCGGTTGCCTCGTTACTGAGAAATCGCTGCTGATGGACGGACATACGGACGGACGGACAGACCAAAAACAATATATGCCTCCCCGAGGGGGACACATGTTTTATTTGAATCTAAAAATCACCTTCTGAATGAAGAGACTCTTGAACCTCCCGTTAGTGAACAACTCGATATAGCGAACATTTTGCTCGGTCCCGACTGCATCTCTCTGAATCAGTTGAATCATACTTCTTAGCACAGATTTACCGATTACCGCGGCTTACATGATGCAGTACAAAGGTAATTCGCCCCTGGCCGAAGAATCCATTACATAATATTATTAACTGAGCCGTGCGCGAAAACGCAGTTAGAATACAGTCATATAGTATTCAACGATAGTTTGTTCTGCTCGTGCTGTCACTGTTTGGAACCAAAATACTTAAAATGCGTAACTAACAAAACACACACACACACACGTACACACACACAAAGGTGGGGGGGGGGGCGATCAGAGAAAGAAAAATATACCTGGTAATATTTTACGTAATGACGTTTTACGCCGTCCACTTATTTCCCGCACGCATTTCGACTTAATCACGGAATAAGTATACCAAGTTTGACGTCTATCCCACTTCTATTTTTCCAGATATTTCGCGCACAGGATTTTGTTTGGGGCAGGCAGTTTTACGTTACGACGCCATATGTGGTCTTCGTTTGCGCAGTTTGCGACAAATTTCAGTAGACTCTTTCGAGCATAACAAACAATAATCCCAAAAACTCGGAAGAATCTCTGACGTTCCTCAGCCGAACAACTTCACAAATAAGATTTAGAAGCATTGACGTCAGACGCCTTCCTTATTTATATAACGTAACATGCGTCAAAATCTGATACACCCGGCCCATTGACCCAAAAAAATATCCAAGAAAAGTTTTTAGTCAATACAATTTTCCGTTATCATGACATTTCGCATGCAAAACTTCAAAATATATATATGCTTACATAATGACGTCACATGCCGTACTCCTTAGTTCTACTCATGAAAAAATTGACAGAATCTTTCGGACATATCAAGCAACTTCCGACCAGATTTGAACCTTCTCCGATGTTCTGAGCACCTGAGAAACTGGGCACAAAAGACTTTTAACGCAATGACGTCATATGCCTCTTCAGGCGTCAAAAGTTGAGACAGCCGTCCGATTGAACCCAATGATCAGCTATACAAAGTTTGAAGTCGATATGACTTTGTGTTATCCAGATATTCTGCACACAATACCTTATTCAAAATGTCTAGATATTTCACGTAATGACGTCATACACCTTACTCATTCGTTCTACTGTCGACAAAATTTGAAAAAGATCTTTTGGACCTCCGAAGTAACAATCCAACCAAAATTGAACTTCCCCGATGTTCAACGGCCTCAGAAATTTTGTATACAGGATTTTAAAGTAATGACGTCTACGCCTTCCTTAAAGAAGTAACAAAATTTGAAATAACTCGTTCAAACTACCAAAGGAATAAAGAGACCAAGTTTGAAGTCGATCTGACTTGTCGTTCTCGAGATATCTTGCGCATAACACTTTGTTCTGACAGATTGGCACACACACACGTACACATAGAGAAAGCATTCAAATGCTATTTGTCTGACTCTGCGTTGGGGAGACGTAATTTGGTAATGGTCCATATGTTAGGCATTCTGTTTGTTTGTTTGTTTGTTTGTTTGGTGTTTAACGTCCCGTTCACCAACTGGGATGAGTATATCAGGCCGCACTTGCTAAAGGAACAAGTGGGAAAAAAAGAAGGAAGAACGGAGAAATAGTAAAAGAAAAGTTAGAAACAAAAAATTCCGATTAGTCGTCTCCTACGTCATGCATGGGATAGAAAGCAGTGGGCGTATTCTTAAGATTCGTCCCAACCAACAAGGAGACAGTCATTTTGTGTAATCATTCATTTCGTGAAATGCCTAAAATTTTCAGTTATTTCACGAAATGACTGAATTTGATGTCCAGTAATTTCACGAAATGCCTTGAAAATAATTTGTTAATTGAAATAAAATATTGGATCTTCTTCATTTTTAAATTTGTCAGATACATCATTTATTTGTACAGCACAGTGAGGAATGTGACCAACTTGAGCACAAAATGTTATTTTCGGAGACCTTGCACCTGTTATTCCCACAGCTCTATATTACTCTACTTGAGCCATTTTTACCAGAAATTTCATTTATTTTTACAACACAGGGAGCTATGGCATCGACTTGAACACTTAATTTTAGTTAATTTTATTTTTGAAGCACTTGCATCTGTTGCTCTCACAGCGTTTGTTTCTTGAACCACAGTTACACGTTACAAAACCTTGTCATCCGGAGCTAGACTCCTGTGTAACAGCCTGACGCAAAGAAATTTCCTGAGTTTGATCGACATCGGAGTTGTTCAGTAAGCGCTGGGGACAAATGTCAAACTAATTGCGTGAAAATGTTGCCTTCAGAATACCTGCTTTAACACTTATCTTGTACAGATCATTTTCATCCCTGTTAACAATAATACATAAGGTCTCTGTCGTCACTTTGGTCGAGGTCACCGGCCCAGTCTCGGTCGCCGGCTCGGTATCAGCCGCCGATTCCATCACCGTCGTCGCTTCGGTCACCATCAGCGCTTCAATCGCCGACATCGTTCAACGTCGCTTCGATCATTGCCGGCGCTTCGGTCACCACTGTCGCTTCGGTTATTGCCGGCGCTTCGGCCACCGTCGTCGCTATCGGCCCGGTCATATGCTGAAGTAAGTCGTCTTCACTTTGCAAATAAGTTACATTAACTGCTCAGGAGCATGCACAACAACTGTCCATTGGCTGGTCAAGTACTCTCATTAAAATTGCAATTAAAGAGAAGCGGGACCTTCCGGAGTACATGCTAACTGCATTTGAAGCAGAGTTGTTGACAAGCCATTTACCACGCATGACCTGTTAATCATATTCCGCAGCTAATATAATATTAGATTAATTGCAATTTAGTCCTTCGTTGTCGTAGCATGTGTTTATGTTTTGGCAATCATCACAATTAAATGTTTCATAGATTGCCTAAAATGTGTCCAGGCAATCTCTGTAATGCAGCACCTTAAATTTCAGTCATTTCGTGAAATGACTGAAAATTTTAGGCATTTCATTAAATGTAAAAGAAGAGTTAGAAATATGCACGGAACAGAAAGCAGTGGGCGTATTCTTAAGATTTTCCCCAATCGACAGGGGGGATAGAGCAATTTTAACATATATACAGACGAAACCGGTTAACCGCATAGCCGATGTTATGCGTTTATCCGATATATGCGTTTAACCAGAGTACTCTTGCCATGCCTATTTTTTTATTTGCGGTAGTTATTAGAGGTGCACCCCGCCCCTCCTCATCCCCGCATTTGAGAAACTTTGTTATCCAGTTCTTTTATTATGAGTAGTTTATCCGTGAGACTTAGGTCTTTTCGTTTCGATTTACTTTCTGCCATTTTCACGAATTAACCATAACCGACACAATTTCGAACTATAAATGGTAAAATTTCTTCTTGACTACGTATTTAAATGATGACTTTGCGCTCACGGTTATCTGAGGTAACGTGGGGTTTAAGGATTTCAGGCTATTATTTAGTGAGAGCTCGGGCCGCGCGCGCGGGGATTAGGAGTTACAGGCAATTATCTAGCGTCAGCTAAGGCAGTGCGGGGATTAAGGATAAAGGTCATTATCTAGTGAGAGCTGAGAGAGTGCGGTGATAAAGCGTTCGAGACTTACTGTTATAAACCGCGAGTGGGGTTGGTACATGTACACAATGGGTCAAGCAAACAGAAGACAATGTATTAGATAAATAAACCAGGAGCAGTTCATTCCCTTAGTTTGCTTTAAGTGTGGCACTTTTTGGATAGTCACCTAGAATTATGCAATTAACCGGTGTGCTTCTCATTTTAACGTGAAAAAGCTATGCGTTTGTCCAGTTTATGCGATTAAGCGGTATGCAATAATCCGGTTAAATTTCCAATAGATAGCATTGGAAATGGTTTGGGATTTGTGAATAATATGCAGTTAACCGATTTATGCGTTTAACCGGTATGGAATTAAGTGATTTCGTCTGTATATTAGAACTGCCAGTGCACACAAAACAGCAGTGCATAAGGATATATTGGACACTTTCATCTCTCTCCCCAAACAAATTCATGGTTCCCATTTTTCCTTTTACAGAAATAAAAGGATAATATTAGTTTTCTGCAAATATAACAAGTTTGTCCAAGGACAAAGTCCCAGCTTACGAAAAGCAATAAGACCAATTCCAGAGTGCATGAGCAAGGAAATTTTCCTGAAAAATTGGGCTTCAAAAGATGAGACGGCAAAGAGCTAGCTCAATAATTAATTTAGCACAGGACCAGAACATAGACCGATTAATGCATACAAAGATTTCTTTCCCAGAAAAATGGGAAACATTTTTTGTATCTCTGGTAGACTGGATAGTCTGCCATAGATACCTTCAAACAACGCTCGCATTTCGGACCAGTGCGAATATTTATGTAACTTGCTTTGATGCGCGGTTCTTATTCAGACAAGTGCGCATGTTTATTTAATTTTGCGTAGATGCGCGGCTCTCATTTTGGAACAGTGCACATGTTTAATTAACTTGCGTTGATGTGCAGTTCGCATTTTCGGACGAGCGCCCATGTTTTTTAACCTTGTGTGGATGTGCGTTTCTAATTTCGGATCAGTGCGCACGTTTATTTACCTTGTGTTAATGTGCGGTTCTTATTCCATACCAATGCACATGTTTATTTTACGTGCGTTGATAACCGGTACTTATTTTGGACAGCTCAAGTTTTCTTAGGTTGCCTTGACGCGAGGTTCGCATTTTGGACCAGATTGCATGTTTATTTAACTTGCGTTGATGCACGGTGCTTATTTTGGAAGTGTGCATATTTTTATTTAACTTGCGTTGGAGCGCGGTTTGCATTTTGGACCAGTGTGCATGTTTATTCAACTTGCGTTGATGAGCAGTTCGAATTTCGGACCATTGCGCATGTTTATTTCACTTGCGTTGATGCGCAGTGCTTCTTTTGGACCAGTGCGCAAGTTTATTTAACTTGCGTTGGAGCGTGGTTCGCATTTCGGACCACTGCGCATGTTTATTTAACTTGCGTCGATGCGCGGTTCGAATTTCGGAGAAGTGCGCATGTTTATTTAACTTGCGTTGATGCGCAGTGCTTATTTTGGTTAGTTAGTTAGTTAGTTATTTGATTGGTTTAACGACACCGCCAACCTGTTGCAGGTCATATTGTGTCATTCCTGGTAACTTTGTCGAATTTATACTTTATTGATTAAAAATGATTATAAAATAAAATCTTAAATATACTAAAAAATATACTAAAAATAGACTTAATGGTAGTCTACACATAGGAATACATATTAATCTCTTTTAAAAATTCTAGGACCTTGTTGGAATTTACCTTCTCAAAGAGCTCTCTCATGGAATCAACTCTATAATAACGGGGGCGAATGTCATTGAAGTCTATACAATCTATCAAGATGTGTTTTACTGTATACCGTTCCTGACCGGTTATACATTCGGGTTGTGGTTCACCTCTTAAGAGGTGTTTGTGAGTAGTGTAAGAATGTCCTATTCTTAATCTGTGAATTACCATATCGTCGCGAAGGCCATTTAGGGAAGGCAATTTGCGCCCTACCACAGGGTTAATTTGGTATAGCTTATTGTCTGTTTGTTCATCCCAATATTGTTGCCATAGATTTTTGACATATCTAGAAATATGGCACTTAAAATCTGATGACGGTATAAGGAAATCTGAGCAGTCTTGGTTTAACGCTTCTTTGGCGCCTTTGTCGGCTGCCTCGTTGCCCGGGATTCCAACGTGGCTCGGTACCCAACAAAATATTATCTCTTTACCAGCTTTTACCACTTCGTCGTGTTTTTCTATCAAGTCCAAAATTATTGGGTTGGATACCTGTAAGTTTTCTAGTGACTCAAGCACTGACATGGAGTCCACGCACAATATGAATTTTTTGTAGCGGCTAATCTTGACAATTTGCATAGCTAGCTGCAGGGCTCTAATTTCTGCAGAGAAAATAGAAGACCCATCAGGGAGCCTGGTTCTGAATGTATTATTTTCTGTGACAATAGCTGCTGCAGCCTTGTCCTCAAGTTTGGAACCATCGGTATATATGAAATGGTAGTCATTATAATTATCCTTTAATTCTGCAAATTTTGACTGAAATACACACGGGTTAGTTCGTTCTTTTGTGGACTCAGAAAGAGTCTTCAAGACCACAGGTTTCGTTAACTTCCAAGGGGGTTGGTTAGGTATTTTGTAATTTGCAACAGATTCAACGATTATACCTGCTTCTTGCAGGTGTGGTATAATCCTAGTTCCAAAGGGGGGGATAGCATTGGTACCTCTATCCGCATAATGTGATCCGAAAACAATCTGATGAGTAGGGTTATTTCTATTGGCGTAAAGTTTTATACAATACTGCATGGCAAGTTTTAACCGCCGTATATTGAGAGGTTGTTCATTTGCCTCAACGTGTAAACTGTCGGCTGGGGATGTTCTAAAGGCATTTAAACATATTCTTAAACCTTGATTCTGTATCGGTTCTAGCATCTTGAGATATGATGGTCTAGTTGAGCCATAAACTATACTGCCATATTCCAGTCGCGATCTAATTAGAGCTCTATACAACATGAGTTTAGTATCACGATCTGCTCCCCAATCGTGGGAGGAGATGACTCTCAGTAAATTTAAGGCCTTCTGACACTTTCTTCGGAGGTGTTTGATATGTGGGATAAAACTAAGTTGGCTATCAAAAATTAAACCTAAAAATTTGTTTTCCTTGACAACATGGATTTGCACGTTAGAGATGTGTAAAACTGGATCGTCGTGCTGTTTTCGTTTTTTACAAAAGTGTATACAAACCGTTTTGGTTTGTGAGAATTTAAAACCATTCTTATTCGCCCAAACTTGGAGAGAATAAATACTCTGCTGAAGACGACGCTGTATTAAATTCATACTTTTGCCTCTACACGACATGGCAAAATCATCCACGAAGAGTGAGCTATCTATCCCCTGTCTCAGTGTATCTTTTATATTGTTGATTTTTATGAGGAAAAGTAGAATTGAAAGGATGCATCCTTGGGGGAAGCCTTCCTCTTGTTCAAAGTATTCTGAGAATATTGTACCAAGGCGAACCCTGAATCGACGGTCATCCAGGAATCCTTTTATGAACTGGGGCAGACGGCCTCGGAGGCCGAAATCAAAAAGATCCTTTAGTACTCCGTGTTTCCATGCTGTGTCATAAGCTTTTTCCAAGTCGAAGAAAACGGTAACAACATGTTCCTTGTTACTGAAAGCTTCTCTCACAAAAGATTCTAGTCTTACAAGATGGTCCAGAGTGCTCCTTTGTTTCCTAAAGCCACTCTGTATGTCGGCAAGCAAGTTGTTTCTTTCCAGGTACCATTTTAATCTTTCAGCTACCATCGCTTATTTTGGACCAGTGCAGATGTTTATTTAACTTACGTTGGCGCGTGGTTCGCATTTCGAACCACTGCGTACGTTTATTTAACGTGCGTCGATGCGCTGTAGGAGAAGATTCATTTAATTTTTTTTTCAAAAATTCCGAAAAAAATTCAAAAGTTTTCCAATTCACTCAAAAAGTACAAGCCGTATGCATGACCCCTAGAGACGGCTCATATCATAAATAAATGAAATCTGATAAAAACTGTAGGAGGAAATGCATTTTGAATTTTTTTCTTCCAAAATTCTCTGATCGACTAAAAAAGACAGGCCATATTTACGACACCCTAAGCATGCCTCAGCCCCAAAATAAATGATGTTTGATCAAAACTGCAGGAGAAAATGCATTTTGAGGTATTTTCATCAAAAATTGCCCCCGAAATCAAAAATTCCCAAGTCGAGTTAAATAGCACAAGCCGTATGCGAGACCTACCTAAGGATGCCTCATAGCAAAAATAAATGAAATCGGATAAAAACTGTTGGAGGAAATGCATTTTGAAGTTTTCTTCATAAATTCCCAAAAAAATACAGAAATTGTCGGATCGACTCAAAAGCGCAAGTCGATTGCTCAACCCCTTAGGAATGCCCCAAACCAAAAAAAAAAAAAAAAAAAAAGAAAGACATCGAATCAAAATTGTAGGGGTAGATGCATTTTGAATTATTTTCGAAATTTTTGCTTAAAAAATTCCCCGAAAATACAAACTAAAAAAGCACAAGCCGTATGCACGACCCTTTAGGGGTGCCTCTTACCAAAAATAAATGACATCGGGTCAAACATGTAAGAGGAGATACATTTTAAAATTTCTTTAAAAAATCCCCAAAAATTCAAAAATCACCCGATCGACTAAAAAAGCACAAGCCGTATGCACGACCGCTTAGGAAATCCTCACACCAAAAATAAATGACATCGAATCAAAATTGTAGGAGTAGATGCATTTTTTTCAAAAATTTTGCTTAAAAAAATCCCCCAAAATACAAAACTTGTCCTATCGACTAAAAAAGCACAAGCCGTATGCACGACCCTTTAGGGGTGCCTCATGCAAAAAATAAATGACATCGGGTCAAAAATGTAGGAGATACATTTTAATTTTTTTTCTTTAAAAATTCCCCAAAAATTCAAAAATCACCCGATCGACTAGAAAAGCACAAGCCGTATGCACGACCCCATAGGGATGCCTCACACCAAAAATAAATGACATCGGATCAAAATTGTAGGAGGAGATGCATTTTGAAACACAGTTTACAGCGAACTAACTAACTAACTAACTAACGGACGCCATCCGCAGACCGATAGGAATACCCCAGCTTACGTGTAACGTAAGCTGGGCTAATAAAAAAAATCATTAGCGAAAAAAATATATATATCGCACATGATTTTTTCCTAATGACGTCAAAGGTCTTTCTTAATTTTGCCAAACGCGTCAAATGTTGATCAAAAGTCCTCATATCAAGTTTGAAGTCGAAACGCCTTTGCGTCATCGAGGTATTTGGCACACAAGTCTTGTTCAAAATATAAACATATTTCACCTAATGACGTCGTGCCCGATAACATTTGACGGATTCTTGCGGACCTATCAGACAACACTCCCACTAAGTTGAACTTTCTCCGATGTTCAACGAATGAGAGATTGTGCACACAAAGCTTTTACGCAATGGCGTCATGCATCCTTTTACATGCGGTAAAAGTTTATATAGCGTCCAATAGACCCAGGGAATAACCATTCAAAGTTTGAAATCGATATTTTCCATCATCGAGATTTCTGCGCACAACACCTTGTTCAAAATATATACATATTTTTCGTAGTAACGTCGTGTGACGTACTGGTTCCTTGTACTTGCCACAAAATTTGACAGAATCTTTCGGATCTACCAAGCAACAACCCCACCAACTTCCTCCCACGTTCCGCGGCTGAGAAATTTTGCGCACAAGATTTTCACACAATGACGTCATACGCCTTCCCTAATACTGTTACACGCAACAAAAGTAGAAAGAACTTTTCGTTCTCGAGATATCTTGCACACAACATTGTGATCACAGACCGATAGTTCCTAATCCGCCCGTAATGTACACACACTTATTATAAAGCTCTTGAAAGCGGCACAAAGTCAAACTTGATTGTACATCTGAGAACATTATGATTTTACTAACTACCGTTGCATTCTTCGTCTAGTGCCAGTGCCGGTGTATTACGTGGGCTCGAAGTCGCGTAGTTTCGTCAATCCCTCCGGTGTGTTTTTCGGGAGGAACGCAAGCCCTTTTGGCATGTCTTCAATGTCCTTCACGGCCTGAGTGAAAATCTGGGCTGCTTTATCAAAGCTTTGCATAGCTTGCTGTTTCAATTCGGCACGGCGCTTGACGCTTCAAGCGTCAAGACGGACATTTGAGCCATGGCTGTGAATCACAACCAACTTCTTTCGACGCACCTCCAAAGGATGTGCCCAGCTTTGGTTGCATGCTTGTTACTATACAAGTATCCATCAATGTAAACATTTTGTCCTCCTTTGCTGTTTTAAGTGTACTTTCTTTGATGTTGAATAAGCAAAGTAAGCATCTTAAAACAAGCATGTCCAAGGACATGACCCGCCAAGTTACCAAACAATGAAAGACAGAATAACTCTGAAACGAATACTATTAGGCCGAAAAATGACTTTGTTTCTGAACGTAACTTTTTCATAATTTTTAAAACAAAAACGAGTTTTCTTGGGTGGAAGCTACCCGAAAAGGGATGTTGCAGAGGTTGGGTTTTGACGATTCACGTCTTTACCGACATTTACACAATTTTACAAAATTTTTAAAATTCCACCGTTTTTTTTTTTTTTTGTCATTTGCGAAAAAAAAGCAAAGTCCAGGTGGAGAAGCACCTATGAAACTTTCGATTAAGATTTTATAACTATTTGAAAAAGACTGAGAGAAATGAATGGTTTGACAATTCAGTTATTTACAACCACTTATTCCAGTTTTTGCCAAACTTCAAAGTTCCGCCATTTCAGCAGCTTTCGGCGAACCGCGAAAAAATGATTGCCTGGTAAGCGAACCCCTGGGGAACATCCCTGTGTAACATCTAAACTATTGGAGTAAAACTGTGGGAGGAGTAGGATTTTAAAAATGGGTCAAAACGGGCACAAAAAGTGCCGCCATTTTGTCAGTTTTTCGTCAATCATCAAAAAAAGTAATAGCCACGTGGGGGACCACCCAGGTAACATTCCTGTGTAATATCAAAACGATTGGAGCAAAATTGTAGGAGGAGTAGCATTTTAAAGAAAAAGTTTAACGCATGCACATACGCCCATACATTCAAGCCCTCTATAGTGATACGTCTAACCCAGTCCGACAAGGTCGGCTGGGTTAAAAAGTAAGAAACTGATTGCACACCTGAGAACATTACCAATTTTTCCATTTACTATTCCTGTGTTTACCGTTATTTCCGTTACCATTATTTCGTACACAGCTTACATTTTGTGTCTTACAGTTGGTTTGTGTATTTTACTGCATTTGTGGGGAAAAAGTTTGATATTTGCTTGAAAAGTAATATTTACCTCATCCTCTTGGGATCTTATATTTAAATATCCTGGAAAATGCTCTGCATCTTTGCTTAAAACAGCTGGCGGGTGAACACAAACATTGTTCTTGCAATAAATAATTTCGCCATCTAATGGCGGCGCTTTTGGAGATTCCGGCGAGCTAAGGCCAAGCAAATCTGTAGCTTTTCTGAATAGATTACCAGTAAACGTGAGCACTTCCATCTTTGAACTGAAAATAAAATAACATATTCATTAAATTTAGCAAAACCAAATGTTCTGAGTAAGCTAGACCACCAGGCGCGGGACCTATCATATTTCATTTACGGTATCCCGACATTAAGTCGAAAATTACTGTTGTGGGTAATATTGTTTTACCTGATTCGTAAAACTGTGGATGACATCTTCTTTAACTGATTTTTAAAAAAATACTGAAATGATTACACATGAACAGTTTCGCTTTCCTAGTGTAATTAAGTTTGTACTAGAAAATCCGCGTTTCTCTTTGTTATGCAAAGCAACCCGTCAAAAATGCGGTTAGAGCGGCCAGTGCACAAAAACATCAGTGTACAGGGATATATCGTATATTTTCAATTAAGACCTATTGAATTTCTTGTTTTTGCAAACAAAAATGCATGTCTTTCCTACCAAATCCATGCATCTGCAATACCCAGTTCCGAATTGTCCTCTTAAAGAAATAAAAGAATGATTTTCCTTTTCTGCAAATAAAATCAAAATTAATCATGAAAAATTCAAAGACAGGAATGACCGTCAAAATATTTAAAAAAACTTGCAATATGCAATTATATGCAAATTTGACCATGTCAAACACCACCCAACCCCACTAACTCAAACAAAAAAAAACAACAAAAGCATAAAACAAAACCAAAAAAAAACCAAACAAACAAACAAACAAAACAAAAAACAAACAAACAAACAAAAAGTTTCTGTCAAGTATCTCTCTCAATGATGGTTTCCAGTACTTCATTTAACTTTCAATTTAATTTTTATTTATGTAAACAAAAAAATAAACGTCTCCCCGACCAAATTCATGGTTTGCCATACTCATTTCACATTTGTCCATTTACATTTGTCTTATGGCATTTTCTTTTCAGCCCTTTGATATTTGGGATAAAAGTCAATTTAGAGTGAAAAATCAAACCTTTGGTTTCTTTCGCAATTTGCAAAAGTGCACGCAAACCGTTTTGATTTTAAAACATTCAAAACCGTGTTCATTTGCCCACACCTGAAGGGACTGTATGTTTTGCTGAAGACGGCGTTGTAGCAGATTCATGCTTTTTCCTCTACAAGACATTGCAAAGTCGTTTGCAAAGAGTGATCCATCTATACCTTGTCTGAGGGTATCTTTGATACTCTTGATATTTATCGGAAAAACAACTGAAAAAATACAACCCTATGGAAGCCTTCCTCTTGTTCAAAATAATCCGAAAAAAATGCACCAAGTCACACATTCATTTAGGAATTATTTAAGAAATTCGAGTAGGAGACCTCTGAGCCCCTGGTTGAACAGGTCTTTGAGTACACCGTGTTTCCACGCTGTATGGCTTTCTCCAAATCAAAGAATACCGTGACGATGCGCTCATTATTGATGAAAGCTTCTCTCACAAATGATTCTGGCCTTGCAAGGTGATCAATGGCGCTTCTTTGTTTTCTGAAACCACTCTGGATATTAACAAGTAGTTGATTACTTTCCAGGGACCAAAGTAACCTTTCGGCTCTCAGTCTTTCAAATGTTTCACAAACGGAGCTAGTGAGCGAGACTGCTCAATAGTTTTGTGGACTTTTAGAACCTTCAATTTTTTTAGTCTTCCATGCATTGTTCAAGAGAGGAGCAAGATGTTGAGGCTCTGGTCTGGCGTTTGTTTTAGCATTTAGCCCGCGGTCGAAATGTGGGAATCATTTATAGTCTTGTTGAGTTCTTAAATCGAAAAATTTGCTATTGTAATCTTCCTTGTTGTTGGAGCTGAAAGTTGATGGTATGTGTTTCTTCAAATTCTTTATGGTATCTTCAGTCAGGACTTTAATTCTGAGAAGACGACGTGTGTTCAAATGTTTTCCCAAAACATCAGATACATCTTTAGGCTCAGTGATGATACTGTTGCTATTTCTCAAATGACTAAAGGAGTCAAAACAGTTTTTGTCTGAGATTTTGCGAATCATGTCCCAAGTTTTATTAAGGGACGTCTTTTGGGAATGATCTGAAGCACATTCTTGCCATGACTGCTTCCTGTTCTGCTTTACCGTTTTGCGTGAGATTGCGTTCAATCTTTTATATTCAAATTTGTGAGCATTGTCGTTTGAGAGCATCTTTACACCGTGCTACTGCGCGTTTAATCATCACTGAACCACCGTTTGTGGGGATTATGACGCACTCCTGATGTTTTCGGTACGGATGTTTCAGCAATGCTTTGAATGAGAGCGGTGAATAACATGATCGAATCGTCATCTTCAACAAAGATCTCTCTTTTAATACCATGGTGGCATTATTTACAGAACAACGACCAGTCTGCTTTACCGAATTTCCACTTTGGTAACCTTTCCTCTCGAAAGGGTACGGTCTGCCTCAATGAAATGGGAAATGGTCAAGATCATTCAAATCCTTCCAGGAAAATTCTAAGAACGCAGAAGCGGTAGATAGGTCGATAGAGGTTTTCGAACCAGTGAGAATGTGGGTGTAAGTTAGGATTTGTCATTGAATAAAGATTTGTCATTGAACAAAGATAGATCATAGTGAATTAAAAGATTTTCAACAAGTTTCTATTTGAAATCGGTGCTATAATTGCACCATAACGGGCTGGTATTGAAATCGCCTAAAACAATATTAGTTTGGGTAGTTGGTTTAATAGTTAGTTAGTTAATAGTTAAACGTGAGGATAAATGTCCCGTATTCTAAGTCGGCGGCAGTCGGTCACACCTTACCCAAGTTCGGCCACAATTTCTCCTTCGGTAAAGTATCTCAGCTCTGAGCGGCTGATTACACCCTTTGTAAAATTCCGTTATTTGTGTGGAGTGCGGGTTACAAGTATACTCACGAGCATCGTTGCAGAAAGCAAATTTCTTGTAAAGGTATTTTGTTTTATTCCAGGTCTGTCGGCCCCGGCCTTACTTTGACCACCTGACACGGCAGTGGGGATTACCCGCTTAGGGATAGGCCACTTGGAATACTCGCGAGCATTTATGTCGGAAAGCTCAACGACACAGATGAGCAATTGACCCGTTTGAACCGCAATTTGACAAACCAAGCGACCAGCCGTTAATGATTATGACAGGCCTTGTATTCATGAACGCCCTCATAGGCCGAAGAAGCAGGCCAAAGACATGTACTGACAACAGGTCTTCCTAATAGTGATTGTACTTTGAAGGCTTACATGGGAAACTAGTACCTCAGTTCCCTGAACTCCAGTCTCCTGCCACTTGGGGATGCAGTCCACGGCAGAGTGCGCTGATTTTGACTGGAGTACTCACAGTGAAGGAGATCCAGCAACTACATACCATATTGGAGACAGCACAACAGACTGCCACGCTGTTATGCCATTACCGCCGTCAGAATGATGACCAAGGGCAAGATTTGGATTCGCATTTTCGTTTTGAAACTGTTATATTAAATATAGTGAGGGTTTGCATGGCCGTTGAAATAATTATTATACTTGTTATTCTATTTTAATGTTATTACAATCAGGGTTGCCAATCTTCCGGGAAGATTGGTATTTCTTCCCTTCCCAGGGAAAAAACTGGGACATTAGGGAAGAAATAGGGAAGTAATGAAAGTTTCCGGGAAGAAATTGAAGAAATAGGGAAGAAACTTACTAACAGGGCCTACTTGTGACTTTTCCATTTAAAAAAGTATCTATGATTATGATTTGTATATGACTGTTGTTAACATTGAAGTCTCAAAAGTCAACGAAACAATAATAATTAATTGATACAATTTAATATTTTTTATTTAAGAATTGTTGTTACTCCTCTTATCACACCAATTAACAGGTTGAACAAGTACTCCTGAGGATTAATTATTATTGGCTTAAGTCGTTAAGAGCATAAACGAAAGGAAAAAAAGTTTGAGGTCTAATCGGAGTTGCTCAGCAACATGACAGCCAATAGGACTATAGGCAAATAATGTGTGCTTATGTGTCTTGAGGCTGTTTGCTAGAGTGAACAACGGCTTATAAATATATGAAGCCTGTGCGGTAACTTAGGCGCAGGATAGTTCGACAAGAGCAGAATAACGCAAGGGGATGTATGCAATAAGACTCTTGTTTGCTCAAGTGACCACAGACCTAGGAATATATGTTTCAGCCATTCTATATTGTTTGCTTTCTGTCAATGACAAGAGCGGTTTTTTATCAGGGGAAACTCTTATGTAACAAGTTTCTTTTTTTAAAAGGAATATTAGGACCAAAATTACGTATTTTCATTTCTTCCCAAAGGGAAGGGAAGAAAGAAAGTATTTCTTCCCTTCCCAAACTTCCCTGGGAAATTTCCGGAAAGTTTCCCTCGAGGGAAGAAACTTGCCAACCCGGATCACAATATATGTACACATGCAGCTGGTGTATTGGTGGGGGTGAAGATTATGGAAATGTATTATTGTTTATTTTACTTTTGTAAGTGTACTTTTGGGAGCTTTTACAGTAAATATGGCGATGGAGTTAGTTAGTTATTTGATTGGTTTAACGACACCGCCAACCTGTTGCAGGTCATATTGTGTCATTCCTGGTAACTTTGTCGAATTTATACTTTATTGATTAAAAATCGTTATAAAAAAAATTCTTAAATATACTAAAAACTAGACTTAATGGTGGTCTACACATAGGAATACATGTTAATCTCTTTTAAAAATTCTAGGACCTTGTTGGAATTTACTTTTTCAAAGAGCTCTCTCATGGAATCAACTCTATAATAACGGGGACGAATGTGATTGAAGTCTGTACAATCTATCAAGATGTGTTTCACTGTATACCGTTCCTGACAACTTATACATTCGGGTTGTGGTTCACCTCTTAAGAGGTGTTTGTGAGTAGTGTAAGAATGTCCTATTCTTAATTAATCTCTGAATTACCATATCGTCGCGAAGGCCATTTAGGGAGGACAATTTGCGCCCTACCACAGGGTTAACTTGGTATAGCTTATTGTTGCTTTGTTCATCCCTATGTTGTTGCCATAGATTTTTGACATATCTAGAAATATGGCACTTAAAATCTGATGACGGTATAAGGAAATCTGAGAAATCTTGGTTTAACGCTTCTTTGGCGCCTATTTCCGCTGCCTCGTTGCCCGGGATTCCAACGTGGCTCGGTACCCAACAAAATATTATCTCTTTGCCAGCTTTTACCACTTCGTTGTGTTTTTCTATCAAGTCCAAAATTATTGGTTGGATACCTGTAAGTTTTCTAGTGACTCAAGCACTGACATGGAGTTCACGCACAATATGAATTTTTTGTAACGGCTAATCTTGACAATTTGCATAGCTAGCTGCAGGGCTCTAACTTCTGCAGAGAAAATAGAAGACCCATAAGAGAGCCTGGTTTTCAATGTATTATTTTCTGTGACAATAGCTGCTGCAGCCTTGTGCTCAAGTTTGGAGCCATCGGTATATACGAAATGGTAGTCATTATCATTATCCTTTAATTCTGCAAATTTTGACATAAAATACACATGGATTAGTTCCTTCTTTTGTGGACTCAGAAAGAGTCTTCCATACCACAGGTTTCGTTAACTTCCAAGGGGGTTGGTTGGGTATTCTGCAATTTGCAACAGATTCAACGATAATACCTGCTTCTTGCAGGTGTGGTATAATACTAGTTCCAAAGGGGGGATAGCATTGGTACCTCTATCCGCATAATGTGATCCGAAAATAATCTGATGAGTAGGATTATTTCTATTGGCGTAAAGTTTTATACAATACTGCTTGGCAAGTTTTAACCGCCGTATATTGAGAGGTTGTTCATTTGCCTCAACGTGTAAACTGTCGGCTGGGGATATTCTTAAGCCTTGATTCTGTATCCCTTCTAGCATCTTGAGATACGATGGTCTAGTTGAACCATAGACTATACTGCCATAGTCCAGTCGCGATCTAATTAGAGCTCTATACAACATGAGTTTAGTATCACGATCTGCTCCCCAATCGTGGGAGAGATGACTCTCAGTAAATTTAAGGCCTTCTGACCTTTCTTCGGAGGTGTTTGATGTGGGATAAAACTAAGTTGGTTATCAAAAATTAAACCTTAAAAATTTGTTCTCCTCGAAAACAGGGATTTGCACGTTAGAGATGTGTAAAACTGGTTCGTCGTGTTGTTTTCGTTTTTTACAACCGTTTTTGGTTTGTGAGAATTTAAAACCATTCTTATTCGCCCAAACTTGGAGGGAATAAATACTCTGCTGAAGACGACGCTGTATTAAATTCATACTTTTGCCTCTACACGACATGGCAAAAATCATCTACGAAGAGTGAGCTATCTATCCCCTGTCTCAGTGTATCTTTTATATTGTTGATTTTTATCAGGAAAAGTAGAATTGAAAGGATGCATCCTTGGGGGAAGCCTTCCTCTTGTTCAAAGTATTCTGAGAATATTGTACCAAGGCGAACCCTGAATCGGCGGTCATCCAGGAATCCTTTTATAAACTGGGGCAGGCGGCCTCGGAGGCCGAAATCAAAAAGATCCTTTAGCACTCCGTGTTTCCATAAGAGGGGAATATCTATTCCCACTCATTTCCTCCGTAAGGTTCGTGCGCAACCTCTGTTTGGCGAGTTGAGGTCTTTGTTTGAGTCTTGCCTTTGTTTCGCGGCCCAGCTGAGAGGATTGGGGGCTTGGGGTACAAGACCCCTCTCTCTTCCCTGACACCTCAGATGTACTTGGTAGAGACTCACAAAGGCTGGAGTCTGTTTCAGTTTTAGTTTCTTTAGTTTCTATAGAAGGCCGTTGCTGCTTTGGTGGCGAAAGAATCTTTGGTTCCCTAATCCATGTGATGTCGGTTTGACAGCCAGAATCCTGAAACTTGGGTTTTACTGTGTTGGCATATGTTTTCGTATTTGACGGAAGTAAGGTAGAAGCCAGTTTTCGGGCTTCGGGATAAGACACCGATTTTCAAATTTTATCTGTTGAACTTTCTTTTCAGCATGCCACCGCGGACAGTCCTTGGATGAAGCCGGGTGGCTGCCCATACAGTTTATGCATTTGGGGTTGTGAGAGGTACATGAACCATATTCATGCCCTTCCTCCCCGCATTTTGCGCAGGTGGGTTTTTGATTTCTGCATTTGTCTTTGTTATGCCCGTATTTCTAGCAGTGGAAACCACGAATAGGGTTCGGGATATATACTTTCACTGGTAGGCTTAAATATCCCACTTTTATATTGCTTGGTAAACTAGGCTTGCCGAAGGTAAGGACAAATGTTTCTCGTTGGCCCAAAGGTCGCGCTGTTGTCACACCCTGGTCCTTTAGTTCGTCGACTAGTTCTTTATCTGTGCAAAATCTTAGTTCAGGGTGGGTAATCACTCCCCTGCAAAAATTTAAGGCTCGGTGGGCAGAGCACTTAGCTGGGGTGTTTACGAATATTGTATTTTCATCAGGTTTTTACGTTGTTGTAAGGCGGCTATTTGGACTAGAATGTCCCCCGAACGGAGCCTTTTAATGTTAAATTGATTTCCCACTATCGACGCCACCCCCTTCTGGAGGGCGAAGGGGGATAGTTTGAACGTGCCCTCTATAGGTGTGATAATCGGGTATTGTGGAAATGAAGCAGGGGGAGACCCCACCTCAATCCTTGGTCTTTTGGGTGATGTATTCTGTTTTTCTCTTGTCTCATCCATTAAGTGTTTTTTTTATAATTTTCTTCCAGGCCTGCCGGCCCCGGTCTTACAAGGACCACCTATTTCGGCAACGGGGGTTACCCGCCTAGGGCTAGGACACCTGGAATACTCTACTAGACGCGGCGGTATTCTCCATCCAACGCCGTTCGAAGACCCTAAAGCCGCAGTATGGTTAAACTGGACGACCAGCCGTTATTGATCGTGACGGGCCAGTTCACGACCACCTTTCTTTGGCCGAAGAGAAAGACCAAAGGCATGCATTGACAAACAAGTCCCTTAGCAGAATATGTATTTGAAAGGCCTGCCTAAGAGACAAGAAGCCTCAATAACCAGGTAACCGCTCTCCTTCCACTAAGGGGTGCAACCCACGTCAAAGCGCGTTCTTATGACTGGTATTATCGCCAGCTACTGTAAGACATTTTGGTGGACGCACAACAGGTTGCCACGCTTTTATACGGTTTGCGTGGGAACGGTGTAACGCAGGTTTTCGTTGGCTGCTAGTGGTCGTTGACAAGGGTGTACCAGAGCTCATGTCTGGAGTACTACAATTAAGTAGACCCCAGATGATTATCCAAAATGGGTTGGATGTTAAACAGGAAGGCAAGTATAGATTTCATTTTTACAATAAAAGAACATTTATGAAGAAATGGTTTTCATACTATTAGAAATGTAAGGAAGTATTTTCTTTATTTCAATTAATGACATCATGTTTATTAAAAAAGGGTATTATTAAGTGGAAAAGGATTATTGTTAATTGTATTTTAGTATGTGTATTTTTGGAAAGGTTTTATAGTAGCTATGAAAATGGTACAGTGATTATTATGGAAGTAATGATATTTTTGGAAGGCAGAAAGGGAAATGTTGGTGAGATGATAAACTGGTGGGAGAGGGGATGGTTGGGAGGATGGCGATGGAAGACTGTTAAGTTAGTTTATAGAGAAGGCTGGGAGTGGTGGCGAAATACCAGTAGAACCGCTGTGAGACAGTAAAACTGCTACCATGAGGACGGTCGGTGTCTATGAGATCCGGCTCCTTTAGGAGGAGTGGAATTTCAAGGAATGGAACCTGACACATATGGAAAAGACAACTTAATGTAATGATGCCATATGCGGTCTTCGCCTGCACAGTTTGCAATAATAATAAAGAGTTACAGAAATTAAGACGCGATGTAACAAATGCAATAAATAGAGACTGGGTGGCTTCTCGTGTAAGATACTTCCTTTTAAAGCCAACATTTCTTAAATTATACATTACGGATTTGCACTTTTCATTAATAAATGGCAGTATTAGCATACTGTTGTCAAACACCGCACCTAAGTTCCTCACTGATGTCTTAGACGTAATCAAACCACCAGCGTGTATTTTTACGGCGGATTGTTGTCTGAGCTGGTAAGACACACAAAACTCCGGCAGGACCCAACATCCCGAAAAGACACACAAAACTCCGGCAGGGCCAACCCAACCCTACAAGACACACAAAACTTCGAAATCGCCCACCATCCCGACAAAGACACACAAAACTCCAACAGGGCACACCATTCCGACAAATGCACAAAACTCCGACAGGGCCCACCATCCCGACAAAGACGAACAAGACATCCGACTGATGTCTTAGACGTAATCAAATCACCAGCGTGTATTTTTACGGCGGATTGTTGTCGGAGCTGGTATGGTGACTAATGAGAAGTACCTCAGTTTTATCTGCGTTCAATTTTAAATAATTTGCTATCATCCAGTATTCCATTTCTGAAATACATGCTTCGATTGTTTGAGCTGAAGACGTGTTGCGATATGATGTGTATAATTGCGTGTCATCTGTGTAAAAATGGTGACCTATGTGATGGCGTGTTGCTATGTCGGCGAGCGGTGCGGTGCAAACTGAGAACAGAAGTGGCCCCAGTATGGAGCCTTGAGGGACGCCGCAATTTAATGCTTGTTTATTTGAGGTGTACGGGCCTCTTTTTACTGCTTGCGATCTGTTTAAAAGATACGATGATATCTACTGTAACGCTCGACCATGTATTCCAAATCTTTGTTGAAGGCGTCTGATTAAAATGCCATGATGGATAACATCAAAGATCCAACAGTATAAGAACAGCAATTTGTTTTTTAGGAAGGAGTAAGAGAATATCATTTTGTACTTTGAGTAATGCGGTCTCGACGGAATGTTGTTTTCTATATGCAGATTGAAGGGGATGCATCAATCGGTTTCGATTAGACAATCATATTCGACTGGCAACTATTTTCTCCATAATCTTTGAGGAAAAAAGTCGGGTTAGCTACAGGTCAGTAGTTGTTAAGGTTTTCTTTGTCGAGCGAGGGTTTTTTTTTCAATAACGGCGGTCGAATAAGTGCTTGTTAAAGTTTCGTAGATACTTCCGCATTAGCTAATGAGGCGTTTACTATAGCGGTAATTGGGGCTAGTAGTTCACTTACACACTGCTTAATAATGTCTGTGGGTACGGGATCCAAATCGCAGGACGCATTAGGCGAACTCAAAAATAACACGTCGCACCTCATCATGTGTAGCTGCCTCTAGTTACTTAGGGTGGCCGAAACCTTAAAAGCATCTAACTCGCTTTGTAGGGAAATAGCGTCAACTATTAAAGATTGTTTTTCAGTAATAGATGTTCTAATTTTGAAAACTTTATCCACGAAACATGCACTTAAAATCTTGAACTGACTCTGGAGTGACGGGGACAGTTTATTTAATATACTTTTAGCAACGTTAAAAATGCGTTTTTTATCCTGTTGAGTCTCAAGTACTGATTGAGAGAAGAATTCAGTTTTTTCCTCAGATAATAGATGATTAACATATTTAACTGCTCTCGATATGCGGAGTAGGAACTTTCAGTGTTGGAACGTTTCCACTTTCTTTCCGGACGACGACTTTTGACCTTTGCATTACGTATGTAGCTACTGTACCATTTGGTATTTTGTATGACTATTACTGACTTTATGAACGCGGATATATGCTGGTCATAAATTTCAGTTAATTTTTTATCATAATCTAGAACCAGATACTCGATATTATCCGAAATTATAAACGATGTATCGTTTATTGGATGCTTTATCAAGTCAGTGTTCACTTTTTTGCGTTCTCGATAGTTAATTTCCTTTCGTATAGGAGAGGGCTTGTTCACATCAATTTTATAACTAATTGCTAAGTGATCAGATATTCCGAGGTCAGATCTAGGATGTGAGAGGCTGTATGAGTTGAAAAAATTCACATTTTGTTTTGGATCAAAACTATCCAATATTTCACAAAATTGTCGTGTTTGTGCATGTGTAGAAAAAGCCAGATGAATATTGAAGTCACCAATTATAATAAAATGCCGTTGCAAGGTTACAACTTCTGAGAGAAAATCGCTAAATTCAGAGAGAAATAGCGAAAAAGTTAGCCCATTTTTATCACTGGGAGACGGTCTGTAAATTGTGTAGATTTTGACTGACTGTGGAAACTCTAGGAAACACCCAACAATTCAAAAGATCGAAAACTTGACACACCGAATACTTTGGACTTGATATTTGATTTGTGCAGTAAGCCTGCTCCTCCCCCTTTTCCTTTAGATCTTGGTTTGTTAATAAAGTCATAGCCAGTTGTGGTGATCTGTCCAATTTCAAAATTCGACTCATTATTTGCCAAGCTTCAGTTAAAGCTAAACACTCCAAATTATTTGAAACGACGAAGTCACTTATATAGTGTCACTTATTTTTTGGCTGAGCGACAATTTAAAAGAACTTTCAATAGCAGTCAGATTGTTGTTTACAAACAGCAGATTGATACTGACTCGCATCGAGGTTATGTACTGGTAAAATTCAACAGAAGCATTCTAATCTACCAAACAACAATCCCAACAAGGATCTACCAACGCTCAGCAGCTGAAGAACTTTGCATATGAGATTTTGACGTCATGCGTATTTCTTAATAGTGTAATATGCGTCAAAAGTTGAAAAGAGTGAACCCGATTGACCCAAGGAATATCCATACAAAGTGTGAAGTCCATACGAATTTCCGTTATCGAGATATTTTGCATACAAAATCATGTTAAAAATATACTCGTATTTTACGTAATAACGTCATTTGCCGTAATTGTAACTTGTAGTCGCGAAAGAAATTTGACAGAATCTTTTGGACCTACCAGGCAACAATTCTGAACTTTCTCTGATGTTTAGAAGCTGAGTTATTGGGCGCCTTACCCAATTTTCCATATGCATAACAAATTGAAAGAGCGGTTCGATTGCCACAATAATACTCATACAAAGTTTGAAGTCAATACGACTTTCCATTATCCAGATATTCTGAACACATGATCGTGTTCAAAATATAAACATGTTTTACATCATACGCTGCACTCCTTTCCGATCAATCCAACAACAGCCGCACCAAATTTGAACTTCCTCCGATGTTCAGCGCTGAGAAATTTTGCATCGAAAGTTGAAAGAACCGTCCAACCGACCAAAGGAATAAACAGACCAAGTTTGAAGTCGATCTGACTTTTCGTTTTCGAGATATTTTGCCCACAACATTTTTTCACAACAAACCAACACACAAGACGTACAAAAACTATATGTCTCCCGTCGGGAGAGGAGACATAAATAGCTAGAAAGTCGAAATTTAACATGAGTATAATGGAGTATCCGTTCTACTGCTGTGTGAAATGTTGACGCGAACGATGTCTTAGATGTTGTGTTTTATGGATAGTACGTTTATATCGCACATAAGCGATAAAAAGCATATGAGCAGCCGTAGCTACACTAGCTCAGCCCTCTTGTATAACACATGTTGTGCATTGCATGACATGAGTAAAATGAATGCGGGTTGTTAGTAGCAAGACAGAAACAGTTAAAAGGACAGTTTCTGGAGTATATGCGTTAATATCATTTATAGGTAAATTAACGAAAATAAACTAGTTGGTTGTTTACTAAATCGTTTTAATCATGAAATCCTGTTAAAGCCTCCCCCAGTCCATTTTCTAACTGATTTTCACTCCCCTCCCCCACAACCTCCCCCTTTTTACTTACGTGGGAATGTTTCAGTCTATTTACCCACATAACGCCTTTTCAGCTGAAAATAAAATCTTGTTGAATTTTTTGGAGGTATCTATACTGTGCGTCTACACCAACGGACCGCCGGGAAAGTGACCATAGGTCATATGACTTACCAGCGAATTGAAAAAAACTGACCATTTGACCAATTTGTTTTTGAGGAAGGGGCGGAAGGCTAAATAATAGGAATGCTGCACACCAGAGCAAACACAGCTCAACAGCACGATGTAGGATGGGTGGATTTAGAGACAGCGTGGCCGTATACCTCTATAACTGACTCACTCAGGTCAAGTAAGTAAAATGAATCCACATCTACTGTGATCTATGATCGTGAATCCGCAACTGCCGCAAAACAGCCTGGATTGTAAAACCCTGAAATACCTGACCTATACGTGAATCCACATCCATGCCCACATATATAAATAAGAAGATGGTCTAGATCGAATCATTATGGAAGTAAACAAGATAATATGGAATATAATATAGCAAGATAATATACCAAAAATCTGCCTAAATGGACACATGTACGTCAAGAAAAATGAGTTGAAATCAGGTCGAATTAGTTGTGTTCGACGCGGAACTCACTGCAAGGGCGGCATATCAACTTTGCAAAACTTTGATGATCCGCAAACTACACAGGAGCACAACCTCGATCCTTGTATAGCCGAAGTTGAAGCCACTAAAGTCAGAGTTGCCCTTAAGAAACTCGCCCCAAGGACACAAGAGACACCAAGCGCCATGATAGCGAACGCCAAAGCTACAGCACATGATGACGCTCGGCCTCTGATGGGCAAAGACGACACTGTCAAAAAGATTATTAGACGCAAACGCGATGCCAACGTTCCCCTTGTACCTGACCCAGTAGAAGATTTGGTGATCGGCGGTGAATGAGGCCAAACAATCAGCGATGACCCACAGAAGTTTCTCTTCTATGACTGGTCAGGAGGCAGATAAAAGAATTTTACCGTTTGGGTCGAAGGAGTCCTTGCGACTTCTGGCGCGATCGGATACCTGGTTTGTAGACGGCAATTTCTTTATGGCGCCGGCCAGTTTTACACAGTTATATGTCATTCGTGCACCCTTGGGAACACAACAGTGGCTGCAGTGTATAACTTATTACAGGGAAAGTCCCAGGCCGTTTATGAGGAGTTTTTTTTCAGGCTACGTGAAGTTACGCTGAAAATTTGGATATGGCTGTTGATCCTACCGTAGTGAATTGCGACTTTGAGCTATCTGTCATTAATGCACTTGAGACTGTCTTTCGGCCGGAACTGGATATAGGAGGGTGTTTCTACCACCATACACAGACCACTTGGTGCAAAATCCAGGAATTTGGTTTAGCGGCACGCTACCAAAACGATAAAGAATTCAAGTCTTTGCTGGAAAGCTTGGCGCATTGGATTTTCTTCCTATTGAGGAACTTGAAGCTGGACTAGCGCACCTACGAGCTGCGGCTGAACCCCTCGTGGATTATTTTGCGTCCATGTATATCACTGGAACCTTCCGAAAACCCCGACTTCGCGCTGGCCAAAAGCAGATGGCTATACAGATGAGACGGATCCCTTCCCGTTTTCCACCAAGACTGTGGAATGTGCATCAAATAACGCTCCCTGATGAAGGAGGGAAGAACAATCAAAGCGAAGGGTGGAACAACCGTTTTAACCACCTTGTTGGATACAACCAACCTCCCATTAGGGCTGCAATTTCTGCGATTAAGAAGGAAGATTGTACCATGCGCGCTCTGATCGAACATGATTTGTGTGGGGACCCTCCCAAAAAGCTGGTTCGTCGAGAATACGTCAATCTGCAACAACACCTAAAAACCTTGTGCCAGGATGGAGCCGCCGGTCGCAAAACCACCGAGGAGTTCCTTCACCCAGTGAATCGTCAAAACCTCGAAGGCGATGAGTGCAATATGCCAGAATTCTGGGACTACGTGCGAGTGAATTACAAATTGAGTCTGTTTACACCTCTGACTCGAAAATGTGGTGATTTTTGTAATTAGTAATTAGGCTTTTTTGACAATGAGTGAACTGTCTTAGAACTGGATTATCATGTGCTTAGCATTCTTATTCGTGATTTCTTAGTTGCGAGCAACAGGCGGTTCAATGTATTATAAATTAGTTTAAGTGTGTTTTCTTTCTAAAGAATTGTGCCAGAAAACAGAATTAGCTAAGATAGCGAGTAACAATAATTGACAACAAAAATATAAAGTAAAAGAATTGGGCCGAAATGTCCGTTTTTTCATTTGGGGCCGAAATGTCCCGGGCCCATATGTCTGGCAATGCGTGGCAATATGTCTAGTGAGAATACGCCTGGAGACATTTCCCTGTTAATGATTCACCGGAATATCAGAATCATACTAATGGTTGAGGAGATTTTTGTTTTGTTGAAAAACTTGGAAGACTTTTCGAGTAAAACGTTTGATTTTCTCTGATAGAACCCCGAAGCATCTCTCCTTCTGTACAGCTGTACAACGAAAATTCAATCGTGGATATATGTCTTTTTTAAAGAGTGATGTTTAGGGTGTTCAGATGAAACGCCACTCGGAACAAATGTTAAATGCCACAATTTTTTGCACTGGATGTTCAAATGCCACTCGGCAAATAGAGTCCCAGAATAAATATCACATTAAACGCGACATCCCCCCCCCCTCAACCATTGAGATTTTATAAATTGTTTGGTTTCAATTTTTGTCTTTATTTCTTTAAAGAAAACTTAAAAAATCAAAAACATGTTTAACAAACAATATATTTAATAAACATTATATTTCAATTAGCCTCAATACAATTAGTTTTATATATATATATATTAATTCCGGAACTTCTTCTCCAGGATAAGCATTGACTAAAAAGTACAGACAGAACTCAGGGTCATAAACATATTTAAAGTGCAAATCTACCGAAGATATTCGGTATGGTTGTAATTCGGGGGGGGGGGCATTTTTTTGGTCCGGCTGCTGTTAATCCAATTGAAAGGTTGTAAACAACAAAATTGTCCATGGACAATGCCCCAGCTCACGAATACTGATGACAGGATGTGTGACATAAGTATAACCTTTAACCACAATTTCAAGACAGTACGGCTATGAACCTGGCGTCAGTCAAAATTTTAACACAAAAATCGTTCAACGCCAATATTTCAACCAAATTTCGGCGAATCGCCAAAAAAAAAAGTAATAGCCAAGTGGGTTCTAATGTCTGCTACCTTTAATTAAAATCTGAAGAGAGAAGGGCCATACACCCGGCGTGAGTTGAGATTTCAATAACGTATTGGTTGTTCGCCAATATATCCGCTTTTCTTTGGCAGCACAAAAACAAATGATAGCTAAGTAGGTACTGATGTCCGCTTCTGTTATTCAAAATTATCAGACAGTAGTCTACACCCCTAGTATTAATAAAGATTTAATGATAAATTTGTTTTTTACCAATATTTCCGCCATTTTTTTCGATTCAGAAAAAATGAACAGCCTGATCAGTACTAATGACCCTTTAACTTAAATTCCAAACAATGAGGCTATTTCTCTGGTTTGTCGTCAATATTTAGGTCAGTACGTGAGTATTAATGCCTGCTACCTTCACCTAAAATGTAATACAGGAGTGCTATTGCCCTAGTGTCAGTTCCGATTTTAGAAAAAGATTTTCGGCAATGTTTTCGCCAAGTTTTGAAAAAAAGAAAAAGAACTAGCCAGATAGACACGTATGCCCCCTACCTTTCACACATTTCGTGGTTCACATTTTTGGCGCATCACGAAACAAAGAAACAATACCTGACGTCACTTGAGATTTCAGTTAGAAATTGGGGTTTCGCCAAGAATTTGACCAGTTAGCGAATAAAGAATTTGCTAGGCAGCTTCCATCCCTACCGTTTGTTAGGAATTTAGTAAGAAACTGGTTTTTTTTTGCCAATACTTTCGCCAATTTTTTTCGAACTACAGTCTCAGAGAGACACCATCCCCCGTGTGATGCTGATGGCCCAAGAAATCATTATCCAAAGTGCCATACCACTGCCACATTCATCTCGATTTTCACAATTTTAAATTTGCAATTTTGACAAAAACTAAGCTTACTTGATATAAAAAATATTTTTGCTATTTGCAGTGTCTGCTTTATCCATGTGTGAAATTTTAAAAAAATCAGAAGAATAGTTTTGGGGAAATTGCCTGAACACGTTCAATTTCGCAGGAAAAATTAAATTAAATTTCAAAATAGTCATTTTTACGATTTTTCATGGATCCGAACAAAAATACCACGTAGCACACCTGCAATATGTGCTCTATCTGTGTGTGAGATTTTTCAATAATCGAAAGAAATTATTCATTACGTCACTATTCCATATGTGTTTTATCCGTGTGCAAAATTTCAAAACAATCCGATCTATTGTTTGGGAGATATAAACCGGACAACGACGTTCCATCATGCCGACAAAATTACATGAACGCTAAGTTTTAGCAAATTTCAAAATACTGTCATTTAAGAATTTTTCATGTTTACGAACAAAAATACCACAGTGCACAACTCAACTCAAAACAATCCGACAAAGGTTCGGAGATAAAGCCAGGAGACCATGTTCCATTACGACACAAAATTGTATGAATGCTAATTTTTACCACAATTTTTCATGTTTCCGAACAAAAATACCACAGTGCACACCTTTAATATGTGCTCTATCTGTACGTTTCAAAACAATCCGACAAATGGGTTCGGAGATAAAGCCAGGACATCATGTTCCGTTACGAGACAAAAATTGTATCAATGCTAATTTTTACACAATTTTACCAAAAATACTGTTACCCTGTAGTTTTTGGCCCAAAATCATTTAGGAACCTCATGTCCGGAGACAATGTAGCCATGGACGTTTTGTCCTGGATTCCACTACGAATTTGCTTTCAGGACATTCTGGAGAAATCCATTTGGGGACCTTAATGAATGGTATTTTATGGCCGGGGACGTTTTTGCTATGGAGACGTTTTGGTCATAAATTCATTTGGGGACCTTATGACCGGGATCATAACGACGGGGACCTTATAGTCAGGGGCGTTTTGTCCTGGATTCCACTACGACAGATTTTCCTTTAGGGACGTTTTGGTCCCAAATTTATTTGGGGACTTTATGGACGGGAACATTATGGCAGCGTACTTTATGGCCGGTGGCCTTACAGCCAAGGTAAACTTAAAGTTGTCTGCTTTTCATTTCATGACCTTACGGCCGGGAGCGTTTTGTCCTGGACTCAACGACAAATTCTGCTTCGGGGACGTGTTGGCCTAGAATTCATTAGGAAGCTTATCGCCTGGGTAAATCGTAATAAATCGTTAATTTAGGTTATCATACGTTTTTCAGCTTTCGGGACATTCTGTAGAAAACCCATTTAAAAAATTGGCTACCGAAAAATTGTAAATGCCCCCATTAGCCAGTATTTGGCGGATCACCAAAATAAAAACAAATTTCCAAGAGAAAACCATAAGGAGAACAACTGTACAAAATTGGAAAGGCATCCTCTCCAAACTGTGGGAGAAGAAGTATTTTGAAAACTGGTTACCAAATATTGAAAAAAGACCCCCATTTTTTGGTGGATCGCCAAAAAAGTAATTTTGCAAGAGCATTTGTACAAAATTTGAAGAAAAGCCGATCAAAATTGTGAGAGAACAAACATCTTGAAAATTGGCAACGAAAAAATAAATAAATGTCCCAAATTTGGCCAATCTTTTGGCGGATCACCAAAAAAAGCAAATTTTTCCAGAGAGAGAACCATCAAGAGAACAATCACACAAAATTGGAAAAAAGTCTGATCCAAATTGTTGGAAATGAGGCATTTTGAAAATTGGTCGCCAATAAATTAAAAAACGACCCCATTTGGCCAATTTTTGTGGATCGATAAACAAAGTTATTTTTCAAGAGACGCCATCTTCATAAATTTTGCCCTCAAATTCATTTTGGAACCTTATGGCCAGGGTAAAGCTTTACAAAGCGTTAATTTAGGTTATCATACTTTTTTCTTGGGGGGGTGGTCTTAAATTCATTTGGGGACCTTATGGTCAGGGTAAAGCTTAATAAGGCGTAAATTTAGGTTATCATACTTTTTTTGCTTTGGGGACACTTAGACCATAAATTCATTTGGGGAACTTACGACCGGAGACGTTATGGCCGGTGGAAAACTTAATACAACATTAACTTAGGTTATCATACGTTTTTGTTTGGGGGCGTTTTGGCCCTACATTCATATTTGGGGACCTTATAACCGGGAACCTATGGCGGGGGACCTTATGGCCGGAGACGTTTTGTCCTGGATTCCACGACAACTTTTGCTTTGGGGAAGCTTTGGCCATAAATTCATTTGGGAACATTATGTCTGGGGACATTGTAGCCAGGGACGTTTTCTCCTAGATTCCACTTTTTGCTTCGACGCCGTTGCAGAGCTAAATCCATTTGGGGACCTAATGGCCGGGGACGTTTCTGTTATGGGACATTTATACCCTACATTCATTTTGAGACCTTATAGCCGGGACCATAATGGAGACCTTAGGGCCCAAGATGTCTTGTCGTGGATGCGATAAATGATTATATGCGAAGTGGTGCGGATAAAAACATCGCACAACTGCTAAGTCCAACGTAATTTTTGGCAATTTTTTACAATTTGTCACCGATTTCAAAAATAATACAACGACCCACATCTCGTCGTCGTCACATCCGTCCGTCTGTGTGAGACGATGGACATCTGCAGAATTTTGCGGGAACCTTTTGCATATCCTCTTATCTCGTTTCCTGGCCGCTCGGTCTTCGGTGATGGTCTCCCAATTGTCAGTTGGCACGCCCATGGCTTGGAGGTCACGCTTGCACACGTCCTTGAAGCGTAGCTTGGGGCGGCCAATGGAACGTTTCGCATCGGCAATCTCCCTGTACAGCAGGTCTTTTGGAATCCTGCCGTCTTGCACGCGGCGAATATGGGCGAGCCAGGGTAGACGGCGCTGCTTTATAAGCCCAGATACAGTTGGAAGGTTAACTCGCTTAAGAACTTGGTTGAGATTTTTTCCAACTGATGCCAAACAGGCGGCGCAGGCAGCAGAGATGGAAACTATTTAGTTTCTGTTCCTTTTAGGTGTAACTGGTCCATGTTTCGCTGCCTTATAGAAGCGTACTGAGAATGCATGCCTGGTAGATGGTCACCTTTGTCATGGTTGTGAGTTTCGGGTTCTTCCATGCATGTTTAGTGAGTCTGCCAGAGGTTGTAGCTGCCTTGCCGATTCTGACTTTGATTTCTTCGTCTAGGACTACACTCTCACAGGAGTGTTGTTTGGGGTTATCACTGGTGGATTCTGGACCCCTTGTGCCATGACGACAGTTTCTTCACACTGATTGTAAGGGGAAAATTTCTTACAAGCATCTCGTAGCTTGTCTATTAGGGCCTGCAGCTTTGCCTCGCTGTGGGCTACTAAGGCAGCATCGTCAGCAAACAGCAATTCTTTGATAAGACATTTTGCACCCTTTTGTTTTGGCTTGTAAACGACGCAGGTTGAACAACTTACCGTGGGACCGAGTAAGTTGAATATCATCCTCAACTCCTTGGAAAGCATAGCTAAGTAACAAAGAGAAAAAGATGCTGAATAGTGTGGCTGCTAAAAAACACCTTGCTTCACATCTCTTTTTATCGCGAAGCTGGCAGACATTGAACCCTCAAAGTTGACACTGCTTCTCGTGTCTTCATGGAAGGATTTTACTAGACTAAGTAGGCGTGGAGGACAGCCAAAGTTTTCAAGGATAGCGTATAAGCCAGACCTACTCACGGTATCAAACGCTTTTGTCAGGTCGGCGAATGCTATGTACAGCGGTTTCTGCTGCCCTTGGCATTTCTCCTGTGGCTGTCTCAATGAGAATATCATATCGATCGTTGAAATTCCCAATCAAAAACCACATTACGCTTCGGGATATCCTCGGTCGGCCAGCTTCTATAGCCTCCACAAGACCCTTCTTGCGTACAGTTTGCCTGTAATGCTGAGTAACAAAATGTCTCTCTAGTTGTTGCAATCGCCTTTGTTTCCTTTATTTTTATACAATGTGTGGATATTGGCGTCATACATATCCTGCGGCAGTGAGCCTTCTCTCCAGCACTTGAGGAGGAGGTTATGAAGGATCGGTAGTAGACTAGTTTGCGGCACTTGAGTATCTCAGCCGGTATACCGTCGTTCCCCGGAGCCTTGCCACTGCGCAAAAGATCAAGCGCTTTGATGAATTCATCAACGGTTGGCTCTGTATCAAGCTCAATCATGGCTGAGAGTAGTGGTATGTCGTTGATTGTTGCCTGCGCAACTTCAGTCTCGTCTGAGTAGAGTTTGATATAGTGTTCGACCCACCGTTCCATTTGTTTGGTCTTCTCCGTGATGATGTCACCCTCTTTGGACGTGAAGGGTGCTACCTTTTTCACAGACAGCCCGACTGCTTGTTTTATGCCGTTGTACATATCCCGTAGGTCGCCGGTGTCTGACACTTTTTTAATACCTTCGCAGAACATAGTCCAGTACTGATTTGCATAATGGCTTGCCTTCCTCTGGACTTCACTTCTGACAGCATGCAGATCTTTCAGTGTTTTAGCTGTTTGTTGATGGATAAAGCTCTGATGTGCTAAGTTTTTTGCATATATGGATGGGCGCATTTCATAAGCATGAGCTTCGAACCAGTCTTTATTTATTTGTCTTTTTGCCGAATACAGCTAGTGCGGAGTTTACTATGGTACTTTTAACCTTTACCCAGCAGTCATCAACATTTCCAAGTAATTCGCAGGTATTAAGCTTTCTGTTGATGACAGAGTTAAGTTGAATACATTTCTCAGTATCCTGCGAATATGTGACGTTAATTTTTGGTTTGCAGTTATGTTTAGCACTGAATATTTTCTTGGAAACTAGCCTGAATTTGCTACAAACAAGTGAATGATCTGTGTCGCAGTTCGCACTGTGAAAAGTGTGGGTGTGGTTAACGTCAGGTAGGTTCTCTCTCCTCGTGATGATATGGGCAAGCTGGTGCCAGTGGCCAGAGCGTGGGTGTCGCCATGACACTTTGTGGCGATGTCTTCCGGCAAAGTACGTCCCGGTGAGGCAGAGCTGGAACTGAGCACAGACTTCCAGTAAACGCTGGCCGTTTTCGGTTCACTTTTCCAATACCATGCTTTCCAAGACATGACGGCCATGCTTGATTGTCTGATCCGACAGCAGCATTAAAATCTCCCAAGAGAACGAGTTTCTCACTTTGTGGTATTTGATGATAGCGACAGACAGGGCATCGTAGAACTCGTCTTTGACGCGTTGGCCTTGCAATGAGAGGTGGTGCATAAGCTGAAAGAATGTTGACAGAGCCTGACTAAAGGGAGAAACGAAGACGAAAGTGGCGGCAGGATATATAGACCTTGTCCAGCAGGTCGTTTTTTACTGCAAAGCCGACACCATGTTGTCGCGGTTCATCTTGAGATTTACCACACCAGTAGAAAGTGTAGCTTGCTTCACGTAATGAGCCTGTTTCTGCAAGTCTTATTTCCTGAAGTGCAGCGACGTCTACATTTAGCTTGTCAAACTCCTCTGCAATGATTGCCGTCTTTCTCACATCTTGTATTTTGTCAAGGTCGGGGTTTGTGGCCGGACACATTGTCCGAACATTCCAGATTATCAATCCATAATACTCTTTTCTTCTCGGGTACTTGCATTGACGGTCCGCTTGTCAGGGTGAGATACCCCTAAGCTCCACGCATCCTACGAAGCAGACCGTGGCGGAACCGTACCTTACTAAGCTCATTTGCCCGGTGGCTGGATCTTCATCTCGATCTCGCCAACTTGAATCCAAAGGAGAAGCATGGGGCAATACGTTCGGAGCTGCATCGATTGCAGTTTTCTGTTAGGGTATTCTCCCGTATCCATTACTCCTCCCGAGGTTTACTACATGGCGGCAGCTGTTTTCTTTAGGGGTTAGTTCCCCTAGTCACTCTCGAAAGCAAGTAACCCGCGCGGCAGCGATGCTATTTATCCCACAGCCGGGCAACAGTTGGTTTACCCCCAGGGCGTGTCCACGCGCCGGTGGGCCTGCAGAGAGAACCTCATCGTACAAAAGCAACTGTTGGACAGCTGTTAACCCGCCCACGCCAGAGCCTCGTTAGCGATACCCAGGGTGTACCTAGAGAACAGAGCATCTCCGGAGGTGAGGTTGGCAGTTGCCCGTATGTCTGGGAAAGTTACTTAAGTTCGCCTTGTCGGACCTTGCGCGCAAAGACCTATCCCAGGTAAACTAGTTAGTACTCATCTAGAAGCACACACAAGCAGGTAGATTAGCAAGCAAGCTGTGTGAAACTAAATGCTACACACTAGCCACAAACATACGCGCCTACACACCCCCATCTACAACATCTATATTTGCACTATATCAAAAATCAGAACCTACCTTAAACAGACAAGACCATGTGTTTCCAGAAGTTTAGACGGACACGCTCATAACTATATCCCTCGTCTACATGGGGGATAAAAATTCCCCTCATATGGCCAATTTTTCGCAGATCGCCAAAAAAAAGGAAATTTTCAAGAGAGGCCTACACAGAGGACATTCGCAACAAAATTTAAAGAAAATTTGTGGGAGAAGAAGCATCTTGAAAATTGGTAACCAAAATATTTTAAATGCCCCCGTTTGGATAATTTTTGGCAGATCATCAAAATAAATATTTTTAAGACAGGCCTACACAAAGAACATTCATAAAAATTGGAAAGGAATCTAGTCAAAAATTTGGAAGTAGTATTTCGAAAATTAGACGCTAATAAAGTAAAAAATACCCCCCTCCCCCGATTTGGTCAATTTTTGGCCGATCACCAAAAAAAGTAATTCTGCAAGAGAGACCTACCTAAAGAACATTCAGACAAAATTTGAAGAAAATCTGTTAAAATTATTGGAGAAGAAGCATGTTGAAAACTGGCAACGAAAAAATTTCAAATGCCCCCATTTGGCCAATTTTTAGCGGCTCGCCAATATAAGTACTTTTACTTAATTTTCAAGGCAGTAAAGCTTTTTTCCCGAAGCGAGTTCAGACTCTACGAAAACAAATTGCTTTTCGCAACTATTTCCACCATTTTTTTCCGAACTAGAGCGGCCAGTGCACACAAAATATGAGAGTACAGGCTTATATTACACACTTTCAATCGATACCTACTTAGGTTTCTTGTTTTTGTAAACATAAACAGGTGTCTCCACGACTAAACCCATAATCCCCCCACCAAAAAAAAAATAATTTCCCTTTTTTAATCACTGAAATAAAATATTCATTTCTGCAAACATAATCATAATTCATTATAAAATATTCAAAATAAACAAAACAGATGGTGGTCACTAAAAAGATATTACTGCACGTCTTTTTTGTCCGAGTCTGGAAGGTGGTCGCTAAGACGGGTTTTGCTGTATGCCCTTCTTATCCAGGTCTGAAGTTGGTCACTACAGCAGTTTGGCTGTATGTTACATGTTTATCCGGGTCAGGAAGTTGATCAAGACAGGCAGATTTTACCGTACGTCTTTTTACCCGAATCTGGAAGGGGTCACGACAAACGAGTCTTACTTTTATCTTTTTATCCAGGTCATGAAGGTGGTCTAGATTTTTTTTTGCTAACCATTTTCCTCCACACCCCTTCCCCCAGCTATCTAATGTAGGTACGACTGTAAACGCAACACTTTCACCCAAGGTTACGGTAACGGTTTGTACCTTAAGTGTAGTTATAGGCATGATATACTACCTTGTCTTCGTACATTCCCATCGGCCAAAAAGCACTAGAAAGGCATTCTTTATAACTGCGCATCAGACGACGCACCTCGGTGGGAGAAGGTGCGAGGATATTTATCTGGGCCAAAATGATGAGCTGCTTCTCATAACACAAGATATCAGATGACCCACTTTAAAAGCGAAAAATGCTTCCAGGTACTGCAAACAACGCTAACCGATACAAAACAGCTCCCATACATGGAACAACTTGAACACTCGAGAATCTTCTGGAAAATGCTGAAATCCCCAGCGTAGTTAACAACTATGCTTAGTTAACAGAGGAGCCAAAAATGACGTAATGCACCTTTCTTGAATTTCTATACGAGTTTAAAATGTTTAAACAAAACTGTGGTTGATAATGTATACCCAAAACCGTGCGACTTATCCGGGGAATAACTACACCAAGTTTAATGTCGATCCGACTTCCCGCTATCGAGATACTTTGCTTAACAACAGATAAGTTTTTATACGTAATGATGCTTTTCTTAACTTCACCACACGCGACCAAAGTTGAAACAGTCGTCTGACTGAACCAAGGAATATCCATGTAAAGTTTTAAGTCGATATGACTTTCCGTTGTAGAGATATTGTGCATAGAAGACCTGGTTCAAAATACATACATATTTTACGTGATGACACCATACGCCGCATCCGTTCTTCTACTCGCAAAAAAAATTATGGACTCTTTCGGGCCTACCACACAACAATCCCATCAAGTTTCAACTTTCTCCAACGTTTAGCGGCTGAGAAATTTCGCACACAAGATTTTTACGCAATGGCGTCACACTTGCCCTAATCACGTGGCATGCGTCAAAAGTTAAAATATCCGTCCAACTGACCCAAGCAATACCCAAATAAAAGTCGATAGGTCTTTCCGTTATCGAGATATTTTGCACACAAGATCCTGGGCAAACTAGACTGGCCAGTGTTTTTGTTAAAACAAAAACGGATATGTCTCCCCCGCCCTCCAATCAGTCACGTCGAAAAAAATCCCTTGCTTAAAAGTACAACATTGGCGAGCCCAAAAATTGAAAAAAAAAAAAATCATCAAAAATACATTTTTATAGAAAACGAAGAAAAAGTTCACAGTAAACATTTCCACTACATATGGGTTCTTCTAGCCATGTTTCAGCCTAATCAAACAAACTGTTTCGGAGATATGGCCAAAAAAGTTAAAATTCAACAATTAAAAAAATCGCCAAAAATACATTGTCAACGGAAATTAAGAAAAACTTCGCAGTAAACATTTGCACTATATGAGTGTTGTTCTTGCCACGTTTCACCCTAATCCAATAAACTGTTTCGGAGATATCGCAACAACACGTCCCATAAAAGTTAAAAACCAAAAATTTTAAAATTCGCCAAAAATACATTTTCCAAAATTTGTCAAAAAAAGAATTTTTGAAGAAACGAAAAGAAAAATAACACGGGCATCATCAGCACATGTACCCCAATATGTATGTATGTTTTGAGAAAAATCGACTCATTAATTTCATAAGAGCTCACTGCGGACAGACGGACAGCCACACCAAATGCTATATATGTCTCCCTCAGGGGGACATATAAATATATTCATATTTAACGTGATGACGTCATACGTTCGTTCTACTCGTGAAAGATAAAAGATTCGTCCAACTGAACCAAGGAATACCCATATAAAATTCGATAGGTCTTTCCGTTATCGAGATATTTTGCACACAAGATCTTGTTCAAAATATATACATATTTTACGCGATGACGTCATACGCCGCATTAGTTCGTTCTACTCGCGAAAACAATTTTATAGACTCTTCCGGACCTACCAAGCAACAATCCCACTAAGTTTCAACTTTCTCTTGTTCCGCGGCTCAGAAGTCTTACATACTACATTTTAACATAATGATGTCACGCGATTTCTTAACTTTGGCACATCCGTCAAAGGCTGATAGAACCGTCTAACTGACCCAGAGAATAGCCACATAAACTTTTAATATGACTTTCCGTTGGCGAGATATTTTGTACACAAGATCTTGTTCACAATATATACTATTTTACGTGATGACGAAGTCCCCGCACTTGCTCGTTCTACTCAGGAAAACATCTGATAGAATTTTCCGGACCCACCACGCAACAATCCCACCAAGTTTGTTCAGCGACTGAGAAATGTCGCACACAAGATTTTTACGTAATGATGTCATGCGCCCAGTAATGAGACATGCGTCATAAGCTATTGTCAAAAACTTGAAAAATAAACAAAACCAGTTTGAAGTCGATAGGACTTTTCGTTCTCGAGATATCTCGCACACAACATTTTGTTCACAACAGACTGAAACACATACGTACATTCACGCACACGCACAGAACGTACGGACACTATATGTCTCCCCTTGGTCGGGGAGACATAAAACACACTAGAAAAAGATGCGCTTTTAAAAAATTAATTTTGGCCAATATTTTCGCCAGTTTGGCGAATCACCAAAAGAAGTATGTCAGTAAAACTGACTAAGTCCCCCGCATGCGTGCAATCATAGGATTTCAATACAAACATATGAAGGCAGTAACATATCTTCGGCTAGTTTTGTCAGAAATTGCTGAGTTGCTAGAAACCTTGCTAGATTAATTTGCAGGGATACACAACGATAACAATGAAATGTTTTAAAGTTTTCCTATTTTCCCAATTTTTGCGGAATTTTCAAAATAACCCCTCATTGCACAGGTCCACTATATAGTCTTTGCATGTACAAGAGAACAATTGATTCGCTTCAATGGTTTCGGAGATCTAGCGCCGACAAAAAAGCGACGACGGATGGACAGACTGACGGACCCGAATCCTATAGTCCCCCCTTCGCGCTACGCGGCGGAGGGGGACTCAAAAAACAAACAAAACAAAAATAGCCACGTAAGTAGTAATGCCTGCTACCACTACCTTACGCTATTTTCCTGGGGTTACTTGAGATTTTTCGGTAATAATTCCTGCAATTAAAAATTACTTAATTAAACAAGTTTGTCCAAGGACAAAGTCCCAGCTTAAGAAAAGACCAATTCCAGCGTGCATTAGCAAGGGAATTTCCCTAAAAAATTGGGCTTCAAAAGATGAGACGGCAAAGAGATAGCTCAATAATTAATTTAGCACCGGACCAGAACATAGACCGATAAATGCGTACAAAGATTTCTTTCCAAGGAAAATTGGAAACAGATTTTTTGTATCTCTGGTAGACTGGATAGTCTGCCATAGATAACTTCAAACAACGCTCACATTTCGGACCAGTGCGAATATTTATGTAACTTGCCTCAATGTGCGGTTCTTATTCAGATAAGTGCGTATGTTTATTTAATTTGGGTTGATGCGCGGCTCTCATTTTGGAACATTGCACATGTTTATTTAACTTGCGTTGATGTGCGGTTCGCATTTCGGACCAGCGCCCATGTTTTTTTTACCTTGTGTTGATGTGCGGTTCTTATTTCGGATCAGTGCGCAGGTTTATTTACCTTGTGTTGATGTGCGGTTCTTATTTCAGATCAGTGCGCATGTTTATTTAACTTGCGTCGATATGTGATTCTTATTCCAGACCAATGCTCATGTTTATTTTACTTGCGTTGATGAGCGGTACTTATTTTGGACCAGCGCAAGCAAATATTTAACTTGCGTTGGCGCGTGGTTCGGATTTCGAAATAATGCACTTGTTTATTTAACTTGCGTTGATGCGCTGTTCGAATTTCGGACCAGTGCGCATGTTTAATTAACTTGCGTTGATGCGCGGTGCTTATTTTGGACCAGCGCAAATGTTTATTTAACTTTCGTTGGCGCGTGGTTCGGATTTCGAAATAATGTACTTGTTTATTAAACTTGCGTTGATGCGCGATTCAAATTTCGGACCAGTGCGCATGTTTATTTAACTTGCGTTGATGCGCGGTGCTTATTTTGGACTAGTGCAAATGTTTATTTAACTTAAAAAATTAATTTTGGCCAATATTTTCGCCAGTTTGGCGAATCACCAAAAGAAGTATGTCAGTAAAACTGACTAAGTCCCCCGCATGCGTGCAATCATAGGATTTCAATACAAACATATGAAGGCAGTAACATATCTTCGGCTAGTTTTGTCAGAAATTGCTGAGTTGCTAGAAACCTTGCTAGATTAATTTGCAGGGATACACAACGATAACAATGAAATGTTTTAAAGTTTTCCTATTTTCCCAATTTTTGCGGAATTTTCAAAATAACCCCTCATTGCACAGGTCCACTATATAGTCTTTGCATGTACAAGAGAACAATTGATTCGCTTCAATGGTTTCGGAGATCTAGCGCCGACAAAAAAGCGACGACGGATGGACAGACTGACGGACCCGAATCCTATAGTCCCCCCTTCGCGCTACGCGGCGGAGGGGGACTCAAAAAACAAACAAAACAAAAATAGCCACGTAAGTAGTAATGCCTGCTACCACTACCTTACGCTATTTTCCTGGGGTTACTTGAGATTTTTCGGTAATAATTCCTGCAATTAAAAATTACTTAATTAAACAAGTTTGTCCAAGGACAAAGTCCCAGCTTAAGAAAAGACCAATTCCAGCGTGCATTAGCAAGGGAATTTCCCTAAAAAATTGGGCTTCAAAAGATGAGACGGCAAAGAGATAGCTCAATAATTAATTTAGCACCGGACCAGAACATAGACCGATAAATGCGTACAAAGATTTCTTTCCAAGGAAAATGGGAAACAGATTTTTTGTATCTCTGGTAGACTGGATAGTCTGCCATAGATAACTTCAAACAACGCTCACATTTCGGACCAGTGCGAATATTTATGTAACTTGCCTCAATGTGCGGTTCTTATTCAGATAAGTGCGTATGTTTATTTAATTTGGGTTGATGCGCGGCTCTCATTTTGGAACATTGCACATGTTTTTTTTACCTTGTGTTGATGTGCGGTTCTTATTTCGGATCAGTGCGCAGGTTTATTTACCTTGTGTTGATGTGCGGTTCTTATTTCAGATCAGTGCGCATGTTTATTTAACTTGCGTCGATATGTGATTCTTATTCCAGACCAATGCTCATGTTTATTTTACTTGCGTTGATGAGCGGTACTTATTTTGGACCAGCGCAAGCAAATATTTAACTTGCGTTGGCGCGTGGTTCGGATTTCGAAATAATGCACTTGTTTATTTAACTTGCGTTGATGCGCTGTTCGAATTTCGGACCAGTGCGCATGTTTAATTAACTTGCGTTGATGCGCGGTGCTTATTTTGGACCAGCGCAAATGTTTATTTAACTTTCGTTGGCGCGTGGTTCGGATTTCGAAATAATGTACTTGTTTATTAAACTTGCGTTGATGCGCGATTCAAATTTCGGACCAGTGCGCATGTTTATTTAACTTGCGTTGATGCGCGGTGCTTATTTTGGACTAGTGCAAATGTTTATTTAACTTACGTTGGCGCATTTCGAACCACTGCGCGTGTTATTTAACGTGCGTCGATACGCGGTTTATTTCAGGCCAAAGCGCATATTTCTTTAACTTGAGTTGATGCGCGGTTCTTATTCTGGACCAGTGCGCATGGTTAGTTAAGTTGCGTTAATGCGCAGTCCGCATTTCGAACCAGTGCGCATGTTTTTTTAGCTTGCGTTAATGCTCGGTTCCCATTTCTGACCAGTGTGTTTGTTTATTTAGCTTGCGTTGATGAGGGGTTCGCATTTTCCACCAGTACGCATGTTTATTTAACTTGTGTTGATGTATGGTGCGAATTTTGGACCAGTGCGCATATTTGTTCAACTTGTGTTGATGCGCGGTACTGATCGTGGACCAGTGCAAATGTTTATTTAACTTGCGCTGATGTGCGGTTCGCAATTCGGACCATTGTGCATGTTTATTTAATTTGCGTTGATATCCGGTTCGCATTTCGGACCAGTGTACCTGTTTCTTCAGGTTGCGTTGATGCGCGGTTCGCATTTCGGACCAGTGCGCAGGTTCATTTAAGTTGCGTTGACACGCGATTTGCATTTCGGACCAGAACGCATGTTTATTTAAGTCCCGTCGATGCCCGACTCTTATGTCTATTCAACTTGCGACGATTCGTGGTTCTTTCTTTGGACCAGTGCGCATGTTTCTTTGGTTGCGTTGATGCGCGGTTCGCATTTCGGATCACTGTGCATGTCTATTCAACTTGCTTCGATGCGTAGTTCTTTTTTCGGACCAGTGCGCATTTTTATTTAACTTCCGTTGATGCGCGGTGCTTATTTTGGACCAGTTCGCATGTTTATTTATCTTCCATCGATGCGCGGTTCGCATTTCGGACCAATGCGCATGTTTATTTAATTTGCATCGATGCGGAGTTCTTAATTCGGACTACTGCGAATGTTTATTTAACTTGCGTCGATGTGCGGTTGTTAAATCTGACTACCGCACAAGTTCATGTACATTGCATTTATGCGCTGTAGGAGGAGATTCACTTATTTTTTTTTTCAAAAATTCCGAAAAAATTCAAAAGTTTTCCAATTCACTCAAAAAGCACAAGCCGTATGCATGGCCCCCTAGAGACGGCTCATATCAAAAAATAAATGAAATCTGATAAAAACTGTAGGAGGAAATGCATTTTGAATTTTTTTCTTCACAAATTCCCCCAAAATTCCCTGATCGACTCGAAAAGCACAGGCCGTATTCACGACACCCCAAGCATGACTCAGCCCCAAAATAAATGATGTCTGATCAAAACTGCAGGAGGAGATGCATTTTGAGGTATTTTCATCAAAAATTCCCCCCGAAATCAAAAATTCCCAAGTCGAGTCAAACAGCACAAGCCGTACGCCCGACCCACCTAAGGATGCCTTATACCAAAAATAAATGAAATCGATAAAAACTGTAGGAGGAAATGCATTTTTTCTTCAAAAATTCCCTAAAAATACAGAAATTGTCGGATCGACAAAAAAAGCGCAAGCCGTATGCTCAACCCCTTAGGGATGCCTCAAAGCAAAAAGAAAAAAAAAAAAAGAAAGAAAATAAAACAAAATCGGTCAAAACTGTAGGAGGAAATGCATTTTGAAGTTTTTTTCTTCAGAAACTCCCTAAAAATAAAAAAATTGTCTGATCGACTAAACAAGCACAAGCCGTATGCACGACCCTTTAGGGGTGCCTCATACCAAAAAATAAATGACATTGGGTCAAAAATGTAGGAGATCATTTTAAAAAATTTTTTTCAAAAATTCCCCAAAAATTCAGAAGTCACCCGATCGACTAAAAAAAGCAGAAGCCGTATGCGCGACCCCTTAGGGATGCCTCATACCAAAGATATAAGACATCGAATATAAATTGTAGGAGTAGATGCATTTTTAATTATTTTCCAAATTTTTGCTTAAAAAATTCCCCCAAAATACAAAAATTGTCCGATCGACTAAAAAATCACAAGCCGTATGCACGATCGCTTAGGGATGCCTCACACCAAAGATATATGACAGCGAATCAAAATGATAGGAGTAGATGCATTTTGAATTATTTTCCAAATTTTTGCTTAAAAATTCCCCAAAAATACAAAAATAGTCCGATCGACTAAAAAAGCACAAGCCGTATGCATGACCCTTTAGGGGTGCCTCATACCAAAAATAAATGACATCGGATCAAAAATGTAGGAGGAGATACATTTTAAATTTTTTTCTTTAAAAATTCCCCAAAAATTCAAAAATCACCCGATCGACTAGAAAAGCACAAGCCGTATGCACGACCTCATAGGGATGCCTCACGACAAAAATACATGACATCGGATCAAAATTGTAGGAGGAGATGCATTTTGAAACAAAGTTTACTAAATAAACTAGATGCTCGAGAAGCATGAATCCGCCGGGTTCGCGCAAATTGTATACCTGATTATGATTGTAAATGAACTCAAGCTGACACTGAAACTTACGAAATACTTAATTCTCTATTAAGCATAACGTGTAACGTGTAATACATGTCAAAAATAATACCTTTCGGAGGAAAGAGTAGTCATCGAACTCCATCCATATGAAACAGACGTTAAAATCTATCCAATAATCCAGCCAAATCTTGGTCACTGCACTGCGGGATGCTTAGGAGCAGCCCTTGGTAAAATCTTAAATCAATCCAACCTCTAATGCGGGCTGTAGGCGCGTGAGACCGATATGTGTAAAGCTCATTCCTAATTCAGTTTCTTCAAATTTTAAAGTTTTTTCATTTTGACAATTTTAGTCGGATCCGGTCTAATCCTGGTCACTGCACTGCGGGATGCTTAGGAGCAGCCCTGGGTAAAATCTTAAATCAATCCACCCACTAATGCGGGCTGTAGGCGCGTGAGACTGATGTGTGTTATGCAAAGTCCTTATTCAGTTTCTGCAATTTTTTAAAGTTTTGCCATTTTGGCAATTTTGCTCGGATCCGGTCGAATCCTGGTCACTGCACTGCGGGATGCTTAGGAGCAGCCATGGGTAAAATCTTAAATCAATCCACTCACTAATGCGGCCTGTAGGCGCGTGAGACCGATATGTGTTATGCTCATTCCTAATTCATTTCTTCCATTTTTTTAAGTTTTGTCATTTTGACAATTTTGCTCGGATCCGGTCGAATCCTGGTCACTGCACTGCGGGATGCTTAGGAGCAGCCATGGGTAAAATCTTAAATCAATCCACCCACTAATGCGGGCTGTAGGCGCGTGAGACTGATGTGTGTTATGCAAAGTCCTTATTCAGTTTCTGCAATTTTTTAAAGTTTTGCCATTTTGGCAATTTTGCTCCGATCCCGTCGAATCCTGGTCACTGCACTGCGGGATGCCTAGGAGCACCCCTGGGTAAAATCTGAAATCAATCCACCCACTAATGCGGGCTGTAGGCGCGTGAGACTGAAATTGCACAGACGGACAGGCCAACGAGAGGTATCTTATGTGGTGGCTGCACCATGTGGTAGCATTTGATATGCCTGATATGCATTTAAGTGGTAGGTCACGGACAAGATTATTTGAGAATAAAAAATACTTATGTGGTGGTTTATATTTGCCTGTGCCCTTGTGTGGTTCCCAGCAGGCGTCATGTCAATGTCAATAATGTTTATGCTTTGTGTGTGTCATTTGTAAATAAACGGAATTATATATGTGGCACTTTACTGTATAAATATTATGCAACTTATCTTTCAGAACTGCGCATATTTATTCCCACTTGGCATTGAAAATGCCAAATGGGGATGGATTGCCTCGAATTCTTCACCTATTTTTCCTTTTTTTTCTCGCTTTTTTAAAATTATTTTTCTTCTTCCGCCGAATCGGTTTCCAGACATCTCCTCCGAGACCGCTGAAGCTAGACCAACCAAACTTGGCACATGTATGGAGGGTCATCTGAAGTGGTGCACCTGAAAAAATTTTTGACCTTGACCTTACTGGTCAAGGTCAAATCGCGAAAAAGGTCAAAAGGTTTTCAGGCAATTACTGCAAGGCCGTTGAAGCTAGAACAGCCAAACTTGGCACATATATAAAAAGCAATGTGATCTGAAGCAACCGATAAAAATTTTTCACCTTGACCTTGACCATGACCTTGAAATCGCGAAAAACGTCATTTAAGAAAAACAATGAGTTATCTCGAAAACGGTAAGAGATAGAGCCATTTTGACCTCATTTTCGACCTCCACCCCCTATACGACGATACGTAAGGTATAACTTCCGGTGTCCTTGACCGCCAGGTCACTTTCGAGCCCCAAACCGGAAGTTGGCCCTTATCTCGAAAACGGTAAGAGATAGAGCCATTTTGACCTCATTTTCGACCTCCACCCCCTATACGACGATACGTAAGGTATAACTTCCGGTGTCCTTGACCGCCAGGTCACTTTCGAGCCCCAAACCGGAAGTTGGCCCTTATCTCGAAAACGGTAAGAGATAGAGGAATCAGTTTCCTGACATGTCCGTTGAAACTAGACCAGCCAAACTTGGCACATGAATAGAGGTCATCTGAAATGGTACACCTGATAAAATTTTTTTACCTTGACCTTACCGGTATAGTTGGCAGTATTTAGGAGGATATTCTACATTCAGACATTTGAAAATTGTTAACAATTAGTAATATCATCTACGTTCCGTTGTAAGTTATCATTCCAAGTGGGGTCTAATTCGCTGTGCGAATTTCGGTCTAGTTTAACTTGCGTTGATGCGTGGTGCTTATTTTAGACCAGTGCGCATGTTTATTTAACTTGCGTTAATGCGTGGTTCGCCTTTGGAAAAACTGCGCATATTTTTTTAACTTGCATCGATGCGCGGTTCACATTTTGAACTAGCGCGCATGTTTGGTTAATGTGCACTGATGCGCGGTTCAAATTTCGGACCAGTGCGCATGTTTATTAAACTTGCGTCGATGCGCGGTTCGCATTTCGAACCAGTGCGCATGTTTATTTAACTTGCGTCCATGCCCGGTTCACATTTCGGACTAGTGCGCATGTTTATTCAACTTCGCTGATGAGCATTTCGCATTTCGGACTAGTGCGCATGTTCATTTCGCTTGCGTTAGTGCGTGATTCACATTTCGGACAACTGCGCGTGTTAATTTAACTTCAGTTGATGCCCGGTTCGCATTTCGGACTAGTGCTCATGTTTATTTAACTTGCGTTGATGCGCGGTTTACATTTCGGACCAGTGCGTATGATTACTTAACTTGCATCGATGCGTGGTTCTTTGTACGGACCAGTGCACATATTTATTTAACTTGCGTCGATGCGCGGTTCGCATTTCGAACCAGTGCGCATGTTTATTTACCTTGCGTCCATGTCCGGTTGCGCATTTCGAACCAGTGCGCATGTTTATTCAACTTCCGTTGATGAGCGGTTCGCATTTCGGACTAGTGTGCATGTTCATTTAGCTTGCGTTGATGCGCATTTCTTATTTTAGACCAGTGCACTTGTTTATTTAACTTGCGTTGATGCCCGGTTCGCATTTCGGACCAGTGCGCATGTTTTTTCAGTTGTGTTAATGCGCGGTTCGCATTTGGAACCAGTGCGCATGTTTGTTTAACTTGCGTTGATGTGCGGTTCACATTTCGGACAACTGCGCATGATTATTTAACTTGCATCGATGCGTGGTTCTTTGTTCGGACCAGTGCACATATTTATTTAACTTGCGTCGATGCGCGGTTCGCATTTCGAACCAGTGCGCATGTTTATTTACCTTGCGTCCATGTCCGGTTGCGCATTTCGAACCAGTGCGTGGTTCACATTTCGGACAACTGCGCATGTTTATTCAGCTTGCGTTGATGCGCGTTTCTTATTTTAGACCAGTGCACATATTTATTTAACTTGCGTTGATGCCCGGTTCGCATTTCGGACCAGTGCGCAAGTTTATTTCACTTGCGTTAATGCGCGGTTCGCATTTGGAACCAGTGCGCATGTTTGTTTAACTTGCGCTGATGCGAGGTTCACATTTCGGATCACGGCGCATGTTGCGTCGATGTGCGGTTCATATTTCGGACCAGTGTGCATGTTTAAATAATAACCACACATTAACACAAGTTAAATAAACGGATAAAACTGTCGGATAAGATTCATTTTGAGGCATTTTCTTCAAAAATTTCGCCTAAAATCAAAATTCAAGATCGAGCCAAAAAGCACAAGCCGTATGCCCGACCCATCTAGGGCTGCCTCATACTAGATACCAAAAATAAATGAAATCGGATAAAAACTGTAGGAGGAAACGCACTTTGAAGTTTATTCTTCAAAAAATCCCCAAAAATACAAACATTGTCCGCAGTGGGCGTATTCTTAAGATTCTCCCCACCCCACAGCAGGATTTAAACAAATGCTGCTCTACTTATTTGCTTTAGAAATTAGCTTTATAGTTGCATTATTTTCCAACAGATGGTGTTACAGGACACTTGATCAACGGACTATGACGGACTCCCTTATGTGGTTTGTTTTGTGCTCAATGGTTGCTTATGTGGCTACCTCATAAGAACCACCACATAAGGAAGAAAAACCACATAAGTGACGGATGTACCGAAAATCCACCACATAGCATAATCATTGTGGGCACGGACGGACGGACAGACGGACGGACGGACAGAATGAAAACTATATCCGTCCGGTTCCCGGCGGATAACAACTAACTAACTAACGGACGCCATCCGCACACCGATAGGAATACCCCAGCTTACGTGTAACGTGTAACGTAAGCTGGGCTAAAAACAAACGTTTCCTTGAGTAAACCCATTACTCCCCAATAACAATTTTCCTCTTTTCTTATTACTGAAGTAAAGGATTTATTTCTGCAAACATAATCATAATTTATTGTTTAAAATTTCAAAAATAAACAAAAACAGATTGAAGTCGATCGTACTTTTCGTTTTCCAGATACCTTGCACACAACATTTTGTTTACAACAGACTGATACACACACAAGTACACACACAGAACGTGCAAACACTATATGCCTCCACTTGACGGGGAGACATAATAACCAGAAGACGTTTTTTTTTTTTCGTTAAACCACCGGATACCGTACTACTATAATTCACATACAATTCAACCGGGCGTGCGCAAGCTTACTGATATTTTTCAACTCTGACAACTATTCTTCACGACACTTTTTCAAAGAAGTAAAGAAGTACTGTCGACTTAATAACGGAGCCATGACTGCAGCACGCAATCCTGGCAAAAAAAGCTGTGTGGAAGATTACCTACTGAACTTTCCTGTCAAATTTCAAAACAATCGGGCAAGAAATGTAGAAGCATAGTGTTTTGAAAAATTGTTAACACACACATAACGGACGACGGATACTCCTTAAGTGATGAACAAAGTCCACCGACGACAGTCGCTGGATTATAAAGTGGAAACAGTGCCAATAATTGCTGACATGGATAAATTATTGAAGTAATGCCTCAAAACACCTTTGACTGCGCTATACTTGTACCTCGCATAGCCATAACGGCTTCCAAAAATATATTTGCACTATTTTATGTTCCCACAATGCGTTGCACCAGGTAAATAAATACTTTTCAAATGTTACAACCTCTCTCTAGGACACTTTCTGAAACTCTTTGGTTGTGCAAAGAAGTACGGTTTAGTTCCGTAAAATGACTGCATAGCCAGGATACATTTCTCACCTTGAGGCACCTCTGTGGCGATTTTGACCGGGAGTCAATGACCCACAAGCCCTTATTTGCATTTGCTATAGGTCCTAAAAGTATCATGCCAATGATGTACAACTTCTATGTTGCACTTTCTTTAAAAGAAAAAAAATACACAAATAAGCACAAATCTCCGGCATTAACTGACATTTGTTTTTATAAAGGGATCATGGTTTATTGCGTGAAAAGTGAAAATTTTGAAATTATCCACCAAAACGTTTTGAACTGATATTTCAAGAAGCATGGAAATTAAAAGTTAAATATTGTAAGTGAACGTAACATATTTATGCCTAATACTGGATCTATAAATTATTTAAGTACATTTACACATACTCCATAACCTCTTTATTTGAACTTCTGGTCACTTGACTTTGGTCACATGACATTTAAAGGCCGGAGCGTAAACATATATCTGACAGATGGATGCGGAAGCTAACAGAAAATGTTCTTTTTAATTTCGCCAATTCGGATCTACTACCTGTAACCAGTCGTTTTCCTAAGAGTACCCTTCGCTCACTTGGGGAGCCTTTTATAAAGACTTGTGGTGTACTCTCGCATAATGTCGCCACATGTGCCTGAAAGTGGGCGTAGTTCACTTGTTAAAGCATTTTACAGCGAGGACGAGCCTAATCACAATTTAGGTGTTTCGAATAAAATGCGCAAGAATTTTTAATTTCGAATGCAAGGGAACCGTGTAAAAAATGAAAGAAATGGTAGAATACAGCAGAAATACAGCAAAAACAGATCATACTCGGAACATAAAAGAAATTTAAACGGAAAACTATTTGATGAACTTTTAATAAATTTTTAAAACAGCATACAAGCCCGTACCATTGTTAAAAAACACTGTTGCTCTTTGGTACAAGAGAAATTTTACATTAAGGCGAAATCTCTCTATCATTTCTTTTATTTTTTTACCCGCTTAGTTCGTATTCGAAATGCAGGATTTTCTCGCATTTTATTCGGAACGCCAAAAATATTATCTGGCTTATAACCTGAACCGCTTCCTGGAGCTACGATTAACCCAGCCCGGGACGTAAACACTGCTGAAAGCAAATGCTCTGAACATCACACATACTTTTTCTCACAGTTTTTCAAAATACCATATGAAAAAATCAGAAATCTGTCAGTGAATGTTTACTCTTGTCAACGTATATTTCCGAAAATAAATCATTCCGCCTCATATATCATCGTCGTCGTCGGGATACGCTTTCAGAGCATAGCTCTATACGTTGCTATACAGAGTCTCTCCACCTAGTACGGTTTTGTGCTAAAATTTTGGCTTGTGACATTGTGTAGATTCCTTTATTTTGTAGATAGCGTTTTATCAATCCAACTCAATTTTTATTCAGTGGCTCGTTGAGCCAGTATGATTACAATCTGGTACAAACACACTTTCCACGAATGGTTGATTGTTGCTGATCCTAACAACGTCTCGTAAACATCAATATCTACAAGGAGAATAATTACTGAGATTTACTTATCGTGACAGTATCTGCAGCCTTGCGTTATTAAACCAAAGAGTGGCACTGCAGATATACTCAATCAGTGCTTACGTGGGCGTTTATATATTGGGACTCAAGCGTACGCATGAAATTTTCTCATTCAGATCACAGATAAACAAAACAAATGGGGATAGGGATATACACTTACATACGCACATACGCAAATACATATAAAAACACATATACATTTGTGCATATATAATTCACAGGCAGCTGTTCAGTACGTGCCTACAGACACACAGATCACCTACAGACACACAGATCACAAGTACTTGTGGACACTCTCTCGACCCGTGTATATTTATGTCCGCCTCTGACCGAGGAGTATCACTGCGAATTTGCTCAAAGGATGCTTACATTAGCCTTTGTATTTTGGCATTCGGATTACCCATGCATTTTCACATTCAAAACAAATGATCAGGACAATTAGGCATAAGGGGGGATAGAGGTCGGGGCATGTTATGTTATGTTAGTAAAACTTCATCGTTTCTCGTAAGTATAATGCTAGTCTAATCAACACTTTCCTGTTTTTGCTGCTAAGGAGGTTGAGGGCATTATTCAGGTTTGGTCTTTTGGCATATCGATTATCGATATATTTGTGTCTAAGCTCTGCAAACTTGGGGCAAACTAAGAGATGGTGAAGTTCGTTTCCGGTTTCGTTCAGGTTACATTTTGTACATTTTCTCTCCGAGCGAGGGATATAGGGTCTTACATATCTCTTCTTTTCTACTTCTAGTTTATGATTGGAGCATCTATATTTGCAAATTATTACAGCTAAGGTTGGGGGGAGGGTGCTTAGATATTTTTCGGTTTCAAAGCTAGTTTTAAACATCATGTACAGGTCACATTTGCTTAGGTTGTTCAATTTGTTCTTCCATAGGTCTAGAAAGTGTGATTTTAGGTACAGTTTCAGGGCCTTGCTAGCTGTTTTGCCAGAAAGTATGCTCCTACAGTAAAACAAATGTAGGAAGCCAAAACGATCGAATGTGTTTCTGAGGTTCGAAAGCCATCTTGAGGTGAAGTATTGGTCGTTATGCATCTTGAACAGTAATTCGAACATTTTTTTTGCTAAGGTGGGGTTAGCTGGGTCGTTAAGTTTGCAATAATATCGTAATATTCTACACTGAATTTGAATAGAAACTGGGAGTTCTCCCGTTTCCCCATATATCATCGGTATGGGTGTGTTTTTGTTGGCTTTTAATACGTACCTCAAGAACTTCAGATGGAATTTGTCAATTTGTTCAAAGTTTTCATGTCCCCATATTTCGCATCCGTATGTGATAATAGGTTCAACAAGTTTATGAAAGAGGTCAATTTGTATGGCGATTGACAGGTCTAGCTGGCGAGCCTTTTTAAGTATTGCATACATGGCTTTATTACCTTGTTCCAGTAAAGCCGAAATTGCCTTGTGGAATGTTCCGTTAAATGTGAGATATACTCCCAGGCACTTAAAACTTTCTACAATCTCGAGTTCTTTTCCGTTAAAGAAGAGCTTCAGCTTTTGTGCATTAGATTTCCTCTTTTCAAATATGGTAATTTCTGTTTTGTCGGTATTTACTTTTAACTTCCACAGATCGCAGTATGTTTTTAGCGTGTTTAATGTTTTTTGCAGGTTTTGCGGTGTTTCAGCAACAATGGCAGTGTCATCCGCGTATAGGATAATAAAGAGCTTTAAGAAATTATAGGCTGGCTTTCTGTTTGTGATTTTGACACTGGGTGTGTCATTAGCGATAAGAAAGTCCTCAAGGTCATTGATATATAGTGCAAATAAGAAAGGTGATAGGTTTTCTCCTTGTCTGACCCCTGTGAAACTAATGAAGGGATCAGAATAGGTCCCGTTGCTGAATATCCTTGTCTTAATGTTTGCGTACATGTTCTGGATAAGGTTTTTGTTGTGATGCCGGCTTTCGTCAGTTTGTACCACAATCCCTCCCTCCAGACCGTGTCGAACGCTTTTGCGTAGTCAACCCAGGCTACATATAGTTTTCGGTTTTGAGCTAGAAATATTTCACCGAGGTTTTGGAGTACAAAGATTTGGTCCGTAGTTGAGTGTTTCTTTCTAAATCCAGCTTGGTTATCCTTAATTATGTTATACTGGTTGGAAAAGCTCTCTAGTCGGTCGTTGATTATAGATGTAAAGGTTTTCCCTAAGGCAGAGAGGAGTGTGATGCCTCTATAATTTTCCGGATTTCTTGGGTCACCTTTCTTTTTATATATGGGTATTAGTATTCCAGTGGTCCATTCTTCGGGTATAATACCAGAGTTAAGAACCGTGTTAAAGAGTTTACAATAAATGTTTGGAGGTAAGGGAGGGTCGCTTTCAGGAATTCGTTCAGGATTAAGTCTTCCCCAGGGGACTTGGCATTTTTGGTGTTGTTAATTGCTTTTTGGACTTCTTCCACTGAAATATCTCCTTCCAGAATTGGATTCGAATCATTTGCAGTGGGTTGGTCTTCTATAGCCTGATTGTGGTTAATAGTGTCCTGTTCTACATTTAAATTTTTGAAGTGTTTGACTAAGTCTTGCAGAGAAGCCTTAGTTCCATTTTTATTTTTCTTTATGTCAAGAAGTTTCCAGTATTCTTTAGGGTTTTTATTAGCCTTCTCAATGTCTTTGCGTTTTGTTCTTAAATATTTGTATCGTGCCTTTCTGAGTGTTTGTTTGTATTCTGAACTAAGTGTTCGAAGCGCATTGTCGTTAAACTCATTATTATGAGTTTTCGAACGTTTGCTTTATTATACTGGTATCTAGCTGCTTTGCACGCATTAAACCACGGTTTAGACTTTTTCTTTTCTGGGTGTTAAGATTAGTAGTAACAGGAATAATAGCACCGCATTCATCCAAAAGTTTAATCATTTTCTCTTTAAAAATTAGTAAAACAGTATTAACCTCCAACGAGTCAACGAGATGGTTCAGTTCGTGAATGTCACTTCTCCGCAGTTTCCTCTGTATATCGGTGTTGCATTGGTCGTTCCACCTTGCTTTAACCAGCCCTGTTTTCGTCGACGGAGAATTTCTGACCTGCACAACAGAATTGTGGTTAGGGCGAACTTCTTCCACCTCAGAAAAAAAGATTAAATTTAATAGTGAAATCAATCTTTTTATGTATATCAGAGAATAGGGGGTCAAAATTATCAATTTCGAAAAGTACTACGTTGGCTAATAAGTTAGGGCTAAGTAAAACATAATCAATAACAGAGCCATCCTTCGTGGTAAAGTTTCCACGATGTTTGTCATAGCCGATTCTACCGTTGGCAATGAGTATACCGTGATTTTTGCAAATTTCTAACAACTCTCTCCCGGATTTATTTGGGTTGGAGTTGTCACTATTTTTCCTCTCCTGTTGTATGTTTAGAATATCAAAGTAGTCTTTAAGACTCAGTTCGTCGGCCATGTCATCGCTAAGATTCCTATTTTTTACTACAGTGTCGTCTAGATTAGTAAAATCGATATCTTTTTTGTTTTTGCATTAAAATCTCCTGCGAGGCATATTCCATCGACTAAGTTGTCGGTGTATAGGTTTATCAAATCGTTGTCTAATCTTTCAAATATGTCTTTCTTCAAAAATTTTGAACCCTCCGGAGGGATATAACAATTTCCGAAAAGTATTTTAAAACATTTTTCAATATTCAGTGTGAACCATTTTACATCTTGTGTGGTCGCACTGATAAATTTGATTTTTTGTTTGAAATAGTTCTGATATATCACAGCGACTCCGCCAGAGCGAGTCTTAGCTATCTTTTTCCTGTGTCAGAAGGCAACTTCTAGGCCAAACGGCTCAAGTCGTTCTCGTATTTCTTCCTCATCTCATTCGTCTGTTTTTGTTTCTTGTAGTAGCGTTATATCACACAGAGCACAGTCTTCAATAAAATCATCTGAGAGTAGCTTTGACCTGAGACCACAAACATTCAGGCTATGAATATTCAATTCATCGAGTAACAATGATCATTAAACACAACAGAACGTTCAAACAATGTTAGTTGAAAACAGTCACCATTTGTGTTATTTGGTTCTTTGAGTGATACTGGTAAGGTACCCGAGGGTTCATCTAGAATTTTTTTAGAGTAGGTGTGGTCTGTTAAGTGGGGGGGGGGGCACATCAGGGGCATTGTTAAACATAGAATCGGAAAGAGAACCCATTTTAATGATTACTTGCAGTTGAGGGTTGAAAAATGACTGTAGTTCGTTCAGGGAGGTTTGAAGTATTTTACAAAATAATGTTCGATGGTTTTTGTAGGTGATGAAGTCTGTTCTGCCCCTCCTGAATCCCTATTCATCCAGTGGGATTTCCATGGGGTGCATTGGGGGTACTTGGTCCATGATGTGGTGCGGCAGTCCTAGTTCCTCTATCATGATGGAATAGTGTCCGATTTTGTACAGGTCGGATGCGCTGAATATTTTCACTTTATCGCCGTTGTAGATTGCGTGTATCACCCCGTTTCGAGTGTAAGCTGTTTTCGGACTTTTTCACGTATTGGAGAAGTTTGTAGCGTCGAGGGGTTAGGTCTTCCGAAATCTTGATTTTGTTTAGTCTGTACAGTTCGTTCTGTAGATTGATGGATCTTGGCTCATCGTTTTGCAATTGGTTTAGTTGGTTGCGTATTTGTTTTTTTCTCTCTATCATTTTAAATTTAGCGTCGACAAGCTTCTTTCTTGACCCCGGGTCTCTAAATTTCACTAGGTAATTCTTTTTACCGTCTCTGTTATCAGTGAATTCCGTTGTTGTTGCGACTTCGTCAGGATGGAGTTCGACTCCGAAATCATTTGCGAATTTGCATTTTATGTCGGTCAAGGTTTGGTCTTCGTTGTGTTTCGACAGGCCACTTATACGTAGGTAGTGGTATCTACGGCGGCAGTTGTCGCGGTCTTTTTCATATGTAGCCTCGATAAGGCAGTTCTGGATTCGAGATTTATTCTCATCAATCAATGCTCGTGTTTTGGCCATTATGGTTTTTTCAACTCGTTTTTCTACTATCTTGAGAAAGCTGTTTGTGATGGCTTTAAGTACTGGAGCCATTGCGTCTAAGACAGCGTGTGAGATTGCTTTGGTTTGGCGGTCTTTTTGCATAATGTCTATGGTGGCGCGTTGGCTCTCGATCATTTGATCAAGTTCCCTGTTGATCTCTTCACATTCGGCCATTATTTTAGGAGGTGTTTTAAAGTTCGATACCTTTTTGTCGATTTGTCTCGAGGACGGGGAAGAAAGTGTGCGTTTTCGAGATTTTTTTCGAACAACTTCGCAGTAACTCATATTTAGCAACAATCCGCCATCTTTGTTTACAACCTTAAGGCTTTGTTGACAGGTATGTTGTTTTTTGTCTTAGTAGTAGGAAAACGACAGTTCTGGAACACCCCCCTCCCCCCTCCCCCTCCCCCCCTAGAAGTCAACTGTCAGAGGTGAGGCCCCCCCAGGGGTCGACTGTCACCGGTAAGAAATTTTGAGGAACCCCCCCCCCCCCGGCCTAACAAAATTTTGTGATTTCAGCATAGTTATCCGTTTCAGACGATTCTAAGCAACTTTGGTTTTGAGGACCCCCCCCCCCCGCCCTAAGAAAATTTTTGCAATTTTAGCATAGTTATCCGTTTCAGACGATTCTAAGCAACTTTGGTTTTGAGGACCCCCCCCCCCGGACTGAGAAAATTTTGTCATTACAGCATAGTTATCCGTTTCAGACAATTCTAAGCAACTTTGGTTTTGAGGACCCCCACCCAACCCGGGCTATGAAAATTTTGTGATTTCAGCATAGTTATCCGTTTCAGACAATTCTAAGCAACTTTGGTTTTGAGGACCCCCCGGGCTGAGAAAATTTTGTGATTTCAGCATAGTTATCCGTTTCAGACAATTCTAAGCAACTTTGGTTTTGAGGACCCCCCCCCCCCGGGCTGAGAAAATTTTGTGATTTCAGCATAGTTATCCGTTTCAGACAATTCTAAGCAACTTTGGTTTTGAGGACCCCCCCTTATAAAACCATCTTCACGAATGTTTAGAAATTTTTTTTTTTTTTTTTTTAGGAAAGGATTTTCTGACTGGCGTAGAAAACTCTTTTTCCCCCTACTTTTTTAATCTTTGTTTTTTTAATTAATTAATTTTTTTTTTGAAGTGTATGTTTCAGCTATTTGAAAAAAGAAATCACTCTAGTTTTTCCAGGTCAAATTTCAAGTCATTATGTGAGGCAATACGCGTGAAGTGACAGTTGGCCTAGATATACCTATTCTATACACAACAGACGCATAAAGTATTAGCGGCAGATGGCCTTGGCATAAATAAGTACAGACCTTTTATCAGTTACGTGGAATAGGGGAATGATTTAGTATGTTTTTGTTAGACAAACCTCATGACATAAACCTTTACGCATATTTATTTGTACTTATATGTACTTGACAAGTAAACTCCTTTCGAAGTATTTAAAAATATGGCAGGCAACAATAATGGAATACATTCTAATCAAGTTATCAACATCAAGCACAATATGCAGGAAATGAACGAGGATAAAAAGAAAAAAAAAAGCTTATCTATGCGAATCACGTAAGTCACTCTACCTAATTTCTTTATGCAGAAATATGTTAGAATTCGTAGTTGTAATCAAAGAAAAAAAAACAACCACACGCGTCATCCAAATATGTGTTCAAATGAGTAGCACCCCCCTTTTAAATCCCCACGCACACACATACACACACACACACACACACCATGACACAAATCAGCGCTTATTTCGTAATATATGGCGGCTACCCTAAAAGGGTAGCCAGGAGGCTAAGCTCCTCAGTGTGTGGTGCAGCTGCACTTCCGCTTGTGAGCAGCAACGGCAGTTGCCGACGACGTGATAAGAATGCGTCGAACTGAGCAATAGTGTGTGTCTTTTTTCAAGGCCTTTGAGCACACTTTCTCATGCTCACTCTTGCCAGTCATCTGTGGTATGGAAACACCACAGAACTTGCACAGCTCATTACGTGAACCTAGGTACAGAAGCAGTTCTTCCAAATCCTCTTCCGTCGTATTTTGCAAGCTCACGTCTGGCTGTGACAAGCTGACAGCGTCTGGCTGTGGCAAGCTGACAGCGTCTGGCTGTGGCGAGCTGACAGCGTCTGGCTGTGGCAAGCTGACAGCGCCTGGCTGTGGCGAGCTGACAGCGTCTGGCTGTGGTGAGCTGACAGCGCCTGGCTGTGGCGAGCTGACAGCGCCTGGCTGTGGCGAGCTAACAGCGTCTGGCTGTGGCGAGCTGACAGCGTCTGTCTGTGGCGAGCTGACAGCGTCTGTCTGTGGTGAGCTGACAGCGTCTGGCTGTAGTGAGCTGACAGCGTCTGGCTGTGACGAGCTAGCAGCTATCTTGCTTACGGTGGTCGGCTTGCTGTTCACACTTGGTAGCAGGTCAACGACGGCTTTTTGAGAGGATTCTCTCCGTCTTTTACAAGCCACCGCCGCCTTTCCAAATCTATAATGTTCATTCCTCATACTTCGCCTTTTTCTAAGCATCTCCAATTTATGTATTTCATAGTCTTCATATATCTCCTCAAAGAGGAGAATATCTTCATCTGTAAGCAAATATTTTTGCTTACGTTCAGCGTTAAAAAAGCTGTCTTTAAATTCCATGTTATTATGAGTTTGAGTGTGAGAAGTCAGTCATGTGAGCCGTATATATATGTGTAGCTAGAACAATAGAATAAAGGCTCACCGCGTGACAAGCAATTAAACCTCTCAACCACCTCGCAGATGTCTGCATGAGTTAATAGAAACCTGCCGCATCTTTGCTACTTGTGACAAAGAAACAGGTGCATGTTTGATTCAAAGACGTGAGCATCCCTTTTTTTTCCAAAGAGACAGATGACCCTCAGTGAAGAGATATTTCTTTTTCAATTCCTCTTTTAACTCTATGCTTTGAGAAAATGTGACAAGACGTGACTGTGAGAGGCCTGTGATGTGTGGACAGACGGCTAGAACAAAGACTCACCGCGTGGTGAGCAATTAAATTTCCTCCCAGATACCTGTGTCGGTTAGCAGAAATATTTGTCACACCCGTCTTTGTTACTTGTAACAAAGGAAAATTGTAAATTTTTTTTTTGCACTGTACGATTGAAACAGCTGAATGTGTCATTTAAACATGTGTTCGAATGTCAAACAGTCACAAGTTGTGCTCGAATGGGTAGCCGCCGTGTGAACAACAGAGACAGAGACATTGCATGAGGTCTTCCAAGTGAACTATACTGACTATGTGTTTTCATTACTTCCTAAATTTGAACGGGATTGCATTTTACAAGTGAAGAATTTGCATCTACATTGGGAAGCGACTGGAAAGGCCATTCCAAGAGATCGTTTCATCAACTCATTTCTTAGGGAATGTGAAGACCTGAATTTACCAGGAAACACCTATGACATTGAATCGGCATTTATCAACGCCAATACAATTTGGGCAGCTGAACTCATGTTAGATGTAGCTTATAGAATTATTTTACATTATGATGATGACCTCCCATTGGCGACGAATGTATCAGACCTTGTTCGATTCAACCATGGACGAGTTGAAGTGAATTCAAAGCTTTGCAAGATGTTTGAAAAGGGAGCTGACTCAGCAGATAGTTGGGTATAAAAGGAGTGGACTCAAAGTCATCATTACATTGTGCAGCCATGGAGAAGACAAGCAGCTTTAAAATTAGTGCTAACTTAACCATTACTGTGGAGCATGGAGAATTTGGGCCATTTCTTCGCATCACACGTGGAGAGAGATGGCTTGCTTTATCACCATCCTTGTGGAAGATTGTGTTGCAGAACTTGGCAAGATTACGCAACATTGGCTTCAAACTGTACTTAACAGAAACGAAGTGGCTTGAAGTCATTTCATACCAAGATATGCGCTATGTGAGTTTTGTGCGCACATCGCTGTTTGAAGGGAAAGAATATACGCCTTACATCAACATGAATGACGGTGAATGGGAGACATTGCTTCAGGAAATCCATAGCATAACCTCAACCTTATTGCCATGTACGGAATGCCATGGGAAGAAAACTCCTGTCAAACTGCTAAAGGATAATCGGATGAAGGTATCGAAACTATCCAAGGACAGACTGGCTGAAGTGCGAGTGGAGAATATGAACGTGGAAAATCAGCTTGAACTTACGTGTGAATATTGCGGCGCTTGTGGATATGCCAGTGATTATGATTGTCACTGTCACAAGTACAATTGTAAGATGTGTGAACCATGTTGTATTGAAACAGCCCATCCGTAGGATGGGCCCATCCAATAACAGCGAGGTATTGATTTACCCCATCTTCGTTGTTTTGCGCTTCTATTGTTTCAGCCCATATTTGGCTATAGAAATAGCACATATTTTCTTCTCCCCTTAAAAGTGGGAACAAACTGGTTTGTATTGTGAACAAGATGGGCTGTTTTAATGGTTGATGGGTGTAGAATGGGCCCATCCTATAGCTCTAGGCCACAGAAATAGCACATATAGAATCAGTATGTGCCAAATCTATAGACAGATGCATAGGAATACCCCATCCATAGAAACAACACATCTGATCAAGTATATGGGCCAAATCTACAGACAGTTGCATAGGAATACCCCATCCATGGAAACAGCACATGCAAGGCCGGCAGAATTGTACCTAATGTTTGAGGCGGGACCTCAGTACCACCAGTGGTGCTGAATGCTTCAAAATGCTATATTAGGCGGCTATATATAAGCTGAAAGAAACGCTCAAAACCAAAACAATGCTGCTCATACTGCTGCCTTGATCAAGCCGCTTCAAGGTTTTAATTACAAAGCCGATGGGAACGGCCAAAAAAAAACGCAGTTTGTCTTTGCTGCGTAGGAGCGATGGGGGGGGGCTATATATATATATATATATATATATATGATATATTATATATATATATATATATATATATATATATATATATATATATATATATATATATATATATATAAATATGCCAAAAAGAGAAATTTTGCATCTTTTTTTTTTCTTGAACAATTTGTGAATAAACATGTGTATTTATATATATTTTATGGAAAAAAACTAAGATATTGAGATAAACATATATTGGGTGGGGGGGGGGGGGGGGGGCGGGGCGGTGGGAATACAGAAAGATAAAAGATCCGATGCCACCCCTGACGGCATCGGATCTTTTGATGGGGGCGGGGTGGGGGCAGGGAGTTCATATGAAAAATTTGTCGGGTCCTCAGTGCCACTTAAGGGACTCAGTACCACTAGTCAGGTCCCGAGCAGACGACAACATTTACTGAAAAAAATTGTCATTGTTTCGTCAATTAACAATTTTTGACAAGAAAAAAATATCACCCAACTTGACTGAGGCTTCAGACGAAGTCCCTATTTGTTGTGTTTTCCTTCACTGAGTCGTGTTTCATGGGGGGAAACTGTATGTGCTGTTTCAATAGCCTCTGTATTGATTTAGCCCAGCCATTGGATGGGCCCATACAATGATGTGGTATTTCAATGCTGGGGTGTTTCAATGCTACAAACCAGACAACTTCTGTATCGAGTGTGGTTCGCTAATGGCATCACCTTGTTGAAAATCATTTACTCGCCAGCCGTCATAGTGTGCAGACGTGTCATATGAACATGTAGGATGGATGTAGAAACATGTTTTAAGGAGAAGTATGTGGACTACATGTTAACTGAACTGGAACGTTTTGGGTCTGTTCAAAAACAACTACAACACTTTAGCATCTATTGGGAACTTGCTCATTTAGCGCTGAACTTGTCAAACTTACGCGAGGATTTCATCAAAGAGTGAGTGTGGTGACATTGACGGAGCTGAGAATTTTGATGTGGAAGCAGCATTTCATTTTGCTCGATTTGATCCAAGACTGTTTGATGAAGTGAGAGAGTGGTTAATGTATATTGCAGTATAATGGCGGACATTACATTGAAACAGTATATTGTGCAAAAAACATATTGTGAACAAATGTTATTAGCTGTAAAAAAATTTGCATGTTTGTTATGTCCTGCTTGTCAAAATGAAGAGTGTGAAGAACATACTTGCCATTTCGCAAGTGTCTATGCATATTGGAATGAAGCTAAATATTATATTCATTTAGATAAAGTGTTAGACAATGCCAACAAACGTTGTGAGAAGTATGGGTTAAATGCTATAACATTTGATGAATTAAGTAGTTGGTTAGTATGCATTGAAGATGAATGGACGCCAATTATTCACACCATTGTGTCTATACTTGATTTATAAAAACCTGTAACATGTGTTTATTGGACAACGAAATAAAATGTAATATATGTTGATTGAGGTATGAGGTGAAATAAAATGTAGTGTATGTGTACAAGTGCTTTTCATTTAGTGTTAACATGTCAACGTGGAAGGAATACTTAACCAATATTTACTTTAAACCTGGTCAACCCGGTGCATTTGCTGGTCCTTACAAACTTTATCACATATTAAAAAAACATGATCAACCAATTACTCATTCCAAAGTGAAGACATGGTTACAGAATCAAGATGCATTCAGTTTACTACAACCTGTAAAATATAGGTTTAAAAGGCAACATGTCATTACACGCGATATTGATGACATGTGGGATATTGATTTGGCTGACATGGGAAACATAGCCTCTTATAACGATGACACCCGCTTTTTATTAGTTGTCATTGATGTGTTTTCAAAATATTTGTGGGTGCAGCCAATACCTAACAAATCACATACCAGCGTCATACAAGCTTTCCAGAATATTTTTCATGAAACACGTCGAAGACCACGAACTCTAAGGTCAGATAAAGGAACTGAATTTAAAAACAGATGGGTAAAAGCATTTTTGAAGAATGAGGGAATTCATGCTTATACGACAAAGAATGAAACTAAAGCCAACTTTGCTGAGAGAGTCATTCGTACTCTAAAGGGAATGATGTATCGATATTTTCTACATAATCAAACTTATCGGTATGCAGACATCCTTCAAGAATTGGTATACAATTACAACCATAGACCACATGGCTCTCTCCCTAATAAGTATGCTCCTGCAGATATTCGAAAGGAAAATGAATCTAAAGTGTGGAAGTATATGTATGTAGACAAATTGAAATTGAAACCGAAGAAGAAGAAAAAACCTTACCAATTTAAAATTGGTCAACATGTTCGCATTTCTCACTTGAAATATACGTTTCAACGAGATTATCATATAAAATGGACACAAGAAGTGTTCATTATCACACATCGTTATAAGAAGCAAGGAATACACTTGTATCGTGTGAAAGACTTTTTAGACGAAGATGTTGATGGTCATTTCTATGAAGAAGAATTGCAAGCTGTTACAAAAGATATTGAATCCATCTACAGAATTGAACAGGTCTTGAAAACACGAAAAAGACGAGGTGTAAAAGAATTATTTGTCAAGTGGTTAGGCTGGCCAAAGAAATTTAACAGTTGGGTAAAAGAAACAGACATTCAAAAATGAAGCACCCATTCACATGTTTGGTCTCTGGACCTACAGGCAGTGGTAAAACTTCTCTGGTGAAGGAAATTCTAGAGCAAAATTTAATTAAACCCTCTCCAAAAATCATTTTATGGCTCTATGCAGCAGATCAACCTTTGTACAAGGGAATGAAAGGTGTAGAATTTTACCAAGGCATTCCAGACGACATTGAAGAGCGCTTTAACCCGAAAAAACCAAACTTACTCATCATAGATGACTTAATGACTAAATGTCATAGTGATGAGCGTATGACACGCCTCTTTAGTGTAGGCAGCAGCCATCAAAATCTCAGCATTATTTTTATTGTGCATAATTTATTTCATCATGGTAGAGAAATGCGAAATATTAGTTTGAATACACATTACATCATTCTGTTTAAAAATCCTAGAGATAGTCAACAAATAAGTACATTAGCGCGACAAATATATCCTGGAAAATCTCATTTTCTCATAGAAGCCTATCAAGATACACATTACGTATGTGTTGATAAAGTAGTGTATGAGCAAGAACCAAGTCACTTAACGATTCACAGTCAAGATGTCTAAACGTATTCAAGCGAATCAACCTTTTCTTCATTTGCTCGCACGCAGTGGGCCTAAACGACGTAAATACTTGTTAGAGCAAGCTACTAAGGAGGAATTAACTAGCTTGTTTGAAATTTGTTTCAATATATTGCGAGGACATTTACCCTTAAGCTCAAAAAGGTATAAGCAATTCAAGCGTGAGCGTCATACCCTTCGCACTCTAGCAGATAAGAAGATATCACTTCAAAGAAAAAAGAAGTTGGTTAATCAGAAAGGAGGATTCCTTGGAGCTATTGCTAAATTTGCATTACCTTTGTCAGCTCAGTTGCTGCTAAAATGAAACATACTTTGAAAATGGTCCTCATTCCTGAATATGAATAAAAAATGTTGTTGGAAAAGAAGGGAAAAGATGGTCAAATCAAATCGAAAGTGAATAAACTTTTACGTGGGAAACGAACTCGTGAGAAGGCAATTGAAATGTCTCAACTTCTTGGTCGTCATTTACGAACAATTCAATCACAACAACAACGACAAAAGTCTGTCACATCATCTAGTACAGCAAAAACAGAAAAGTCGCAACAGTTTTTAAGCTATTTTCAACCTATATATCATGGAAAACTAACACAACTTTTGGTAGAACTGAAGAAACATGGTACGAGATGGACAGATAAAAATGAACTTGTATTGAAAACTGGAGATGTCATTGAGAATTCCAACAGTATTGATTTGTTGAAAGAAGCATTGGTTGCTACAAGAAGAAAAGAACGACGACAACCGCCGCAGGGGTGGAAGCAGTTTATTGAGGAAATTGTAGACGCTAATATCCCAAAAGATGTTTTTGGAAAAAAGACAACTCGTGAAGATATTGCAAAAGAGATAAAACAACGTCAAGAAAGGTTGTTTCCAGAAGGATGGGAAACTTTTTAACATGGTTTAAACAGTTATGGTGTTGCTGTAAAGACAATGAAAATAAAAATACTATTCCTGTAAAAATTAGGTGTGTAAGCGCTTGTTGTCAAGGAGAAGTAGTAGACAGTAATATAGATCATGGAGACAGTAATATAGATCATGGAGACAGTGAAGATGACGTGAGCTAGACATAATGTATATACACATTCAGTCTATCTACATCACATAAACGATTTAGACATCATGGAGTCAACAAGTTTTTACGTCACTTTGCCCAGCAATGCTAGTTTGAACTATTATTCTACTAATAAGGCGTCTAATTATCAAATTCGTTTACCTCGTACAATATATTTGAACGGAAAATATGAAGTAGCCTTAGCTGAAATTCAATACCCACACACATGGACGACAATGAGGCCAGGAATAGACTATACTCTGCATTATCGATCATCATAACAGATGTATTTTATCCAGTTTATATTCCATATGGTTACTACAGAACCATACCTGAAATATGTACTGCAATAAATGCAGAATTACAAAAATCTATTAATTCAAACCCTATTAGGTTAAAGTATGATAAAATTAGTCGAAAAGTTTCTCTTATTTTAAAAGAGGAATATGATATTGTCTTTTCTACTGGATTAGCTGAGATTTTAGGATTTAAACCAGGCAGATGGTATAGAGAATCCGGTCCTGCTGAACATCAATCCGATGTGAAACATGGATTTTATACACTTTATGTGTATTGTAGTATTTGTGAGCCACAAGTAGTTGGAGATTATTATGTTCCTTTGCTACGTTCTGTTCCCATTGAAGGGTATGATGGTGATATTATTATGAAAACTTATGAAGAACCTCATTACGTCACTGTAAACACATCCAAATTTGACACAATAGAAATGAATATTAAGGATGACACAGGTTATAATGTGTCATTTCAAACTGGGAAAGTGATATGCAAACTTCATTTTCGACTAAAAGCATTATGAAAGCATATAGACACGATCCGTCAGCATATCGCAACCATTTTCTTCGTCAAGTGGGCGGAGAATTACCAGGATTTAAAGGAGCACGAATACAATATGGAGATGGTATTGGTTCAATATTAGGATCATTGGCTCGCAAAGCTATTCCACTGCTTAAGGCAGGGGCTAAAATCGTTGCACCACATCTTAAAAAGGCTGCGAAAGATGTCGCGAAAGATGTTACAGGCCGAGTAGCACAACGTGTGATTGGTGATGTGTTAGGAGGACAAAAGAGAGCGCAACCTGCAAAACCTGTCAGAAGGCGAAAGGCAGCCAAACGGATAACATCAACAAAAAGATATTTTTTAAACATGTCTTTAATTCATAATAATTCTTGTGAATGTAGCCTTTCTCCATTAGAATGGTTTCACGTACGACCAACGCAAACTGCTGTAGAAAAAAGTTATAATGTTGTGAAGAAATCGCTTTCTGATAGTCAATAACCTGCTCTGAATTGAATTAATTGATGCGATTGTTGTGACTGGTCACAGGTCATTGTGACGTATGACCGGTCACGTCATCGCAACCACGTAGGCGACGTCACGGCATCTCGTGAGCCGTAGATCGAAGCTTAAGAATAAAAAAAAAGAGATACGGTACTGAGACGGATAAGACGTGTTTTTATAAATATCTGCTATTTTAGGAGATATTTGTGTTTTGTCCGTGATTGTCCGTCCGTGTCTCAACTATAAAAATCAAATAATCATTTCTGTCACATTGGTGGCAGCGGAAAGTTTTTATTTTGGTTATTTACGGGATTTTGGTGTTAGTAATTCTATTTGAAAAAAAAAAATCGAGTGAAAATTTGTTTCGGGGATATTTTCATTCCTCTTTAAAAATAAAAGTGAAGGGGGAGAAAAAGAAAAGGTCAAACTATGGAATTACGAAGCGGTGGTTTTGTAGGGAGGTATCCTCGTGAAAAACAGGATTCAAATTTGACTGTTTTGGTGTCTGAGGATGAGAGGCAGGTTGAACCGTCCCAGAAAATTTCTGAGGGCGACTCAGGGGTCAAAACAGGAATGGCTGAGGAAGGCTCAGGGGCTCAGGTTAATATTACTGAGAATGACTCAGGGGATGTACTCGTAACATCACCCCCTGTTTTGCAGAGATTTGACGAAGAAAACGATCGGAACTTACCGATTTTGGATGCGAGAGGTCCGCCTCGCAAGAATGTATTGGCCGAAAATATGCCTTATCCACGCGATATGATACTGAGAAGGCATGATAGCGTGGATAAAGCACAGCCATCAGGCATTCCTGATAAATCACAGGTCTTACACGATTCGCAAATTCAAACTCTTCCTGTTGCTACGGTTTGTTTTGAATCGAATGTAGGTCGACCAATCACAGACGACCACACAATTAGTCAACGAAACTTTCAGAATTTCAGGGAAATACCCGGAGAAAGTTATACTCGTTGTAATATCAATTCACAGGAAGCTACTTTGAACACAAACACTGTTTTCAGTGACCTAGAACCTAGAAATTATGAAGAAAACACTAGGCAATTATTGCGAACAAATGAAACTTTTCAAGAACCTTCAAATGAAGGGTATAGACGTTCGGATAAGCCGATGCATTATCGAGAAAGACCCGAAGTACTTGGCTATAATTCGTACGAATCTTCAAATTTTGAAGAACCTTCAAACGAAGGGTGTAGACGATCGGATAAGCCAATGCATTATCGAGAAAGACCCGAAGTACTTGGGTATAATTCCTACGATTTTGGTGCTTCTTCACGAGTGGGAGGTGCCATACCAAGGCAAGAAAAAGACTTGGAGAGGATTTATTTGCAAAATAATCCGTTATATCCGGATTATTTACATGGTTTAAACCATGGAGTACCAACTCGCCTTGAAAATTACCGCAGTCAGCGCGGAAATAGAAAGAGTGTTTGTAGACCATTCCAGGAAAATACTGGCACACCTCAAACATATTTTGAGAACAATCCAGATTATAATCTGGTTCGAGAGAATATTTATTCTAGGAGTCAAAATACGATACCTAGAAATATTGGACGTGAAGTAAGGGATAGAGACCGTTTTGATGATAGAATTCATGGATTGCAGGACATGAATAGAAGCCATGACCAAGAATATTTTCTTGGGTATCAAGACCATGCCAGGAAAAACTTCAAAATCAAGCCACCGACATTTAACGGGAAATATACCGAATGGCCCTACTTTAAAAGACTTTTCAACGAAGCAGCGATTTTAAACCGCTGGGGGAGAACAAGAGAAAAAGTACTACCTTTTGGCAAATTTATTTGATGAGGCTAGAACTTTCGTGATTTCTATGGAAAATCAATTGAGTAATGCTCCTTTTGATTACTTAATGAGAGCTATGGAACAACGATTTGGCGTTGGAGAACAAAGTCAACATTTCCAGTCTTTACTGGACAGTCAGTTATGGAAACCCGGAGATAATCTCCGCACTTATCTCGACGAAGTCAGGAGATTAGTTTCTCTGGCATATTCAGAGGTTCCTGATTATCGCCAACAAGATGCCTTGGTTAGAAAACATTTTATTAATGGACTCCAAGATTTTACTTTAAAGCAAAGACTGCTCATTGATCCACCTGCATCAGCAGAATTAGCTATGAAATATGCTGAGAGGTATGTTGCTGCAAGAACAGCAATACAGACTCAGAAACATTCGATGAGTAGAGACAGGGTACGAATGGTACGTCCCTATGACGAGGAAGATGATGAAGACTCAGATGAAGAACAATTTGATGATATGGTGTGCTACTTTAAGAATAAATTCTTCAAGTCAAAAGATGGAAATACGGGTGAGAAGCAATCCACTAGGAAGTGGGATATAAAGAAAGCGAAATGCTTTCGATGTGGTATAACAGGACACATTAAAAAGGAATGTCCTAATCCATATTTAAACACCCAGGGGTCTCCTTCTGCAGGCAAGGAGGAGACAAGGAAGGAGGAAAAGACAGCGTCCACAAACTGAACGTTATTCCTGGTACGCCTGAGTTAATAGAATCTGACGTGCAGGAGTCGGATTTCGAAGTTCATGAAAATTCTGAGGGAGTACCTGCACTTAAAACACAAAGTGTAGACTCAGACGAAGAAGTAGATGATCTAGTCTCTTCTAGGAAAACTAAAATAACAGAACCTCTTTGTTCTTCAGTGTTTTCACTGAGTCAAAGTAGCATCGAAGTTAAGTTTTCGGATAAAATACAGTGTTTACTACCAGAGGAAGCTGCAGATGCTGACACTCTGAAAATTTGCGATACTGATGTTATACTTCAGTACTGCACACTCGATCCAAGCGCATTAGATAAATGCGACAAGGGAATCTTTCTCGTTGCTAGTATGGGAAGAAATCCTATACCAATGATGATAGACACAGGAGCGGGATGCTGTGTTATGTCTAGGAAAATATATGATTCCTTGCCTAGAGAACACAGGCCTCCGCTTGTAGATCGTAATTGTGGTATACGATCCGTAACAGGAGATTTACGGAAATGCCATGGTATTGCAAGGTGTAACCTTGAAATTGGAGAGAAAAAGATGCCCGTAGACTTTCATGTAGCCGACGTCTGCGATCAGGTTATATTAGGCATGTCTTTTCTCACTGATTTCAGTGTAACTCTGGATACAAAGAGGGGAATTGCTACTGTGTCAGAACAAGAAATTCCTTGTTTGGTACTGAACGGTAAACCTTCTCCAGGTAGAGTTTATATCACTGGCGAATTTGTAGTACCACCAGGGCGAGAGGCAATATTACCTGGACAAATAAAACGAAAGAAAGATGATGGTTCTAACAACTCAACTATTCCCATGTTATTTGAGCCTAAACCATCCTTTTTCAGGGATCATGGTCTTCTTGCTTGCTCAAGTATCTCCATGAATCACAAAGCAGTAGTACCTATAAGAGTTTTCAACCCAACAGAGGATGTTGTGGTTTTAAAATCAGGTAACTGTGGACTGCGTTGTGGATATTTAAAATCAACTACAGTTGTAGCTGAGGTTTTCACTACTTCAGACTTGGTAGCCCAAGTAGGAATAGATTTAAGTCAGTCCTGTGGAGCAGAAATGCCTGAACATCTCACGAAACTCTTTGAGGAATCGTGTGAGACGTTAACAGCGGAAGAAAAGGGATTAGTAAAACAGAAACTGATCCAATACCAGGATGTATTTTCTTCTGGAGAAAATGACCTGGGTAGAACACACTTAGTAGAACATAAGATTGTTACTAAGACTGATCAACCTATTAAACAAAGGCCAAGACCTCTGCCACTTAAACAGAGTGAAGAAGTGGAGAAACAGATACAAATGCTCCTGGAATCAGGAATGATTTCTTTCTCCGACAGTGCCTGGTCAAGCCCTATAGTTTGTGTTAGGAAGAAGGATGGCTCATTGAGAATGTGTTGCGATTATCGCAAGTTAAACGATGTTACCATCAAAGATGCTCACCCAATACCGCCTATTAACCAGTCTATCGATGCCTTAGCTGGAGCTAAGTACTTTTGTTCTTTAGATTTGGTATCAGGTTACCATCAGGTTGGAATGCAAGAGGAATCTAAGCAAAAGACTGCGTTTTGTACTCGCAGTGGACTATACCATTGGAACGTAATGAGTTTTGGGTTGACGAATGCACCCGCAACGTTTCAGCGTATGATGGAACGGGTTTTACAGGGTTTGCATTGACAAGTATGTATGGTTTATCTAGATGATATTCTAGTCTATGGAACTTCAGTCCAGGAAGTCCTGGAAAGATTAGAGATGGTATTCTTACGTCTTAGAGCAGCTGGACTTAAGCTGAAACCCAAGAAGTGTAACTTGTTTAGGAAACAAGTGTTGTATCTTGGTTATATGATAACCAATAAGGGAATTCACACTGATCCTTCTAAGGTAGAAGCAGTAAAGAATTTTCCAAGACCAACTGATGTTCAGAAAGTCAGAAGTTTTCTTGGTTTGACCAATTATTATAGGAAATTCATAGAAAGCTATGCAAAGATAGCTTTTCCTCTTAATCGCTTACTAGATAAAGGAGGCAAGAAACCGTTCAAATGGACAGAAGACTGTCAAAAGGCATTCGAGCTTTTAAAAACAAAGCTTGTCTCTGCTCCGATCTTGGCTCTTCCAAGAGAAGACGGTTCGTATATTATAGACACTGACAGCAGTGCTGAAGGAATAGGAGGTGTCCTGAGTCAAGTTCAGGAGGGAAAACTAGTAGTAATAGCATATTCCTCCAAGGCTTTCAGTAAACCTGAACGAAATTATTGTGTTAGTAGACAGGAATTGTTGGCCATAGTTTACCATGTGCAATTGTGGCGATGCTATGTGTGGGGAAATCATTTTACAGTGAGAACTGATCATGCTTCCTTGCGATACCTGATATCTTTCAAGGATGCTACAGGACAGTTAGCTCGGTGGATAGATTCCTTATCCGAGTATGATTTTGAGATTCAGGCTCGACCTGGTCGGAAAAACGGAAATGCTGACTCATTGAGCAGAATACCTTGTGGAGGTAAACGATGTTTTTGTGATTATTCATGCTCTGACCCAACTTTAGAGGAATTTCATGATCGACCATGTCCTCTGAGGTTGATTGAACAGGTGTCAGAATTTGACGACTGCCTGGAAGATGTGTCTAAAGATTTAGTTTACGCGGTAGAAACCGATTCATTGGATGATGACACTGAAAATGACTCTCAAAAGAAGGAACCAACAGATGATTTTCCTTTTCCTTGGACAAGGGAATCCTTGCGGAAAGCTATTCAATTAGACCAATCGCTAGCTCAAGTTCTCAAATGGCTTGAGAGCAAACAAAAACCTGTCTGGCAGGAAATTTGTCATTTTGGTCGGGAGGTCAAGTCTTATGCAGGACTTTGGAAGAACCTGGTACTCCAGGATGGTGTCATTTTTCGTAAAAACCTGGATCAGCTCAAGGGAACTACCCATCAGTTGGTTATTCCAGAAAAATATAGGTCTCCTTTACTTAAGCACTACCATGAATCGTTGGTAGGAAGTCACTTAGGTGTAGAAAAGACCTACGGAAAGTTAAAAGCTCGGTATTTTTGGCCCGAGATGAGACAATCCGTTGAACTTTGGATGAAAACTTGCATTTCTTGCCAAAAGAAGAAAAGCCCACCAAAATCATTTTTCGCACCATTACAAAAATACGTAATGGGTGTACCTTTTGAGAGAGTTTCCTGCGATGTTATGGGGCCATTGCCGGAGACTAGCAAAGGAAATGTTTATGTACTGGTTGTCTCAGACATGTTTTCTCGCTGGGTCGAAGCATATGCCATGCCAGATCAGAAAACTGAAACCATAGCCAATATTCTGGTTAAAGAATGGATCTCCAGATTTGGCTGTCCTCTAGAACTACACACCGATAGAGGAACACAGTTTGAATCGAATATATTTCGAAGTATCTGTGCATTACTCGGTATAGAAAAATCGTTCACAGTGGCCAGGCATCCTGAGGCAAATGCGATTACTGAACGCTTCAACCACACATTACAGCAAATGCTAGCAACAACCATCCAGGAAAATCCTTGGGAATGGGATAATCTGTTGCCTTTTCTTACTATGGCTTTTCGTAGCTGTAAGTCAAGTGCTACTGGCTTTACACCCAACTTTTTAATTTTTGGGAGGGAAAATACCTTGCCATTAGAAGCATTTGCTCCGGAAACACCGGATAACAACAACTTTAGTCTTCCTGATTACGTAGAATACATTCAGGAAATGTTGAAGAAATCACATAGTGCAGCTATGATTAATTTACAAAAAGCCATTAAGTGTCAGGAACACAACTACCTGAATAGGCTTAAACCTCATCGGTATCACTTAAAAGATGCTGTTTGGTACTGGCGTCCAGTATTCAAGAAGGGTCAATGCCCAAAGTTACTGAGTTTTTGGACTGGTCCTTATTTTGTAGTTCAAATAATCTCAGATGTGGTGTACCGTATACAGAAATCGGCTAAAACTACTTCTTTAGTAGTTCACCACAATCACCTTAAGCCCTGTTTCTTTCGGGAAGATAACCAAGTTCCTTGGTTAGAAGGTTCCATCACTAAATTCGCTGCAAAGGAGCAGGAATTAGATGAAAAGAAAGGACTCTTGGAAGTAGAATTAAATTTAGAGAGGCCAAGCCGAAAATCTGAGCGTCAAAGACGGGCACCAGAGCGATATGGAACCCGAATAATGAATTCTGAGTTATTAGTATAAAGTATTACGTTTAATACTTCCCTAGAGATTTTACTAGGAACAAAGATTTATTATAAAATAAATTCAACTCCCGGGATTAAATAAGCTAAGTTCATTGTCATGAAAATACATATTTCAGTATTAATTAAATGTTGTACCTTTTCGCGAGTAGAGTTAACGCTTTACATGAATTTTGTATGAGAAATGCAATTTTCAGTTAAAAAAAAATATATATATATATATATATTTCCGGGATAAAAGAAACAGTAATGACCGAATCGATATACAAAAAGAGATTTTTAGTATTGATGGAATATTATTATTTTCGGGAACAGTAATGACCGAATCGATATACAAAAAGAGATTTTTAGTATTGATGGAATATTATTATTGTCCGGGATGAAATGATCCCTAAATTTGAAAATACAAAAGTTTCGGCGACTTATAACAAATATCACGTGGCTTGGAAGGATCTATTGATAACAAATAACAAGGGGTGTAACGTTTAGAAATACGATGTTTAGAATTTTAATTTTGCATTAAATTTTAGAAAATTTGTAAATATATAAACTTTTACTATCGAGTAAGAATATGAAAATGTGATTTTACATTTATTTCCATTAAATTTAGTAGGTTTGTTGATATTGTTTGGGTGTGGCGGCCTTACATCCCCGATTTATAAGACGAGTCCACCTGTCAATGACGTCACACATCGAACGCGCCCGAAACCGAAGCGGTCTGTCGAAAAATTTAAGATTTTATTGGAGTGCTTTTTGTTTTCTTACACGATCTTACTAGCAAATTATTGTCAAAATGGCGGATATTAGTGTCAGCTTTAAATGTCGGCACTGCTCATTTCGATGTGTTGATGAAGATGAAATGAACCAACATAATATTCGCAATCACGCAGAAGATTACGCATATTGGTGCGAAACAAAGAAAATACCGCCGTACAAAATCCAGATCTCGGATTTCCGAGGATTGTGGGACTTACGGGGAATGTCCAGGGATGAGATCCTGGCTAAATACATCTCAACGAAGTCCCAATACAGGCCACGTCTTGGCCAGCCAAGGAGAGTAAGAGCTATTGTTGACGCACCCAGGGTTTCAATACTTCCTGCCGGAATGGAAGATGAGCAGGGAGCGACTGGGTATTCCCAGGTACCCATATCCGTGACAATAGAGGGATTGGGGCTGCGAGACAGCAGCACGCAGGTGAGTAGCTCGATAAAGTTACCCAGCGAAAAGCCTGGGAGCGATTTTCGACCAAGTATTTCCAAGAGTGATAGTAGTTTTGCTCAAGTTGTTGCAGAATCAGTCGCAAAAAGCCGAGCAATTGATAGCAAATCTCAACCTGCTTCTAAAAATAGAATAGCTTCTCGAATATTGAAAAATAATCAGAAAGTTGCCCAAAACACCCAGACTTTTTCGGTAGAAAAGCAGCTCCAGGTTGATCACTCCGCCACAAAGGCAAACACCACCATTAGGGTGCCTTCTAAAATGCCCCTCAGTCAAAATTCTGAGAATAAAAGGTCTACGAACAATCACAACTGGAATACAATTTCCATGGTATCCAAACGGACTGCTTCGACTCAGGATTCTGAGAACAAAAGACCTATGAAAAGGTCTAATTTCTGTGAAAAACCACAGGAGATGGGAAAACCTAAGCCCCAGAAAGTTAGCAAAAACACTTGTGAGTTTTGTGACCGTTCTTTCCCTTCTACCAAAGAAGGCAATATGGCTCGGTGGAAGCACATCCGAGGTGCTCATCATCACAAATTGTTGTGCTTAATTTGCAATGCCTGCGGATGCCACTTTGTGGGACCACGGGAATTTCAGGGTCATCTGGGTTACTGTCATGTGGATGAAATTAAAGATAAGACTGCCCCAGGTCCAGACAATTTCGTTCCATCTTCTTTCGTCAAAGTTAAACTTTGTAGTTACACTCTTATTCCTTTTTGCAAGGTCTGTGGGTATGCCAGTTTCATTTTATTTAGCCATCAATTAGGATGTTGGTGTAAGAATCACAGACCAACTCCCGGGGAGCCCTATGACTACGAGGGAATTTTTGACTGGCCCACACCAGAGATTAAGGGTGTTGTTTATAGTCAAGTGACTAAAATCCCAGAAAATTTCATCTGCAAAAAGGTGGGTGAACCATTTGTAGCTCCAGTAGAAAGAAATGTGAGCCCAACGAGCTCATTAGCCTTGGTAAATATCAAGGAGAACGAAACCACAAATAGTGAACCTCTGGATTATGTAGATATCCTCCCTACTGACTTGGAAGATCCCCTAGTCGTGGAGGCATCGGAAACGGCCGAGCCAAAATCCGGAAAAGAGCCGGAAAATTCTTCACCTTTAGCAGCACTTGAAGCTGCTGTTTCAACATTAAATGTGAATTCTGGAAATGAAATCCGTACTCCACTATCGAGCCCGGTTAGGGAATGGGGAGAAACCTCGGATGAGGACAAGAAAGTGAGCCCATTAACTATAGTTAGGCCGTTAGTAGCACATAATCTTAAGAAAAAGAGCAAAAAGGGGAAAAAGAAAGATAAAAAGAAGCGCCATTAACATCATAGTGGTTGGGTTTCAGACGGTGATCGCCATGGCAGACATGGAGAGAATCTTCGATGGGCAAGCAGCTGCTGGCAGTCTCCTCGATGCCCCTATCGAGGGAGACCAGACCCCAACCTTGAAACCACAGTCCTCCACAACCGAGGCAACCCTCGACTGTGGAATGGAGGGGCAGTTCCTCGACGCCGAGGAGGGGGAGCAGACTGTAGCTGTGAGACCACAGGAGGCACCTGTGGAGCCCCCGGCTGATTTAGAATTTCTCGATCCGGCATTGGATGACGTCTTCCCGTGTCGGGATGTCCGGTACAGAAAGAAATAGACACGTTTCTTTTTGGACTTTACCAGATTTTTCTGGAAACACTGGACAATACTGGATTTTCTAGTGTCACGGGCATTCTTGGTTTTCTGGGGAATTTCGTTTTCAGTGTGTTTTGGGGGAAATTTTACCAACGGCGAGTTTTCCTGGGTCTCCTTGTGGGAATTCTTTTCGAGTGATTTTCTAGTAAGCCAGGTGTTCCTGGAATTTTTATTAGTTAACCAGGAGTTCCTGGAGTAGTACAGTTTTACTTTATAGCAAATGTGTTAGAAGAATATAGATTGTTTTGGGGTTAATAAAATAGTTTAGTGGGATGGATTTTAAAATCTGTGATTTTATGTAAATGGGGCCATTTTTGCTGAGTGATTAGTTCAGGGATTTGTTAGGGGGTTGGGTTTAGTTAGTTAGAGTAGTTGGGTTAGTTTTATGTACATACTTAAAAAAATAATAAAATGGGGAGGTTGGCTTGGAACCGTTTACAAGTAGTGTCCGGGACTACGGCCCAGTTATTCATGGGAAGGTTGCTTGGAACCGTTTACAAGTAGTGTCCGGGACTACGGCCCGGTTAGTCATGGGGAGGTTGCTTGGAACCATTAACAGGTAGTGTCCGGGATTACTGCCCGGTTAGTCATGGGGAGGTTGCTTGTAACTATTTACAAGTAGTGTCCGGGACTACGGCCCGGTTAGTCATGGGAAGGTTCGCAGTTATTGTTATGTTATCATAACATTGTTTTGTAGAAACTGGGGGAAATAAAATGGGGAATGTTGTTATTTTAAGGTTTTCTTGCGTTGTTTGTTGCTTAAAAAAAAAAAAAAAAAAAAAAGCTCCGGACCGTCGTCTGTTTGTGCTCAGTAAGTCTGTCTGTAAGCCCGTCCGTCGTATGTTTGTGCTCAGAAAGTCTTTCTGAAAGCCTACCCATTAATTTAAAATCAAATCTAGTTGTTTTAGTCTTTGTCTAAACAAAGGCGCACCGATATCCCCCCTCCTTTTCCTTATTTTGGTTGCCCTCGCGTAAGCCTGTCTGTAAGCCCATCCATCAAATCTAGTTGTTTTTGCCTTTGTCTAAACAAGGGTACACCGATGCCCCCCCTTCCCTGCTTTTGGTTGCGTTCGCGTCGGCCATCTTGGCCAAGCCTCGTTTTCGATTTAATGCATTGTATTGCTTTAGCAGTGTTAGCAACTCCATCAAGCCAACTATATTAGCCAATCAGATTCGTTCTTTGCTACCACGTGGCTCGATATATTGGATTGCTTTAGCAGTGTTACTTGACTCTGACCATGCATTTGTTTTAGTGCAACTATATTAGCCAATCAGGTTCGTTTCTTGCTGTCACGTGATCCACTCTATGGGATTGCTAAGATCTAGTTGTTTCTGCCGTTGTCTAAACAAGGGTACACCGATGTCCCCCCTTTCCTAATTTTGGTTGCGCTCGCGTCCGCCATCTTGGACAGGCCTCGTTTTCGATATAATGCATTGTATTGCTTTAGCAGTGTTAGTAACTCCACCCACTCATCTCTCTATGCATTTTTTTTAGCGCGGTTGCATGATCAAATCAAGCAACCTGTGGCTTGCTACCAGGGGAATCGATGTATTGTATTGCTTTAGCTACGCTGGCTCCGATCGCCCATGCATGTTATTTAGCATTTAAAAAAAATTGATATATCTTTTAGCTCTTGTGGGGTGGAGATTTTAAAAAAAAAGGGCTTTACGCCATTGGGGATATTTTATTAGGTGTCTGTTCGTTCGTCGTAACGGATGTCTGTCTGTCCGTCTTTATTTAAAAAAAAAAAAAGGCTTTACGCCAATGGGGATATTTAATTGGGTGTCTGTTCGTTCGTCGCAACGGACGTCTGTCCGTCCGTCTTTATTTAATTAGTTTAGGTTGCCACCATAGATCCTGGTTGAATATGATGGGAGTTACACAGCCAGCCTTTGTAATGATGACCGGTTCACGCATTATCCGCTATGTGGAGGAGATAGGTGTATTTCCTCTCTTACATTGGCAGCTCCCTGTAATTTTCATCCTAAGTCATCAGTATGGACTGTGTGAGATCAGTTTGGACACGAGGACTGTGGTGTATGCACGCTCGGACCAGAGAATGTGGAGAGTAGGCCGTATGGAACCGGAAAGGCTCTCTCATGTGGGGTGGGTACAATCCCACATAGGCAGTATAACAGTTCATGGACAATATCGCCAGTATTCGCCATCTGCTCGTCAGTATTCCAAGTATTTTACCGCCCATCACTGCGAAGGACTTTGTGTAAGGAGCGCTGGAGTGTAGTTAATACGGACTGGGTACCCGTGTTGTTTGCTTTGGACTTGCTGTAAAGCAGTGCTCGAATTGGTTATTACGACTACCCAATCGTGACGTGATCTTCACCGGCAGTGACCTTCAAGTGACCTCAGGACGACCGGGGGTATAAGGATTCTACCAACTCTACCTACGTCCCAGGCAACTTTTCATAAACTGTGGACATTTTGTATTTTTGTGAATTTTATTATCAGTTAGGGCTTAATTGTTAACGTGGCATGGATGTATCATATCGTATATTATTCATTTCCTTTAGTAATACAGCGGTATTTCAAAATTCCAAACAGTCATCCTTAATTATTTAAATATTTTAATTTAGTCCGCCCTATTTAAAAGGCTTGTTTTCATTCAAGGGACATACACTGCTGTATTGCGTCGTCCATCGGTTCATTTAGGCCATTTTGTGTGTACGTTTCTTGCGTGAGTGTTAGCAAAGGACTGCTTCAGGTACAGGCTGGAGTAGTGCTTCTAACTTAGATTAGATAGGAAGTTTTAATTAAAAAAAAAATAAATAAAGTTAAAAGGCAGAAATTTAAATAACAAATTAGTAATAATGTTTTTGGACATTCAGTTCGACCGTATGAACTCTGTGGATGGTTAAAGTTTGCTTAAAGTTAAAGAGGACATTTTAGAATTGAAGTCTTAAAAGGGTGCATGATGAAATTTTTGATTAAAAATATTTTAGACCTGAGTTTATTCAGGAATCGGACAAGTATTGGATTAAACGCCGAGGATGTCTCAGGGTGCATTTTAGAATTACGCACTGAAAGGGTGCACGATGAAAATTTTTATTAAAGATTAGGCCTGAGTTAATCCAGGGATCGAATCAGTGCTAGATAGAAGACTGAGGATTTCTCAGAAAGCAGTGCGTGCTAAATAAAAAAATAAGCTAAAAATACAGCCAACACCAATAAATAATAAGCATGAGTGCATATGCAGTTTATTTATTAGATATACACATGAAAGATACACACATAAAAGAAATTATTAGATGAGAGCACACTTAGTGTTAAAATAAATAAAAATAAATTAAGGATCACACCAATGCAAATACACACAGGATAAATAAAAGCCAACACCGTTTAAGCGAGTGCATTATATATACAAAGTCCATGAGCTCCGTGGTAGTTTATAATTTGGTTCTATTCTAACATTATCTCAGAATCAGCTGAGTATAATGTCCTCTGACCACCTTAAAGTTCAGGTGTTTCAGTACGAACAAAATTAATCTCAGAATCAGCTGAGTATAATGTCCTCTGACCACCTAAAAGTTAAGGTTTTTCAGTACGAACAAAATTAATCTCAAGATCAGCTGAGTTTATTGTCCTCAGACCACCATGAAGCTTTGTCAACTAGCTAGGTAGGTGCAGAAAAGGTCACTGTACATCAGTGCTTCACATGCAATATCTACAACATAAAGTAGAAAGTGTTAAAAGTAAGCTAAAGTAATTTAAAGTAAGATTTACAGTAAGTAGAAACACCAAAAGTAGGCCAAAGTAATTTGGGATAAGCCTCCGAGACGAATTGGCACGTCGCTACCGGGTATTAAAATAATTGTCAATTTTAAAACTTAAATTGATTGATTATTGTAATTATTTAAGTTTATTTGATTTATTGTATACGCCTACGTCAATCTTAGGGTTAGGTCTTGTCATTGTTATCAATTTTTATCTTTCCTATTTTTGATAAAAAAATGCGATTTCTTATTGTTCATTTAAATTTGGGGACAAATTTTTGAGAAAACGGGGAGTAATGTGAAGAAATCGCTTTCTGATAGTCAATAACCTGCTCTGAATTGAATTAATTGATGCGATTGTTGTGACTGGTCACAGGTCATTGTGACGTATGACCGGTCACGTCATCGCAACCACGTAGGCGACGTCACGGCATCTCGTGAGCCGTAGATCGAAGCTTAAGAATAAAAAAAAGAGATACGGTACTGAGACGGATAAGACGTGTTTTTATAAATATCTGCTATTTTAGGAGATATTTGTGTTTTGTCCGTGATTGTCCGTCCGTGTCTCAACTATAAAAATCAAATAATCATTTCTGTCACAATGTGGACTATCAACCACTCACTACCATTAGAGAGGGCGCTCCTATAGAATTCTACATTCCTGCGAGTACAGAAGAATATCTAGATTTAAAGAACAGCAGACTTCATATTGTATGCGCTATTGTAAAAGCTGATGGAACACCATGCGATGTTGATGATAATGTATCATGTATCAATGATTTGTTTAATGGGTTATGGTCCAATATTGAATTGTTTCTAAATGATCGTTTGGTATCGCATAGTAACAATACCCACGGTTATACCAGTATCATATCCCATCTCATTCATGACTCGGAAGAAAGTCTCAATTCTGAGCGCTCTATGCGTCTCATCTATAAAGATACTGCCGGGTCAATGAATAGTCATGAGGTGAAAAGAGCTAATCATGAAAGATATGTAGCAGGTTTTCATGTAAATGCTGATGGTGGTGAGGTAGCTCTGCAGGCAAATAATGGTTTACATAATCGTTATTTGTATACACGTCAAAGCCGTGAGTTTACGCTTACAGGCGGTTTAAGGGTAGATTTGTTTGAGCAAGATCGCTATCTTCCCAATGGTATTAGTATGAAATTACGTTTACATAGACAAAAAGATGAATATGTATTAATGGCTGCAAATAATGGTTATAAAGTAGAAGTGAGAGATGCGTTTTTAACCATTCGCAAAGTGAGGGTTAGTCCAGGTATTCAGTTAGGACATGCAGATGCATTGATGAAAAGTCCTGCTAAGTTTATTATTACTAGAAAAGAGTGTAAAGTGTTAGCTATTCCAGCTGGATTTCAATCTTTTGTGAAAGATAACATCTTTTTAGGCCAATTACCCAAACGTATTGTCATTGGACTGGTTCATAATGAAGCCTTTGCTGGAACAGTATTGAGAAATCCATACAATTTTGATCATTTTTTTCTGAACTATATGCAACTTTACACGGATGGTGAACCAGTCCTATCCAAACCTCTCAAACTTAATATAAATCGAAGCAAATATCTTGATGCTTTTGAAACGCTTTACAAATCGTTTGATAAATTGAATGGTGAGAAAAGTTCCATTATAAAACGGGAAGATTGGCCTAGAGGTTATGCTTTATTTTCGTTTGACTTAACACCTGATTATGATGGTGATGATCATTATGCCCTTATCAAGCATGGGAATTTGCGACTAGAAATGAATTTTGCTGGTGCCTTGCAAAATACAGTCAATGTTATAGTGTATGCTGAATTTGATAACATTGTTGAAATAAGTGCAAATCGTAGCATTCAATTCGACTATCAGTCATGAACACGAAGCAGATAGAAGCCATCCTATCCCATGATGCTGCGACAAAAGACTTGTTTCAAGGTGTGTTTGCCATGGATCAGTTACCATCTTTACAACGCGGTGCCTATGTCATCAACACAGACGATCATGATGAGCCAGGAGAGCATTGGGTGGCAGTATATTATGACAAAGACCCTGTAGAATATTTTGACTCTTATGGACTTTTACCTATAGACAGTCGTTTGAATAAGTTTTTAAAGTTTAATTTTATGTATAATTCAGTTCCATTACAAACACCGATATCATCTACATGTGGATTTTATTGTGTGTATTATATAATTCAAAGAGCTCGAGGGCATAGTCCTTTTGAAATTATTAATGTATTAAGAAGAAGTGATGGTGATTTTGTAGTCAAAGATTTTGTATATAGACATTATAAACCATTATTTTATTGATGTATATAGATCACTATGTTGTATTAGTTAAGGTGTGGTAAATGTCATTCATAATAGGTAAAGGATTTTGTATATAGACATTATTTTAATCATGGTGTATTAGTTGTGGTAATTGTCAATGTTCATTTATTATGAATAAAAACAAGGCAGTTCTATACAAGTTTTCTTTTTATTGTGTTATACATTATTTTACATTCTTCTTTATTCAAAATATAGCATGAGGAATTAGTTACATTTCAAAACACTTATTTTACAAACCCATTCAATACATCGATAAACAAATGCCATTCATACCAATCTAAAGTAATATATGTATCATAGACATTACATCCACGTTTGTAAATGCTATGAAAACTAGCATAGCACTGTCCATTACCAAACTTCATCATTTTAACATCTTCGTGTTCAGACAGTTTCAGTTCATATTCATGATCATTTATATCAATGTCCATCACCATAACACACATGGGATGTGTCAGCTCAATGGACTTGGTGCCCCGCATGAGTTGCACTCCTTCCTCTTTGAATTCAAGCGCCAGGTTCTTTCCAATCCAATGCTTGTAACAGAGCGTACCATTCCACTGTGTTGAGGGTGATGTAGTCATAGTCTCCTGTAAGCTCGTCATACTGACGAAATCGTACAAACACGTCTAGAGAGTTGTCAGTCACACGCACTTCTAAATCCGCTGAGAGTTTTAGAAGAAAGTCAGGTATCCTCAACTTCTCTAGATGGTCTTTCAACACGGATTGTTCGTCAAGTGATAGAATGATATACTTTCCAAAATGTCTTAACACAATGTCATCATATTCGTTTCTCAGATATGAGAATCCGCGTGTAATTGGTTCATATTCCGATAAAAAGTCTTCCATCTCGTTCAACAGTCAGATCAACTATGAGCTGTCTTCTCTGCAAAGATCTTTTTATGCTCGGATGATGTCAAACAGTGGATGTTGTATAACTTCTAGGAATCGTAAGACTGCGCGCCACTTCTTGATATCAAAGAGGATCAAATCTGTATATGGTGTATCTGGCATAACTCCCTTATAATCTGCTGGATAATCCTGTAAAAGATTTCTACAGATTTCTACACGTATGTTAGAATCATATTCAGCTACCGTCACTTCCACTTTATTTTCAAGTCTACGTTTAAACCCAGGTTCAAGCGGTATGTTTTTAAAGTCTTTCCACACTTCAGGTTTAAACCGATGATAACTTGTCTTAGAATCTAGTATGACTTCATTCCTCTCATTTACAGTAAGGTAAGCACCATTCTTAAACATGTATGCATTCATGATTTTTCACCTTGTTATGCGCTGTCTTCTTGTCTGCGAAGCCTTTTATCCACTTCTTTCACTTGCTTCTTCAGCATTTTCCATTCAGGTATTGTCAGCAAAATACCCTTTTTCGTAGGACGGTTTCTTCCAGTCCCCTCATCTCTCAGGTATTTGCGAATGTTTACCACTCCTTCATTGCTTTGTTTCATAATCCTGATATACTTTCCATTTCCTAGAGAAAGCATTCCATCCCACGACTGTGGTGTTGGTACCGTCGTCGCCGTAGTCTCCACTTTCAATTTCTTGATGGTGGTGGTAGGATTTTTCACTTTTAAGTCTTTCACTGTATCTGCAAGAGTATCCATATCAGTTGCAGATATTTTACGACTTTCACGTTCCATGTTCACGCTTCAATGTTCACACCTCAAATAACTCTTACGTTGGAGGACCTCCCCCTTTTATAACGTTGCTTTGTAATGTCCATGCGCCAAGGTGGAATAGCCATCATTCAGCACGTACCGCTTATCGTCATATGGAGAGAGGGCTACTTTCTTCAACTTCTCCGAAAAAAGCTGGTGGCCATGACTTCGAATAATGTGTCCTGTAGCCATCGTTTGAGTTTGATTGAGCAAACTGTCTCTATACTGTACATGTTGCATACGTCTTTGACAAGCTCGAGTGATGCCTTTGGCCGTATGTTTTTCTTTCCCGCCATACATTAAACTGTACATTTTCGATCTGAGTCCAACAAATTCTTCAATGGGGATGCCCGCCGTCTCATCCTTCATTTTTCCAAGCACTTTTTTGTTCACGTTGGAATGTAGGAAATGATCTGACGGATAGTCACTTGTGTCAAACAGGTCAGCATCTTGTTGCATATCTTTGTAGATATCTTCCGTTTCTATGTCATAACATAGACTGTCGGTGTCGCTGAACAACAACTTGGCATTGGGATACTTGACCATGATGTAATTGTAATGAAAGTCAAACATAAGCACTTTGCTGAGATCGAGAATGGTGCAGCCAACTTGAACGGGCTTATCAAGAAGCAAATCCACTTTGCGTAAATGTACGGCGGTCAAATCTTCGTTGAAAATTTTAAATTTGTGGAAAGAAGGTTTAGCCACGAGTTTCTTGAACCGCTTTTCTTTGTGAACAAGTTCGACATTGATTCGCTTTCTCACATTTTCCATGGTTTTGCCAAACACAGAATTATTCATGAGTTTGAAGAAGTCTTTCTCAAATGGGTTCTGAGCCAATTTTCTCTTTTCCGTGTTCAAGGTAATGTATTTCTCCAACCATTTGCTCTGTTCAAACATAATAGCACGGTGCACTTTGGTAACTTTCAACCCCAGTGAGACGTACTGCTGCTAATTTCCTATAATGAAGTACATATTTCTTCTTGTTGTATAGGTTAGGTATGAGTTTTTCACCAGGTTTACCTTTCATGTTTAGATCTTTCCGCAACTTCTGACTGTACTCGGACAATTCTTCTACTTTGACGCATTTCTGTTCTGGAGCCACTGGGTAGTGATTATGACGATCATGGATTGTATGTGGGTATTCTAAATCCACTTCTAAAATGTATCCAATGTCGTCATCTTCAGTCACATCCATGAAGTCGAGGGATTCAGGCTCGCTCACTCACATAAATCCACGTCGCGGCATGCTTTGCGACATGGCCCAGCCATACAGGTTGTTTGCGTCCAGGTACATCAGGTAGTTGTTTGGCATCTCAGAATTGTAATTTGACACGTAGGGATTATTTGCTTTCGCGTACTTGTGCGTGATCACAGATATTCCTCCACGTAGGCCTTGTTCAACCATTTGGTACATATCAATGTCAGTGATCAATTCCAACTTCACCTTCGTCGCTTTTAGCATAGCATCCCACGACAGTCCTGGCGCTGTATAATAATGGGCAGGATCCAATTCATATGTGTTAAGGCATACTTGACGAAAGTTTTCAAACACGTCAGCCAGCAGCAGCACATCTGATTTTAGGTACAGGTCATGGTATTCACCGAATGTGGTACAGTTGAATGTATTCCACACCTTCTGCGCATGCGCATAATCCTCGTCGCTGATGTCTTGTTCACTGAGCAGACTGTAAAACTTGTCCTTGGACGGCAGTTGTGTTTCAGCAAACTTGGATGACTCATCCACGTAATCATAGGGGTACACCCCCTTTCTCAGCAGTAAATCTTGTTGGTCACTATCGTGAATGTGAGACGTCATGTTGTAGAAATTATCTTTCCCTTCTGCCGCAAGGTTGGATACTATCTTCTGTAGAGAGGTACTCATAAACTGAAAGCTGTCAGTAAATTTCAGATTGCTCATGGTGAATGCAATATATTTCTCAATGGTGTTGGGAATGACCGTAATCGTTTCATTTTTGAATTTCCCAATTTCATCCATGATCAGGTGACTGTCATAGCCTCGCAAATTGTGGAAAAATACAGGAATGATAAAAGAATCTTTATCCCCCTGCTTATCCTTTCTAAGTCGAAATTGTAAGTTGCATTCATTGTGCGCTGCTCCGCGATATTTGCCATTGATATGATCATGATCTCTCACACGATCTGCTCCTAGAGGCTCATGACAAATGTAGCAATCGATGGCATTCTTAAAATTCTCTTGATCCTCATGAGTCATCACCATATCTACCGGCAGCTCTAAACCACGCACAATACGGTCACGCTCGTTGACCATATGGTCTAAAAAGACTTTTACAGCATTGTCTCCTCGATACACAACTGGTGCACGTGTGTCGTACTGGCTTACAACCACATAGGCAAAGCTGTTTGGACGATGATGTTGATACTTGTCTCCTTCATGCTTTTTCGTGAAACATTCAAAGTCGGCATAAATTACAAACGGTGCTCGCTGTTGTTTAGCCACATTCTTAAACTTGATAAAAGGTTCCTTGGGAAATGATAAACGTTGCGCCCCATGCTAAACACACACTTCACGATGCTCATCTAAAAGCTCTTGTCGCATAAACCCGTGAAGACAGTTGAAACAATAAAAAGCTGTACCATCATGCTTTGATCGGTAGGCCATAAATCTGCTGAAATTCTTGATCAAGCAGTAATGCCTTTTCTTACCATTGCTAATCATAAGCAAGTTAATTTCTCTTGCACTGACGTTTCGACTAAGTTGTATTGGAACAACTACATCATGTTCATATCCAAACACGTTGATAGACACATGGTTCTCCTTTTCAAACCTTGGAATGTCTGTAATCGGTGTCGGAAATGTCATGCCTTCCACCTTTAATTCATTCTCAAATGGTGTGTAATGATTCACGCGATGGGAGTTGTCGTTATGAGGGTGGAGGTATGCCAATACAGACCATAAGAAGCACTTGTTGTCATGATTCTGAATGTTTAATACACCCTTCGTATTCTTCACTTTCTTCGGCAGCGGGATAAAACTGTTCGCTTCCAGAGGCGCTAACGTAGCTGTATGTACTTCAATGTATAGTATATTATCCAGAAACCAGCCAGAGCCTTGTCGCTCATGTTCGTCAAACTGGGTAAACAATTCTTTATAGGCTGTTGGTAAGTCCTGATCAATATCCGCTGGATTGTACGCTGCATACGTTGGACTGCTGATAAATGCATTATCCAATTGTTCTATCATGATACCTTCTGCATTTGGTGTCATTTTCTTGAAGCGAGCATGCACTACAATGTACCATTTCATTCCATGTTCTAAAGTTTCCAGCAAATGTGTCTTGATACGGTTCTCTTGCTGTCGCATTTCAAGCAGTAAATCCGTTCCATTGTCGGGCTCAAACCGTTTCTCCTGCGCGTTTTCACCAAGACTAATCCTTCTGCCTTTCCCTACTTGCCCCGTCTTTCGCCTCTTTACAGTTTGTTCTTCCTGAGGTGGAGTGCATGTAGGCACATCAAACACATCCATTGGGGGAAGTATTATATTGCATCCATGACAGAGAACTGAACTCGGAATGAAAATACCATCTTGCTCCATCTTTCGTCTCTTTGCTTCATTCTGTCGATCAAGCTCTTCAATAGCACGTTTCACAACAGTTGTCATCGCATTTTCAGCGCATGTATGCGACTCCAACAATTCCACTGATGGAAATGTTGCATAACACTCATGGCATAAGACTCGTGAGTCTGAACTATCAGCCATTGTTGCTGTCGCATCAATTGCTTGAAGTGAAATGCTTGAAATAGGTTCTCATACATTCCCTTTTATATCACTCAGACTTCGTCAAAGTAACTCAAATTGCAAAATGTCGACAAACCAAAGTTGCCCAGAATGGCCTGAAAGATATAACTATGCTGAATCGTCAAATTGTCTTACCCCTAGGGGGGGTCCTCATCGCTGACAGTCGACCCCTAGGGGGGGTCCTCACCTCTGACAGTCGACCCCGGGGGGGTCCTCACCTCTGACAGTCGACCCCTAGGGGGGTCCTCACCTCTGACAGTCAACCCCTAGGGGGGTCCTCACCTCTGACAGTCGACCCCTAGGGGGGGTCCTCACCTCTGACAGTCGACCCCTAGGGGGAGGGGGGAGGGGGGAGGGGGGGGTGTTCCAGAACTGTCGTTTTCCTACTACTTGTCTTCCTGGAGGTCTTTTTACTATTTTAGTTGCTTCTCTAAGAGCTCTACTTGCTAGTGTCGTTTCAGGTAATCTACAGACGTGTCCAAAGAAATTCCAGCGACGTTTTCTGATTAGAATTGACCACGGTGTTTGGTTTGTCTTTTTATACAGTTCTTCGTTACTAATCCAGTTTCCAGCACTATATTTTATTGATAGTATAGTTCTTAGGAGTTTGCGGTGAAAAATATATATTTCTTGTTCTTGGCATTTAGTGAGACCCCACACTTCACTGTTGTATAAGAAAATTGATTCGATTAATGCGTTGAAGACGCGGATCTTGACATGTAGATTTAGCTTTAAATGTATTTAGATTAATACAGTTTTCAGCTTATTAAAAGCATTATTCGCTAGTGTTTTTCTTCTTTTTATGTCTTCTTCTGTTCCAAGTAAGCTACCCACTAGTTTACAGCTTTTCCACTCTATGCTACCGCCTTTATAAACAGTGTATTTTTCTGTTTTGCTGTCATTTATTTGTAGATTTCTGTTTTTGAGTGATTTTTTAGTTTCGTTTTCAATTTTATTTATTTCACTTTTAAGGGTAGATCCGTAACTTATGTCATCAGCAAATTGTTGATCTAGTAGGAAGTGAAGATTGCTGTAATTGTCAAAACCAAAACCAGGTTGTCTTTTCGTGGAATTGGCTAGGTATGTTAAGAAGAGTATAGCTGAAGCTCCATCTCCTTGTGGTGAGCCAATTGTGCTTGAAAAGAATTTTCCATATACTTTTCCTATTTTTAAGATAAGTTTTATATAACTTAGCAGAATACTAAGCAGGTAAAGTTCATCTAATTCTAATACTACTTTGAGATCATTTATCAGTATATCGCGTTAAATAGTGTCAAAAGCTTTGCTCATGTCTAGCATGAGCAAGTGTATATTGTAATCTTCACTAGTTATCTTTCTCAGTCCATAATTTGAAAGAGAATATGAGTTCTGTCGCACCTCTTCCTGGTCGATATGCAGCTTGTGTATCTGGGATTATATGTGTAAAAAGTCTATCACTAATTCTATGTATAAAACGCTTTAAAGTCCTTGCGCAATTCTTTAAAACCTTTGTGCAAATCAGTATCGGATACCCCACATAAAATATTCAAAATTACGTCAGACAGTGGTATTTTACGTGAAATATTTTGTGGCATTATGCAAGCTATTAGACCATTTGTTAACAAATACCACCTCTAAAGTCCATAGGTGGTGTTCCGATAACAACAAACATATTGATAGACGGGTCGAACCTCACGACGAATTGTTCTCGAACGAGGCTGATGTATCCCAGACAGCAATCGACGACCTACTGCAAATTCCAACTATGGTTGAGTCAGATGCTGAGCCGACCACCGTTGAGCTAAGCAGAGCGCTCGATCGGCTGTCAGGTGGTAAAGCGCTGGTATCGTGTGGAGCTGTTAAAGTGCTGCAAAGAAACTATTAATTCTCCACAATCTACTGCTCAAGTGGATTGAAGAATACAAGAGAAGCCGGCCCAACTCGACCCAAAATTTCAGGCGAATCTGACTCCACCGCGTAGGAGAACCCGGCCCCAAAACGCAGGAGAACCCGACCGCAGCGTGATAAAAATGCGAAACTTTTTTTTTAATTTGTAAACCTAGGTAATAAATGATTCCATGAATTTAATCTTTAAATTTCATTTCTAACCCTCGGCGTAATTTTATTTGGGCCGGGTTCGTTTAGGGAAGGGTTCTCCTGGGGCCGAGTGTGTTTAAGGCGGGTTTCTCCTACTGAAAATGGAGCCGTGTTCTCCAGGCCGTGATTTTGATTTTTTGGGGACCGGGATCTCTGGGACCGCGTTCTCCTTGGGGCTGTGCTCTTCTGATAGCGGAGGGAAAGCTGGGTGCCGCAGGATATGCGTGGTGAAACCATACGCACCTTGTATTAAAACAAAGGCAGCAAATGTGATTGCAACTAACGTAGAGTCATTTCGTTTCTGAGTGCAACTGGCAAACTCTGCGCAAGGATAGTTGTATGAAGGCTAAATAAATTTGCTTACAAAGTCTACCCAAAGCTCAATGCGGTATCCGTTCCCACGGGAGAACAATTTATATAATACTTTTTTTATGCACCTACAAGAGCAGCGCCAAGTTCAACAAAAACCGTTGTAGATAGGATTTGTCGACATGACCAAATCGTTTGATACAGTAAATAGGTCAGGCACAAATCACATTAACTCCCCATATAAAATATCCAGCTTTGTAGCATCAGCATTAATTTCAACAGTAAAACGAAAAGTCATAAAATAGTTAAAAAGCATTAATAAATATAGTGTTAGTTAACTTCTCACTTTAACATTACACGTACAAGTTATTATAATCTCTGTTATTCTTCGTCCATCCATACACCATTAACACAAGTTCGTATTTGAAAGTTAGCAACAGAATCCAAACTGAATTGTGACAGATCACTTGTACAGGTTTATAGCTGGCTTTTAGAAAACAAAATACCTTGCCTATCATAACTTGCTTTTTTAAAATAAAAATGCCTTTTTGTCACGATTTGTGCATCATTACGTCTACTCTTGTAATGTAACCGAATCGTTGCTGGTGCGATGTGTGACAATGATAAATCTATTGCTTCAAATTATTCAGAAATTGTTATTTATGTATGGTTTCATGCTTCAACCTGCTCGACACTCTTAATGTCGGAATTAGAAGTGCTATCAGCCAGAACGTTGTGTCTGATCTTATTTCCGCCAACCAAAAACGATCCGTTTCGGTACATTCGAGCCACCTCCTATTAAAAGTGCATCATTTATTTTTGTACCCATGCATATTTTTATCAATGCATCTTACGATACTGCTATTTTATCGGATTTAAATGTTCTCTTTTATTTCAGCTCTTTTTTGGAGTTTTACCAAAGATTAGAAAACATTTGAAACATCGCGTGCGTGGCTGAATACATTCAAACAATGTCGTTATTTTGTTTTGGTGTTGTGTCATGTATGTATGGGTCAAGGCTTGCACACAAAGAATAACTATCATAAATCAGGGAAAACCAATTTGGTCTGAGATCGTTTGCATCATATCTGCAAACTATTTTTTTCACATGGACTCCTTTCTTCATCAGATAAACTTTTTTATAAGGCTTTGAACGATAGCTTTTGGCGTGTATAGTTCGCCGTTTTTCTTTTTTACTTAAGCGTAGAACTTTTTTTAACAGTACCGACAAATCTTCTAGGGATGTTGCCCAAAAGTCAACCTAGATTTTTTTCTTACCTGACTTTCTTTGATATTGTATATGGCCCTATTCAGTGTTTCGTTTCTTTGACTGTTTTATGGTCTCATTAAACATGGCATTTATTCCGGCATCACTAATTTTGTTCAAATTATCGCTTATGGTTGTGTCATCTTGCGCCTTCACGTTTCTGTTGGACTGGTCAAGTTTTGTCGTGGATTGCTTTCTATAAGTCTCTTTAAGAATTTCTCGAACAATTAATGCAATTGATTTAACTCATAGCATTTATTCATTTATATGTCGTTTGCTATTGTAATGTTTTATGAGTTTTTGAGGATAAGATTTTTCTGATCTTTGGTGTATTTTTTACATTTGGGGCTCGCTTGTTGGGTCAAAGTTTCGTTCTTCCTAAAATTTCTGAATGTTTATGTGTTATTTCTTGTTGAGTACTTATTGAAATTGAAATGAATTGAACTGAATTGAAGACAAATAAAAAAATTTAACATAGAGTGTCCACTGGGCATCCGTAAATTGATATAGGTAGATTGTGATAAAATATACCTAAATGCCAATGAAAAATTAACAATATTCCCTATATTTTAATTAGAAATAAAGTGATAATACCCGCATTTCTTTTTAAAGGTAACGATTTCTCACTTGTAACGATTTCTCACTTGTATCTCAATATCGATAAACTCACTATTATTTTGCGATAGAATATTTTGTTATAAATCAGATGCCCTGTAAAAAATATACCCACAATTCAGTGCGTTACTTCCGCATAGCAACAAAACAACATCATGGCTGATCAAAGTGAAGGGTAATAATTTTTAGATTGTTGTAATTTTGTAATTTTATAGACTAGTTTTTCTTCTTTTAATCTGGGAAGATGTGTAGTTTAGGATTCAAACTTAATTTGGTGCACACATCGACTAGGAATGTATGAAATGCAGGTTATACGATGTTATACAAGTCAGAGCTACTCGGAGCTAAGTCCCAGCGGACCCTTTCTATCTTCCTAGGACAGAAAGGGTCACAGTTCCTTCAATGGAAATATCCATTGATCTCAATTGTTGAGGCTCTGGATCTTTCGGCGCATGTTCAAGGACACCGAGGCTCGAACTGGCAGGCTTTTTCTTTAAAAGCACAGTGAGAAGTACCCCGGCGCATTGTTTTCGACCTCAGCGAAATTTCCAAACTAGAGTAAAGCGTGGTTTTTAACTGTGGATTCACTGTTGTTGTGGGCGATAATGAGGGATTCGATAACCTGATCTCAAGAAAACACATATTTTTCTCAGTAAAAAATTGCTGTCTGACCATAAAACTTGTGCGCCATAATTTATAATTGGGCCATTTATGTGATGTACCCTTTCTAAAATAACGCCGTTGGTACCAGTCGTGCGCCGAGATTTGAAAATTGTCATCAATGACATTTCTTATTGTAGGAACTATGACTCTTGCGGAAAGACCGCAAGAGTCATCTAGGACTAACCGGGACTAAGATTACTGTTGCGGCCTTTTGCAAAAACAGCAAGAATAATGACCCCTTTAATAGAAGTTACAGTTGGTGTCATTCTCACCCACGATTTCATAACAGTTTGTAGTAAGAATTTTTTTCTTGTGGTAAGTATGCATAGACCCCCCCCCCCCCCCCCCCCTAATCGCTCACAACATTGAAAACCAAATCACCGTTCATGCTGCGCAGGCTCAGACTGAAATCTTGTCAGTTTTATGGTAGTAAAAATTAAAGGAAAGAAAAGGAAAGCAACTAAAAATGTTCATTTATCTCAGAAAGTTTCTCAATTTCAGTCGTTTAACTTTTATATGACATTGAAAAATAATTTGAGACATTATGCAAAAGTGTTTATAGCTCATGTCCCACTGCTTTTTATACGTGATTTTGATGTTTTCCCCAATGACTTCTATTCATGTCTTGATTCGAAGGATGGAAACCTGTTTTTTTCTGAGCTCGGAAACGAAACGAGGCCATTATGCATTCATTAACGCCCAGTAATAACAATCTCCATTAAGGTACATTGCAGTAAAGGGGCTGTATACAGATGAAATCACTTAATCTCATGCCGATTAAACGCATAAATCGGTTAACTGCATATTATTCGCAAATTCCAAACCATTTCCAATGCTAACTATTGGAAATGTAACCGGATAATTGCATCCGCTTAATCGCATAAACTGTATAAACGCATAGCGTTTTCACGTTAAAATGAGAAGCACACCGGTTAATTGTATAATTCTGGGTGACTATCCAAACAGTGCCACACTTAAAACAAACTTAGGCAGTGAGCTGCTCCTCGTTTATTTATCTAATGCATTGTCTTCTGTTTGCTTGACCCATTGTGTACATGTACCAACCCCATTCGCGGTTGTTAACAATGAGTCTCGAACTCTTAATCAGCGCACTCTATCAGGTCTCACTAGATAATGACCTTTATCCTTAATCCCCGCATTGCCTTAGCTGACGATAGATAATGGCCTGCACAAGAATATTGATAGTAAATTGTAGTGAACTGTCTGTAACGATATGAATTTATTAAAGCTGTAATAAAAAAAAATTAAATCGTAGAAGGCAATGGTTATTTTTCTTTTCTGTTGGAAAAATGACATGCGGGGATGAGGAGGGCGGGGGTGCACGTCTAATAACTATCGCAAATAAAAAATAGGCACGACAAGAGTACTCCGGATAAAAACATATATCGGATAAACGCATAATAGGGCTTGGCAGATTGGCTATCTTATTAACCGGTTTCGTCTGTAGTTTTCAAAATGCAATGCAGACAAGTTGGCATTCGATATTTTTTGTAATTTTTCCAAAATTTGTCCCGTTTTGTCAAGATATGTGTCTAAAAGTTAAAATCACCGTAGCAAAAATCGTTTTTCATCGTATTCATTCGAACGATTTTTCTTGACAAAAGCTTCTCTGTGTAATTTATGGTAAAAATGTAAAATTGTTGAACGTCTGTTCCAATACGAAACCCTGTAGAAAACAAATAAAATTCGGCTGTCAGATGTTCATAAAAATTGTGAAAAGTCCGCTAAAAGTGCTGTATTTTACTTGTCAAGGATACACACAGTGTAAATCTATTCATGGCTTTATTAATTTTGAGCACTGGCATTTTTACGGATTTGAAGAAATATACATTTCAACTCGTAATTAGTAAGTGCAAAACAACATTTCTTACTGCTCCAAATCTTCATATTTCAGTTGAATTCCTTAATTTTTGCGTTTCAATCATTGAAAAGAATTGATTAAGGAAATGCTTTTTTCATAGAAGCTTTAAAATTAAGCAGTAAAATGATATTTTAAGTTTTTGTTGAGTATCTTATAGATTTTGAGCGAAAATTACGTATTTTAATTGATCATTTACAAGCTGAAACGGATTGATATCCAAAAAGTAAAATAAAAACAATTTTAAAATATATTGAAGACAAATTACCGCATATTGTCCTCTTTTAACAATTATTCACATGCTAAGTTTTACAAAAAATAATGGCAGCTGACATCATGATTTCTACTTTTTGTGCCTTCTTAGCGATGAGGAGCAAAAATTAACTATTCTGTGACTAGATAATATTCTACACTTTATCCAGGTGTATTAAAACCATTCTTTCCTCAAGTTTGAGAGTTTCGTCGAGGTCGAAAGTAATGTGTCGAGATTTTTATCAGTGTGCTTTTTAACAAAAAAGCTGCTGGTTTGAACTTTAGTATCATAGACCATGCACCGAAAGATTCATAGCCTGGAAAATGAGAAAATTGAATCATCCTGAATGAGGCAAAACAGCAAGCAAACAGTATTTGATACTTCAAAATCTGTGAAGTAAAAGTAGATAAGAATACGCGCCTTGTTCTTTTGTTTTTGATTCAACAATGTTGCGCAGTGTTATGATTACAGTAATTTATATATTTTTAAAAATATCTCCTCTATATACATTATATTTGGTACTCTTACGCTATGAACGTAAATAGACTAGGGAATGTTTTAATTGTCAGTCTTACTCATGTCTTCTTTGCAACTAAACATCAGAAATGAAACTTTTCATAAAAGTTTCAAATCACCTCATTGTATTTCTGTTGCATCGGTGCCATTTTGTCATCAGTTGTGGATAGTGCTGTAAGTACATTTCTTCGCATAAACGTATAAACGGAAGGTCTCGTAATCTTTCGTTCTATATATATATATATGCCTTCTTTACAATGATTGTAATCTTTGTTTTATATTTGAAGGAAAGGGAAAAGAGTTCCATTTTATCATCCGCCGCCGTATTCACAAAAGTTAACTGCACAGTTAACTGTACATTGAACAAGAAAGTTTAACTTCTATAGTTAACCGAACAGTTAACTGCACCAGTTGAAGTTTAAAGTTGCTGTTCACGACGTTAAGTGTCAGTTAGATGTACCTAAAACAATAAGTTTAACCGACCGTTTGAGGTGGGTTAACTGTGAGTTATCGCATTAAATTAAGATTAAACACCTTTGGGGAAGGAGTAGCCTATAATCTGTTTTTACGGTCTGTATGGCAGGTACTCAAAAAATAAGATGTTAAAGCAGGCGCTTAGTGTACCAAAATGATTGAGCAGCTTTCGTACGTACACTCATTTTAGTATCTGAAGTGTTGACTGACTATATAGTCAGTCACAGGGCTTGAAATGGAGGAATAGGTAAAGATGGCTAGGTTTACAATGTGTGGCTCGAGGTGTGCGGAGGGAGTTAAGGAGACACTTGGGCTGGTCCAACATCAGAATTTGGCTGCAAAAAGTTGGTCTGTCTTGTGAAGCGATTTACAAGTAAATGGGATGTAAACTCATGGGGAAAAACAGTTCATGGAGGAGATATTTAAAATTCGGTCCAATAGAAGCAGTCAGTGAGGGAGAGAGGATGCGATTGGTTACAGTAGATAATAATTGCTGCCAACAAAATGTTACATTCTGACTCCACTTGACAAAAGTGACTTGTTCGCAACCACATTTTAACCATTCGTTCTCCTGTCCCTCGTACACCGTGGTTCGCGACAGAAAATGGGCTGAGACAGTGGTTTACCATGATAGAATGCATTTTAAGAGTAGTGATTTTCCAGTCTTATTCAGTGTAGATGTGCTAACGCTTACCAGAGGTCTGGTGATAAACATCTCTTACAATTTGGGGATCGGTTGCAAATTTTGGTAGTAATTGTGTAGTCTAGGCATTGCAGAGAATGCTAACTACAAATGCAGCATTCGCATGGCGATACCTGCGACTGGGAAGAAAGTCGGCCAACCAAAAGAGAACACTGGGGCAGAAAGGTGCATTAGAGAGACTATAGTGTCATCAAAATGCAATATTAAAAAAATGTTACATAATAATACCTAAAAGTTTATGAATAAAATACCTGTACAATAGGCCCGTTAAAAGATTTTTATTGACGGGCCCCTAATGAGTGCATATGGTCCACTAGTATCGGACTGGTTCAGTGTAGCAAGAAATCACCAACTCCCTTTTTGTCATGGGTTTGAAGAGCTGTAATATTGATTGTTTAATTGATATTGAACACTTTGTAATACTACGCTGAAATGAGATTGCATTTTGTAAAACTTAAGATTCTACATTTCTGCAAATGGTGGATACATTTAACAGATTATAAAGTAAGAAGTTTGCAGTTTTCTTGAATTTTACTGAGTGTAACGTTTATTATGTCTCCCCGACCAAGGGGAGACATATAGGGCCGATTTCACAACTTAAGTCTAGACCTGATTTGGAGCAAATGCAGTCTAGATCGCGATTAAGACTGGGTGTCTGACCATAGTGAATTTCACAGCCTCGGTCCAGACCACATGTTTTTTTTAATATTGCATTTTGATGACACTATAGTCTCTCTAATGCACCTTTCTGCCCCAGTGTTTTCTTTTGGTTGGCCGACTTTCTTCCCAGTCGCAGGTATCGGCATGCCAGACCATATGTGATCTTCTATGTCTGTATAAACTGACAAAATCTTGTCTAGACTGGGTGTGAAAGCTGGTTTCGGACCAGGTCTAGACTTAAGTTCTGAAATCCGCCCTTAGTGTTTGTACGTTCTGTGTGTGTGTATGTGTGTACGATGTCTGTGTGTGTGTCAGTCTGTTGTGAACAAAGTGTTGTGTGCAAGATATCTCGAGAACGAAACGTCGGATCGAGTTCAAACTTAATCGATTTATTCCTGGGTTAGGTCGGACGGTTCTATCAACTTTTGACGCATGTCACATGATTAGGGCAGGCCTATGACGTCATTAAGAAAAAATCTTCTGTGCGAAATTTTTCAGCCATTGAACATCGGAAAAAGTTGAAACTTGGTGGAATTGTTGCTTGGTTGGTCCGAAAGACTCTATAGATTTTGTTCGCGAGTAGAACGAATGAATGCGGCGTATGGCGTCATCACTTAAAATATGTTTATATTTTGAACAAGATCTTGTGTGCCAAATATCTGGATAACGGAAAGTCCTATCGACTTCAAATTTTATATGAATATTCCTTGGGTCAGTCGGACGGTTCTGTCAAATTTTCACACATGTCACGTGATAAGGGCAGGTGTATGACGTCATCACGTAAAAATCTTGTGTGCGAAATTTCTCAGCTGCTGAACATCGGAGAAAGTTGAAACTTGGTCGGATTGTTTCTTGGTAGGTCCGAAAGACTCTATAGAATTTTTTCGCGAGCAGAACGGACGGATGCGTTGTATGACGTCATCACGTAAAATATGTATATATTATAACAAAGGTCTTGTGTGCAAAATATCTCGATAACGGAAAGTTCTATCGACTGCAAATTTTATATGGATATTCCTTGGGCCAGTCGGACGGTTCTGTCAACATTTCACACATATCACGTGATTAGGGCAGGTGTATGACGTCATCACGTAAAAATCTTGTGTGCAAAATTTCTCAGCTGGTGAACATCGGAGAAAGTTGAAACTTGGTGGGATTGTCAAAAATCCCGACCACCTCCAAGACTCGGATAAAAAGGTATAAAGTAGGACCTGTTTGTCGTGACCCCTTCCAAATTCGGGTAAAAAGACGTACGGTAAAACCTGCGTGTCTTGACGAACTTCCAGACCCGGATAAAAATGTAACGTACAGTAAAACCACTATAGTGACAAACTTCAGATCTGGATAAGAAGGGCCTACAGCTAAACCCGTTTTAGCGAACACCTTCCAGACTCGGATGAAAAAAGACGTCCATTTACACATGTTTTAGTGACTACCATCTATTTGGTTTATTTTGAATTTTTTACAATGAATTAAGGTTATGTTTGCAGAAATGAATATTTTATTTTAGTAATTTAAAAAAAGGATATTTTTGTTTCGGGACGGGGGGGGGGGGGGGGGGGGGGGTCATGGGTTTAGTCGAGGAGACATTTGTTTTAGTTTACAAAAACAAGAAAATAAGTAGGTATCGATTGAAAGTGTATAATATTAGCCTGCACTCCTATGTTTTGTGTGCACTGGCCGCTCAAGTTCAACTACTTCTAGTGACAACAATATACTATATATATATATATATATATATATATATATATATATATATATATATATATATATATGTGTGTGTGTGTGTGTGTGTTACAGGGAAATTAGGGATTTCATGAAATACCTAGTGGATTCGTGTAATAACTTGTTCAATCAATTTCGATGTTTTTATTGAGAATTTTCATGTCTGCAATGTAGTATTTTACCGAAATTAATAGTAGATTTTGAATTAATATACTCAAAGCACTCGATTGCCAAACTCTCATTCATGTAATACTTCAGTACCTGAATTTAGCGGTATTTTTTGTCTTATGTAACTTATGTCATATTTCTCGCCAAATTCTATTATTTTGAATGGTAATATTATAAATTCCAATTCCTTTCTATGTGAAAAGGGATACACAGTTTTGAAGAACCACTAAACAGCCTTCCTGAATGGATAAATTTTCAAAATAGTTTTATAATCTATACACGAATTAACTAGGGATTTCATGAAATCCCTAATTACACAGATTCCCTGTAACAATGAAATTATCAGGCAATTCGTTAACTGCCTGTAGGGGTCAGGCAATTCGTGAATTGACTAAAATTTTCAGGCAGTTCGTGAATTGCCTGAAATTAGGAACCAGTCAGTTCACAAATTGCCTGAAACATGTTTTTAAGAGATGTGTTGAAGAAGTTTTGATGTTTCTTCTATTTATTGCTACATTTCATAGGCAGCTATAAAGCAATAGTTGCATGTACAAGAACTAAACGTTCATATTTACATCATCATACATCACAAACTCCGTTGACAATTATTTTTTATCATAAATTGCATTCACCTGCTGGATATTTGAACTAAAACTTCTCACTTCGTTACCACTCAGTTTCATGATAAAAGAGCACTCCGCTGCTTGTTAATTGCAATTGTAACAAGTAATTAGAAACAAGCTATTATTTAAAATAAGAATATGTCAAGCAAATAAAAAATATTATTATTTTTAGCGCAATTACTTGTTTGCTGTGTTATGATAAATTGTTTAAACGTAACACCTTGAGTGAAAGTGATGTGTCAGAATAGCCTACTCCATTTTGTAGTCGTATATACACGGAATATACGACATTTCAATGTTCGGTCGTATATGCACGGAATATACGACTTTTCAAATTGCCGTCATATATACACGGAATATACGACTTTCAGTGCTCGGTAGTATATACACGGAATATACAACTTTCAATGTTTAGCAGTATATATACATGGAATATGCGACTTTTCAAATTGCGGTCGTATATACACGGAATATACAACTTTTCAAATTTATAACATCACTTTTTTTAATTTGAGGAAGTGAGTATACACATAAGAAAGGTTATAAGACTTATAACGTTTAAAAAATATGAAGAAATCAATTTTTCTAAACTTTATCAGCAAACAAAGTCAAATTGATAGGTTGATTATATACTAATCGGTTTATCGTGTTTGTGGTGTGTAAAATGATGTTAAGTGTAATTTCTAAAAATTATTGCACAAACACTGGATTAAATAATTCTACACTTAAATGATCTTGAAGTAAGCGCCTAACACGTTCTGGACTTTTTTTGCGCTGGTGTCAACATAAACAACGCTAGCAACTCAGTCGTAACTCTCCACGACCCGAACTAGTTCACTTCGTTACCAGTACTTTTACCACTAAACACTACTTTGAAATATATAAAACTTTAACAATTATTTTAATACCAACTTTCTGATATTTCACCAATAACTACATTCAAAACGCTAAAAATTAGCCATTTTCCCCTATTTTTGTGAATAAATTCCTACGCATCTGCCAAGGCAACATGTAAACAACCGCCATTTTCAAATACGAACATTAAATATGCATTTGATTCTTAAAGGTTTTGGGACGTTGTTAAAACCTCCCACAGCTGAAAACGACAATATTATTAAATTTAGTAATTATATTCGTACCATAAAAGGTAATTTGGTAAATTAAACGAGAAATTAAGATAAACATTAGAACCTCAGCTGGTCACGAATCCCAGCTATCACGAATTATCACCCATAATTTTAACTTAAAATTTCCCCCTTAAAACGGTCTTAATTTCTAAAATAAATGTCGTGTAATATTTTTCAAAACCCATTTTAGTTATTCCCGGCATATGAAATACAAAAAAACGTATTTAAAAATCCTAAAATGGAATTTAAAATAGTTTATAATTACTTCTGGTTTTCACAGAACCGCGAAAACACACGTTTTAAATAGCCGTTTAATCGTAAAAATACTGTTTATATGCCTAAAAATTTAATAAATACCAAAACTACAAAGCATGATGTGCCTGAATTATAAACAAAATCATTTTTTTAAATAGTTTTCTACAAGTTTCATGAGTTTTGAACATGGCTTTCCCAGTCAAAATGGTAAAATTTTAACGTTCGAGTAAAAGTCTCGATGGGACTTGAACCCCAGACCAAACGATTTGAAGTCCCACTCTCTATCAACCACGCCACTGGACCAGTTGCACGACTGAGACCCGTCATTGTAATACACCTAAAAAATCAATATTTCAGTCCTGGACGAAATTCACATTATATTGCGTCCTTACCACAACCGCAATTTGGAAAGTCGTATATTCCTTGTATATACGACTGAACATTGAAAGTCGTATATTCCTTGTATATACGACTGAACATTGAAAGTCGTATATTCCTTGTATATACGACTGAACATTGAAAGTCGTATATTCCTTGTATATACGACTGAACATTGAAAGTCGTATATTCCTTGTATATACGACTGAACATTGAAAGTCGTATATTCCTTGTATATACGACTGAACATTGAAAGTCGTATATTCCTTGTATATACGACTGAACATTGAAAGTCGTATATTCCTTGTATATACGACTGAACATTGAAAGTCGTTTATTCCTTGTACATATACGACTGAACATTGAAAGTCGTATATTCCGTGTATATAAGACCACTAAATAAAGTAGAAAAATTTTACACATCACTTTCACTTACGGTTTTACGTTTATATAATTTACTATAACGCCAGTTACTAATTGCCAATAAGCAATTGCTCTGAAAAGAAACAGGGTTTCTTATTTACTTGACATATTCTTATCTTAAATAATAGCTTGTTTAGAGTTTATCTTTACATTAAAAGTAAATCAAAGAATCAGTTTGCATGCATTTTACCACGTTGCACAATAGCACTGCACTCCGATGTCCGTTAATTGCAGTTGTATCAAGTAAAAATCATAACACCATACTTAAATAGCGGTTACATCAATTTATAATTACAATTCTAAACCGTTAACTCCCACAACAGATTGGATTGTATTTAATCTTTTGTGGGATTAGTTTTATTTGGGTTTAATTAAATACTTCAATTTTCTTGCAATTCACCCGGTTGGAAATAACAGGCCCCGTTAAAATCTTTAATTTTAAATTCATCACAAGAAATTAAATTGCAATTTTTAGACCTGCTTTCAAATAACGACGGAATTTACTTGCTACTTTTATAGTATAAGACCTTAACCCCGGAGTAACTTGGAAGGAAAGTGATAGGCTACTTAATTGATTCCCTACTCCGGTGAGAAACATTATTGGCCATTGACCTATTCCGGAAATTGGAGCCCATAGGACAATGTTTTACTCTGGCCACAATTGCAATTATGAAACATGGTCAGGTAAGACACGTATACTAAGACCCCTTGTTATATTTCCCCAAGTACATGCCTTAATTGCAATTATTTCGATTATAAAGAAAGAAATTAACAAATTTGGCTCTGTTAAACAGTTAATATTTTGATGCACAAATTGCCTGAAACATCTTTAGGCAATTTGTGAACAAGGAACTTTTAAATTTCAGGCAATTCACGAACTGCCTGAAAATTTTAGTCAATTCACGAATTGTCTGACTCCTACAGGGAGTTCATGAATTGCCTGAAAATTTCAATAAACACCAGATTATTGCTGGTGTTTATTGAAAACAGGTTTCAGACAGCTCTTACTGAAATTTACTCTTAAAAACGATTCTCAAAAAGACATGAAGTCATGGTTTGTTCAACCAGGTTAAAAGAAAACTAGCCTCATGTGAAGTTGAGGGTAAATACGGAACTTTGTTGGAAGTGGCAAAAAAGCCAATTGAAAAGTGACGGCCGAATTCGATGTTCCGATTAGCATATTTTCGATATGGATTAATAATAAACTGAAAATCAAAGACGGATATTTTAACGGTAATTTTGAACCACCTCGTAAACATAAATTGGATATCAGCATTGTTAAAAATAGTTATATACATCCATATGTGTAAATAAGCGCAGCATAAGTATACTGAAAATAATTGTCAATACACAAGATACGTGTGTAACATTTTTTCTGTTATCCTAAAGGAGGACATTACGAAATATGTAGTTGGCCATTTTAAAAATTCTATAACTCGCACACATTCAATAAATGGAAGTTTTTTCTGGGCCCAAGCATTTTGCCGAATATTAATTACTATATTTAAGTTATGTGAGCCTGTGAATTAATATTTTAGTGCATTTTTGCTGTTATCTCAGATGACGAGATGGTCGATTTTTCTGTAGTTCGGATATAGTTTTGATATTTATTTGCATTTTTATGGATTTCTTGGTTGTTAATATTCGTCGATAGGATGAAATGCTTCGCCTTACATCTTCAAAACACACATAGATATGTTTCGGAATATAATGGTTAAGACGGGCCAACAGACATATTTCTAGTTTCCCTCATACAACTGAACCATGTTTTCGGTAGTTTTGTAATGCAGTTATTTATTACCTATATGCTCCTTTCAACAATTTGTAACCTTCTCAAACAGGCAATGCTCAAGGAAAAATAGGTATGGAAGTAGATCTATTTGGTTATGTTGCCTAGGTTTTCTTTCAGTCCTGCTTGCATGAAAATGAATATCATGCTTTACTCAACTTGCAGAATAAGTTATTTTTCAGACAAAGTATCTTTTATTTTTTTTTACTTCAATGTTCATTTCAGGACTGTGAACACGCTTGCTGGCCGAGATTAGAGTTTCAAAAGTTTCATAGAGAAATAAGCACACGTTAATGTAACAGACGTAACTACTACTGAGCGGAGGCCAGAAATCCTGTCATGTCTGAAAAACAACACTAAACGATTTCTGTACAATAAAACACGATGGTGCTACGCCTGTGTTTCTTGTACTATAGTGAAATTGGTCCTCCGTATGGTATCCATTGGGTCATGTTTACAAAAGGTACAAAAACTATTTTGTAAACACATTTAAATGATTCAAAACACAGTATCGGTGCTAGTTGGCGTCTGTTCTTTGTTTTTATGGTGGCACTGTAGGTCAGTCGCGCTCAAAATTGAAAAAAAAAAGAAAAACACACTGAATTAAAGGCTACATCTTTTGAGCACAGGTGGCCTCTGGCCACATGTGTTATACCCATCGTATGGGGCTTCTGTCGTCTGTCCATGCATTCGGCTGTTCGTCCATCCGTCTGTAAACTTTTGTTTTTGACTACTCTTCTTTCAGTTTTCATCGGATCACAGTAAAATGTGGAAATATGGCCCACCCAGGGGCATAATGCCCGTTATGTTATTTTCGTAATTCGCCAGTTTTTACCAATTTCGCGAGTTCATCACGATATTTGCGAAAAAAGCCTATTCTTCGTACAAATTTTGTTTATTGTGCTTGGAATTTTGCAAGAAGGTAGTTTGGATCAGGGTTGAAAAGTATCAGAGCCAATTTCTGATTTGGCAAATTGGCTAAATTCCAAAGTTCGCTAAGTCTTCGCCATAAATAATTTTTTTGTATAATTTTTCTATTCTCTTTGAAATTTTTAACACTGGTGCCTCCATTGTATCTGAGTGAAATTCTGTCTTTTTTTCTTTTGGCGGTTCGCCAAAAATTAGGCCAAATTTTTGCGCATTTTTCAGTATTTTGAGCTTTGCGTTTTTGATGGATTGGGAGCTGTGGATTGAGTTAAAAGTTGCACGCGGATATATAAAATTAGATTTTAACAAGGCAAGCCATTTGCTTAAAGCAGTCACGTGGTACATGACTGCCTGAACAAACACAATATAGATACCTTAAAGCAATAAAGATGGCCGCGAGAGAGAGAGAGAGAGAGAGAGAGAGAGAGAGAGAGAGAGAGAGAGAGCTGTCATGCTTATAGCAATGTGATGCATGCGGAATCAGTACACTTCTCTGTTTGCTTGTCTGTCTTGCATAACAGCATGGCATAAGCTTCTGCTTGAAACACTTCCTGTTCCTGTTTGCCTGATGTGAAGTTTTACTGTGTGCAAAAAAATCGGGATCTTTCAATATATTATTCTGGTTTTAGTCATTTAAAGAGTGAAGTTTAACATACCAGCTGAGATGCTGTAAATGTTTCGATTTCCAGTGTATTTTGATCGTATATACTTGGAAGATACTCCAAATACGGAGTATTGAGGATTTTTGTGAATATTTTTATTGACAAATTTGTTGAATCATGAACATGTGTTAATTACGTCCGTGTTTATGTATTTATTTATTTTTTGCAAAGTGCCCAGGATTAATAAGTTGCCGGGATTAAGCATTCAATTACTGTTGTAGCACTGCGGTGACGGGCCATGGCAGTGACCAAATTTACATCTTTAGATACATCCATTCTATTTTTTAACAGACGCGGTGTACAAGATGTCGTGGGTGACGTCACAGTTAAAGCCTTGCAAGAGGTATGTTTATTTATTTAATTATTGCCAGTATGCGTACAAAGGAAACAGTAGTAGTTTGGTTGGTAGTTACGCCCGGTAGCTACGCACCGATCTTCAGTGAAAGTGTGTATTTGACATCGTCATAACAGCATAACTACGCAACAGAAAGCATTGCAGAGGAGTGGACAAAATATATAATATAATATATTTGTACCAAACTATTATGAAATAAAAATAGAACCATACTCTCGTTTGGACTGATGCGAAAACCCTACCGCAGCCTGCAAGACTGGTAGGAAGTTTGAAACGTCTGAAAGGCTCGTGCTACCAGTGCTACCTTCTCTTCTTGAGGCTAATGCCTATTCTGACACCACAGTCTGGCTGTTCAATACCCAGCGTGGTGTTATAGGTCACTCCACTGTATTTACAAAAGTTAAAGCATTTGTTTAACCCATAACTGAATCCAAAAAGATAATTGACGAAAGTTAACTTCGGGTTAACTTATTGGGATAAACCAATAACGTTAACGTTTATTCATAGACATTTGTTAAAATAATTGCAGTATTGTGTGGGTGCTGCGACACCTAGCGATGCGTAAACTGTAGGGGTGCCGATATTAACCGGTACGGCGACATATCGCGATATTTTTTCGCGATACGATATTCGCGATATAAATTTACAAATACCGGTTTTTCCGATTTGTGTTGTTTTGTTTTTACTGTTTCTGTTGTAAGTCTTACATTTGCAATGGTTTCGAGTACATAGTATATTGACATTACAATAGGATAAGTAAATAACATTGTGTTCAAATAAGGATAAGTACCGTAATTTCCCGTGTATATTGCGCTCTCAAGTAGATTGCGCAACATCAGTTTGAGCCTCAAAATTGAAAAATTTCTATATTCCTTTGTCTATTGCGCACCCCCAAATGGAGACTCATCAGCCTCAACATTTTTTACCAGTTATGAAGCGTCCTTTCGATTACTCAAATCAACCAAACAGTGCTATTGTTTTACATTGCTACACTATTACTGACAAATTATGTTAACTGCATAGCTGTCGATGGCTCAAGCTGCACCCTCTTCCCCTTTTGTAATCGGCTTAATAAGCAACAAGCTACAAGTCAATACTCACTCCGACGTCTCAACAACCCTTTTTTTACAAACCAACCGCCGTAAAAATAACACTTTAAACAGCGCATCTCTTAACACAATAGATTATATTTCTCAATGAGGTTCTAGACTGAGCAGTTTATAGTATTTACCAGTTTACCACACGTTACACTTTGACATGACATGACATCAATAAAATATTTGAGGTAAAAAAATTTTATTTCAATTAACTCGTGTATGTTGCGCACCCCTAACTTTTGGCCAAGCATTGCCAAATGTATATCAAGTATTCTGGGGGTACTTCTAATCCCCAAAATCATATGAGAAGGCATCACTCCAGGCACAGTGGACATGCTCATCTTTCTTAAGAAAAACATGTGATGTGTTATAAGAACAGCTTTGTTTAGAGACGTTAAGCACAGCTAATTCTCAGATCTAGTTTTGACCTACTTGATAAGTTACAATGTTCTGAAAACAATTACGGTGTCTGGAGAATAATTTTGTTTAGCGGCGTTTTCTACCATATAAAATTAGCGGTTTATTATGTTTATGAATGGTGGTTTACAGTAAATATTAGACACCGAATACTTTAAATGTGGTCATGCTTTACCGCAAGACAGAGTTTTAGTTTTCTAATGTAAGTACATTCTGCTTGTAAACCGTTTAAAGTCGAGACATAAGAATAAGTTTGAATACCTTTCATGGGCGACTGCTTAATACTACGATCTTGCTAAAAAAACTTGCATACATGCACAGCAAAATTTGCGTGATAATCACACAGAAATTAGTTAGATTGAGAGCTAAACTAAGCTGTGTCACTTAGCCTTCGATTTTTTTACTCAAGGCTGTTGTAAAAGTTTCGAATAAAAGTTTCGAATAAATGCCTGCAAAAATCAAATAAGTTTCCTTTTTTATCACATGAAAATATCGCGATATATCGCGATATGAAATGCATATCGCGATACGTATTGCAATATAAAATTTTTCGCGATACGCATCCCTAGTAAACTGTGTGTCTGCAAAAAGTTGCTGAAAGGTTTTTGGTGTAAATGTGTGAGTAGTTGATGTGACGTACAATGTTATGGAATGCCGTTTTAACATTTTATGCTTATTTTTGATATCAAGATATAATTGATGTAGATCTCAATAATTTATATTTTGCTATCAATAATTGAAGTTTAGATGGCAAAAATTTATTTTTGAGATCAAAAAATCAATTTTACAAACTTAAAAAATCTGAAGGGAGACACATATTTACATCAAGTATAACGAATCGCCAAATAAATTATTGGAGATGAAAATCTGAATTATTGATATCAATAATAACAACACAATTGTTGATCTCAAAAATTGCTTCTTTTTTGTACAGTAAAAAATTTAAAGAAAGATTCTGTATACAAGGACTAGACATTATTTATTTACAGATATGTGTTTCTGAATTTTTTATTTAAAAAATAGATTGATATTTTGATATCAAAAATCAATTTTTGAGATCAAAAAATTGTTTGCAGATTTCAAAATACAAATTAAAAAAGTATCCGTCTGAAATAATGATATCTGAAATAAATTCTTGATATCAATAAAAAGAAAATAAATTATTGAGCTCAAAATTGATATTTTGCTCTCAAATATTTCATTTTTGTTATCAAGAATTGAATTTTTGATCTCAGAAAATCAATTTTAGATATCATTAAATCATTTTTGATATCAATAAATATTTCTTGATATCTCTAAATATTTATTGATATCAAAAATTATTTTTTGAGATTAAGAATACAGTTCGAGATATCAAAAATACAATTACAGATAGCAAAAATTAATTCTTGATATCAAAATATTGATTTTTTGAGATCAAAAATTAATTCTTAATATCAAAAAATCAATTTTTGAGATCAAAAATTAATTCTTGATATCAAAAATTCCCTAATAAATGTGAAAACGGCATTCCATACAATGTCTTCCTTTTCAATACTAATAATAAAAAAAAAATAACGTTAACCCTGCCCCTGGGTTGATTAAAGCAGGTTCCTAACAATGTCTGGAGTTATTTAATTAGTGTTCCTTTTTCTTTCCTTTAAGCAATTAGCAAAAACCAGCAAAGAAAACAAATAAAACACTCAAACACACACACACACTCGCGCGCGCGCACACACACAGACAAAACCACAACAACGAACAGCGCTCCCTACTCTCAATCAATACAAACATTTTACTGTCCAGTTACCACTCATGCTGTGATTGTGACGACAATATGCTACAAAAAGAACGTAAATTTAGACCCGCAATGAATAGACTCATCGTAAATCATTTTGCATACGTTTTGTCTGAAGTCTGCTTTGCGGTTCTCGTAATATCAACCAAGTCCCTCCCACCCCCACCCCCTCAGACCAGATGGTTCGCATGAAATGATCAAGATAGGTCAGTCAACATTGATAGTCTTTAGTTTTAACTTTCCAAGTCCCAAATAAAAATGTGTTGCGAAATGAAAATAAAGAAAATTCAATTATTTTTCCCTTTCGGGAAAACATAGGATAACTTTTGAAACCACAGGATAACTTTCGTGTAGACTGCGGCATGTGGTTAGCTTCCTAAAGTGACGATAAATATGCAGCCTGCATAGTGCCTGCTGTGACGCTGCCGGGTCTGGCTGTTCGAGTCACAGATCATGCTGTGACATCACAGGTCATAGGTGTTCAATATTCACAGTGGCAGGGTTCAAACTTAAGACTTTTGACGTGGTGACGATTTTCGCCACCAGCTTTTTGTTCTGGTGGCGAAATTGAGTTGACCCGTGGAACAACAAGTCAAATAAGCGCTCCACTGTTTATTATCAATAAACCGGTATTAATGTTACCAACTTGACAGACCGCCTATATGCCTATTAATAATGTTATTTATGAAAAGAAAATTGTTTAAAATTTTTAACTGTTTAAATGTTTTCCTCAGATTTTCTGGTGGCAAAATTTCGCTACCAAGATTTTTTTCTGTGGGCGAAATGTCAAAACTTGGTGGCAAATCGCCACCGCGCCACCGCTAATTTCGAGCCCTGAGTGGCGTCACAGGTTCTAGTTTCTTATGGCCTACTGTGACATAACAACTCACAAATGATATCAGTAATTAAACGCTACCTTATACATGACTTGAAAATTATGGTACGAAAATTAGTTTCGAGCTTCAATGTTATAAATAACACTAAATAGTAAACGCTAAATAACACTGAATATGTAAACACTAACCTCGCTGAAGAGTAAGCAAATTCCTGCATTCTTGATTGCTCCATCTGGAACGCTATCACCTTGACGTGGTTCTGTTTTTGTTAATCAGACGCTACAGTCTGGCTATGTCATTAATATATGGGTAATTGCAGTATTTTTTTTTTCAGTTTGACACGGGTGACATGACTCAGGATGGTATGTATGAGGGGATTTGCCACTTTTAGCTACTAAAATTTAACCTTAATACTAAATCATTTCCATTTTTCGAGTTAAGTTTTTTGCCGTTCTAAAACTTGAAGTGAAATGACATCTTGTGTATTAACCCTGTATCCCTGTAACATTTTAGATAGATAAGTTAATAACCGTTTAGATGTAAGTCGACAGTTGCGTGGGTGTAAAGGTGGAGTTTATGGTAAGAAGACATGCCCCTTTCTTTTGCAAGTAGCCCCGGGGTCTCGTTCTACACGGGCCGTCTCGAGGTCCCAGCCTGCGTCCCGCGGCGGGAGTCGACCTTCTTCGGCTAGATCCGGAGATGAAATAGCATCGCGCCGTGGCAGTCGACCTGCTTCCGGCCGGACCGCTGATAGACCTCTCTCCGGGCAAGCAGCCGTAGAAGCCGATTTAACTATAACAGGCAGGAGTCGTGGCAGCGCAGCGGGGTCGAGGGACCGGCCGGGCTTAGCTAAAGACCGGCCTCCGTCGGGAAGGAGATCGACGGCCTCTAAAACAAGCAAAGCTAGCACGCCGGCAGGCAGCAGAACCGCCACACCTGTAGCAGCAAAAGAAGACTCACTCACGTCTTCGGAAGAGATTCGGGAAGAGGGGAAAAAACTATCCAAAATCGGGTCACCGGCAGTGTCTAGGGATGGGTCCGGAAGGCCCCGATCGGTCGCTCGGCGACTGTCGGGAGAACGCCCCGATTCATCAAGACAGCGCTCACGCCAAGCTTCAGCTCAAGGTTCCTGCCTTTGCTCTTCACCGTTTTGACTGTGTATGTAGGGGGGCTGTGCATATATTAAAATGTTTAGTGAATAACAGCTTACTTAAGCCCACGCGAACTGCTTGTTCATATGTGTTTTGACTGGGGCCGTGAATATTCAACTAATTAACTAAAATAACCCATTTGGGTATGTTAAACCTGTGATGATTCGCCGTGTTTGCATGAGAGCGTTGTTATCTTATCGGAAATACACTTGTAAACTAGTACACTTGTAAAACTAATTTTGTGCGTGCCGAGATTTTTTTATGTTTACAACTGACACTAACACTGACACATGAGTGGATGCGTGACCTTGTAGGTCAAACTTCTGCTGCAGCACAAGAAAATGAAGCAGACCAAGGTGAAATGGATACATCACAACAAGAAACGGAATTCGCAGAAAGCTTCGACAGTGATGGTCGGTTTTTTTTCACTCACATTTGTTCTTTGGTGTTTAGTGTGTGTTTGATGTACATTGTTTTCATGCTGAGTATATCAAGTGAGTTATGACACATTTTATTAGTTCGAGTGCATTTGCATTTTTTGTGGACTACTGAAGTATTACTAAACAATTATTGCAGACAGCAAGCCAGATCAAACTTTCAACATCCGGTGAGGTCAGTTGTGATAAACAGCAAAATATGGTGCAAGTGTATACATCTTTGTAAAATATTTTCAAACTATTGTCCGAAAGCATCTATTATCTGTTTTTTGTTTATGACGGTCACTTGCACATGAACGCCGCATTGATTGAATGTCGTTCTCTTTTCCTCCAAAAATTATCGGAGTCGGGGACTATAATACCTATAAATGATATGGCATGCCCTGGATAGACGCCGACTTGAGGTGCAATGGTAAAGAAGAAAAATGCTGGTTGCCGGAACGACATCTTATGTATTATGTGCCAAAAAAATGCAAAACAGTTTTACGCGACAGAACGGGTCTCTGGTCGGTTTCTGTCGGACATTGGTTTACAGTTTTCACCCCCACCCCCAAACCCGTCTTGTAACATTTTGAATAAAAACATCACTCCTGTCACTGCGTGGAGACTTTGGCCTCTTCATCTCTTGCACTTATGTTCTTGATAAGTGCTCCAAAAATACTGAAAGGGCAAGGATACCAGGCAGCAAAGGTGTTGCAACTGCCATAAATTACATAAATAGAAGAAAAATCCTCTGTTTATTTAAATGTTAAAATTCACTTTGATAATGGCATCTGATATGATTGTATGAGTTTATGATTGCTGTTTTCAACAGGCCAGTGGGCGAATCAGCCTGGGGAAGAAGGGGGCGTGGAGCCCTCCCAGGGGCTGCACGTGACGGACCTGGCACCAGGTGGTGGCGGCGGTGGGGATCCGGAGGGCTTTGACGACGATGACGATGGCGAGGAAGACATTGGCGAGGAGGAAGAGGAGGGCGAGACAGAGGAGAGCGAGGGCGAGAACGAGATGGTCGTCCTTGACCCTGATCACGTGAGAGTTCTTTCCAAACAGCATCAAATTAAACTTTAGCTTTGCTATTTGCTGGCATCGGAAATGCAATGTAAGAAGCAGGGCAAATACTGCGTGAAATCAAAGTAAGATAAAAAGGATGTATTGGTTAAACGCGGGCAGCAAAACAGAGCCTTGTTTCCAATTCACAGGTTTGCAATTGCGATTTTTCGAGACAACTCACCATAAGCGCGACTCGTCTTCAGGCAAATGAGCAAAAAGTATAGAAGATAAAAAAAAAGTAAAAAAAGAGAGTGTATTCTCATGTGCTGCTTGTGTGTTACAGCCGCTGATGAAAAGATTCCAGAAAACGCTCAAGGACCACTTGGTAAAGCAGCAGGAAAAAGTCAGTCTCGCTCTTATTGAGCTGGTAAGTATTGTGTAAGTTATTTTTTAGACCAGCCAACTTTCGTCTGTGGGTTTTTCTCATCGCTTGTAGGGTATCCGACGTCCGTTGTCCGGTGTGTTTGTATGTGCAAACAGTTTTCAAAATATTTATTTCTACATTTCTGGTCCGATTGTGTTGAAATTTGACAGGCATGTTCTCCAGGTACTCCTCCATCCAGCTTGTTTAGCGATTTGGGCATAATTGGTCTAAATATTGGCCAAAAACGGTCAAAGTTCAGAAAACAAAAAAAAAAATTTTTCTTCGTGCAAATCGGGTGTCTTGCCCGTACAGTACATCTTGCCCTCTGTACAGCCCTCCCCCCGCCCCCCCCCCCTCCCCCGCGGGGGAAAGTTATGCAGGAGGGGGAGATAAGATAGCCTATTACACTCGTCCGATCACCTTGAATTTTGAAAAAATGTTCCCCAGCAGTTTCTTCACCAGGCAGTTTGGTTTAGTGATGTCTACAAAGCTAGACGCTCCCATTTTGTGAATGGTGTTGGTGTAGGGATGGCTCGCTTAAGAAGTGAGGGGACCTGGGTTCAAGCCCTACCCAGAACAAAATTTTTTCGCCGTCTCCCTTGCCAGGTTTTGCAGGCTATACTTAAGTAATTTCTTCGCTTTCATGGCTCGGTACAGTTAATTGTTACAGGCCTGTACCTTTCGGAATCTTTTTGCCTTTCAAAACAGCAAGAGGCGGTGAAGAATAAGAAAGGCGAGCGCGAGACTATCGGTGTGGAGCTGTACGGCATACAGCAGGAGCTAGCGCGCCATCAGATGCTGTTAGAGAATCACCACGATTCGTTCTCCAAGCTATCCCAAGAAAGAACCGGCCTTCAAACACGACTCAGTGATGTCAGAAAACAGTACAAAGACAAGCAGTTCACGGTCTCAGACGAGAGGAAGAAAGGTGGCATTAAGACAATATGCAAATATGCAATACATGTTTAAGTTAATTTTATTTTTCATTTATTTTATTGTTAATTGATTCATTTAATATTTGATTAAATAATTTATTTATTTGAATATTTCATTTATCATATTAATTTATTATTTTCTATTCCTTTTTGCAGGAGCCGAATTACAAGCGGAAGTGGAGAACTTGGCTCTGCGACTTTTCTACATGGAGAGTGCCAAGGAAGACGTTAGGTCGGACATTGCCGTGATGAAGCGAGCGGCGGAAAAAGCCGAAACTGAAGTGACAAAGAGCGAAACTGAGAAGCAAAAACAGGTTTGCATATTGCTGGTGTTGGGTGCACGATAGCCCCCCACATACAAAAAAGCCACACCGGGCTTATTTGCACGCATACAGTGTGTTTAAATAAGCCCCCCTGTTCATTCAGTCCCCCCCCCCCCCCCTCCTACTTTACACATCATTTTTCGTTCTCGGTCAGCCTGCTAGAAATTATGGGTTATTTTGTTCTACGCGCGTGTTTTTAACCTGTGTTTGGTTAAAGACAAAGAACAGAACAGAGAACATTTATTTAAAAAAATGTTTTTTTTTTTGTTTTTGTTTTTTTTTTTTGTTATTTAAAATTCTTTGGTCAAGTTGCAGGTAACACTTCATGGGTCTATGCTTACATCTCTCCTGTTTCATCTCTCCTGTTTTTTCTTTCACTTTTTCCATCACTATTTACCAATTCCAGCATCACTATTTACCACTCCCAGCGATGTCAGTACTTTGCAAATATTCATTCGCAAATTTGTGTAAAATTTTCGTAAAATATGTATAGAATGTGAACAAGATCTTGTGTGTAAAATATCTCGATAGGGAAAGTCGTAACGACTTCAAATTTTATATGGATATTCCGTGGGTCAGTAGGACGGCTCTGTCAACTTTTGACGGATGTAGCGAAATTAAGAAAGGCATATGACGTCATTACGTTAAAATCTTGCATGTAAGATTTCTCAGCCGCTGAACATCGAAAGAAGTTGAAAGGACTATTGATTGGTAAGTCCGAAAAATTGTGTCACATTTTGTCACGAGTACAACGAATGAGTGCGGCGTATGACGTTATCACGTGGGATATATGTATATATACCTATATATTTAACATTTGACAAGCCTTTGGCTTGCAAGGGCTATATGAAGTGGTGCGAGCAGCCGTTGGTATCTTTTTTTTCTTGACAGTGATCGGATTTCCTGTGTCATCTCCACTGGCCCTACGGGCCCTAGGGCCACGAAACGTGGTACTTAGGTAGAGCTTGATATGAACGTGTGCGTGACACTTTTTATTTTCGCCTTCGATTTCGTTTTCTTGTTTAAAACGACATGTGAAAAAAGTGTATTTTCGCAAGTAAATGCGGTGCATTTAAGGCACAGCACAGAACACCACACAGTTGCTCAGCTTTGTGAGAGCTCTCACAGCGTAAATAGATAACACAGCGTATGCCTGATCAGTCAATAAAACCTTAAGTCAACAAAAACTAAACACTACTCGGCTTATAAGACGTATTCAAGCTGTGTTGTTTGCTAATATATTTAGCTGGTATTAAGTTATCAATCAATGTTTTTTTCTTGACATTGGTCCGATTTTTTTGTGTGTTCTTCTCTGGCACTAAGGACCCTAGGACAACGAAACTTTGGACTTGTGAATAAAAAAAAAAATAATAATAATAATAACACGGATAATTTTGGCGGGGGCCATGGCCCCCAGTTTCAGAAAATGGCTCCCTAAATTTTTCGTTGGGGGTAGCGATGGCCTCCAGATTCTATAAATTGCCCCCAGTTTTTATGGCTGTGGGCCATTGTAAGCATGTTGTAAAATAATTTATATTCAAGAAATAACCAACTGATGGAAGTATTTTTGCGTTTTAATTTTTGTCAAGTGTTTAACACTTCGCTAGCGAAATGCGGTTCTAGTTTGAACAGGATCTTGTGTGTAAAAAATCTCGATAACGGAAAATCCTATTGTCTTCAAATTTTATATGGATATTCCTTGGATCCGTCGCACGGTTCTTTCAACTTTTGACGGATGTAGCAAAATTAAGAAAGGCGTATGACGTCATCACATTAAAATCATGCATGCAAGATTTCTCAGCAGCTGAACATCAGAGAAAGTTGAAACTTGGCGGATTTTTTGCCTGCTAGTTTTGAAAGATTCTTTCAAATTTTGTCGCCAGTACAACGAACGACGTCATCACGTATCACGTAAAATATGCATATAATTTGGACAAGATCTTGTGTGCAAAATATCTCGCTAAAGGAAATTGTATCGACTTTCAGTTTTATATTGGTATTCTTTGGTGCAGTCAGACGACTATTTCAACTTTTGACGTGTGTGGTAAAATTATGAAAAGCATAATTACATAATAATTTATCTGTCGTTAAGCAAAATATCTCGATAGTGGAAAGTCGGATTAACTTCAAACTTGGTGTATTCCTCGGATAAGTGCACGGTTTGGTTAAAATTAAGAAAGGTGCATAACTCAACACCTCCCCATTTTTTCTGCTCCTTTTTTAGCCCAGCTTACGTTACACGTAAGCTGGGGTATTCCTATCGGTTTGCATGTGGCGTCCGTTAGTTAGTTAGTTAGTTAGTTAGTTAGTTAGTTAGTTAGTTAGTTAGTTAGTTGTTTATTTAGTAAACTTTCGTTCAAAATGCATCTCCTCCTACAATTTTGATGCCATGTCATTTATTTTTGGTATGAGGCATCCCCAAGGGGTCATGCATACGGCTTGTGCTTTTTTAGTCGATCGGGTGATTTTTGAATTTTTGGCGAATTTTTGAAGAAAAATTTTTAAAACGTATCTCCTCCTACATTTTTGATCCGATTTCATTTATTTTTGGTATGAGGCACCCCTAAAGGGTCGCGCATACGGCTTGTGCTTTTTTAATCAATCGAATAATTTTTGTATTTTTGGCGAATTTTTTAAGCAAAAATTTTGAAAATAATTCAAAATGCATCTACTCCTACAATTTTGATTCGATGTCATTTATTTTTGGTATGATGCATCCCTAAGCGGTCTTGCATACGGCTTGTGCTTTTTTAGTCGATCGGGTGATTTTTGAATTTTTGGCGAATTTTTGAAGAAAAAATTTTAAACTGTATCTCCTCCTACATTTTTGATCCGATTTCATTTATTTTTGGTATGAGGCACCCCTAAAGGGTCGCGCATACGGCTTGTGCTTTTTTAATCAATCGAATAATTTTTTGTATTTTTGGCGAATTTTTTAAGCAAAAATTTTGAAATAATTCAAAATGCATCTACTCCTACAATTTTGATTCGATGTCATTTATTTTTGGTATGATGCATCCCTAAGAGGTCTTGCATACGGCTTGTGCTTTTTTAGTCGATCGGGTGATTTTTGAATTTTTGGCGAATTTTTGAAGAAAAAATTTTAAACTGTATCTCCTCCTACATTTTTGATCCGATTTCATTTATTTTTGGTATGAGGCACCACTAAAGGGTCGTGCATACGGCTTGTGCTATTTTTAGTCGATCGGACAATTTTTGTATTTTTGGGGAATTTATTAAGCAAAAATTTCGAACATAATTCAAAATGCATCTACTCCAACAATTTTGATTCCATGTCATTTACTTTTGGTGTGAGTCATCCCTAAGCGGTCATGTACACGGCTTGTGCTTTTTACCCCAGTTGGCTTTTAAGCCAACAGGGCTATACAGATGGGGGCAAGTGTCGTCCGTCCGTCCGTCTGTCTGTCCGTCCGTCTGCCCGTCCCGCGATCGTTAAAAGTGGAATAACTTTTTTATTTTTGTCTCTGATTCTTACCAAATTTTAAACAGGAGTTCTTAACCCTTTACTGTATTAGGAAATTTTTTTATTTTTGGTTTTAGCCATTTTTGGCGATTTTATTGCCAATTTGGGCAAAATACGAAAAAACCTCTCTGGTCTCTCATTTTTCATCGGAAGATTCCGAAACTTTTTGTGAAGAAACTAGAACTAAGGGGTCAAAAAAGTACTTTTTTTGATTTTTGAATTACGCCTTATTTTTGAATCTACTTAGCTTCAAAGTTTGCAGCTTTTAAAAATTTGGAAATTTCCATTTTTCTCCTTAAAAAAGCAAAATTTCAATTTGCAGAGGGGCACAATATGTTAAATGCAAGTACTTCTGGTTGGACTTGATTTCAGTAATTTTGTTGTCAGTTGGTCAGTTCTATGATATTTTTCGAGTGGGCGATAATAGGGAACATTGGGCGATAATGCAAGAAAGTTGTAATTTTCCCTTTAAAAGTGCAGGAATCAATTCTAGGACCCGAAAATATGATAAAGATGATACGTTTAATGTGGGCGATAATAGGGAACATTGGGCGATAATACAAGAAAGTTGTAATATTCACTTTAAAACTGCAGGAATCAATTCTAGGACCCGAAAATATGATAAATATGATATTTTTCAGGTGAGCGATAATAGGGAACATTGGGCGATAATGTAAGAAAGTTGTAATTTTCGCTTTAAAAGTGCAGGAAGCAATTCTATGACCCGAAAATATGATAAATATGATAGTTTTAAGGTGGGCGATTATAGGGAACCTTGGGCGATAATACAAGAGAATTGTAATTTAGGCTTTAAATGTGGAGGAATCGATTGTATGACCCGAAAATATGATAAATATGATACTTTTCAGGTGGGCGATAATAGGGAACATTGGGCGATAATGTAAGAAAGTTGTAATTTTCGTTTTAAAAGTGCAGGAATCAATTGTATGACCCGAAAATATGATAAATATGATAGTTTTTAGGTGCGCGATAATAGGGAACCTTGGGCGATAATACAAGAAAGTTGTAATTTTGGTTTTAAAAGTACAGTAATCAATTCTAGGACCCGAAAATATGATAAATATGATATTTTTCAGGTGGGCGATAATAGGGAACATTGGGCGATAATGTAAGAAAGTTGTAATTTTCGCTTTAAAAGTGCAGAAAACAATTCTATGACCCGAAAATATGATAAATATGATAGTTTTAAGGTGGACGATAATAGGGAACATTGGGCGATAATACAAGAGAATTGTAATTTTGGCTTTAAATGTGGAGGAATCGATTGTATGACACGAAAATATGATAAATATGATATTTTTCAGGTGGGCGATAATAAGGAACATTGGGCGATAATGTAAGAAAGTTGTAATTTTCGTTTTAAAAGTGCAGGAATCAATTGTATGACCCGAAAATATGATAAATATGATATTTTTCAGGTGGGCGATAATAGGGAACCTTGGGCGAAAATACAAGAAAGTTGTAATTTTGGTTTTAAAAGTACAATAATCAATTCTAGGACCCGAAAATATGATAAATATGATATTTTTCAGGTGGGCGATAATAGGGAACATTGAGCGATAATGTAAGAAAGTTGTAATTTTCGCTTTAAAAGTGCAGAAAACAATTCTATGACCCAAAAATATGATAAATATGATACTTTTCAGGTGGGCGATAATAGGGAACATTGGGCGATAATGTAAGAAAGTTGTAATTTTCGTTTTAAAAGTGCAGGAATCAATTGTATGACCCGAAAATATGATAAATATGATAGTTTTTAGGTGGGCGATAATAGGGAACCTTGGGCGATAATACAAGAAAGCTGTAATTTTGGTTTTAAAAGTACAGTAATCAATTCTAGGACTCGAAAATATGATAAATATGATATTTTTCAGGTGGGCGATAATAGGGAACATTGGGCGATAATACAAGAAAGTTGTAATTTTCGCTTTAAAAGTGCAGAAAACAATTCTATGACCCGAAAATATGATAAATATGATAGTTTTAAGGTGGGCGATAACAGGGAACATTGGGCGATAATGTAAGAAAGTTGTAATTTTCGTTTTAAAAGTGCAGGAATCAATTGTATGACCCGAAAATATGATAAATATGATAGTTTTCAGGTGGGTGATAATAGGGAACCTTGGGCGATAATACAAGAAAGTTGTAATATTCACTTTAAAACTGCAGGAATTAATTCTAGGAACCGAAAATATGATAAATATGATATTTTTCAGGTGGGCGATGATAGGGAACATTGGGCGATAATGTAAGAAGGTTGTAATTTTCGCTTTAAAAGTGCAGGAAACAATTCTATGACCCGAAAATATGATAAATATGATAGTTTTAAGGTGGGCGATAATAGGGAATTTTGGGCGATAATGCAAGAAAATTGTAATTTTGGCTTTAAATGTGGAGGAATCGATTGTATGACCCGAAAATATGATAAATATGATACTTTTCAGGTGGGTGATAATAGGGAACATTGGGCGATAATGTAAGAAAGTTGTAATTTTCGTTTTAAAAGTGCAGGAATCAATTCTAGGACCCGAAAATATGATAAATATGATAGTTTTTTAGGTGGGCGATAATAGGGAACCTTGGACGATAATACAAGAAAGTTGTAATTTTGGTTTTAAAAGTACAGGAATCGATTGTATGACCCCAAAAATATGATAAATATGATACTTTTAAGTGGGCGATACTAGGGAACATTGGGCGATAATGCAAGAAAGTTGTAATTTTCCCTTTAAAAGTGCAGGAATCAATTCTGTGACCCGAAAATATGATGAAGATGAGATTTTTCTGGTGGGCGATAATAGGGAACATTGGGCGATAATACAAGAAAGTTGTAATATTCACTTTAAAACTGCAGGAATCAATTCTAGGACCAGAAAATATGATAAATATGATATTTTTCAGGTGGGCGATAATAGGGAACATTGGGCGATAATGTAAGAAAGTTGTAATTTTCGCTTTAAAAGTGCAGAAAACAATTCTATGACCCGAAAATATGATAAATATGATAGTTTTAAGGTGGGCGATAATAGGGAACCTTGGGCGATAATACAAGAGAATTGTAATTTTGGCTTTAAATGTGGAGGAATCGATTGTATGACCCGAAAATATGATAAATATGATACTTTTCAGGTGGGCGATAATAGGGAACATTGGGCGATAATGTAAGAAAGTTGTAATTTTCGTTTTAAAAGTGCAGGAATCAATTGTATGACCCGAAAATATGATAAATATGATAGTTTTAGGTGGGCGATAATAGGGAACATTGGGCGATAATACAAGAAAGTTGTAATTTTGGTTTTAAAAGTACAATAATCAATTCTAGGACCCGAAAATATGATAAATATGATATTTTTCAGGTGGGCGATAATAGGGAACATTGGGCGATAATGTAAGAAAGTTGTAATTTTCGCTTTAAAAGTGCAGAAAACAATTCTATGACCCGAAAATATGATAAATATGATAGTTTTAAGGTGGGCGATAATAGGGAACCTTGGGCGATAATACAAGAGAATTGTAATTTTGGCTTTAAATGTGGAGGAATCGATTGTATGACCCGAAAATATGATAAATATGATACTTTTCAGGTGGGTGATAATAGGGAACATTGGGCGATAATGTAAGAAGGTTGTAATTTTCGCTTTAAAAGTGCAGAAAACAATTCTATGACCCGAAAATATGATAAATATGATAGTTTTAAGGTGGGCGATAATAGGGAACATTTGGCGATAATACAAGAGAATTGTAATTTTGGCTTTAAATGTGGAGGAATCGATTGTATGACCCGAAAATATGATAAATATGATAGTTTTTAGGTGGGCGATAATAGGGAACATTGGGCGATAATACAAGAAAGTTTTAATTTTGGTTTTAAAAGTACAGTAATGAATTCTAGGACCCGAAAATATGATAAATATGATATTTTTCAGGTGGGCGATAATAGGGAACATTGGGCGATAATGTAAGAAAGTTGTAATTTTCGCTTTAAAAGTACAAGAATCGATTGTATGACCCCAAAAATATGATAAATATGATACTTTTAAATGGGCGATGATAGGGAACATTGGGCGATAATGCAAGAAAGTTGTAATTTTCGCTTTAAAAGTGCAGGACTCAATTGTAGACCCGAAAATCTGATAGATATATTTTTCGGGTGGGTGATAATACAAGAAAATTGTAATTTTCGCTTTAAAGGTGTAGGAATCAATTCTGTGACCCGAAAATATGTTTAATGTGATATTTTTCGGATGGGCGATAATATGGAACATATACGTGCATACGTTTGTGCTTTTTCAGTCGATAGGACAATTTTTGTATTTTTAGTGAGTTTTTTTAAGAGAAAACTTGCATTGCCCCCCCCCCCCCCCCCTCTTTTTTTTTTTGGCATAAGACATTCCTAAGGGGTCGAGTATACGGCTTGGGCTTTTTTAGTCGATCGGAAAATTTTTGTGTTTTTAGGGAATTATTTAAGAAAAACTTCAAAATGCATTTCCTCCTACAGTTTTTATCCTATTTCATTTATTTTTGGTATGAGGCATCCTTAGTTGATCCGTCTGTAGGGGCTCATGCATACTGCTTGTGCCTTTTGAGTGAATTGGAAAACTTTTGGTTTTTTGCGAAATTTTTGAAAAAAAAATATATGAATCTCCTCCTACAGCGCATCAACGCAAGTTAAATGAACTTGCGCAGTAGTCAGATTTAACAACCACGCATCGACGCCAGTTAAATAAACATGCGCAATCGTCCAAAATTAGCACCGCGCATCGATGCAAGTTAAATAAACATGCGCATTGGTTCGAAATGTGAACCGCGCATCGAAGGAAGATAACAAAACATGCAAACTGGTCCAAAATAAGCACCGCGCATCAACGCAAGTTAAATAAACATGTGTACTGGTTCGGAAAAGAACCACGCATCGGCGCAAGTTGAATAGACATGCGCAGTGGTTCGAAATGCGAACTGCGCATCAACGCAACCTAAAGAAACATGTGCACTGTTCCAAAATGTCGACCACGCATCAGCACAAGTTAAATAATCATGCGCAAAGGTGGAAAATGCGAACCGCTCATCGACGCAAGTTAAATAAACATGCGCATTGGTTCAAATTGTGAACCGGGCATCGACGGAAAATAAATAAACAAACAAACTGAAATTGGAACCGAGCATTAACACAAGTTAAAAAAAACATGCGCACTGGTCCAAAATGCGAACCGCACATCGACACAAGCTAAATAAGCAAGCACACTGAACCAAATGAGCACCGTGCATCAACGCAAGTTAAATAAACATGCGCACTGGTTTGAAATGCGAACTGCGCATTACCGCAACTTGAATAACATGCGCACTATTCACATTAAGAACTGCGCATCAGCACAACTTAAATAAACATGCGCACTGGTCCAGAATAAGAACCGCGCATCAACTGAAGTTAAAGAAATATGCGCATTAGCCTGAAATAAGAACCGCACATCGACGCACGTTAAATAAACATGCGAGGTAGCTGGAAATGCGAAGCACACGCGCCAACACAAGTTAAATAAACATTTGCACTGGCCCAAATTAAGCACCACGCATGGACACAAGTTAAATATGCGCACTGATCCGAAAAAAGAATCGCGCATCAACTTACCCCAAAGAAACATGCGCACTGGTCTGAAACGAGAACCACGCATCAACACAAGTTAAATAAACATGCGCAATGGTCCGAAATGCGAACCGCGCATCAAAGGATGTTAAGTAAACATGCGAATTAGTTTAAATCAAGCACCGCAGATCACCACAAGTTAAACAAACATGCGCACTAGTCCGAAAAAGAACCAGGCATCAACGCAAGTTGAATAGACATAAAAGTCGGACTTCGACGGGACTTAAATAATATGCATACCGGTCCGAAATGCAACGCAAGTTATATGAACCTGTGCACTGGTCCGAAATGCGAACCGCGCATCAGCGCAACCTAAAGAATCATGAGCACTGGTCAAAAATGTGAACCGGATATCAATGCAAGTTAAATAATCATGCGCAGTGGTGGAAAATGCGAACCGCCCATCGACGCAAGCTAAATAAACAAACACACTGGTCAGAAATTGTAACCGAGCATTAACGCAAGTTAAAAAAACATGCGCACTGGTCTTAAATACGAACCGCACATCGACACAAGCTAAGTAAGCAAGCACACTGGACCAAAATTAGCACCGTGCATCAATGAGTTAAATAAACATGCGCACCGGTTCGAAATGCGAACTGCGCATTAACGCAACTTGAATAACATGCGCACTATTCAAAATAAGAACTGCGCATCAGCACAACGTAAATAAACATGCGCACTGGTCCAGAATAAGAACCGCGTATCAACTGAATTTAAAGAAATATGCGCATTGGCCTGAAATAAAAACCGCACATCGACGCACGTTAAATAAACATGCGTAGTGGTTCGAAATGCGAAGCACGCGCGCCAACACAAGTTCAATAAACATTTGCACTGGTCCAAATTAAGCACCACGCATGAACGCAAGTTAGATATGCGCACTGGTCCGAAAAAAGAATCGCGCATCAACTTAACCGAAAGAAACATGCGCACTGGTCTGAAATGAGAACCACGCATCAACTCAAGTTAAATAAACATGCGCAATGGTCCGAAATGCGAACCGCGTATCGACAGAAGTTAAGTAAACATGCGAACTAGTTCAAATTAAGCACCGCAGATCACCGCAAGTTAAACAAACATGCGCACTAGTCCGAAAAAGAACCAGGCATCGACGCAAGTTGAATAGACACGCGCAGTGCTCCGAAATGAGAACCGCCCATCAACGCAAGTTGAATAAACATGCGCACTGGTCAGAAATGGGAACCGAGCATTAACGAGCATTAATACATGTTAAAAAAACATGCGCACTGGTCCTTAATGCAAACCGCACATCGACACAAGCTAAATAAGCAAGCACACTGGACCAAAATTAGCACCATCCCTCAACGCAAGTTAAATACACATGACTATTCAAAATAAGAACTACGCATCAGCACAACTTAAATCAACATGCGCACTGGTCCAGAATAAGAACCGCGCATCAACTCAAGTTAAAGAAATATGCGCATTGGCCTGAAATAAGAACCGCGCATCGAAGCACGTTAAAGAAACATGCGCAGTGGTTGGAAATGCTAACCACGCGCCAACGCAAGTTAAATAAACATTTGCACTGGTCCAAAAGAAACATCACGCATCAACGCAAGTTAAATAAACATGCTCACTGGTCAGAAATGCGAACCGCGCACCAACGCAAGTTAAATAAACATGCGCAATGGTCTGAAATTCGAACTGCTCAACAACGCAAGTTGCATAAACATGCGAACTGTTGTCCGAAATGCGAACCGCGCATCAACGCAACCTAAGGAAACTTGTGCACTTGTCCAAAATAAGTATCGCTATCAACGCAAGTTAAATAAACATGCGCAGTGGTCTGAAATAAGAACCGCGCATCAACGCAAGTTAAATAAACATGCGCACTTTTCCGAAAAAATGCACTCTTTTCACATGGCGTTTTAACAAAGAAAACGAAATCGAAGACGAAAATAGAAAGTGACATGCGCACACGTTCAGACCAAGCTCTTCATAAGTCCCAAGTTTCATGGTCCTAGGGCCCATAGTGTCAGAGAAGAGGACACAAAAATCGAAAAACTGTCAAAAAAAAAAAGGATGAACGGCTGCTCGCACAAATTCATGTAACACTTGCAAGCCAAAGGCCGCGCATCAACGCAAATTAAATAAACAATAAGAACCGCGCATCGAGGCAAGTTACAAAAATATGCGCACTGGTCCGAAATGCGAGCGTTATTCGAAGATATCTATGGCAGACTATGCAGTCTATCAGACCATTTTTCCGGGAAACAAATCTTTGTATGCATTTATCGGTCTATGTTCTGGTCCGGTGCTAAATTAATTATTGAGCTAGCTCTTCGCATCTCATCTTTTGAAGCCCAATTTTTCAGGGACAATCCCTTGCTCGTGCACGCTGGAAGTGGCCTAATTGCTTTTCGTAAGCTGGGACTTTGTCCTTGGACAAACTTGTTAACTAAGCATAGTTGTTAACTATGCTGGGGATTTTAGGGGTTTCCAGGAGATTCTCGAGTGTTCCTGCATTCTGTAGAATGCTTCAAACAGTAACAGCATTACTATCGGTCCATTATAATTTCTGAAATTGAGCCTTTTGTGCGTTTCTCATCTACGCGTGTTACGTAACATGCCACGCAATCAGGGGTCGGTGTCAGTTGTGGTGCATGATGAAGTCGTAAGCCACGTAGTCATGGAATGCTATTGTCGCATTTGTAGGTCTCAGCAGGTCCAGCTATTAATTTTTTTCGCCGCATACTTGATTGGGTTGCCAAAGTGTTACATACATGGAAGCTATTTTGTATCATTTAGCATTGCTTGCAGAACCAGGAAGCATTTTTCGCTTTTAAAGTGGGTCATCTAATATCTTGTGTTATGAGAAGCAGCTCATCATTTTGGCACCGAAATGCCCCCTTCTTCTCCCACCGAGGTGCGTCATCTGATGCGCAGTTATTAAGAATGCCTTTCTAGTGCTGTTTGGCCGAAGGGAATGCACGAAGACAAGGTAGTATATCATGCCTATAGCTGCACTTAGGGTACAGACCGTTACCGTTGCCTTGGGTACAAGGGTTAGGGTTGCGTTTACAGTCGTAGCTACATTAGATAGCTTAAGAGGGGAGGGCGGTGTGGGGATGACGGTTAGCAAAAAAAAATAATAATAATAAAAAAAAATAACAAAATTCAGACCACCTTCAAGACCTGGATAAAAAGATATTTGTCGGGACTTCTTCCAGATTCGGGTAAAAAGACGTACGGTAAAACTTGTCTGTCTTGACCAACTTCCAGGTCCGGATAAAAATGTGACGTATAGTAAAGGAACTGTAGTGACCATCTTCAGACCTGGATAAAGAGGAACTACAGTAAAACCCGTTTTAGCGACCACCTCCCAGACTCGGATAGAAAAGACGCGCACTAATATCTGTTTTAGTGACCACCATCTGTTTTGTTTATTTTGAATTTTTTATACTGAATTATGATTATGTTTGCAGCGGTGAATATTTTCAGTAATAGAAAAAAGAAAAGTCGTTTTGGGGGAATTGTGGGTTTAGTCGGGGAGACATTTGTTTTTGTTTGCAAAAACAAGAAACTGAGTAGGTATCGATTGAAAGTGTGTAATATAAACCAGTATTCTTATGTTTTGTGTGCACGGGCGGCTCTAGTTTGCTAATCTTTTAACCACAGGCTGTTTTTAAATAGCTTTTCAAAACCAGAGAACTATGTTAATTCAATTCTTGCCCTCAATTCATATACCTTCTTTAATCCTCAATGGAGCATTAATCCACAACAACATGTATTTTTGAAACCTGAGAATTTTGTACTTAAGATTGATATATCCACACCGAAGTTTGTGTATAACGTGCTTTGTTAAGGTAACCCGTCAGTTACCTTTTGGGTTGTTAATGATTATTATCTGGGATCTAGAAATGGAAGAACCGAAGATTTTGAAATTGTTGAGCAAAACTGGGGGTAATTTCGAGCAGGGTGGGGTTTTACTGCATGCAAACAAAGCCGGGTGGGGTAGGGGGGGGGGGGTTAGCATGGGTGGAATTACGTGCACCCGAAACTGGCCTGTTTCCTTTTATCGTTTCCTTGATTTTATTTGCTTAAATGATACCTTCAGAAACATCATCAGCACAGGTGCACGTAAACGGTATCTGTCTGTTTAGACTACACTACCATACAATGATAAATTTCGCAGCATTAAAAAAATATTGTCATGTGTGGTTTCATGTTGTTCGGTTCATGGCTAGGACTTGTACGTGGATCGTCTGGTGGAACGGGTAGACAAGTTACGCGAGGAGATAAGCATGTATGAAGCCCAGCTGAGTGCTCAGCTAGAGGAGACCAAGGCAGCCAAGGTCAGTGAATGTGTGCTGGTGTAACGCCAATTTCACGCCATTTAAAAGGTGATTAAAACAGACTAGCTTGGTGTGGTTGAATGTAGCGAACAGTCGCCTTGGCGTCGGGGTAGAGCGTACGATTTTTTAAATGTAGTTAGTTATTTTTATTTATTGTTCTGACATCATCTGGATAGGATGTCTTTTGTACGATAGGTCTCAAAGACTACCCTAGGGATTCCATTTAAACCTTGCGTAGGGAAAGACTGTAGGGTGTAATTGTGCACTTGGGTATAGGTTTTTCCGGCCGCCGAAAAATGTGTCCTGGGGACTTTGTCGAAATCCTGGAATTGCACGCCTGCTGGGTTAGTTTTATTGACGTACTTGTTCCCTTTGATTTTAAATTTAGGTAAATTAAAGTATTACCAGGTTGTATGGTTGAATAGTCCCTTATAGAGAAGATATTTTTTTGACAAAGTTTACCTTTGAATGCCGTTTCGGGTAATTTTGGTTTTTAGATCGATGAGAAGGAGTGTGCACACATACACACTCTACTCACGCATGTCATAACCTACTCGTACATCACCGTAAATGTGCAATTGTATGACACTGTCAGTCAATAACCATAAAACAAACTGAAAGCAGTCTCGTGTAAAACCATGATGACAGTGTGTTTCCACACTTAATTGAAATACCTGTCGCAAGAAACACTGGAGTGGAGTTCTAAAAACGTCTGAAGAAACATTCAGTCCGCCTAGACACATCAAAATCAGTAATAATCACACTGGGAGATTGAAGAAAGAAACCCTTCAGACGTTTCTCTGATAAAGGTGAAATCTGCAGCAGCGATGTCTTGCTAATGAATAAAATAAAGTTTGTTTATTTTCTTTTACCCGAGCGTATGCTTTATGGCAAGTGCCACTGTCTAAAGAGAGCGAAATGATTTTCCAGCTTGTAACTGATTGAAACAACCCTTAAACTCGGCATGTGATTGGCAATCTTTCGGTTCCCGGGATTATGGACAGTGAACATGCATGATGTCAACTCCAGGCATCTTGTCGCCATACCGCTACATGTCGCGCTTCGTGCTCATTGACCAAGTCTTTGAGCGGTCGTGTCACGTTTTAAGCATTTAAAAATATGTAAAAAAAATAATATGAAATGACCCGCCACCTTGTATTTCATCCACAATTTCTTATAAACATGACAACATAGAAGATTCGGAACAATTTTGAGCCAAAGTTATCAAATTTTATTGGTGGAACAAGAGATAATATCTAAATCATGTCATTGTTCATCTTTCTTTTACAAGCCCTTGTGGCCTTCCGTAACCAACCCCGTCCGGCTGGAGGCTGCACCCTCAACGATGGCGTGCTCATACTACTTCAAGATTTTTTTTATCTTGCTTTGTGCATTATACCTTAACAATTCATGACTTAAATTTTTTGTTGCAGGAAGCATTGAACGAAGCTCACATGGAGATAGAGGACATTAATCTGGAAAAGAAGCAGCTGTTCCAACAGTGGAACAGCAGCTTGATCGGGATGAGAAGGCGAGACGAAGCTCATTCAGCCATGCAAGAGGCACTCAAGTGAGCAGATTCCAATGACGTACAATTGCGAACGCAAAAAACCTAAGAACAAAAACGTGAAACAGGCACACACAAACACACACCCGCCCTCACACACACACTACACAGAATTTTTAAATTGCAAGATAGGTAATAATGGATGTGGGGATAAAGATGTCATAAGCAATGCAATTGAAAGAAATACGTAGCCTGAGGGATATTTCTGGGATTTTGCGACTGGGGGACGATGGCTACAGCCAAACAAAAAAAACAGAAATAAAAAAAGGCAATTTTTAAAGTGGTTTGGGACCATAAAATGAAGTTATCAAAAGAGACAAATTAGGTCGATTTTGCAACATATTTTCTTTACAAACGATAAATACAGTTGATTGCTTAACTAGATTAATACTGTTTGATAAAAAAGTACACATGTCTTTGAACCGTTCTGCTTTTTAAGTCTAGACAGTTATTTTCTGAAAATAATTCTTTAATTCTAAAAACGTTATGAAAAATGGCCTCCACGCAAAAAATCTCGGGGTCATTTTCACAAACTAGGGGCAGTAGTGGCCCCAACCAAAAAAAAAAACAAAAAACTGGGGACCATTTTCAAAATCTGGAGGCCATGATCCCCGCCAAAATGATCCTTGTAGCCTTGAAAAAATTATTCACAAACAGCATTCAATTCAAATTTCTTTAAAAAATTCTTTAAAAAAAAAATTAAAAAAAAGGAACAAACAATCTTAACTTTTCTCTAAGTAACTCATTTCTAGAAAATTAAACAGCCAGGTTGATATTTCATAGATTTAAAAACCCCGAAAAACCGGGTTTTTGAAAAATGAAAACCGAAAACGGAACCACAGCATAAAAAAAAGACAAACAAACAAACGAAAAAAAGCAAAAACAAAAAAAAAAAAAATTAAAACTGGTAAAACCGGGCAATCCTAGTGGAAAGCTCATCGAAGATAAAAACGTTGAAAAAATGAGGAAATAGAACATAAGCGGTGGAAACTATGAGGGTCAGGGGAATGAGGTTTAATTGGTTGGGTTGTTGTTGATAATTTATTTATTTTATATTATGCTACTTTGCTTTTCAATTTAAATTAACTAAAATATGCAAATAATTAGATAGACATTAGCAAATCTTTACCTTTGTCCAGCCAACAGCAGCAGAGGATCTTGTCTCTGGAGACGGAGATCGAAGGCTACAAGAGGAGTATCTCCAAGGAGCAGGAACAAAACGAGAAGCTGACGCTGATCCTGAACAAGACGGAGCAGGACATGGCCACCGTGAAAAAGATGCTGCAGCAGTGCCACGCCAAGCACGAGGCGCTCAAGAACGAGTACGCAACCTACTCCAGGATGCTGCATGAAACCGAGCAAGCCCTCAACAGGGCAAACACAGTGCGTCGCTTTGTGGCATCATTGTTTTGCCGACATAACATTATTAATTACCTTCTTTTTTCAATGTCGATGTCATTGCTTGGTGCTGATATGTATGAAGGGTAATTTTTTATGTTAAAGGCATCATCAATATATTTTCTTGGCCATTGTGATGTAGAGACTACATTTTCAGTATATTGGTCAAGGGAACCTGATATCGTAATCTTTGTTTGAAAAATATAGCACATGAAATAGGGTTCGCAATTTTGCCGAAATTTTCGGTTCAGGGTTCGCATTGTTTTATTCGCTCTAGGCTCGGGGAGGCGGTAATTTTTCCAAAGCAGAAAGCCCCTTCGGCCCTGTTCCTCCGATGAGGCAGTATATCCTGTCCCGCTATACACTTCCTCAAACCCCCAGTGATGTTCTCCGGGGTGAGAATTTCTGTGTCCCCCAATGCACCCTCCACCCCTTTTTTTAGAGTTTCTCTCGCCCCCCAGTGAACCCTGCACCCCTCTTTTCTCTCGCCCTCAGTGCACCCGCCACCTTTCTTATACAGTTTCTCTCGTGCCCAATGCACCCTGCACCCCTCTTTTACAGTTTCTGTCGCCCCCAATGCACCTCCACCCAACCTTTAATCCATTTGCATGTGGAGCCAATAGAGCACACAGTGTCAATCCCCACTCTTCACAGGGTTACTTGTTATGCTTGAGGCCTATTTTAAAAATTATATATATATATATATATATATATATATATATATATATATATATATATATATAGGCCTATATATATATTGATTGAGAGTAATATGACACAAGCATTTTCTTACTGAACCTATGCCGTGCATTATTCTTGAAGAAACTCAAATGGGCAAAAATAACTGAAGTACCCGAGGTTTCGGTTCGGGGCTCGATGTCTTCGGTCGGGGCTCACTTGCGAACCCTAATATGAAGTGTTAACGTACTAAGTATCCGTTGTAGTCCAACAACAAACTCTACGGCGATTTGGTCTGTTATGAATAACACTTTTTCACTCCGCATACGCATTGGGGATTCCGCGAAAATACTACTCATAAAAGAGAAGATTACTTTTTAAAATATCAATCCGTGATGTGTTTACACATAACATATAAATCGCAGAGATTAGCGTTTTTAACACAACGACTAAGTATAAACAAAAAACAACAATTTTGTTTTCAGGAAAAAATCTTGCGTCAGAATGAACTGAACGCTTTGCGAAAGCAAATAGAACGCGAATATCAAGAAAAGGTCAAACTGGAAGATGAAATCTTAGAAAAGCTGCGCTCTCAGCTTACTCTGGACAAAGCTTCACAATACACCGACAAGATCACAGGCAAAATCCGACAGAGGACAAAGGACCTGGTTTGTTGTCTCCTTTCTTTTTACAACATCTTCTCTGAATCCTAAAGCCGTAAAATGAATATTTTACTGTTGAGTTCCAAGAGTTGTTGAATTGCTGGAAATTCTGGAAGATTCTTTGAAAAAAATACACACTTGGCAATCCGACAAAAATGGGCCAGATGGGGCATTTGAAAATTTGTTGGTTGCCAGTTTTCAAAATGCTTCTCCATAATGTTGATTCCTTTTCAGTTTTGTATGATTGTTCCCTTATCTATGAATATATATTTTTTTATTTTGTGTTTTTTTAATTGTTTTTTTGTTTTTTTTGTTTTTTTCTTGTTTGTTTGTTTGTTTTTTTTTGTGATATGCCAAAAAATGGTTCAATGGGGGAGGGGGAGGGGGGCATTTAAAAATTTTTGGTTGAGAGTTGCAAAATGCTTGTTCTAAAATTTTGATCGGATTGTAGTCGGCCAAAAAGTCACGAAGTGGGGGGGGGGGGGGGGGCATTTCAATTTGTTTGTCCAATTTTCAAAATACTTCTTCTCTTACAATTTTGATCAGATTTCTTTAAATCTTACGTGAATATTTTATATAGGCCTCTCTTGAAAAATTAATTTTCTGGGCGATCCACCAAAAAGTGGCTTAATGGGGTAATTTTTTAATTTTTTGGTATCCAATTTTCAAAAGGTTCTCTAGCTCTCGTGAAAAATTATTTTTTCTTGGCGATCCGCCACAAATTGGCGAAATGGTGGTGGGAGGGGTCGGGGGGTGGGGGAGGCGTGATTTGAGTCATTTGAAATTTCTTGGTTGCCAATTTTCGAAATATTTCTCCCAAAATTTTGAACAGATTTTCTTTAAATTTCATACGAATGTTCTGTATGTAGGCCCCTCTTCGAAAATTACTTTTCTGGGCAATTGGACAAAAATTGGCTAAAAAGGGGTCATTTTTTAATTTATTGGTATCCACTTTTCAAAATGCTTCTGTTCCCAGAATTTTGATTGGATTCCTTTCCATTTTTGTACAATTGTTCCCCAGGTAGACCTCTGTTGAAAATTACTTTTTTTTTTTTTGGTAATCCGCCAAAAATTCGCGAAATGGGGGGCATTGGAATTTTTTGTTGCCAGTTTTCAAAATACTTCTTCCCCCACCATTTTGATCAGATTTTCTTTAAATTTTTTCGAATGTTCTTTATGTAAGGCTGTCGTGAAAAATTAGTTTTGTTAGCGATGCGCCATAAATTGGCCAAATGGGGGTAGTTTTTAGTTAATTGGCGTCGAATTTTCAAAATGCTTCTACTTCTACAATTTTGATTGGATTCCTTTCTAATTTTGTACTATTGTTCTATAGGTCGCACTCTTTTTAAAAATAATGCTAGGGAGATTATATTGACGTCTCTGTAAGTAATGGAAACTGACATTTGGCCCTACCTATTTTTTGTGTGTGTTTGATTGCCCAAAGTGTTGGCTGCTACTGGTATCTATATGGCTGTTACTTTCTGTGATTTGCCAAAAAGTTGGAGAAATATTGGCAAAAAAGTAGTAAAATGTGAAGGTAAAAAATATCTCGAAAGCGGAGAGCATAGGAAATTAAGAAAGACTTGTGACGTCATTGCGTAAAAATATGATGTGATATTTTTGCAGCACCACGTTTCCCCCCCCCCCCCCCCCCCCCCTCACCTTCGCCATATTGTCAGGTCCTTGTTTATTAAGCATAGTTATTAACTACGCTGAAAATTTCAGCATTTTCCAGAAGACTGTCGAATGTTTCTGCAGTCTTTTATACGTACTTGAAAACAATGGCAACTCAGCCAGGGGCCAGTGTCAATTGTGGTGCATTATGAGGTCTTTATCTGCTATAACAGGCTGGAATGTGGGAAAGTTGAATACCTGAGTTGTGTCTTTATGTTAAAAAATATGACGCATTCATTCAGGAAGTTGTTTGATGAAATACCGCTGGTCCTCCACTCACTCGTCTCACTGACGTTTTAGTCAGAGGCGTACCGGGATTTGGGGACATGTGGATACGAATACCCTTTATGACGTCAACCGAATTCAGCAATAGAACGACTAATCACAGATTGTTGTGATCGTATTTTCAGGCCTCACCAGATCTAGCTATTGATTGGTACTTTGTCGTCTTTCTTTATTTTTAATTTTTATTTGTTTATTTATTTATTTTTATTTTTGTGATTCGCTAAAATTTAGTCGAAATATTGGCGAAAAGAGTAATGTTTTTCCAAGACCTGAGCTGGCGCCAGGGAAATAGTCGTACATACTTGAAACTTTGGTTTCAACTTCGTAAATTTCAGGAGTCACAAGTGGCTCAAGTTGAGAACGACATCGCGAAGGACACGCTTGATGCGTCTAATGTGATCACCCGAATCGACCGCCTGAAAAGCATCCTGGCCGTTCTCGATGGCGAGATCTTACAAAAGAATGAGATCATCTCGCGTAGTGAGCAGGAGATTGTGAAGAGGAATGCGATTATTGAGCGCAAACAAGGAGTTATCGACCAGTACAATAAGAAACTAGAGGTTATGATTTCTCAAGCTGGGGTGAGTGAACAATCGCTTTAGTGTGTGCTCAAACCGGAGAAAGTTATTTAACAAATATGATGAAAATTAGTTCATGTTGACACATTTAAGTGGCTATCATTACAGGCAACCAGTCAAATTTTGGAGCTTTAAAACCAGACGCTTCTGTAACCGGACTTGTGTAAAATTTGAAGAAAAAAATGAAATCCTTAAAATGAGGATTTTGCTGTGGATGCGTTCTAAAACTTTCGTTGCGTTTTTAAGTCCATCAAGAATTTAGAAGAAGCATACTAAACCTTTCTCGAAATTGTAATTCTACTTTTCTTTTAAAGAGGGGAGAATTTATAATTTAATCGTAAAAAGGTTTAAAAATAAGGTTTCATTTCTGGACACATTTACAGGGTGTTGAGCTTGGCCCGCTAGAAATCAAAATCCATAGCTTGCAAAAGTCGATAGAAACAGAAGTACAAAATATTCAAGAGCTGCAGCAGATGTGGCTGCGTGACCAGAGTGAGCTGGTGCGCCTGACGAAAGAGAAAGATGCGCAGGGCTCGAACGTGGAGAACATCAAGAAGCAGCTGACCATCCTAACACAGAAGAAAATACGAATGGAAGGTAAAACTTCAGGGGGGAGGCCAGAATGTGCAGCCAGGTTGTTAAAGGGTGCAGTGAAAAACATATCAGTTCTTTGTTTAAAGACTCGCTAGAATGGGATAGTTCTAAATACTAGCAAAAAAAATGGAGCTTAATTTGACAAAACTGAGCTGTTTTTACTTTCTGTTGTATAAAGTGATGCTGCACTGATACATCTAAGGTCCATAGACAACATCATATATATTATGTTACAGGCAAACTGTCAAATCAAGCAGTTTAAAAAGTGCATAAAAATTGAAGTAGTTTGTAAACAGTCTAAAATTTTTAACCATTTTGTGAAGTGCCTCATTTTAAGGCTCCAAAATTTGACGGTTTGCCTGAAATGGTCTTACTTCGTCGTGTTAACAGCAAGGGCTAATTTGCCTTTGATTGTTCATCATAAAAGTTAAATAACCTGCTGCTGGTTTTTAATATTGACAACAATGGTATTGTTCGGTCTATGGAGTGAGACAATCATCAACTTGGATAACAGTGTCATGCAGATTGCAATTATTATTTCTCTTGAGCTCAATATTTTAATTGGAACCATTATAAAAGTGATCTATGTTTCCACTTCCGATGATGATAGTGTAGGAACGGGGCGGTTGCAATTTAGCAATACTTCGCTTGAAAATACATTTCATTCGAATGCAGCGTAAGTTACAGTTCATTAGAAGTTAGGCTTGTGAATAGCTGCGCTGTATAATAAACCAAGAAACTTTAAACCCCGTCTCCCATTTTATACGGACAACAGTACGAAAACATTCAAAATTTTAATTTAAACCTGTATCATATCGTTCTCGGGAATTGTGAAACTTAATAAGTTCCAAATGAAGCAACTATTACTACAGAAATGCACTTCGAAAAAATCTTCTGATATCGTTCTTTTTTTAAATTGGTATCAAGATATAAATTTTATACTTTATGCAAGTTTTATTTATTTATTCATTTATTTATTTATTTGTTGTTTATTTATTTATTTGTATTATTATTATTTATATATATCCTATGCCTATATTTTTTTTTGCATTTTTGACTGCGGTCGTTTGATTTGAATACGGCTGTATATTTAAATAATTTTTTAAGTTAAATCTTTTTACACTATTTTATGATGAACATAAACCCTTTTTGCCGACTAAATGTCATTCATATCATTCATAAGATTCCTTTTTCTGATGGAAAGGACCCTCTATTTGTAAGCGCCTTGTAAGAGATGACGTCATGCGATCTTGTTATTACTGAAGGTTAATTACAGCTGGCCAGGTTTTGTCGTCCAAATGATAACAAGTAATTTAATGGTATCCTGCTAAAGCGCTCCGGACGGACAAAGCGCTCCATAGGCTAAAGAGGGTAAGGAAAATGGTAACCGACGAGTGAGCGTGCTTCACGCACCGCCAGCGAATGTGCCCACCATCTTGCAGTTGAAGTGTGATGTTTTAGCAAAAACAGCTCACATGTCTTTACGAAAGTTTTGGCATCGAAGCATCAAGGAATTAAGTAGGAGATTATTAACGACTCACGTAACCACAGTCACGTGGTGGGCACACTGACTCTGTAGATTAAACACAAGCTAACGTTAAACGGATATCTTTTTGATCTGAGTCAGCGTGATGGCACTCCGGAGCTGGCAATAAAAGGATAGGCTTTTAATGTCTTTTGAACAGAGTGACGCTAATTGAAGTTTAGAGCAATCTATTAAAGCAAAAAAAAAAAAAAAAAGAGCAAAAATAGGTCCAAATGTCGCACCCTTCACTTATTTCGGGCGTTATATCGTCGGGCGTTTTGTCGTCGGACGTTATGCCGGGATACTAACTACACCATGTGCAAAGGCGCTCTGACAATGCAGACATAAGGATTAAAACAACTGCTGGTATGGACAAGAGTCCTGGCAATTTGTGACATTTTAGGGATTTTCTTTGATTAACCCCTATTTCAAATATGAAAAAGTACCATAATTTCCGTTTTAGCACTATGCCATTTTTTTTCAATTAATGTTTTTCCGCTTATCATTATTTCCGTGACCATTTTATCCGTTGCCATTTTTTTCAACACCAGGGCTAAAGTGCCCCCAACTAATGCGCCCCCATTTTTTCCAGGAATTTTTCTTCCTTTTTTACACTTTTTTGGGCACATCTGTTTTTCCTAGTGAAATAAAACATTTTGAAATAAAAGCTACATGGAGCTATTACATTTTTATTGTTTTGAACTAATCCTCGATAATCTACTCAAATTAAACAAACTCTAAAATATACTACTGAACTATACTACTGCAGTCATGTCTATATGAAGTCGATGTCTGCTTAAAAGCTGGAACATTCTACAGCCTGGTGATCTGACGTTGTCTGGATAAACTCCTCTTTGTGACGCTGAAATGTCATGCTTAAGCTGCTGCTCTATACACATAAACATGCTCCCAAAATTGCAATTCAGTAATAAATCCGGAGAAATACAGTACTTCTGTTTTAGAGATATGCCACTTTTTTGTCCAGCGCTAATATCAGCGCCTGCGTAAGGAATGCTAAGCTAGACATGCCAAAATTTTGCTTTATACTGGTTAACATTCACGAAAGAATCGGCACATCATGAAAAACAATATCTATGAAAACAGTTAATGAGCTGTGCAAAAAGCGCGCGTAGAATATAATTTAATATACTCGGACTCTTTTAACCTTTTCTAATTACATTCTTCAATTAAACCTGATATACTGTATATTATATAGATACAATAAATTGATTAATTAAGAAAAAAAGACGCCTATGCGTAAAAATTGGTGGTATGTTTCTGTTTAAAACAGGTGAGATTGGAAACCAGCAGACGGAGACAGCAGGCATCGAGAGGAGTATCCGCAACATGCAGAACGACATGCTCAAGCTTAACATGCTGCTACATCGCGAGAGGGGCGTGGAGCACAACCTCCAGCAGAGCAACATTCTCATGGAGAACGATTTTATTGGCGCTCTCAAGGTCAGTAGTAGGCAGGGGTCGTGTGTGGAAGCGGCAGGTACAATAACTAAACGCCTGGATAAGGAACAAACATACTGCGTTAATTTTATTTATTATTGCGCTTATTTGTTTCTGATAAGATATTTAAATAATGACATTAATAATTAAAATGAATTAAAGAAATAAAGAAATAAATAATAATAATAATAATAATAATAATAATAAATAAGTTTCTAAGCTTTGTTCTTAGACTGTGTTCCAAAAAATAAAAATAAACAGGAATAGGGAGAAAATTTTCAAAAAATGAGAAAATAAGAAATAGTCATTCTTTTGCAGCAAGCTGAAAGAGAGTCTGTGGAGATGCAGGAGAAGCTGAACAGCCTGAAGGAGGAAAAGGAGCGCTTGTTGAACAGCCTGGTGGAGGCCGAGCGCCAGATCATGCTGTGGGAGAAAAAGACGCAGCTAGCCAGGGAGACCAAGGCCGCCGTCGACTCCGAGGTTAGAGCTACAGGCTTGCTCGGGGTGGGGGGGAGGGGAAGGGAGTTACTGAAAGAAGATGACGCAGCTAGCCAGGGAGAAAAGGGGGAAGTAGAGGTTATAGGGTGTGTAGGACGGGGGGTGGGGCCAGAGGAAGGAGTAGGAGTGTGTGACAATATAAAGCTGTGCTTTTCAATCGATACTTAAGCAATGATGAGCAGGAGGTGGTACCTTTGAACTGACTTCAGGGCCGATATTCGTGTTATGACTTTCAGTGGGTAATTATTGAATCCTTTGAGCGTTTTGCTTGTTGAAAAAGGTAAAATAAAAAAGATTTTTAATGCTACCTTTGATATCTGTTTGTTTTTGTACATGTGTATTAGATCGGATTTGACAATCATTAAAAGGAAAAAAACGAACCAAATGGCGGCTCAGAAATGGCAAAAGATTGTAAGCACAGCGTCACCGGCAGAATTTATACACCAGACTGCTGTAATTGTAAAAAAATGAACACAAGAATTGTCAAACATGACGTGTAATAATATAATTGATGTGTTATCAGGTCGGCCAAGGTGAAATACATGCTATGAAAGCTGAAATCCACAGGATGCAGGTTCGGTACAACCAACTCATGAAGCAACAAGAGCGCATGATCCAGGAGATGGAAAAGGCCGTATCCAGGTAACCCTTCTGTGGTCCAATAAGACACATTGTGAATAATCCTGAATCTTAATTCAGACTGAACTGTTTTCTGTTGTTCCATTTCTGTATAGATTTCTGAAATTTTAAAATTTCGTGTGGTTTTACAAGTCCGGGTGGTTGTGCAATTTCTTGTAGTAAGCGTGTAGTTTTACAACTTGATGTGGTTTTTTGACAGACGCGACACGATAGTCACTCGCGGGGATGCGCAGTCCAAGATGAACAAAAAGGTCCTGACCAAGGGCACTTTCCAAAGACAAATGGCGGAGCTGAGGAAGAAAATCAAAAGCAGCATCCAGGTTGGTATCTAGGATTTCAAGTCGTGACCAGTCTTGGCTGTACCATCGTCGTTTTCTTCAGAACTGCGGCAGTGTGGTGAAAACAATGGATTGTCTTAGCGTTGTCAAAGATATTTGATAACCACAAGGGAAGATGAACAGTGAAGAGAAATCGATGATGGGTTCAGGTTTGTGTACAGGGCGCGTCCGTCGCCGTTAACTGGCGTCGTAATGATCATGGGCTATGTCTTTTTCTACAGGACAGATCAAACTCCGTTATTTAACATCGTAACTGTCATGGCTGTCTTTCCTACAGGACGCGTCGAGCTGCGACAACGAGATCAAGGAGTACCGCGAACATCAGCAGGAACTGGGCGGACAGCTGGAGGACAAGCAGCTGAATGTGCAGCAGCTGCAGAGCAATGCTGATACCCTGGATGGCGACATCGACCGGCTATACGAGACCAAACAGAAGGCAGGTGTCAGGACACCCCCCCCCCCCCCCAGCCCTCGTTGATTTCTCTGCCCTATTTAAAAGCGATTTATTTCTCGGGGTTCGTCCATAATGTGCACACATAATGTATTCCGAATTCTTGACCGCTGTGCCCCTCCCTGCACGTTAACATTGGTGCACACAAATCCCGAACTTCCCCCTCCTACTATCCGTCTATATGTTGCAGTGAATCTGTGAAACTTTCAGTGACACGGTGCAGTCACTAAACATTTTATAAAGTCATTGATTAAGCCTTCAGAATTTGACAGATCACTGAAATGAGCTTGACTTTCTGGCTGTAATGGTGTCAGTTTTGTCGTTGACGAATATACTCCACGTGTGGAGGGATTATCGCAAAGGGGTATACAACCGAGCAAAATATTTGCCTGTATCACATTTGAATTTGGATTCAACTGAATTAATGATAGAGAAAGGAGATTACTGACTGCTACATTAGTTCAACCGTGTCCTGCAAAACGTAATCAGGCGAAAAGGAGTCCGATTCCAAAACAGGATTATGAAATTATTGAAGCCAATAAAAAACATTCATAATTGCTATTTTCAGCGTCACCTCGTTGTCCCTTTTATTGCAAAGAAATAGTTATTACAGTTTCACAAAAGAACACCATCACAGTCGGATTTGGTTTGATAACAGACATTAACAAACAATTGCAATTCATAAACACCATAAGTATACCTTCACAGCCCCGAGTAGTCTGTGCGTGGATATGGCATAGGCTACAGCCCCGAGTAGTCTGTGCGTGGATATGGCATAGGCTACAGCCCCGAGTAGTCTATGCGTGGATATGGCATAGGCTACAGCCCCGAGTACCCTCATTGTCACAAAATCCTTTACAACTAGTACAAAAAACAATATGGAAACTTGGAATTCTAAAAAAAGAAGACAAAAAAAAATGACAAAAACCAATGAACAGTTGCACAATAAGGAAAAAGAAAGAAATATAACTGTGTCCCATTCAAACTCATTTCGGTGAATCTGTCAAGTTTTTTGAAAATTAGTGACGTAAAAAAATCACTGAAATTTTGGCGACTTTACAATGTCACTTTGTGAAGTCACTGGTTTTATAGATTCACTGTAACATATTTTATGGATGACAGTAAAATAAAATTAATTTGTAGTCTCTCTTTTTGACCCACCAACAAAATATAAAAATTACACAAAGTGTTATTGATTTTCTTTTAGAACATGTCAGACTTGATTGCCAGACAGCAGAAGGCAAAGTATTATCAACAGCTGAAGGAAGGAAAATACACAAGGCTTTGCAAAACGGACTCGACACTGAACGCGGAGCTGTCGAAACAAGTGGACCGCATGCAGACAGTATCGGCTATCTCTGACAGACTCATACAGGAATACCCTCACGTTCAGCCCTCCCTTAAGAAAGTGTCCCTCACTTATGGCTCTCGTATCTTACCAGGAGACGACTATTAGGATGTGGATAAGGAGAAGGTGGGCGGGCGGGGGGTGGAGGGAGTGCAGTCGCGTGTAAGCTAAACCACGCCAAAAAGTAGACAGCATAAAAGCTTAGTGTGACTTTCATTCATTGGCGACTTTCATAATAATCCAGGAAACACTGTTGTCAAGGGGAGGTCTTCATTGGCGGTCATTCAGACGCGGGGCACCTGTTTGGGAAGTGATCATCACAAGCTGTGCTTTCACGCTCTGTGTTCTTTGTGCTGCAGGCGTCGTCCCCAGGTGATGGTACCTTTGTGTAGAACTAACGAGATCAGACAATTTGAAACGAAAAATAATAAAAAAGTAAATAAAAAATGACAGGTTATGTGCTGTCAGGTTGATTGAGATCGATGATTTAGAGTCATCCTCTTTGTCTCGAAAACAAAGAAGGGAGTCTACTGATTTTCTGTCAGATTATCCGTCCGCAAAGTGTCATGTGTCAATGGTGATGCGTAATTTTTCTGCAGATATGGAATCACAGGAAGTGGGGGCGGTCGTGCTGTTACTACTCCGGCATGCGTCCGCCAAACTGCTGTAGGTTTGAAAGGTTGCCGTTGTACATCGAGTTTCTGTTCATGTATTCAAGGAATTTGTTAACTTGATCGGATGTATTTTGTATATTAATTGTTCCTTTTGCAATAACTGAAATAAAATAAAATGAGTTTGATTTTGCATGTTTTATTAAATAAATAACTTACCTAACAGAATCTTCATAACCTTACAATATACACCGGCCGTCTGCTAAATGTTGTAAAAATAATAAATTACATGTTGACTTATTGAACTAAGAGTGTCCAAAGACATCAATCAGCGCACGCAATACTAATCACATACGTAAATGTTGGTCACACTTGTCAATATCGGCTGAAACCCCTGGCTAAACAAAAGTGCCCTTTTCTGTCACTTTAGCCAGTATGAAAGCAATAAGCGAAAAGACTTTCCGAGCAAAACCTGTTTGAGAAAAAACATCTTTATCAAGTGATAAACGCATGTTTTTTTTTAAACAATACAAACAATACACCTTGCGGGGGGGAGGGGGGGGGGCGAGGTGGGTTCGGCGAGAACTCATTTACAATTGAAGATTCGTATTATATACTGATCACACAGAAATGAAGCGAAAAAAAAAACCCTGATGATCCTCCATCCATTTGCGATTTGGTGAAATGGATGGAGGATCAGAAGGTTTTTTTTTGCTTCATTTCTGTGTGATCAGTATATAATACGAATCTTCAATTGTAAATGAGTTCTCGCCGAACCCACCTCGCCCCCCCCTCCCCCCGCAAGGTGTATTGTTTGTATTGTTTAAAAAGAAAAAAAAGAAGGAGAATGTGGCACTGGGGAGGGGGCAGTGGTAGGCCGAAAAAAGTAAATAAGTGCGTGTGTACAATTGTAAAGAGAAAAGGTATTTTTTGCATTGTTTGTCCTTAATGGTTGGAGGCGTTTTCCTTAAGGACATAAGACAATACATCAAGACGTGCTCCTAAGCAAAGGTATGGTATAATTATTTCATGTCTGCGTGGTTTTCCTACGATATACAATAGTAATACTTCATTCTGAGTGCGTACGATATTGTTTTTTGCCTGAAGCCGTAGGTCCGTACACGTCCTTAGGCTGAAGGCAAAAAAAAAAAAAAAAAAAAAAAACAGTATCGTACGCACTCAAAATGATGTATTACTTTTATTATATGCCTACTTTTGCTATTTTTATGTCGTTCTTCAAAATTTTACTATTTTTGCACTCAGTATGCTCAGATGGGGTGACGCGTAATCGGTACTGCGGTCAGCGAGCACCACAACCTTACATCCACCAATGAGAATTAACATTTTCATCACGTGATCAAAAAGTGCCAGTGCTAGCATCGGGTCAAAACGCGTATTTTTTATACTTGCCACATGTAAACAAGTATTTTCTATCTTTCAAACGTCCCTTCTTATTTTTGTAAGTTCAACGGAAGTAACTTATTTCAACTCAAATCGCGAAATAATAACGCAACAAATACACCAATGGCGTAATTATTTGACATTTGTAACTGGATGACATTTCATTTTCAGGCTGTGCTGTAAATATCGTCACAGTAACGACTCATTTATCGATTTTGAGGACGGTTGCCATTGATTGTGACCCACTTTCTCTTCACTTTCAAGTCCGAAAACACGTGTTTTTTTTTTTTGTTTTTTTTTTTGTCCTTTGTTTGTTTGTTTTTTATTTTCATTTTTTTTTGTCTACTGTTTACATCTGATCGCATTATGAATATGCTTATAGGGGGGCCACCATACAATCAGGCCTATGAAAACTGCATGTTAGTTTTTTTTTCTATCATTTTTTTGTACGCAGACCTCTAGGCATATAATAAAAGGTAAAACGTCACGGCAATAAAAGGCTTCCCAGCGCAGTAGTTGGAAAGTGGGTGTTCCACGCCACCCTGTGACGTCATAATGACGTCAGACCCCCCTCCCCCTAGGAGGCACAACCCTAACCCTAACGAGAGTTCGAAGGCACCTGTCAATCATCGTGACGTTATTAGTCACGTGGCCTGTAAATCATCATCGGTCATGTGACCCTAACCCTATATGATGAATGTTTTCCAGAACATTATCCTTACGTCCCGAGTAGCTCACCTGGTAAAGCATGGGACTCGTCGGCGGAAGATTGGTGGTTCGAGCCCACCCATGGGTAACACTTCTACCATCTGTCTATCATACCGTCATAATGACGTCAGACCCCCCTCCACCTCCCCCCCAGGCGACACTTCTACCATCTGTCTAGCATACCTTCGTAATGACGTCAGACCCCCTTAGGGCATACCATGGGACCCCCCCCCCCCAGGGCATACTATGGGAACCACCTAGGCCATACCATGGGACCCCCCTAGGCCATACCATGCGACCCCCCTAGGCCATACCATGGGACCCCCTCAGGCGACACTTCTACCATCTGTCTATCATACCGTCATACTGACGTCAGACCCGCCCCCCTAGGGCATACCATGGGACCTCCCGGACATACCATGGGACCCCCCAGGCGACACTTCTACCATCTGTCTATCATACCGTCATGATGACGTCAGATCCGACTCCTACCCTACCCCTGATGTATTACTTTTATTATATGCCTACTTTTGCTATTTTTATGTCGTTCTTCAAAATTTTACTATTTTTGCACTCAGTATGCTCAGATGGGGTGACGCGTAATCGGTACTGCGGTCAGCGAGCACCACAACCTTACATCCACCAATGAGAATTAACATTTTCATCACGTGATCAAAAAGTGCCAGTGCTAGCATCGGGTCAAAACGCGTAGTTTCTCATTGTTTTATACCTGCCACATGTAAACAAGTATTTTCTATCTTTCGAACGTCCCTTCTTATTTTTGTAAGTTCAACGGAAGTAACTTATTTCAACTCAAATCGCGAAATAATAACGCAACAAATACACCAATGGCGTAATTATTTGACATTTGTAACTGGATGACATTTCATTTTCAGGCTGTGCTGTAAATATCGTCACAGTAACGACTCATTTATCGATTTTGAGGACGGTTGCCATTGATTGTGACCCACTTTCTCTTCACTTTCAAGTCCGAAAACACGTGTTTTTTTTTGTCCTTTGTTTGTTTTTTTTTATTTTCATTTTTTTTGTCTACTGTTTACATCTGATCGCATTATGAATATGCTTATAGGGGGGCCACCATACAATCAGGCCTATGAAAACTGCATGTTAGTTTTTTTTTCTATCATTTTTTTGTACGCAGACCTCTAGGCATATAATAAAAGGTAAAACGTCACGGCAATAAAAGGCTTCCCAGCGCAGTAGTTGGAAAGTGGGTGTTCCACGCCACCCTGTGACGTCATAATGACGTCAGACCCCCCTCCCCCTAGGAGGCACAACCCTAACCCTAACGAGAGTTCGAAGGCACCTGTCAATCATCGTGACGTCATTAGTCACGTGGCCTGTCAATCATCATCGGTCATGTGACCCTAACCCTATATGATGAATGTTTTCCAGAACATTATCCTTACGTCCCGAGTAGCTCACCTGGTAAAGCATGGGACTCGTCGGCGGAAGATTGGTGGTTCGAGCCCACCCATGGGTAACACTTCTACCATCTGTCTATCATACCGTCATAATGACGTCAGACCCCCTTAGGGCATACCATGGGACCCCCTCCCCCCAGGGCATACTATGGGAACCACCTAGGCCATACCACGGGACCCCCCTAGGCCATACCATGGGACCCCCCTAGGCCATACCATGGGACCCCCTCAGGCGACACTTCTACCATCTGTCTATTATACCGTCATACTGACGTCAGACCCGCCCCCCTAGGGCATACCATTGGACCTCCCGGACATACCATGGGACCCCCCAGGCGACACTTCTACCATCTGTCTATCATACCGTCATAATGACGTCAGATCCGACTCCTACCCTACCCCTGATGTATTACTTTTATTATATGCCTACTTTTGCTATTTTTATGTCGTTCTTCAAAATTTTACTATTTTTGCACTCAGTATGCTCAGATGGGGTGACGCGTAATCGGTACTGCGGTCAGTTAGCATCATAACCTTACATCCACCAATGAGAATTAACATTTTCATCACGTGATCAAAAAGTGCCAGTGCTAGCGTCGGGTCAAAACGCGTAGTTTCTCATTGTTTTATACCATATATAATAGTTTATTTTTCTTGTTCTGGGCCGATTGCATACATTTTGGCCTACTTGTCACATGCCAGGAAGTTAGTTCTTTAAATAGTTTTTACCGTTTAGAAAAAAATTATTACTTAGCTTAAATATCGAAGAATTTGTATTGGTATAAAACAGTGCGATAAACTCCAAATATCGTTCATTATGAAGGTGCCCGCAAGAATTTATATTTGACTCGGTTTTTGCACTTAAGAAAATAAATATTAAGTATTTATTTGCTACGTGTAATGATTATTTCTGACGTAATACCTCCCCCTAGCCGCGGCATTATATCAGTTATATCTTTATTAATTTCAAATCAATGCACACAAAATCACCCGAAGGACGTGTGTAAAACTACCAACAATTTACCCTTTAAAATAAATATTTACCTTCGAAAATGCCTTCCTTTCTGTCATCAGTGATAATACACTTTAATTTATGTGCCTTAAACTCATGTGGTTTAAAAACTAAGCTCAAAAGCTCGCCTCATAAATAAGTATTTTCTATCTTTCGAACGTTCCTTCTTATTTTTGTCAGTTCAACGGAAGTAACTTATTTCAACTCAAATCGCGAAATAACAACGCAACAAATACACCAATGGTGTAATTATTTGACATTTGTAATTAGATGACATTTCGTTTTCAGGCTGTGGTGTAAATATCGTCACAGTAATGACTCATTTGTAATATCTTCACGAGTTGTCTTTTTGCCAAAAACAGTTTTTGGTGTATTAGTGTCTACAATTTCCTCAATAAACTTTCCACACATATGGTGGTTCTCGTCGTTCTTGTAGTAACCAATGCTTCTTTCAACAAATCAATAATGTTGGAATTCGTGATGACAGCAATCGTTTTTAAAACAAGTTCATTTTTATCTGTCCATATCGTACCATGTTTCTTAAGTTCTGCCAGAAGTTGTGTTAGTTTTACACGATAAATAGGTTGAAAATGGTTTAGAAATTGTTGTGACTTTTCTGATTTTTCTGCATTGGATGATGTAACAAACTTTTGTCGTTGTTGCTGTGACTGAATTCTTCGTAAATGACGACCAAGACATTTCTATTGTCTTTTCACGAGTTCGTTTCCCACGTAAGAGTTTATTCACTTTCATTTTGATTGCACCATCTTTTCCCTTCTTTTCTAACAACATTTTATATTCAGGAATGAGGACCATTTTCAAAGTATGTTTCATTTTAACAGCAGCTGAGCTAACAAGGGTAATGCAAATTCAGCAATAGCTCCAATGAATCCTCTTTTCTGATTAACCAACTTCTTTTTTCTTCGAAGTGATATCTTCTTATCTGCCAGTGTGCGTAGGGTATGACGTTCACGCTTGAATTCCTTATACCTTTTTGAGCTTAAGGGTAAATGTCCTCGCAATATATTCAAACAAATTTCAAGCAAGCTAGTTAATTCCTCCTTAATAGCTTGTTGTAGCAAGGATTTACGTCGTTTAGGCCCGCTGCGTGCGAGCAAGTGAAGAAAAGGCTGATTAGCTTGAATACGTTTAGACATCTTGGCTGCGAATGGTCAAGTGACTTGGTTTTTGTTCATACGCTACTTTATCAACATATACATAATGTGTATCTTTTGGTAAAATGCCTGCATGAATGCGTAGTTGATCATTCGTCTTCGGCTTCAAATCAATGAATAAATAACCATGAGGTTTGCTGGTAGCATCTTGATAGGCTTCTGTGAGAAATTGAGATTTTCCAGGATACATTTGTCGCGATAATGTACTTATTTGTTGACTGTCTCTAGGATTTCTAAAGAGAATGATGTAATGTACATTCAATGATGTAATGTGCATTCAAACTAATATTTCGTATTTCTCTACCATGATGGAATAAACTATGTAAAATAAAAATGATGCTTAGATTTTGATGACTGCTGCCAACACTAAAGATATTTAATCATTAAGTCATCAATGATGAGTAAGTTTGTTTTTTTTTTCGGGTTAAAGCGCTCTTCAATGTCATCTGAAATGCCTTGGTAAAATTCCACACCTTTCATTCCCTTGCACAAAGGCTGATCTGCTGCTGCTGCTGTTTTTGGAGAGGGTTTAATTAACTTTTGTTCTAGAATTTCCCTGACTACAGAAGTTTTACCACTGCCTGTAGGTCCAGAGACCAAACATGTGAATGGATGCTTCATTTTTGAATGTCTGTTTCTTTCACCCAACTGTTAAACTTCTTTGGCCAACCTAACCACTTAGCAAATAATTCTTCAACACCTCGTCTTTTTTGTGTTTTCAAAACCTTTTCAATTCTGTAGACAGATTCAATATCTTTTGTCACATTCTGTAGTTCTTCTTCATAGAAATGTCAATCAATATCTTCGTCCAAAAGTCTTTCACACGATACAAGTACATTCCTTGCTTCTTAGAACGATGTGTGATAATGAAGACTTCTTTCGTTCACTTTCCATGATAATCCAGTTGAAACACATATTTCATGTGAGAAATGCGAACAATTTTTCAATTTCAATTTGTCTACATACATATACTTCCACACTTTAGATTAATTTTCCTTTCGAATATCTGCAGGAGCATTCTTATTAGGGAGGGAGCCATGAGGTCTATGGTTGTAATTGTAATTGGTTTAAACAGCAAGGTTAATTTATTGGATTAAGTTATGGGTTAACCCATTGGTTTAACTTTCGTGAAAAGGGTGGATGGGTTGTTTTTCATTGCCTCCAAGAACTTATATTTACATTGATATTTATAATATTCTTCCATGCTGAAAGGGCTACCAGCACTTAATGGGAAAGGGGTTGAACCCCGCACCCTTAGCATTCAGTGTAGTCGTTCCCACACAAACTGCAATATAACCGGCGTGGGGCCTGATGTTTCACAACATAGTAGTGTGGCTCCTTCTCGTGCCTCAGAATTAACCAGCACTTGCAGTATTCATTTTGATATGTGCTTAACTTTCTTCCGTTTTTCACAGACCTCTCTTGTTTTTGGAGGGGACAGGATGACTGTACTAATTTCGGGAGCGGGGATGGATCAGCGAAATATATGTGTACTTTGACGAACGTGCCTGGAGGGGGTAAAGGTCGGAAGAACCTGTGTACTTTAAGTACTTTTTGTACTTTTGACCTTCCGACTAACAAGAAGTGTTTTCATACCCGCGTTTTCTACCTACTCAACGCAATGGGTGTAAAAGTATGAAACCTGTACTGCTATTCTTCTGTAGTGGATACAAACTCGGGACGGTAGGGTAGAAAGTAGTATGCAGGGTATGAAGTGTTTTTCAAAAGGTCACGAAAGTCGCAAGGGTACCAACTAATGGGTTGCGAAGTGCCCGGCTCCCGACCTTAAATTTACCTGGAAGTCAGAGCGATGTGTGTGCTATGAATTGTATTATTAAATTTTATTCTAGCAGGAAAAAGGCGTTATTTTGCACAACACAGTCTCTTTCATGATTTGGTGTAAAAGACCAACGCTAAAATATACCAGTAGGATAAAAGTGGGGCTCCGAAAACAGGAAGTGACGTCCTAATGACGTCACGAGGTGTTTTCGGAGCCCCATGGGGCTCCGAAAACAGTGACGTCATTGTTTTCGAATCCGCATGGGTGTTCTGAAACAGGTAATCGAAAGAGCGCGCGCCCGTGTCAATGACGTCATCATGACGTTATAATGACGTCATCATCAGGACGTTATAATGACGTCATCATGACGTCATCATGACGTTATCATGACATCATCATGACGTTATGGCATATTAAGACAGTCCTAAGCAGCATAACCCTAAGTCGCCTGTCAATCATCATGACGTCATTAGTCACGTGACCTGTCAGTCATGTGTCACGTGACCTTCAATCATGTGTCATGTGACTGTATATGAGGAATATTTTCCCGCTCATTAACCTTCTGGCCTGAATGGCTCAGTTGGTAGAACAGAGGACCCGTAAGCGGACCCATGAAGGTCGGTGGATCGAACCCGCTCTCGGGCATCACTTTCATATCATGGGTCCTCAATCTTAGAACACTCCCCCCCGGGTCCTCAATCTTAGAAGACCCCCCCCCCTGGTCCTGAATCTTAGAAGACCCCCCAGTCCTGAATCTTAGAAGACCCCCCCCCGAGTCCTCAATCTAAGGAGACCCCCCGGGTCCTCAATCGAAGGAGACGCCCCACCCCCCAGGATGTGATTATGTAACATCATATAGCTATATGACTATGTAATTGCTATGTGAACATAATTTTTGTTCACTTTTATGACTCTGTGACATTATGTGACAACATGTGACTGTGACATCATGTGACTCTGTGACATTATGTGACTCTGTGACTTTTATTTTTATTATTATTATGATAATATTTAATTAGTCATATTTCAATGGTTTTCCCATTGCAATAACCACACACACACACACACACACACACACACACACACACACACACACACACACACACACACACACACACACACACACACACACACACACACACAGCATAGGAATAAGTACATGTGTACAGAGTGTGGGGGAAAACCGATCGATAAATTTCAGAGTGCACTCGTTCAGAGCGCGGGGAAAACCGATCGATAAAACTTCAGAGTGCACTCGTTCAGACCGTGGGAACGATCGATAAATTTGAAAACATCAAAGGCCTAGACCGTGGGAACGATCAATAAATTTCAGAGTGCACTAATTCAGAGCGTGGGAACGATCAATAAATTTGTGAAGGAATGGGATTTTCCTTAACTCTATGTTTTATGTTATAGTAGTTGGAAAATGACACTTCTAAAGCACATTTAACAAATGTAGTTTTTTGATAACATATAATATATAAAATAAGTTTGAACATTTTAGCATGCTACTTATTTGAATGTTCTAAAGTTATAGTAGTGGAAAAATGGTGGTTCTAGACCAACTTTAACAAATTTAGTTTTTAACACCATATGATATATAAAATAAGTTTGAACATTTTAGCATGCTACTTATTTGAATATTCTAAAGTCATAGTAGTGGAAAAATGGTGGTTCTAGACCAACTTTAACAAATTTTGTTTTTTGACAAAATATGATGTATAAAATAAGTTTGAACATTTTACCATGGTGTAGTAGGGTAAAAATAAGGGTTCTAGACCAACTTGAACAAATTTTGTTTTTTGACAACATATGATGTATAAAATAAGTTTGAACATTTTACCATGGTGTAGTAAGGTAAAAATCAGGGTTCTAAACCAACTTTAACAAATTTAGTTTTTTACACGTTTCAGACGATTCTACCACTTGGTTGATTGTTGGAAAATGGGAAGTGAAAATGTGGATAGTTATGTAGGAAAACTGCGCCCATTCAAAAGACGTGTTCGAATGGCAAGCCCATTTAAAAGACGTGTTCGAGTGGCAAGCCCATTCAAAACACGTGTTCGAATTATTTTTTTTGAAGATATTACGTCGTGGTATTGTTCAAGAAATTGTTCAACATGTTCAACAAGTTGTTCAACATGTTCAACAAGTTGTTCAACATGTTAAACATGTTCAACAAGTTGTTCAACGTGTTCAACATGTTCAACATGTTGTTGTTCAACAAGTTGTTCAACATGTTCAACATGTTGTTGTTCAACATGTTGTTCAACAGGTTCAACAAGTTGTTTATAAAGCTATGTTTAAAGACTTTCTCATCATTTGAATAGTGTAGGTTGTACCGAAAGGATGTATAAATGCAACATTTGTTCGAAATCTTACAGTTGGTTGCAAAGTCGCATATGGTAAAGTTATTTCTAAACATATTAGGACATAGTGTGTCCAACCTCGAGTGTGACAGCTCCCTATAGAGCATAAAAGGTACGTACCCTCAGACATAGCGCACATTCTGTATCAAGATACTGAAGAGTGAACATGTCTGCAGTGAGTGAACAACAACTACCATCTATGGCAATGCCTGCAGAAAATTTTATAGTAAAGCCTGAGACAATACCTACAGCAAAGTCTAAGGCAATGCCCATGGTAAAGTCTAAGGCGAAGTCACGTCAGCAGCGTCAAAAGCGACCACATCTTAGAAAGATAAAAAGAGATGAGTTACCAGCTATGACGCCGTCGTGTAAAATGCGAAAAAATACGACAGAGCCTAAAATGAAGCGAGAACCGGAGCATAAAGCTGCCACCACTATGAAGAAGATGCGTGTAGACGATTCACCGGTTATGATACCCATTAATGGAGAAACATATATTAAATTGGTGAAATATAAACAGAAAGTGATGGTTAACATTCGTAAATATATTACGAATCATGCATCTGGGAGGTTATATCCTACCAAGAAGGGAATTTTGTTGTCATTGAAAGACTGGCACATGTTGAAGAAGCAAATGACGTCATGCTTCAGAATAGATCTGTATAAATGCAGTGACTGTCAGAAGATGGCTGAGTAGACAGCGAGATGACTGTATACAGTTTTAACAGCATGACGAGCTTAGTGGATGCTATGATTTCATCACAGTGCAGAAGATTGGACCGAAGGTTTTGAAGCTTGACAAGAACTTGAAACTTAGCTTTAACTCATATGGACATGTACATTTGATATGTAGTTCAAATAAAATTGTCTTCATATGTAGACTATGAAATTAACATTATCTATGTTCATGTGAAGTCAGTTGTTATAAAATTTTAAATTAAGTTCTTGTGAATCTGCACATGTATTAACATAATATGTATTTGAAATAGTTTTGTTTTTATCATAATTGTACATATTTGTAATGTTCAATAAAAACACATATGATGCTTTTCAACTTTTTATTTTTCTCATACAATACTTGGATATAATACATAATAAAACAATACTTGGATATAATGCATAATAAAACAATACTTGAATATAATACATAATAATACAATTCTTGAATATAATACATAATAATACAAAATTAACTATAATACCTAATATACGATATATGGTTTACGGGTCAATTAAAACCGTGCCAGGAACCTTACGACTTTATATGTTGCAAAGCAAGACATATATTAATACACAACGCTTAAGTTAATAAAATATTGCAACATTTATAAAGTCTTTATTATAAAGTTTAGTCAAATAAGTCTATTTTTCTGCATCTGTTTCACTTTGTTCACTGTCCATGCCACTTTCTTCGTAACTGCTACCATCCTCCTCCTCCTCCATATCTAGTAGCTCTTCAAAGAATGCATTGTTTTTCCTTATAGCCGCCTTTAATGCCTTTGAATACTTTGCTGATGTTTTTCATCAGCAAAGTACTTAAGGTCCTCTAAAATCTTTTGATAATGTTGGCTTTGCTGTAGACGTTGAGTATAGTTGAACAGTCTCATAAACAGTTGTTTTAGTCCATGCTTATAAATGGGCCGAAGGTCATAGCTTGCTATTTCACGCGCATCTTCAAGTCCTTGTTCTTCATATTCTGAAACCTTTTCTTGAAATATGTTATCATAGTCATCGTAGACGTCTTGAACCATATCATGCCAAACAGAGTCTATTTCTGACTCACTTTCAGAGTCTGTTTCTGACTCACTTTCAGAACTCCTGTCATCAGCATCCTCACCACACTGCTCCATATGTTTGAGCAAAGCTTCTTCGCTGTTGTATAATGCACCACATTCTGTACAAGCATGTGCATTCTTTTCAGCTATGTTGACGCTTTGGCTTTCAATAGAAGACTCATCTAAAGTTTCCGTGAAAGGTAGTTTTACAGGGTTTTCCATATCCGATTCTTCATCCACTTCTGAAGTGTGAGCAACCTTTAAATGTCTTTTAAGACTTTGTGGCCAATTGTAAGATTTCGAACAAATGTTGCATTTATACATCCTTTCGGTTCAACCTACACTATTCAAATGATGAGAAAGTCTTAAAACATAGCTTTATATTCAACTTGTTGAACAACAACATGTTGAACATGTTGAACACGTTTGAACAACTTGTTGAACAACAACATGTTGAACATGATGAACTTGTTGAACATGTTGAACAACTTGTTGAACATGTTGAACAATTTCTTGAACAATACCACGACGTAATATATTCCAAAAAATTATTCGAACACGTGTTTTGAATGGGCTTGCCACTCGAACACGTGTTTTAAATGGGCTTGTCATTCGAACACGTCTTTTAAATGGGCTTGCCATTCGAACACGTCTTTTGAATGGGCGCAGTTTTCCTACATAACTATCCACATTTTCACTTCCCATTTTCCAACAATCAACCAATCAACCAAGTGGTAGAATCGTCTGAAACGTGTAAAAAACTAAATTTGTTAAAGTTGGTTTAGAACCCTGATTTTTACCTTACTACACCATGGTAAAATGTTCAAACTTATTTTATACATCATATGTTGTCAAAAAACAAAATTTGTTCAAGTTGGTCTAGAACCCTTATTTTTACCCTACTACACCATGGTAAAATGTTCAAACTTATTTTATACATCATATTTTGTCAAAAACCAAAACTATAACTTTAGAACATTCAAATAAGTAGCATGCTAAAATGTTCAAACTTATTTTATATATTATATGTTATCAAAAAACTACATCTGTTAAATGTGCTTTAGAAGTGTAATTTCCCAACTACTATAACATAAAACATAGAGTTGGGGAAAATCCCATTCCTTCTCAAATTTATTGATCGTTCCCACGCTCTGAATTAGTACACTCTGAAATTTATTGATCGTTCCCACGGTCTAGGCCTTTGATGATTCTGAAATTTTATCGATCGGTTTTCCCCGCGCTCTGAACGAGTGCACTCTGAAATTTATCGATCGGTTTTCTCCCACACTCTGTACGAGTGCACTCTAAAATTTATCGATCGGTTTTCCCCCACACTCTGTACACATGTACTTATTCTTATGCTATGTGTGTGTGTGTGTGTGTGTGTGTGTGTGTGTGTGTGTGTGTGTGTGTGTGTGTGTGTGTGTGTGTGTGTGTGTGTGTGTGTGGTTATTGCAATGGGAAAACCATTGAAATATGACTAATTAAATATAATAATAATATATTGCTAGCCGCCTACTCTTCCAAGTGAGCTATCACGGCTTGTCTGTTGAACGATCTGATTATGACATACATACGTTAGACTAATTATGTTCACATAGCAATTACATAGTCATATAGCTATATGATGTTACATAGTCACATCCTGGGGGGGGATCTCCTTCGATTGAGGACCCGGGGGGGTCTTCCAAGATTCAGGGCCGGATGGGGGGGTCTTCTAAGTTTCAGGACCGGGGGGGGGGGTCTTCTAAGATTGAGGACCCGGGGGGGAGTGTTCTAAGATTGAGGACCCATGATATGAAAGTGATGCCCGAGAGCTGGTTCGATCCACCGACCTTCAGATCATGGGTCCGCTTACGGGTCCTCTGCTCTACCAACTGAGCCATTCAGGCCAGAAGGTTCATGAGCGGGAAAATATTCCTCATATGCGGTTGGAATCACATCACACATGATTGATAGGTCATGTGACCAATGATGATTGACATGTCACGTGACTAAAGACGTCATGATGATTGACAGGCGACTTAGGGTTATGCTGCTTAGGACTGTCTTAATATGCCATAACGTCATGATGATGTCATGATAACGTCATGATGACGTCATGATGACGTCATTATAACGTCCTGATGATGACGTCATTATAACGTCATGATGACGTCATTGACACGGGCGCGCGCTCTTTCGATTACCTGTTTCAGAACACCCATGCGGATTCGAAAACAATGACGTCACTGTTTTCCGACAACACCTCGTGACGTCATTATGACGTCACTTCCTGTTTTCGGAGCCCCACTTTTACCCTACTTATACCCAATTCCAGTATATAGATTAAGAATTTACTTTTAAAAAAAAAGAAAGAAAAGAAAAAACAGACAAACCCAAGCTGCTAATATAATGCTGCTCTTTAAGATTCACATTTTATTCTGCATAATATTGAATTGCTTGGCAACTTAGAGAATAACAAAAAAGCACGCCTTTGTTGATGTTCAAGCTGAAAACAAGACCGTCAAATAACTGGCCAAGTACAGCCAAAGCAAGAAGACACGCACAGACACTGTGATTTTTCTAACTATGTGGGACAGCTCGCAAAAAATTTCATACTATTATTAAATATTTCTCACTATATAACGTGTCCTCAACTTTAATTTTGTTCTGGGCAGTGAATTCTAGTTTCTGCTTATTGTGTCAACAACGTCATGGCTGAATAAGATGCAAACACGCCTTTGTCACTTCAACTGCATTTGGGGATTTTCAATCCCCATATTTTATTGAATTCAAACAATCCAGTAGGTGTATCTGCACGATTCCTTTATCATCTGCCACGCGAACTAGTCTGAGATGGTTGGGTTTTGTTTATTGGTGTTTTAAGTCCTTTTCAGAGAGCGCAGCACAATATCAGGACTACCCTGCCACATTATACTGAAATGGGCCATTCCAATTTGAATCCCTAGGGGGATTATAACTGAGTGCACAGCTAATAGGCACGAGCAGGATTCGAACCCGCACTGGCTATGCACCCCAGACCTTACCGCTAGCGCTCTGCCATTTGAGCTGTCCGCCCGCCCCCTGAGACGGTTGGGACTAGGACGACCAAATTTAGGACAAACATATTGTAGCGTGTCTAGTTGGCCACCTAATTTTTTTTAAAGGAATTCATCTTCATTTTATATGCAAAAACGGACATTGAAATTTTGAGATAGAAGCCCATATAATGATAGCCCAGCAGATCCTCAGGATAGTGAATGATTGGGCAAATACTACGCGCGTGTTCTGTTGCTTGCTGTCAGGCTGAACTGCAAATCTCTTAGCTGCGATGTTCCCGCGCCAGAATGTAATAATATCTGCCCTTAAACTGTAATCACGTCATAAATGAGTGAAGGTTTTGAAAACTTGGTTTCCCTTTATCCTTTATTTTCATTATTTATTTTTTACCCTGATTTCAAAGGAGGTTAAAATGTATATCTAAATGGCATTGTAAATGTATTTCTACACTTCTTTTGTTCGTGTTATTTCGGATTTCCACTTTACTCGCCAAATACTAGATACTAGATAACTAGATACTACACACTTTCAATCGACACCTATTTAGTTTCTTGTTTTTATGAACAAAAACAAATATCTCCAAGATTAAACCCATAATTTCCAAAAAAAAAAATCCTTTTTTCTTTTTATTACTGAAATATGATACTCATTTCTGCAAACATAATCATAATTCATTAACAAAACAGATGGTGGTCACTAAAACAGATGACACTGTACGGCTTTCTTATCCGAGTCTGAAAGATGGTCGCTGAAACGGATTCTGCTGTAGGTCCTTTTTATCCAGGTCTGGAAGCTGGTCACTACAGCAGTTTACTGTACGTTACATTTTATCCGGGTCTGGAAGCTGGTCAAAACAGCCAAGTTTTACTATAGTCTTTTTATCCGAATTTGGAAGAGTCACAACAAACAGTCCTTACTCCACATCTTTTTATCCAGGTTTTGGGGGTGTTCTTAATTGTTTTGTAAACCGTCATCCCCCACCCCTCTCCCCAGCTATATAATGTAGATACGTCTGCGTACGCAACCCAAACCCTTTTACCCAAGGTAACGGTCTGTACCCTAAGTGTAACCATGATATACTACATTGTCTTCGTACGTTCCCATCGGCCAAAAAGAATTAGAAAGCCATTCTTCCAAACAGTGCATCATCAGATGACTCACCTAGGTGGGAGAAGGTGGGGGGGGGGGGGGGTCATTTCGGAACCAAAATGTGAGCTACTTTTCATAACACAAGATAACGCGAAAAATGGTTCGAGGTACTACTTAAACAATGCTAACCGATACAAAATAGCTCCTATAAATGGAAGAGCTTGGCAACTGAATCAAGTATGCGGCGAAAAAGAAAAAGACCTGCCTATACACACGACAAAGCATTTGAATTCCATAGATCACGATTTCATCATGCACCACAACCGACACTGACCCCTGACTGAGTGGCATGTTACGTAAGATGAAAAAGTACAAAAAGCTCAATTTCAGGCAATAAGAAAAAGCAATGGTGTTGTATTGAAACAGCCCATCCGTAGGATGGGCCCATCCAATAACAGCGAGGTATCGATTTACCCCCATCTTCGTTGTTTTGCGCTTCTGTAGTTTCAGCCCCTATTTGGCTATAGGAATAGCACGTATTTTCTTCTCCCCTTCAAAGTTGGAACAAACTGCCTTGTATTGTGAACAAGGTGGGCTGTTTTAATGGTTGGTGGGTGTAGACTGGGCCCATCCTATAGCTGTAAGCCATATAAATAGCACATATAGCATCAGTATGTGCCAAATCTATAGACAGATGCATAGGAATACCCCATCCATAGAAACAACACATCTGTTCAATCATAAGTAGGTCATTTTCTATTGTTGTAACAGGTTTTGATTTCTAAGTCAAAACCTGTTTGAAATCGAGGCTGTAAAAAAGAAAACCGTTTGATTTTTATTTTTATTTACAATGCCTCTTCCTCCGACACGAAACGAAATCTTGTACTTTCCTCACAGTCAGTTGTCTTCAAACTTTGGATACTCATTTTCCGTGTCGTTTTCAAATATATTTGTGTCGATCAGGTCAAGAGAGCGGTCACTCTCGGGTTTATCGAGACGGGATTGTCGTCGCTTTTCCTCTCCTGCCACCCCATCGCGCGACGACAAGCGGGGTGGCATCAGGCACTGTGGACGCAGCATATCTCCTGCCACCCCGTTCGGCGACGCCGTCAGGGGTGGCATGGGATCTTTTATCTTCTTGTATTCCCACCGTCCCCCCTCCCCCACCCAATAAATTTATCTCAATATCTTACCGTTTTTTTTTCAGAAAATATATACAAATACATATTAAATTTTCCACAGAAAAGATGTGAAATTTCTTTTGTTGGCATATATATATATATATATATATATATATATATATATATATATATATATATATATATATATATATATATATATATATATATATATATATATATATATATATATATATATATACATGCACACATACACACACACGCACGCACACACACACATCGGTATGTATATATAGGCCCCCCACCCTCACTCCACCCCCACCCCCACGCAACAAAGACAAATTGCGTTTTTTTTTGTTTTCGTTTATTTTTTACCTTTCCCATCGGCTTTGCAATTAAAGCCTTGAAGCGGCTTCGTCAAAGCAGCACTATGAGCAGAATTGACGTTTTCACACGGCATGTTTTTGCAGTAAGGGTTGTCGTCTGCTCGGGACCTCGGTACCACTAGTGGTACTGAGGTCCCGAAGTGGCACTGAGGACCCGGTGGCACTGAGGTCCCGACAAATTTTTCATATGAACTCCCCGTCCCCGTCCCCGCCCCGCCCCCATCTTTAATTGTATCTTAAAATCACTGCCTCTTCCGCCTCCCTCCCTGCCACCCTGTTAGGCGACGCATGGGATCTTTTATCAGGGGTGTCATGGGATCTTTTATCTTCTTGTATTCCCACTGCCCCGCCCCCCACCCCCCACCATCACCCAATATGTTTAACTCAATATCTTACAGTTTTTTTCCATAAAATATATACAAATACACATGTCTATTCACAAAATGTTGAAGAAAAAAAAGATGCGAAATTTCTCTTTTTGGCATATATATATATATATATATATATATATATATATATATATATATATATATATATATATATATATATATATATATATATATATATATATATATATATATATATATATATATATATATATATATATATATAGCCTCCACCCCCCCACCCCACCCCTCCAACAAAGACAAATTGCGTTTTTTTTTGGCCTTTCCCATCGGCTTTGCGATTATTAAGCTTTGAAGCGGCTTCATCAAAGCAGCACTATGAGCAGCATTGACGTGCCTAAATTGGCTAAATTGGGTGCATTTTTTAATTGTTTTCCACAAAATATATACAAATACACATGTCTATTCATAAAATTAAAAAAAAGCGAAGTTTCCCTTTTTGGCATTGGAGGGGGGGGGGGGGGAAGAGAACGGGGAGGAGGGGGGGAGGCTAATATGCAATTTATCTTTTTGGTGTGAGAGGGAGGGCATATATATATATGGGGGCGGGGGAGATAAAAAAATTTTCGATTGTTAATTCCAACTTGCAAACTTCGTTTGCAAATGGGAGTAAGTTTGTAGTTTTTCTCGAAATTTCTGTCCTTTTTTTCCTTTTTTCTTCTCTTTTTTCCGTCACGGAGGTTTCCAGAAAACTCCTCCTAGGCTATTTGACGTAGGACAATGAAATTTGGCACAATGATAGAGAGTAACGAGATGTCGTCAAATCCGCAAATTTTTTGACCTTGACCTTGACGTTCAAGGTCAAATTGAGGTCAAAGTTTTTCTCACCTCAAAGGTGGTTTCCAGAAAACTCCTCCTACAGGGTTTGTCGTAAAAAGACGGCATTTGGCAGAGACATAGAGGGTAATGAGTTGTCGTCAAATCCGTAAATTTTTTTGACCTTGAACCTCAGAGGTCAAGGTCAAATTGAGGTCAAAATATTTTTGGACACACCTATTAATCACGAAAAGTAGCCATAAAGGTGCTCAAATCCCAGTGTGAATGCATAAAATGTACTCAGTACAGGGTAAACTTTCATCACTAACCTTGACCTTGAAGTCGAAACACTGAACCTTGAGGGTCAAGGTCAAAGGTCACGTGACTTCACGCGTCCTTAACGACAGGCCGACTCATCTCGGAAACGGTTAGAGATAGAGCGATTTTGAGCTCATTTTCGACCCTTTGGGCCTAAACAATGTTACATAAGAGGTACCTCGGTGACCTTGACCTTCTCGGTCACGGTCAAGGTAAAAAACCGGAAGTTGACTATTATCTAGAAAAAGGTTAGAGATAGAGCGATTTTGAGCTCAATTTCGACGCTTTGGGCCAAAAAGACGTTAAGAAGATTTAAGAGGTACTTCGGTGATCTTGACCTCCTCCATCATGGTCAAGGTCAAAAACTGTAAGTTGACCAGTATCTCAAAAACGGTTAGAAAACTGAACTTGATTTATTTGTGCCCAAATGAGGTTACATTATATTCACTTCGATGGCCTCGTTCAAGATAATAATCCGGAAGCTGACAATTATGTCGAAACACTGAAAAATGTGTCTTTGACCAAATATGTTGTGTCTCTGCCCTTGCAAGTGGGTGCTATTTCGCTACGTGTAGCGAAATTCGGTCTAGTTTTCAAAATGTTTCTTCTCCCACAGTATTGGTCAGATTTTCTTAAAATTTGTAAGAATATTTTTAGGGAGGCCTGTCTTGAAAAATTACTTCATTTGGAGGTCCGCCTAATATTGGCTAAGTGGGGCATTTTTCTTTTTTAATTTTTGGCGTCGAATTGTCAAAATGCTTCTTCTCCCGCAATTTTGACTGGATTTCTTTCCAATTTTGTACAATTGTTCTTTTGATGCTACTGTGTTGAACATTTACTTGTTTTGGCGATCGGCCAAAATTGGACCGAATGGGGTCATTCTTTAATTATTTGTAGCCAATTGTCAAAATTCTTCTTCCACAATTTCCTGGTAATAAATGTTCACCAGGCCTTTGTCTCTTGAAAAACCGATCATAAAGAAAATTGGGTAAATTGGGGGGGGGGGGCATTGTAAATTTTTGGGGTGCTAATTTTGAAAATGCTTCTACTCCCGCGATCGGGACTGACAACAATTGGCCAAATAGGGGCATTTTTAAATTGTTTGGAAGCATATTTGAAAAGTTTTTTTTCTCACAGTTTGGATCGAATTGTCTTCAAATTTTGCAAAGTTGTTCAATGGGCGGTATGCTTACGAAGTTATTTTTGGCGATCAGCCATAAATTGGCTAAAGGGGGAAATTTATAAATATTTAGTAGCAATTTTGTAAAATGCTTCTTCTCCCACAATTTTGAGCTGATTCCTTCATAAATTTGTAAGATTTTTCTGCAGCCATGTTTTGCAATATGACCACTTTCTGGCGACCATACAAGCCTACTGATACGTGATTTACTAGATTGGTCACAACGTTCCTGGACATTCTTGCTTTATTTTCATTTTACATGTTAGATTTGTAATGTTTGAGAGTGAAAATAAATCAGTATAACAATAACAAAAATCATACTTTTCGAAAAAATCTAAGTGGTGGCATCGATGACCTGTTGGTGGCCCTGAGGCTCGGTTGGTGGTACTGAGGATTCGGTAGTGGTAATGAGGACCCTGTGGTGGTAGTGAGGACTCGACGGTGGTAGTGAGTAACCGTTGGTGGTCCTGAGGCCCCGGTGGTGGCCCTGAGGACCAGGGGGTGATACCGAGCCTCAGTGGCACCACCGGGTCCTCAGTACCACCACTTTACTTTTTTCTGAAAGTAAGCATTGATTTTTGGTTTTGAACCTTTCTTTCAGCTTAAAACAACTTAATCTAGCATTTTGAAGCAAAAACAAAGTTTGGGTCCACAGTGCCACCACAGGGCCTCAGTGCCACCACCGGGTCCTCAGTACCACCACTTTACTTTTTTCTGAAAGTAAGCATTGATTTTTGGATTTGAACGTTTCTTTCAGCTTAAAACAACTTAATCTAGCATTTTGAAGCAAAGAAAAGTTTGGGTCCTCAGTGCCAATTCGGGACCTCATTGCCACTGGTGGTACTGAGGTCCCGAGTAGACGGTGGCCTCGCCTCTGTTTTTGTTCACTCCTTTTATGCATTCCACCTTTCGGTGTTGATGCACGTGAGACGTGCATTTTTCAAGTATGTGCCATTTTAGCCAATTTTTGGGTTTTCAAAATGCTTTTTCTCTCATAATTTTGATCAGAACTTCCTAAAAATTTTTACGAATACTCGTGAGGTAGATCTCTCTTGCAAAATTCCTTTTCTTGGCGATCTGCCAAACATTCGCTAAATTGGGGCATTTTTAATTTTTGGGGTACAATTTTCAAAATGCTTCTTCTCCCACAATTTTTATTCGATTCCTTTTTAATTTGATTGTTTTCTACATAGCTTCTCTTGAGAAATTGCTTTTTTGGCGATCCGCTAAAAATTGGTTAAATAGGGGTGCATTTTTTAATTAACTGATAGCCAATTTTCAAAATACTTCATCTCCCACAATTTAGATCGGATTTCTTTCCAATTGTGTGCGATTGTTCTCTTCATGTTTTTCTGTTAAAGATTTACTTGTTATGGCGATCGAGCAAAAATTGGCCAAATGGGAGTCATTCTTTAATTTATTGGTAGCCAGTTTTCAAAATGCTCCTTCAATCACAATTTGGATCCGTCTCGTTTCCAATTTTACACGATAGCTGTCTTGATGATTCTCTCCTAAAAAATTAAAAAATTAAAAAAATAAAAAAATCAACCAAATGACGGGAGCGGGGGCATTTATAATTTTTCGGTAGCTAATTTTCAAAACGCTTCTTCTCCCACAGTTTTGATGGGATTGTCTTTAAATCTTCAATAAATGCTTACTAGGTAGCCTCTGGTAAAAAGTTGCTTTTTTGGCGAGAAACGAAAATTTACCAAATGAAGGACATTTTTTAATTTTTTTCATAGCCAATTTTCTTCCCTCAAAATGCTTCTGCTTCCACGATTTGGACAGGATTTTTTTTTCAATTTTGCTCCATTGTCCCTTATATGGTTCTCTCTTGGAAAGTTACTTTTTTGGGTGATTTGTCAAAAATTGGCAAAATTGGCGTTGGGGGGTATTTTTGATTTATTAGTAGCCAATTTTGATAATGCTTCTTCCACAATTTTGATCTGATGACCTTCTAATTTTGAATACATTTTCACCAGGCTTTCTTCTCTTGAAATGCACATAAAAAAGAAAATTGGCTAAATGGAGGGGGCATTGTAAGATTTTTCGCTTCCACGATCTGGATACCAACAACTGTTCAAATAGGGGTATTGTCAGTGCCCTCCGACCGACCCACCTCCTCGTCCAAGCTTGTTTTAATTGGGAATGGATACGGACGGGTAACCAAAGGTCTAAAGGTGGAGAGCTCGAAGTAGGTTTTTACTCCTAAAAAGTGTTTTTAAAAATAAAACGATATTAGAAACTGGCATTTGGGTAAAACCCCCTTTGGCATGCCTCGTGTAGAAAAGTTCTTTCAATGCGAACTATACTTTTACCGATAAATGCATTTTTCGAGGGAAATAAAAGACATCAAGGTACCTGTGAGGTCTTTTAATGAGTGTTTACCGAGTTAACAATCTCGATGCACAATACCATATATTACTAAAAGGTAAAAGGAATAATGGTGAAAGAACCATAGTTAAAAACCCATATGGGCGGAGCCTATTTTACCAGGAAGCTCCGACCACATGTGTGAAGTCATTCCTTTGGAGTGACCCTACCCATAGTGATCCAAGTGGCTAATGGGTATAACCTTGTCGGAACAGTTTTTACCCGAAAGACTCGAGCCTTGCTTACTTGGTTCCCCCACCCCTTCTTCGAAGAGTTATTGACTAGAACCTTGTACATAAGTACATATGTATGCACACACAATCACAGTTGAAGTGACCCGACTAAGATAATATACCGAAAGACAAAAGAAAGTTCGCACATAAAACCAAAATATCTCAAAAACTTACACATATTTAAAAAAAATTATCATCAGATTGTAATCCCAAGTTGCAACCATCGTTATTTTTTCATGCGGGTGTGATTTTTTATTACGGGTTTGTAGGCATTCAAGCACGGTACCCACATAAGTCAGTACGGCTCAATGTTGAAAAATTATGAAATTTCACACGAGGTTATCAAGTATAACCGCACATGTAAACGCAGTAAATCGATCTTTCACAGAACAATGCCCGCCCACACGTTGCTCGGGTGTGTAGAGATTATTTAGTGGATAATAATGTTGATGTGCTCCTATGGCCGGCATGTAGTCTGGATATGAATCCCATAGAACATCTATGAGATCATCTGGATTGCTAGGTTCGAGCCCGTAACCCATCGCTTCAAAATCTCGCGGAATTGAGGGAAGTATTGATTGAGAAGTGGCACAGATATCCCCAATAGAAATTAACAGGTTCATAAGTTCAAAGAATATTCGAATCCAGGCCCTACTGCGTTCCAATGGATACCACACACGGTATTAGTGGCGGTTATAAACATTATAAATCGAAGAAAACTCAAAAGCTCTTTGCATCTGTGGTTCTTCATACAGTTTGTCACTATCGCCTTTCACTCCGTATGATGGAGGTACTCACATTCAATGTATGGATGGCCTTTTGCACTGAGCCTTCTGTTTTTGCCATGCTTGCAACAGGAATTTGCGCTGTCATGCAAAAAACCCTTCTTGTTTGCTCCTGTTCAAGCCTTTTTTCTATTTACATTTGACTAGATAGGGGGATAGGCACCTCGGGACGGGTACAGGCAACAGGGATAACCCCCCTGGGTAGCGATTCGTGGGTAGAGTCAGATAGTCAGATTGACATAGTTGCTAGTGTCTCCAGGACGCGAATTTCACCGGACATTTCGTTCAGAGACCTGATTAAAGAAATTACACACCTGGCGGGGGTAGAAGCGGGAAACTTCACGCCGATAAGGAGCAGCCCTCCCCCCGGTAATCGGTTGACCTCGGAAAGTTAAGCGCCAGCCGATAAGGAGCAGCCCCCACCCCCCGCGCAATCGGTTGACCTCGCAGAGTGAATCGTCAGAACAAGAGGCATGTGTGGCTCTGATCAGTAGTGCGTCCATCTTCTTGAATTCATTAGAACGCACAGTGACTGCATTCGCGATGCCTCACTCGTAGAAAGTGCGATAAACGAATCCTGATGGGGATGCTTAGTCTTAGAGATGATCCGGCCATCTGGACGACATCTATCTAGACAAGGTGTGCCGCACGAGACGCTAGCGAGCCAGGCTGTTTCTTTGATAGTACCTCTGAAAGGTACATCCTCGGTGCAATGGTGGGAAGAAGTTACGGAAAGGCTAGTATTTTCTCCTGGTGGCTTGAGGTTTGGAGGGGAAGGAGTCCGGGCAGGACACTTCCCTGCTGCCGTTGGATCTCTAAACATATGTTGGCCCCGTCCTGGGGAGCGCACGAATTCTACTTCTCGCAAGGCCAATCGGGAATATGAAAGATTGGAGGACTCTTCTGTTTCATCCCAATTCCGACCCCAGACCGTCCGAGTCTTCCTCTATAAATTGTCGAAGCTCGGTGGCCTGAGGTGCGCTGTTTCCCTCGATGATGTGTAAATCTAACAACCCTTATGGAACGGCATGGAGGTCAGTGCAGAAGCCTGGATAGGTTCATCATCCTCATACGGTATCAACGCAACGAATAACAAAGATCACGGAAAAACCTGTGGATAAGTTCGAAACCGGTCAAAAGCCTTAATGCAACCCGGAGACTCAGATGCCACCATCGCCCAGTACCGCGTTATTTCGTTAGATTTTGAAACGGTAACGATTTGAATGGACGTAAAATGGGATAATCTACTTATTAGAATAATAAAGATGGTAGAAAAATATGCAGATCTGTTCAAAACGGGCAAAAAGCTCTCCTGCCACCCCGAGGCTCTGATGCCATCCCGGTCCAATACTCTGCCATTTTGCCTGGTTTTTGTGCCCATAAAGGTTTAAATTAACGAAGAATGTGATTTTCTTTCTATCTGATGTTCGAAGAAAACTCTGGGGTGCAGAAATACGTTTTAAAATACAAAAAGCTCTCCTGCCACCCCGCAGAGCTCTGATGCCACCCCGAGGCTCTGATGTCACCCCGGCCCAATACTCTGTCATTTTGCTTGTTTTTGTGTCTATAAGTGTTTTATTTAGCGAAGAATGTGATTATCTTCCTATTTTAGGTCAAAAGAAAACTTTCAAAAGCAGAAATCCGTGTAAAAATGCAAAAAGCTCTCCTGCCACCCCGCAGGGCTCTGGTGCCACCCCGGTCCAATACTCTGCCATTTTGCTTGTTTTTGTGTCTATAAGTGTTTTATTTAGCGAAGAATGTTATTATCTTCCTATTTTAGGTCAAAAGAAAACTTTCAAAAGCATTCATACTGAACTGATAATAATTCCATTTTCTCCGTTGAAAAATAAAAGACTTTTAAGTTGATATTTTCTTGTTGTGATAACAGTTTTTCACAAAATCTTCCATGGATCCATGGAGACAATAACATTTTTTCACCAAAGCCTACATGGACCCGACATATTTTAACACAACATAAAATATCACACGAGATAAACAACTTTCTGGGAATGTGTTACCCATTAGTCCTACCGCAGGAACACCCAGTAATGCAATTAAACCCTTCCCGCTGTATGACTACTGGGTGTTCCTATGGTAGAACTACTGCGTGTTCCAGTGGTAGAACTACTGGGTGTTCCAGTGGTAGAACTACTGGGTGTTCCAGTGGTAGAACTACTGGGTGGTTCCAGCAGGACCCACGTGAGTTATTCGCTGCAGCTAGTTTTCTTGAAAATCATGCACTCTGTGCTTGCTTCTCCAGATACATTTCATCGCTTAATGTTTTAACTTGGAAGTGGTACAGGGCCAAGTTTCTGACCTTTTTTTCTCTTTATTGGTTTGTCCTTTTGTCTTTACTACTCCTCTGGCTATACTGGCGCTAGAACTCCCAATATTTACACGTATGTAGTAACTGATCTGAAGTTGTGCTCCTTAGTTTTCATTTTCATGATCAAAACGCGAAGCAAAAGAAAAATTGAATTTTTTTTCGTTAAAGGACACGGAATGATTTTTAAAATATTCAACACTTAGCCAAAATATAAAAGCAACACTTGGAGAGTATTTCGAATGCGTTCATCGAGACCAGTTTTCACTGAGAAAAAGACAAGATATTGTTCTCGAAACCTTATTGCCTAACAGGACTATATATTAATATTTATTTTGCCTTATTTACTGTTCGGGTTCGTCTTTGGATCTATTTACTGTTCGGATTCGTCTTTGGATCTATCCAAGATCCGTGCTCCATTGTGACATGGAGTCAACGCAAATATATAGGTTTAGAATTCTGCGTGTTTAATTGCCTAATATACACCAAAAATGGGTTCCGTCAACTGGCAAAGAGCATGGCCCAAGGGCAATCTCTGTAAGAAAAGACAGTACGGTGGAAACGGAGAACATAATGTTAGAGACTTGAGGAAAACAAGATATTCAACGACACCAAATTGATGTCGTACCATTCTAAAGCGTAATATCTAGAAAAACTAACATCCACAAAGTGCACATTTTTTTCTGCTTTTTTTCCAGATGTCTCAGGAATCACAAAAAATTTATTCAGGTGATTTTCAATTTTGTGCTGGAAGAAATCGGTGTTCGCGAGGAAAAAAAGTAAACAAAAATCTTGCCTAATATCGGTTTCATGGTCACGGTCCAACACTAAATCAGTTAGAGACTTCGAGAATATTTTTGACCCTGTTGGCCTAAAAGACGTTATATAAGAGGTTCCTGGGTGACATTGACGTCCTCAGTCATGACCAAGGTCAAAAGACGGAAGTTGACCACTATCTTGAAAACGGTAACACACAGAGCGATTTTGAGCTTATTTTCGGTCCTTTGGCCTAAAAGACCTCCTACTTCATGGTCAAGGTCAGCAACCGGAAGTTGACCATTATCTCCAAAACGGTTAGAGATAGACCTATTCGAGCTGTGGGCCTAAAAGACGTTATATTATATATGAGGTAACTGTGTGACATTTACTTCCTCAAGGTCAAGGTTTCAAACCGGAAGATGACCATTATTTCGAAAACGGTTAGTGACAGAACGATTTTGAGCTTATCCTCTGTGCCAAAATGACATTATAAAGGTGGTACCTCCATAACCTTGACCTCCTCCGTCATGGTCAAGGTCAAAATCCAGAAGATGACCATTATATCGTAAAAAGTCAGAGATGGAGCGATTTTGAGCTTATTTTCCACTCTTTGGGCCTAGTAGACGTTATATAGGAGGTAACTCGGTGATCTTGACCTCCGTCATGGTCAAAATTCAGAAGTTGACTATTATTTCGAAAACGGTTAGACATAGGGCGATAGGGCGATTTGGGCTTGAAGATATTCTATAAGAGGTGCCTGCTTGACTTTGACGCCCTCAAAGTCAAAATCCAGAAGCTGACCATTACATCGAAAACGGTCAGAGATGGAGCGATTTCTAGCTTATTTTCGACCCTTTGGGCCTATAAGACGTTATATAAGCGGTACCCGGCGCACCTTGACCTCCTCCCTAATGGTCAAAACCCAGAAGTTGCCCATTATCTCGAAAACGGTTAGACATAGGGCGTTTTTGAGCTATTTTTCGACTCTTTGGGCTTAAAGACGTTATATAAGAGCTTACAGACCAATTCCAGCGTGCATGAGCAAGGGAATTTCCCTGAAAAATTGGGCTTCAAAAGATGAGACGGCAAAGAGCATGTTTTTTTAATTTGCGTTGATGCGCGGTTCGCATTTTGGACAAGTACGCATGTTTTATTTACCTTTGCGTTGATGCGCGGTTCGCATTTTGGACAAGTACGCATGTTTATTTACCTTGTCTTGATATGAGTTTCTTATTTCGGATCAGTGCGCATGTTTATTTACCTTGTGTTGATGTGCGGTTCTTATTTCGGATCAGTGCGCATGTTTATTTACCTTTTCTTGATGCGCGGTTCGCATTTCGGACCAGTGCGCATGTTTATTCAACTTGCGTTATTTAATTAGTGCTGATGCGTGGTTCGTATTTTGGACCAGTGCGCATATTTAACTGTGCTGATGCGCGGCGCTTATTTTGGACCAGTGCAAATGTTTATTTAATTTGCGTTGGCGCGTGGTTCGCATTTCCAACCAATGCGCATGTTTATTTAACGTGCGTCGATGCTCGATTCTTATTTCATTCCAATGCGCATGTTTATTTAAGTTGAATAACATGCGCACTATTCAAAAGAAGAACTGCGCATCAGCACAAGTTGCGTTAATGGGCATTTCGAACCAGTGCGCATTCCTAAAAAATTCCTAAAAAATTCTAAAGTCTTCTAATTCACTCAAAAAGCACATGCAGTATGCATGATCCCTAGAGACGGCTCATATAAAAAATAAATGAAAACTGATTAAAACTGTAGGAGGAAATACCTTGAAGTCCTCCGCTATTGTCAAGGTAAAACACTGGAAGTTGACCATTTTCTCAAAATCGGTCACAGATGGAGCGATTTGAGCTTATTTTCGGCCCTTTAGAGCGCTTATGAGCTTATTTTCGGCCCTTTGAGCTTAATGACGTTATATAAGAGGTACCTGAGGCACCTGGACCTCCTCCGTCATGGTCAGGGTCAAAAGCTTATAGACGTTATATAAGAGGTAAGTCGGTGACCTTGAACTCCTCTGTAGGGGCAAAGTAAAAAAAGAAAGTGACCGTTATATAAAATCTTAGCTTATTTTCGATCCTTTGGGCCTACAAGATGTTATATAGGAAGTACCTCAGTCAAAATCCGAAAGTTGACCATTATATCGAAAACGGTTAAACATAGGGCGATTTTGAGCTTATTTTCGACCCTTTTTGCTACAAGAGGTAAGTCGGTGATCTTGACCTCCTCCGTCAGGGTCAACGTAAAAAAAAGAAAGTTGACCGTTATCTCTAAAAACGGTTGGAGGCCCTTTGGGCCTAAAAGACGTTATATAAGAGGTTCCTGGGTGACATTGACGTCCTCAGTCATGGTGAAGGTCAAAAGCCGGAAGTTGACCATTATCTTGAAATTGGTTAGAGGCAGAGCGATTTTGAGCTTATTTTCGACCGTTTGCGCTTAACAGATGTTATATAGGAGGTAGATCGGTGACCTTGACCAAAGTAAAAAGTTCCTGGGTGATATTAGCAAAATATTGACCGAAAATCATTTTTTGAAAGTGTCCACCTGGCTATCATTATTTTCTTATTAAGATTAAGATTTAAATCTGTGGTCTTGACATTTTGTTTAAAGGCAGCGGACATTATTACATACGTGGCTATTATGTTTTTCGCGAGTCGCCAAAAATTTGGCGATATATTGGCGATAAACCAATTTTGTATTAAACTTTTGACTGACGCCAGGTACATAGCCTTACTGTCTTATGTAAGTACAGCCTGTAACGAAAATTTCGTCATAAATTTTGACATCAGCATTCGTAAGCTGGGACATCGTCCATGGGCAATCTTTTTGTTTTTAATTTTTCGGTAGAAAATGCCCCCAACCCCTCTAAACCCTAGCAAAGTAAAACTTCTTATTTCGCGATTTTGTCATAAAAAATGCGAAATATTAAACACTGGCTAAACAATATCACCAAAATCTCTGAGTAGAATTTTCAACTGAGTAGAATTCTCAAATTAGTAGAATTTTCAACTGAGTAGAATTTTTCAAATGAGTAAAATTTTCAAATTGCACAGTTTTTTTGTTTGTTTTTTGGGCTTGATTTCCCTTACAGACACCCATTTTTTCAAAGATTCCGAAACCGTTCTAGTTTTTACTGGCGCAATACCTTCCCGAAAAAACATGTCTACATCTCCCTAATCTCAAAAATAACTTACAACACATATGTCTCGGGCGTTTCCACTTCTTTCGAATGTAGCCTGTAGCTTATCATTTATATGCGCATTTGGTCACGAAATTTCGAATGCGGGAGACACTTTTTTACATCAGCCGACTCCGTCGGGCTGGTCTTACCACATCCGTGGGGGAGGGGGTCGGGCATCAATCGTCTGTATGTACGTATGTCAACTTTTACTTAAAATGCTCCACCACCAAGTTTTGTACGAAGATGTCCGAGATGCCTCTCTTGACAAATTACTTTTTTTTTGACGTTTCCGCAAAAATTCGCCAAACAGCGCCAGTTTGAAATTTTTGTTGGCCAATTTTCAAAATGCTTCTTCTCCCACTCTTTCATGTAGTCCTGGCTGGAAAATTTTTTTATTTTTTTTTATTTTGTTTTTGTTTTTGTTTTGTTTTTTTTTTCTATTGGCCAAAAGTTGGCTAAATGTGCCATTTTGAAAGTATTTGTTCCCCAGGTAGCTCTGTTCTGAAGATTTACTCCTTTTTATTAGCCCCCAACCGGGAAACCCGGAGGGGGCTATAGGATCGGCTTCCGTCTGTCCGTCCGTCCGTGTACAAAAGCTTGTGAATACCATATATCTCAAGAAGTCCTGGGTGGATTTCAATCAAACTTGGTGTGTGGCTTCTATATAAAAGTTTCTGGACCTCTTTAGGCTTTGGTGACCTTGACCCTACTTTCAAGGTCACCATGGAACTTAGAATGTTAGGTATATAAACCAAGAAAATGTACCTTGTGAACACCATATCTCAGGAATCTCACCTACCTTACTTGTTACGTAAACTTTGTCAGATTACATTTCTGTTACTGGTTCGGAATATAGTCTACAGTGATTGGGGGGCTGGAGACATTTTAAATCTGTTTTTTTTTTTTTTTTTTTTTTTTTTTTTTTTTTGTGACGCATTTTCTACAATGCGTTGTCTGTTGCTGTTTAATTAGATTTATTCTAAATTTAGTGTAATGTTCTTCATATGATCTCAAAAATTGGCCCAATGCCGTTTTAGGGACCATATTTTACAAAACAGTTCTCCTTATGCAAATGATTTTAGTTGAATCGCTTTAAATTTTTAAGGCATAGCCCAGACTAGGGATTCCATGAAATTGGCTATTTTTAATTTTGTCACAGATTAGGCAAATGCTGGCCTTCGAAACATTTTCAGTAGCCAGTTGTTAAAATGCTTCTACCACTTTTTGGCAACTTGATCTGGTCATAACGTCCCTGGACATTCTTGTTTGTTTTACCGTTTTGCATCTAAGGATCGTTCTTGTGACCAATTTTTAAAATGCTTCTACCACTTTTGGGCGACTCTGGTCATAATGTCCCTGGACATTCTTGTTTGTTTTACCGTTTTGCATCTAAGGATCGTTCTTGTAAACCAACATAAGCATTCCAGTGACCAGAATATCGCCCGTATGCAATGACTGCCGTATATTTACTACAATGTGTTCATTTGAAAATATGAGTTTTTGCTTTGTATTTTGACCATAAAATCTATATAAGCAAAAAGCTTGGCTATAAAATATATATAAAGAAATAGCTTTATTTTTCATGGTCAAAACACGAAGACGAAAGCACAACGCGAGGTGCACATTCATTGGCTAAACACAATTTTTAACACTTGGTTAGCCAATGAGTGTTTTTTTTTTCTTAGGTGTAAGCCTGCCCTTTCAAGCTGCTGCCTGCAGTCTGGAGTGCAAACACCCTTGGGAGTGGATCAAGTCGATGCCTGAGGTCTGGAGTACAGAAACTCTATGGAGAGCGGAACATTGCAGCATCGCTGTCCTGTCTCTGAATGACATGAATGCTGAGAGGTCAGGAAACCATAAATCTATTGACTGAGGATGAAGTGAATTCGCCGCTGAGGATGCCGTCAATCGTGTCTCACCCCCCTCCTCCCCCCCCCACCCTCCTTCGGAGAGACATATATATAGGACTTGGTGTGTCCATCTATGAATTCGTCCCTATGTTACTTTCTCTTAAAGTTTTGCAACCCTATGTACAATAAAAAATATATACTTTGTAGTTTAGTTGTACAATAAAATAAATACGTTGTAGTATAGTTTTACCGTTAACGGATTTTAACTTTTTTCAGCTAGATACACATTTTCTTTTATATCAAAATTATATCAAAATTAATTAATTGTAATGATTAAGTTAATTGCAGTAGTTATTCCTACTGAAAGCCGCTTCGAATATTTCCTCAAATTGTTAATAAATCTTGGCTAGTTGTGTGACTTAAAATGTCTCTTATGGTTTAGCTTAATTAGTCCCTTAACCATTCAAAGATATGTGTCAAAAAAGAGGCCAGTTACCAACCGAGAAGGTGTCGGATTGTCTTCTTCGTTACTGGTGGGTGTTTGCCATTTAAACAAGGCTGTTTGATTACAGAGAGTTGTTTTACTTGTAAGCAACTCCTAGGCATGGTGTATTTTAGGAGACTCTGTTTTCGATACCGTCCGTCTGTTTATCCGTCTACCCGTTTGTATATTCACTTTTTAAGCATACTCTTGTACAGCCCATTCTCGGAAATTAGTGATGGGTTCACATTTCCGCGTACAGAAAGACCTTTCTGTGGATCTGTGCAAAGAAGGCTATTTTGTGTTTTTCTAAAGAAATATTGAAAACTTTGAAAATCCTTGGACATTAGCAAGGCTTCTGGATTTAATATCTAGGCAATTATTAGTCCTAGATATTATCTTGCGACTTCAATTTATTGCGATGATTCCTGCAAATCATTAACTAAAAATGAAATATAGAAATACTTCTCTTGAAAATTTAATTTTTTGGGCGATCTGCCAAAACTTGAATAAACATGCGCATTGGTCCGGAATACAGACCGCGCATCGACGCAAGTTAAATAAATGTGCGCACTGGTCCAAAATGCAAACCGCGCGTCAATGCAAGTTAAATAAACTTGCGCAGTGGTCCGAAATGCGAACCGCTTATCAATGCAAGTTGAGTATACATGCGCAGTGTTCCGAAATGCGAACTGCGCATCGACGCAAGTTAAATAAATATGCGCACTGGTCTAAAATAAGAATCGCGCATAAATGCAAATTAATTAAACATGCGCACTAGTCCGAAAAGTCAAACGCGCATCAACACAAGCTGAACAAACATGCGCACTGGTCCGAAATGCGAACGGCCTATCAACGTAAGTTGAATAAACATGCTCACTGGTCCGAAATGCGAACTGCGCATCAAAGCAAGTTAAATAAAATAAGAAACGCTGATCATGCGCAGTTAAATAATCATGCGCTGTGGTCCGAAATGTGAACAGCGCATCAACGCAAGCTAAATAAATATGTCCAAATTGCGAATCACTCATCAACGGAAGTTGAATATACGGTCCGAAATGCGAACTGCGCATCGACGCAAGTTAAATAAGAATATACGGTCCGAAATGCGAACTGCGCATCGACGCAAGTTAAATAAGCATGCGCACTGGTCTAAAATAAGAACCGCTCATCAATGCAAATTAAAATAAGCATGCGCACTGGTCTAAAATAAGAACCGCTTATCAATGCATGCGCACTGGTCTAAAATAACCGCACTGGTCTAAAATAACCGCTCATCAATGCAAATTAAATAAACATGCGCCCTGGTCCGAAAAGTCAAACTTGCATCAACACAAGCTAAACAAACATGTGCACTGGTCCGAAATGCGAACAGCTTATCAACGTTAAGTTGAATAAACATGTTCATTGGTCTGAAATGCAAGCCACGTATCAACACAAGCTAAGTACACATGCGCAGCAATGCGTATTAAATTAACACACGCACTGGTTCGCTTGCGAACCGCACATCAACGCAAGCTAAATAAACGTGCGCACTGGTCCGAAATGCGAACAGAGCATAACTGCGCGTTTTTCCGAAATGGAAACCGCACATCAACGCAAGTGCTTGAGCTAATTGTGTATGTCCGACAGTACATGTCAACAGTACACATGTGTGGATACAATGTCGATACGTTGTTCGGGGTTATTTTTCTTGGAAATTTTTTTGTATGTATTTATCGGTCTGTCAGTCTGTCATCAAGTTGTGCACCTGGACAGGTATACTGGTCGGAAATGCGAACCGGATATCAACGCAAATTAAATAAACATGCACACTGGTCCGAATTGTGAACCGCACATAAGCACATAAGCGTAAGTTAAATAAACATTTGCACCGGTCCAAAATAAGTACCGATCATCAACACAAGTTAAATAAATATGCGCAATGGTCCAAAATGCGAACCACGCATCAACACAATTTAAAAAAAAACATGCGCGCTTGTCCAAAATGCGAACCGCACAGCAACACAAGCTAAATAAGCAAGCACACTGGACCAAATAAGCACCTTGCATCAACGCAAGTTAAATAAACATGCGCACTATTTCGAAATGCGAACTTCCCGTTAACGCAACTTAAATAACATGCGCACTATTCAAAATAAGAACTGCGCATCAACGCAACTTAAATAAACATGCGCACTGGTCCAGAATAAGAACCGCGCATCAACTCAAGTTAAAGAAATATGCGCATTGGCCTGAAATAAGAACCGCGCATCGACGCACGTTAAATGAACATACGCAGTGGTTCGAAATGCGAACCACGCGCCAACGTAAGTTAAATAAACATTTGCACTGGTCTAAAATAAGCACCGCGCTTCAACGCAAGTTAAATAAACATGCGCACTTCTCCAAAATTCGAACAACGCATCAACGCAAGTTAAATAAACATGCGCAGTGGTTCGAAATGCGAACCACGCTCCAACGCAAGTTAAATAAACATTTGCACTGGTCCAAAATAAGCACTGCGCATCAACGCAAGTTAAATAAACATGCGCACTGGTCCGAAATTCGAACCGCGCATTAACGCAAGTTAAATAAACATGCGTAATGATCCGAAATTCGAACTGCTCATCAACGCAAGTTGAATAAACATGCACACTGGTCCAAAATGGAAAACCGCACACCAACGCAAGTTAAATAAACATAGGCGCACGTCCAAAATAAGCACCGTGCATCAACGCAAGTTAAATAAACATGCAAACTGGTCCGAAATGCGAACCGCGTATCAAGGCAACCTAAGGAAACTTGGGCTGTCCGAAATAAGTACCGCTCATCAACGCAAGTAAAACAAACATGCGCATTGGTATGAAATAAGAACCGCACATCAACACAAGGTAAATAAACATGCGCACTGATCCGGAATAAGAACCGCACATCAACACAAGGTAAATAAACATGCGCACTGATCCGAAATAAGAACCGCCCATCAACACAATGTAAATAAAGATGCGCATTGTCCGGGCGATACCACAAAAACTATTCATCGGATCTTCACCAAACTTTGCAGGAAGACAGTATATATAGTGTAGATGTGCAAGGACCCGTCCGTCGCTCCATCCGTTGCACCTTGTACATTGTTTTTGTCCGGGCGGTTTTTCAAGAGTAACTGGACCACAGTGATGTAACCGCTATTGACTGAGGGCTATGCATCTGCGATGCCTGTTTTTAAATTCATTTAATTAATTTACGTGTCTTGTTTCTTTCCTTACTCCTTTTTTTATTTTGTTTATTTATCTTTGGTTAAAGGATAAATGATAGATGAATTATTGTACGAGTGCGTGATTTAGCAGATTTCAACTGATGAGAAATGACAATAGAAGTTTTAAAGGATCTTAATTTGAAATGGTAAAGGGTCTGAATTCGAAATTTTAGAGGATATGAATTCGAAGTACTGGTATTCAAACCAAGGATCCAGATACGTCAGTTGTTTAAATAACACACAGGTTACTAGAAACGTTTAACGAACGAGCCACTATGATTCTAAAGAACGTTTAAAGTTAACAAGTGTTTAATTTTTAAAACAATGCATTATGCTTTGATAGATAAAGCGTGTTTTCTGTTTATGGTGGTAAAAACAAGAAACATGTTGCAGCTTTTGACGGTAAGATTAAGCTCTTAATTCACTTATGTGTCTTGTTTCTCTTATTCCTTAACAGACTTTTTTTTTTTATTTAATTTCTTTAAAGGACAAAATCTTGGCGTATTGTAAGAGTGCGTGATTTAAGAGATTTCGACTTACTAACATTAGAATCTTAAAAGGTCTCAATTCGAAATCAAAAGAGTAAATATTTCAATGTACGTTTGTTTTACTTCTTTCAGTAAAAAACAAATAAATTACTTAAATTTCCCTTCATTTCCACCCTCGCCGCCGCGTAGTCCGGAGCGGGGGCCTATGGTATTCGGGTCCGTCCGTTTGTCCGTCCTTCCGTCTGGCGACACTGGGAAGCACAAGTTTGTGCACGCGATATCTCAGCCGCTTTTCAGCCCTGGCTTTTGATTTTTGCTGCAATGAAAATATATATAGTGAACTTGTGCGACGTGGCATTATTTTTCGATTCGACCAAAAAACGAGGAAATGGCGACTTGTTGAAAATAGGCAATGTTTTAGTATTTCTGTTGAGTACAGTGTAACTTTGTGCACGCGATATCTCAGCCGCCATTCAACCCTGGCTTTTGATTTTTGCTACAATGAAAATATTTTTGCTACAATATTGAAGTTGTGTGACGTCGCATTATTTTTCGATTTGACCAAAAAACGAGGAAATGGCGACTTTTTGAAAATAGGCAATATTTTAGTATTTCTATTGTCTAAAGTGCAACTTTGTGCACGCGATATCTCAGCCGCCATTCAACCCTGGCTTTTGATTGTTGCTACAGTGAAAATATATATATCTATTGAAGTTGTGCGACGTCGCTTTATTTTTCGATTCGACTGAAAACGACGAAATGGCGACGTGTTGAAAATAGACACTGTTTTAGTATTTCTGTTGCCTACAGTGCAACTTTGTGCATGCGATATCTCAGCCGCCATTCAACCCTGGCTTTTGATTTTTGCTACAGTGAATATATATATATTGAAGTTGTGCGACGTCACATTATTTTTCGATTCGACCATAATTCGTGGCGGGGGACATTCATCGGTTTCACTGATAAGTTGTTTCTTTTAAAACACATACTTCCTATGAATATAGCCGTTTGTTTACACAACAAAGTTATGTGTATTTACATATGAAAATTAGCCAACTTTGTTGGTTTTTATGCAAAGTAGTGAAGTGCCGGATTCGAAAAAAATCGGTATTTCTCAGAAAATTTCTCATTAAATTGTGTTTTTAACCTTTGTTTTGAAAAACTTCCGATCCTAAGAACAAAATCTCTATTTAACGAACACCCCCGTGTTCACTAAACAGAAGTTTTTTGGCTGTATTTAAATTCCTTTAAGGTATGGGCAGTTCAGTGTAAACAGTTTGTAAAATCATAATCTAACAACAATAATGACAGCAATAATAATAGTAATAATAGCAATAATACTAATAATTAAAATATGTTTGAACCTAGTTATTTTTCAGGATTATAAATTATTTTTAATTGTCCTCCATGGAGGCAGGTGTAGAGATTTAACTATGCAAGAGAAACAAAACTTTTGGTGACCTTGAGTGGCCGTTCCAGATCACGGTTGGACTTTGACATTGAATTTTACTTTGACTTTGAAAATTACATTCGACTGTTTAGAGGTGGTATTGTAAATAGGATTCCGACAAAGCTCGTGAACAGATTTCAGTGAAACTTTTCATGACCTGAGACAGTATTCAAGGTCACGGATATACTTGAATATTTATATCCGACAGTGTTGTAAGGGTAGGTCTTATGAACACAGTTTTTTGCTTGGAGTTCTGAACGGATTTTAATTAAACTCATTGGCCAGTGTTGCTGTTCAGTGTAACACATTGATGACCAATCGGACTGAAAAGATTTTGGTGACCTCTTGACGCCATTCAAGGTTCCGACTTGACTTTGATATTTACCGCGGTAGCATATGTGCATCTTGTGGTTCTTTTCTTTTCTTTTTTTTTTTGCATTATAATAAATTATTGTGGTGCGCAGAGCCACTTGATTAGTTATCCTTTGAGATATATAATTATAAAAAGACGAGAAAAAATATAACTAGCGGTATCAAAGCATCTTTGCATGGTCATCACAGCTCAAATAAAACCAAATAATAATTAAATTGACTGATTGGCAGTTGTTGAAAATGGATAACATTTGCCACATTTTGTAGCGAGACTTTTGAGTTTTGCTTAGACAGATTATGCAGCGAGACTGGGGTCTGTCTCAGACAAGTGCTCAGAAACTGTGAGGCCCAGCCTTTTTAAACTTAACACAAGAAATATATATTGCATATGTGGAATATTGTATTATGTGCAAAATAGACAAACATTGGCTCAGCGGCACTTTGTCAACAATTAATAAATCATTACACACTTTGCATAGAGACAAGTTGCCAGAAACTAAAAGGCTAAGCTCGTTGAAACATTACACAATAAAACATATGTGGCGCAGATGTGCACCCTTTAATTAGTCACCCGCCGCCGCGTAGCACGAAGTGGGGGACTTGATTTCGGGTCTGTTCGTCCGTCCGTCGAGCAACATTTCGGATATGATGTCTCTTGTGCGATAGATCTCAGAAAGTACTGGAACGATTCCATTTAACTTACATAGGGAAAGAATATAGGGTGTAGTTGTGCACCTGGGTATAGGTTTTGCCCTAGGGACTTTGTCGGAAACAGAAATTTCTTAGGCCATCAACATCTGATTATGATGTGGTCGAAAATGGAAATTTCTTACGCCATCAATATCTGGATATAATGTCTTGTGCGGTAGATCTCAAAGCCTACCTGAGGGATTCCATTTAAACCTTGCATGGGGAAAGAATATAGGGTGTAGTTGTGCTCCTGGATATAGGTTTTGCCGGCCGCCGAAAAATGTGCACTAGGGACTTGGTCCAAAATCCAAATATTTTAGGCTGCAAACATTTTGATTGAATATCTTTGTGCGATAGATCTCAAAGACTACCTCAGGGATTCTATTCAAACCTTGCACAGGGAAATGATATAGGTTGTATTTGTGCCCTTGGGTGTTGGTTTTGCCGGCCGCCAAAAAGTGTATGCTAAGGACTTTGTCGAAAATCCTAAATCTTAGGCCGCAAACGTCTTAATAGGATGTCTTTTGTGCGATAAAATTAAAATTTTCACGAACTTTCCGCGGAATTTTGATAGAATCACAGTACTAGAACGTGTTTTGTTATTCCGACACCACCTATTCACCGTCACTTGACGGCCTTGTTAGCCCAGTTGGCTTTTCAGTCAACGGGGCTATACACATGGGGGCAAGTGTCGTCCGTTTGTCCGTCCCGCGACGGTAAAGTGGAATATTTTTTTTATTTTTATCCCATTCCTACTAAGTTCTTAACCCTCTACTGCATTGGAAATTTTTTCTTTCTTTTTTTTTTTGTCTTTTTTTTTTTTTTTTTTTTTTTTTTTTTGTTTAAACCTTTTTTTGGCGATTTTATTGCCAGTTTGGGCAAAATACGAAAAAACCTATCTAGTCCCTCATTTTTCATGAGAAGATTTCGAAAATTTTTATGAAGAAACTAGAACTAAGGGATCAAAAAGTACTTTTTTGGTTTTGAATTTCGACTTATTTTTGAATCTACTGATCTTCAAAGTTTGCAACTTCAAAAAATTTGCAAATTTCCAATTTTTTCTCATAAAAGCAAAGTTCCAATTTGCACGGGGGGCACAATAAGTTACATGCAAGTACTTCTGTGTGGGCGGGAATGATTTCAGTAATTTTGTTGTCAGTTGGTCAGTTCTATGATGTGTTTCAAGTAGGCGATAATAGGTAACATGGTGATGAAAGTTGTAATTTTCGCATTAAAAGTGCAGGAATCAATTCTATGACCGGAAAGTGTGATAAATATGACATCTTACGGGTGGACGTCAATAGGGAACATTAGGCGATAATGTAAGAAAGTTGTAATTTTCGCTTTTTATGTGCAGGAATCAATTCTATGACCCGAAAATATGATATGATAGTTTTCGGGTGGGCGATAATAGGGAACATTGGGTAATAATAGCGAACATAGTGCGAAAAATTTCCTTTGTTAAATTAACCGTTTTAAATATTAGTTATGGATATCTTTGATGATTTGTAAGTGGGCGATAATGCAATAAGGCTGTAATTTGGGCTTTCAAAGTGCAGGAATCAATTCTGTGAATTTTGTTTGATTTTAAAAACAAATGGGAGGAAAATTCCTATATTTTATTCCCCACAGGTAGAACCTGTGGGGAATATATGCGATCGGCCGCGTGTCTGTCGGTCGGTCTGTCATCAAAAGCTTGTTAACACGATAACTTAAAAACTCCTGCAAGGATTTTCATGAAACTTGATATGTATCTTCCATGGGAACAAACACAGATCGGTATTGTAAATGGGCCAGGTTCGTGCAAGGAAAATGGACCAGCTGGACTTGGAAAATTTCAGCTCTTGATTGACTATTGTTAACACGTTATCTATTGTTATCTCAAGAACAACGGCAAGGATTTTAATGAAACTTGGTGTGTGATTTCTGTGGGCACTAACAAGGGTCGGCAGTGTAAATGAGTTAGGTTGGCGCAAGGAAAATTAATCAAATGGTCTTCGAAATTTACCAAATCCTGGAAATTTTTCAGCATCGGAATGAGTTTGTTTGCACGTTATCTCAAGAAAAACTGCGGGGATTTTAATGAAACTAGGTATGTAGCTTCTATGGGAACAAACACAGAATGGTATTGTAAATGGGCCAGGTTTGTCCAAGGAAAATGTACCAACTGGACTTGGAAAATTTCAGCTCTTGGTTGACTATTGATGGCCGTGTTTAACTGATGGAGGGCCTGTGGGGAATATGTGAGCTATGCACCCTGCTCTAGTTAGATATATATTTTTATTTGACAAATGTACCGTGGTCTGGATAGGGTGTTTCAAAATTGCATCCACATTTATAATACTCACTTGAAACAAGGCCCAAGATAAGTAATAAAAGAAAGAACTTTATGAAGTTTTACATTTGACTTCTGTTTGAATTTAGTAACAAATTGGAGTAAAATGCCTGTGTCTGCATTTTTTCCCACTTATTGCAAATATTCAGACATTTTCATAATTTCTGCATAATTTATTTTAAAAAAAACCTTCAACCAGATCAGAGTGTTTTGCTATTTTCCAAGAGACACAAGATTGAATCCTCAACTGGGCCACTGTCACTTGACAGTCTTGTTTGTGGTACTTTTTGGGATACGACTTGACCACATGGGCACGATTTGCCCAAAAAATATAGATACGACGTGACCAGTTTCTGTGCGACGTGACTTGGGTACTACTTGACAATAAACCACCGAGAAAATACTCTCCGCCACACGTCCCTGCCTCTTAGCACTTTGCTGTGCTTTTATCGCTCATGTCTTTAAGTTTAAGGTGTTCGAAAAATTAGCTTTTAACCAGCTAAACTTTTAATTGGCAGGTTATCTCGAGCGAAAATCTATGCGCCTTTCATGGCGCTAACAGCGCGCCCACAGCGATCACGGCTGCGGCTAGTGTGGACACGAATGCTGGCATGAACGCCGCCTTCATCTCCTCCCCCTGCAGGCACGGCAGCAAGGAGGAACATGACAGGTACTTCACCCCGCCCCCCAACCTTTCCACCCCAACGAAGACCGCGTTCATGTGCTGCCACTGCACTCATGGGCGAAAAGAACATCACAGGTGCATACCCTTACTCTCACACAACACGCGACTTTCTTCTCCCTTTGCAGAAAGGTGGGTGGGGAATCGGCACTTCGATAACTCAGCCCTTTTTAGACCAGCCGACTTCGTCTGGCTGGTCTTATATCAGTTGGAGGGGGTATCCGTCGCCTGCGTGTACGTATTGTTAATTTTCACTTCAATAATAGAACTAGATTATAAAACGCAACTTCATTTTTAGCCCAGCTTACGTTACACGTGCATCAACACAAGTTAAATAAACATGCGCAGTGGTTCGAAATGCGAACCGCGTATCAAGGCAACCTAAGAAAACTTGGGCTGTCCGAAATAAGTACCGCTCATCAACGCAAGTAAAATAAACATGCGCATTGGTATGGAATAAGAACCGCACATCAACACAAGGTAAATAAACATGCGCACTGATCCGAAATAACGCACTGATCCGAAATAAGAACCGCACATCAACACAAGGTAAATAAACATGCGCAATGATCCGAAATAAGAACCGTCCATCAACACAATGTAAGTAAAAATGCGCATTGATCCGAAATAAGAACCGCACATCAACACAAGGTAAATAAACGTGCGCACTGATCCGAAATAAGAACCGGACATCCACAAAAGGTAAAAAAAAAACATGGGCGCTCGTCAGAAATGCGAACCGCACATCAACGCAAGTTAAATAAACATGTGCACTGTTCCAAAATGGGAGCCGCGCATCTACGCAAAATTAAATAAACATGCGCACTTGTCTGAATAAGAACCGCGCATCAAGGCAAGTTACATAAATATGCGCACTGGTCCGAAATGCGAGCGTTGTTTGAAGGTATCTATGGCAGACTATCCAGTCTACCAGGGATACAAAAAATCTGTTTCCCATTTTTCTGGGAAAGAAATCTTTGTATGCATTTATCAGTCTATGTTCTGGTCCGGTGCTAAATTAATTATTGGGCTAGCTCTTTGCCGTCTCATCTTTTGAAGTCCAGTTTTTCAGGAAAATTCCCTTGCTCATGCACGCTGGAATTGGTCTTATTGCTTTTCGTAAGCTGGGACTTTGTCCTTGGACAAACTTGTATATTCACACAAATCACTCTGACCCAAATCACAAAACCAGTTCCAAAATTGAAACTCCATAACCAAAACGTAAACGACATACGCCAATAACTCAATTAGGTAAATCAAGTAATTAGCTTAAGTGGTGGAATATTATTCCCCGCCGCCCTAGCCGGGGGCAAGGGATATAGAAACGGCCCGTGTCCATCTGCCTATCCGTCCGTCCGCAATCCTTTGTCCAGGCTGTATCTTTGTTACTGTTCCTCAGAGATTAACTAGACTGGCCAGTGTTTTTGTTAAAAAAAAAGGATATGGCTCCCCCTCCCCCAATCAGTCACGTGGAAAAAATTCCTTGCTTAAAAATACAACATTGGCGAACCCCAAAAATTGAAAAAATCGCCAAAAATACATTTTAAACGGAAATGAGGAAAAACTTCGCAGTAAACATTTCCACAATATGTGGGTTCTTCCTGCCACGTTTCAACCTAATCCAACAAACTGTTTCGGAGATATCGCAACAATATGGCCCAAAAAAGTTAAAAATCAAAAATTGTTAAATTCGCCAAAAATACATTTTCAACGGAAACGAAGAAAAACTTTGCAGTATACATTTGTGCTATATGTGTGTTCTTCTTGCGACGTCTGAGCCTTATCCAATGAACTGTTTTGGAGATATAACCTGCCAAAGTGAAAAAAAGTGCACGAACCTCCTCCCCCCCCCCATGTTCAAAAATGTGCCAAAAATAGAATTTTTGAATGAACGAAAAAAAAAAACAACATGGGCATCATCTAGACATATACCCCAATATGTATGTTTGTTTTGAGAAAAATCGACTGATTAATTTCATAAGAACTCACTGCTCACAGACGGACAGACAGACGGACGGACACACCAAATGCTATATATGTCTCCCTTAGTGGAAGACTTATAATAAAACCCTACAGCAAGAAAGTACGTAACGTGTAGTTGTGTTGATTATGCGCCGTGGAACGGAGGGATATACCGATAGTTTTGAACTTTTCGATCTGTCTGTCCATCTGTCACGCTTCAGTCTCACGCGCCTACAGGCCACATTAATAGATGGATTCATTTCAGATTTTGTACGCGGCTTCTCTGGACCCTTCCGCAGTGCAGTGACCAAGAATTTTTAGGATGGGACTTAAATTGACAAAATGGCGGATTTTCCATACTCGGCGCTGTACTTTTGTAGTCAACACGCAACAGCCTTACACACACCGTATCGCCCATGGGGGATCGGATTCCTTTCCAATTTTGGATAGTTGTTCTCTCTCTTAAAAAATTACTTTCCAATTTTGGATAGTTGTTCTCTCTCTTAAAAAATTACTCTTTTTAGCAATCCACCAAAAATTGACCAAACTGGGGACATTTGTAATTTCGTGGTTGCCAATTTTAAAAATGCTTCTCCCACAACTGTGATCAGATTTTCTTCAAATTTTGCACGAAATATTCTCTAGGTAGGCCTCTTTTGAAAAACTACTCATTTTGGGGATCGGCCAAAAACTGGGCAATGGGAGACATTTTTTTTTTTTTTAGACCAGCCGACTATGTCGGGCTGGTCTTATCTTATCAATAGAGGGGTATCCGTCGTCCGTATGTACGTATATACGTATGTATGTACGTGTGTAAACTTTTACTTAAAATGCTTCTTCTCCTTCAGTTTTGATCGGATTCCTCTCAAATTTTACACGAATGTTCTCTAGGCATACCTCTCTTTAAAACTTATTTTTTTTGGCGCTCCGCCAAAAATTTGCCAAATGGGGGGCATTTCACATTTTTCGGTTGCCAATTTTCAAAATGCTTCTTCTCCTTCAGTTTTGATCGGATTCCTCTCAAATTTTACACGAATGTGCCCTTGCTAGACCTCTTTTGAAAAATTACTCATTTTGGCGATCCGCCAAAAATTGGCCAAATAGGGGACATTTTTTAATTTTTTGGTGTCAAATTTTCAAATTGCTTCTTCTCGCACAATTTTGATCGGATTCCTTTCCAATTTTGGATAGTTGTTCTCAAGGTAGACCTGTCTTGAAAAATTACTCTTTTTGGCGATCCGCCAAAAATTGGCCAAATGGGGGACATTTGTAATTTTGTTGTTGCCAATTTTCAAAATGCTTCTTCTCCCACAATTTTGATCAGATTTTCTTCAAATTTTGCACCCATATTCCCTAGGTAGACCTATTTTGAAAAATTATTTATTTTGGTTATCCGCCAAAAATTGGCCAAATGGGGGACATTTTCAAATTTTTTGGTCTACAATTTTCAAATTGATTCTTCTCGCACAATTTTGATCGGATTCCTTTCCAATTTTTGATAGTTGTTCTCAAGGTAGATCTCTCTTGAAAAATTACTTATTTTGGCGATCCGCCAAAAATTGGCCAAATGGGGGACATTTTTTATTTTTTTGGTGTCAAATTTTCAAATTGCTTCTTCTCCCACAATATTGATCGGATTCCTTTCCAATGTTTGATAGTTGTTCTCAAGGTAGACCTCTCTTGAAAAATTGTTTTTTTTTTGGCGATCCGCCAAAAATTGGCCAAGTGGGGGACATTTGTAATTTTGTGGTTGCCAATTTTCGAAATGCTTCTTCTCCCACAGTTTTGATCAAATTTTCTTCAAATTTTTCACGAATACTCCCTAGGTAGGCCTCTTTTGCAAAATTACTCATTTTGGCGATCCGAAAAAAATTGACCAAATGAGGGACATTTTTTTATTTTTTTGTGTCTAATTTTCAAATTGCTTCTTCTCATACAATTTTGAGTATGACCGCTCATTTTGATTGGTACGCTGTGATGACAACTATCTTGCGAGTGACATTATCGCATTGGCTGAAAGCCGTTTAACAGCCGACGATGATAACAAAAAATTTTTAATAGATGGCTTTCATCCCATACTGAGATGTGACCAGTTCGTTTCAACAGAATGTCGACGACCTCCGCATGGCCTTGCTTTTGATCTAAAAAACATACATGAAGTGTTGTCCAAGGAGTTCATTTCAACTGCACTCTTTGAGTGTTTACACATTAGAGTAATTTTCAAAGTAATTTTCTTTGAGTGTTTACACATTAGAGTATTTTCCTTCAACTAATCAGATTGTATGTAATCCCACCACACAGTCTAACACGACATTAGATCTTGCATTTGCCTGTTCTACCACTGCTTTTCCCGAAATTATTCCCTGTGTTTGGTCTTTTCACCACACGCTTGGTATTCTTGTCCCCTTATGAAAGAATTGAAAGAATGACTCCTCATCAGCCACAAATACAGCGAGCAAGTGAGCGAATATTTTCTCCATTCAGTTACGGCTTTTTTCGTAACCGCTGTCTGCCAATTTGATCATGATTTTGTCTGTGATTCTTGGATATATATTCTGTAGGTCACGGCTGGTCACCATGTCCCTGGACATGCTTGTTTTTTTTTTTTGTGTCTAATTTTCAAATTGCGTCTTCTCCCACAATTTGGATCGGATTCCTTTCCAATTTTGGATAGTTGTTTTCTAGGCGGACCTCTCATGAAAAATTACTTTTGTTTTGGCCCTTTACCAAAAATTGGCGAAATGGTGAGCATTTAAAATTTTTTGTTGCCAGTTTTTAAAATGCTTCTTCTCAAAGAATTTTGATCAGATTTTCTTTCAAATTTTTTCGAATGTTTTTAACAGTGCTCCCTTAAAAGTTTACTTTTTTGGCGATCCACCTAAAATTGGCCAAATGGGTTCATTTTTTAATTTTTTGTTGCCCAATTTTCAAAATGCTTCTTCTCCTACAATTTTGATCGGATTCCTTTCCAATTTTGTACGATTGCTATCTAGGTAGGCCTTTCGTGAAAGTTCACTCTTTTTGGCGATCTGCCAAAAATTGGCCAAATTGGGAACATTTGTGATTTTATGGTCACCAATTTTCAAAATGCTTTTTTCACAAAATTTTTCATCAGATTTTCTTCAAATTTTGTACGATTATTCTCTAAGTAGTCCTCATGAAAATTTCCTCATTTTGGCGATCCGCCAAAAATTGGCCATATGAGGTTTATTTTTTTAATTTATTTGAGTTTAATTTTGAAAATGCTTCTTCTCCCACAATTTTTATTGAATTCCTTTCCAATTTTGTACGATTCTTCTCCAGTTAGGCCCCTCTTGAAAAATTAATTTTTTGGGCGATCCGCCAAAACTTGTAAGTTGAATAAACATGCGCATTGGTTTGGTCCGAAATAAGGCCTGTGATCGACGCAAGTTTGGTAAGCATGCGCACTGGTGTGAAATCGAACCGAGCATCGACGCAATTTAAACAAATGTGCGCACTGGTCCAAAATGCAAACCGCGCGTCAATTAAATAAACTTGCGCCCGAAATAATAACCGCTTATCAACGCAAGTTAAATAAACTTGTGCAGTGGTCAGAAATGCGAACCGCTTATCAACGCAAGTTAAATAAACATGCGCAGTGGTCCGAAATGTAAACAGTGCATCAACGAAAGCTAAATAAATATGCGCGCTAGTCCCAATTGCGAACCGCTCATCAACGGAAGCTGAATATACATGCGCATTGGTCTGAATTGCGAACTGCGCATCGACGCAAGTTAAATAAACATGCGCACTGGTCTAAAATAAGAATTGCGCATCAATGCAAATTAAATAAACATGCGCAATGGTCCGAAATGCGAACAGAGCATAACGGAAAGTTAAGTAAAAATGCGCATTTTTCCGAAGTGCAAACCGCACATCAACGCAAGTTAAATAAAAATGCACACCGGTCGGAAATGCAAAACCCGCAAAATAATACATACCAAAACATTAAACTTAAGTAATGATGTTTTAGACGCGGCGTTTTCTTCTTTTCAAAAGGCACATGTGTTTGGTTGTTTCTGCTGCTTGAACTAATTGTGTATGTCCGACAGAACATGTCAACAGTACACATGTGTGGATACAATTTTGATACGTTGTTCGAAGTTATTTTTCTGAGAAACAAATCTTTGTGTGTATTTATCGGTCTATTTTCGGGTCCGTTGCTAAATTAATTATTTGGCTAGCTCATTGCCATTTCGTCCTTTGAAGCCCAATTTTTCAGGGAAATTCCCTTGTTCAAGCACGCTTTTCGTTAGCTGGGGCTTTGTCCTTGGACAAACTTGTGCAGTGTGACTACCACTTTCATCTACCAGACAAGCTTATTCATAGATTCACCAGATCTCGGCTGGACATTCTTGTAATTTTTTTCGATTTTTTGAAAATTTGGACTTGGCCGTTTTTCAGAACAAGTTTGTCCAGGATGTTTCTTTGTTTCTTTGTTAGTATTCACAGACAAATAAAACCCTACAGCTGGGAAGTATATAAAGTGAAGTTATGCAACGTCGGGTTATTTTTCGATTTCTTCAAAACATGTAATTTTGGCGATTTTTTGACAACTCAAGACTTTTTCGGAGATGAGCGCGGTGGGGGATGTGCAACTGGCCATATGTCAGTAACTAATACAGCTATTTCATTTCTTTCTTGCACAGAGCAAGTACATATATTGGAGGTGTGCTACGCATGGTTATTTTTTTTATTTTTCTTAAAAAGAAAAAATTGCCAGATTTTTTAGATGTGAAAATGTGCAATTGCCCCTATGTATAGAGGTAAGTTTGTACGCGCTAGATCTCAGTCACTATTGAAGGGATTTTATCTTTCTCTTGCACAGAGAGAGCGTGTATTGGAGGTGTGTAACGCGTAGTTGTTTTTTAATTTTGTCGAAAATTGAAAAATTACCACATTTTTGAAATGCTATGAAAATGTGTGATACCCACTATTTATAGTGGTAAATTTGTACGCGACATATTTCAGTAACTAATACAATGATTTCATTTCTTTCGTGCACAGAGACAGAACATATATTGGAGGTGTGCAACGCATGGTTGTTTGTGATTTTTCTAAAAAAAATGAAAAATTGCCAGATTTTTTAAATGTTATGAAAAATATGTAATTTCGACTACTTGTGAATCATAAGCTCACAACCTGTTTTTGAACGCGTACCTGTCGCTTGTCGAGCGAGCATCATACCAACTGAGCTAAACCCGGGCAAGTGCAAATGTCAGCTTTGAAATGTGCTCTTAACTAAAACTGGCACCTGGGTTGGACCTGATTATAAGGTTTTGGTGACCTTGAGTTAAAGGTCAAGGTCACTCGAACTGTTTTATTTCAAAAACGGAGGTGCGACGGGGGACTCAACCAGTTCACTGGTATACTGGTTTATTCCCCACAGGAGGAATATTTGCGATCGACCGCGTGTCGGTCTGTCAGTCTGTCATCAAGAGCTTGTTAACACGATAACTTAAAAACTCCTGCAAGGATTAATGAAACTTGGTATGTAGCTTCTATGGGAAAAAACACAGATCGGTATTGTAAATGGGCCAGATTCGTCCAAGGAAAATGGGCGAGCTGGACTGAGAAAATTTCAGCTCATGATTGACTGTTGATGGCCGTGTTTACTGAAGGAGGGGGAGGGTAGGGGGCCTGTTGGGAATGTGGGCTGTGCACACTGCTGAAGTTTATTAGCCCAGCTTACGTTACACGTAAGCTGGGGTATTTCTATCGGTCTGCGGATGGCGTCCGTTAGTTAGTTAGTTCGTTAATTCGTTAGTTCGTTAGTTAGTTGTTTTTTTTGTTTTTTTTGGTTTGAGGCATCCCTAAGGGGTTGAGCATACGGGTTACGCTTTTTTAGTCGATCCGACAATTTCTGTATTTTAGTCAATTTTTGAAGTAAAAATCTAAAATGCATTTCCTCCTACAGTTTTTATCTGATTTCATTTATTTTTGGTATGAGGCACCTGAGGTGGATCAGGCGTAGGGCTTGTGCTATTTGACTCGACTTGGGAATTTTTGATTTCGGGGGAATTTTTGATGAAAATAAGTCAAAATGCATCTTCTCCTGCAGTTTTAATCAGACATCATTTATTTTGGGGCTTAAGGTGTCGTGAATACGGCCTGTGCTTTTCGAGTCGATCAGGGAATTTTTGGGGAATTTTTTGAAGAAAAAAATTCAAAATACATTTCCTCCTACAGTTTTTGTCAGATTTCATTTATTTTTTATATGAGCGGTCTCTAGGGGGTCATGCATACGGCTCGTGCTTTTTGAGTGAATTGGAAAACTTTAGAATTTTTTTCGGAATTTTTGAAAAAAAAAAAAAAAGAATCTCCTCCTGCAGCACATAAACGCAAGTTAAAAGAACTTGCGCAGTAGTCAGATTTAACAACCGCACATCGATACAAGTTAAATAAACATTCGCAGTTGTCCAAATTAAGCACTGCGCATCGATGCAAGCATTGGTCCGAAATGGGAACCGCGCATCGACGGAAGATAAATAAACTTGCGAACTTGTCCAAAATAGGCACCACGCATCAACGCAAGTTAAATAACCATGCGATCCGGTCCAAAATAAGCACCGCACATCAACGCGAGTTAAACCAACATCCACACTTGTCCGAAAAAAGAACCACGCATCGACGCAATTTGAATAGACATGCGCAGTGGTCTGAAATGAGAACCGCGCATCTACACAAGTTAAATAAACATGCACAGTGGTCCGAAGAAAGAACCACGGATCGACGCAAATTGAATATACATACATCGACGGGACTTAAATAAACAGGCGTTCTGGTCCGAAATATCAATCGCGTGTCAATGCAAGTTAAATGAACCTGCGCACTGGTCCGAAATGCGAACCGCGCATCAACGCAACCTAAAGAAACAGGTACACTGGTCCGAAATGCGAACCGGATATCAACGAAAAGTAAATAAAAATGCACACTCCGAATTGCGAACCACGCATCACAAGTTGAATAAACAAACACACTTGTCAGAAATGGGAACCGAGCATTAACGCTAGTTAAAAAAAACATGCGCACTGGCCCGAAATGCGAACCGCACATCAAGACAAGTTAATAAACATGGGCAGTAGTTCGAAATGCTAACCACGCGCCAACGCAAGTTAAATAAACATTTGTACTGGTCCAAAATAAGCACCGTGTATCAACACAAGTTAAATAAATATGCGCAGTGGTCCGAATTTCGAACTGTTCATCAACGCAAGTTGAATAAACATGCGCACTGGTCTAAAATGGAAACCGCGCACAAACGCAAGTTAAATAAACATGCAAACTGGTCCGAAATGCGAACCGCGCATCAAGGCAACCTAAGGAAACTTGTGCACTTGTGCAAAATAAGTACCGCTGATCAACGCAAGTAAAATAAACATGCGCATTGGTCTGGAATAAGAGCCGCGCATCGACGCAAGTTAAACATGCGCACTGATCCGAAATAAGAACCGCACATCAACACAAGGTAAATAAACATACGCACTGATCCGAAATAAGAACCGCACATCAACACAATGTAAATTAACATGCGCATTGATCCGAAATTCCTGCAATTGTTCATCCTTTAACATTTATTTGCAATTTGTCATTTAGTACCGGAATATTTCCAAACAAAATGAAACAAACTAAGGTTACTCCTTTGTCTAAATCGATTGACAAATCCAAATTTAGCAATTACAGGCCGGTGTCCCTATTATCACAGTTCTCCAAAATTCTGGAAAAGTTATTCGAAACCCGCTTAAATAATTACATCGATCAGCAAAACTTGTTAAGTGACAATCTTTATGGTTTTCGATCTGGCAGATCTACATCTCTTGCCTTAGTAGAGCTTCTAGAGGAGCTAACCAATTCAGTTGATAAAAAACTTACACTGTTGGAGTGTTTATAGATTTAAAGAAGGCCTTTGATAGCATAGATTATAAGTTACTATTGCAGAAGCTTGACTTCTATGGTATTACAGGCCGACCAAACGAATGGATAAATAGTTATTTGTCAACTCGGGAACAATATGTGCAGATTGAAAATATCATCAGACCTTCTTAGTGTCGCATGTGGAGTACCACAGGGTTCTATTCTGGGACCTAAACTTTTTATTATATATATTAACGACATTGTTAATGTTTCAGGATTATTAAAGCTCATTCTTTTCGCCGACGACACAAACATTTTTCTTACATGTAAGAACGATACGAATATGAGTGAGATAATAAGTGGTGAATTGTCAAAACTAAACAAATGGTTTAAGTTGAATAAGCTTTCGATCAATGTATCCAAAAGAAACTTTATGGTATTTGGATATTGTAAAGTAAGTCACGAAATTAATATTTCAATGGGCAATGAACAAATCTCACGTGTTAATTATCCCCCGTGAAACAGAGAGATATAGTTTTGAACTTTTCGGTCTGTCCGTCTGTCTGTCCGTCTGTCACGCTTCAGTCTCACGCGCCTACAGGCCACATTAATATAGAGATTCGTTTCAAATTTTGTACACGGCTTCTCTGGACCCTTCCGCAGTGCAGTGGCCAAGAATTTTCCGGATCGGAAAAAAAATTGACAAAATGGCGGACTTTTGAAAATCTGCACAGGACTTAGCGTATGTACGGCAGTCTCACCCGCCTACAGGCCACATTAATGGATGAATTCGTGGCATTCCCACCCGCCTACAGGCCACATTAATGGATGAATTCGTTTCATATTTTGTACAAGGCTTCTCTGGACCCTTCCGCAGTGCAGTGACCAAGAATTTTCCGGATCGAAAAAAATTGACAAAATGGCGGACTTTTGAAAATCGGCACTGGATTTGGCGTACCTACGGCAGTCTCACGCGCCCACAGGCCACATTAGTACATGGATTCGTTTCATATTTTGTACACGGCTTCTCTGGATCCTTCCGGACTGACCAAGAATTTTCCGGATTGGAAAAAATGGCGGACTTTTGAAAATCGGCACTGGATTTGGCGTACCTACGGCAGTCTCACGCGCCTACAGGCCACATTAGTACATGTATTCGTTTTATATTTTGTACACAGCTTCTCTGGACCCTTCCGCAGTGCAGTGACAAAAATTTTCGGGATCGGAAAAAAATTGACAAAATGGCGGACTTTTGAAAATCGGCACTGGACTTAGCGTATATACGACAGTCTCACGCGCCTACAGGCTACATTAGTACATGGATTCGTTTCAAATTTTGTACACGGCTTCTCTGGATCCTTCCGCAGTGCAGTGACCAAGAATTTTTTGGATCGGAAAAAAATTGACAAAATGGCGGACTTATGAAAATGGCACTGGAATTAGCGTATATACGGCAGTCTCACCCGCCTACAGGCCACATTAATGGATGAATTCGTTTCATATTTTGTACACGGCTTCTCTGGACCCTTCCGCAGTGCAGTGACCAAGAATTTTCCGGTTTGGGCAAAAATTGACAAAATGATGGACTTTTGAAAATTGGCGCTGTACTTAGCGTACCTACGACAGTCTCACGCGCCTACTGGTTAATGGATTGATTCGTTTAAATGTTAGACACCACGTCTACCTATCCTTCCACTTTTAAATTTTGCGTTGTCAACACGCAACAGCCTTACACACACCATATCCCCCACGGGGGATAGACGTACTCCTCGAGACGCAGTCAAGTTCGACCAAGTTCCAGGGTGTTATTATTGACGATAAATTTAACTGGAGAGAGGATATACAGAGTGTACGAAGCAAATTATCTTAGTGTATTTCAATAATGTATAAATTCAGTTTCGTTTTGAACGAAAAGGCTCTACTCTTAATATATCACACATTATTCTTGCCAAACATGTCATATTTTCTTGAGATCTTTGGAAACACGTATAAAACTAATGTAAATCCTATATTTCTACTGCAGAAAAATGCTATGAGGATTGTATCTAGAGCTGATAGGTTAGCGCATACTTCTTCGTTGTTTTATAATCTGCGTCTGCTAAATTTATACGATTTAGTTAATTTTAAAACCTTAATTTCATGTTTCAATGAGAAGCGTGCGTACTACCAAAAAATATTAATGTTTGTTCAAAATTAGTGATACGGAAATGAAAACCAGACAACACGGAAACTTTGAAAACAAATACTTAAGAACAGTTGTTAAACAACACTGTATTAGTGTGAAGGGAGTTTGCATTTGGAATTCGCTGCCGAAAGAAATGCGAAGTATATCTAAAAATTGTTAATTTTAAAAACCATCTGAAAAAATGTACATAACGGGTTATGAAGGAATTGTTTGATAGTTAATGCCAAATATTAGGTAGATAGATAAACAAGCATATGTTACGCTAGTTCGAAACTTTCAGTGTTATTCTTATATACATAAACCGTTCAATACTGTTAACATAATCAAAGTGGTTTTTTTCACAATTGAATAAATATGTTCGTAATGGGCAAGCATTCTTATCAGCGACGCTTTCAGCTTGTCCTTTTCTGAAGTCTGTTAAGTGACAGTCATTGCTTTCAGTTCGTAACTTCTTGTGCAAACTTATGTTTACTTTCGGAAATAAACCAATTCAATTAGAAAATAAGAACCGCACATCAACACAAGGTGAATAAACATGCGCACTGATCCGAAATAAGAACCGCACATCAATACAAGGTAAAAAAACATGGGGGCTGGTCCGAAATGCGAACCACACATCAACGCAAGTTAAATAAACATGTGCACTGTTCCAAAATTAGAGCCGCGCATCAACGCAAATTAAATAAACATGAATAAGAACCGCGCATCGAGGCAAGTTCCATTCATATGCGCACTGGTCCGAAATGCGAACGTTGTTTGAAGGTATCTATGGCAGACTATCCAGTCTACCAGGGATACAAAAAATCTGTTTCCCATTTTTCTGGAAAAGAAATCTTTGTATGCATTTATCGGTCTTTGTTCTGGCGCGGTGCTAAATTGAGTATTGAGCTAGCTCTTTGCCGTCTCATCTTTTGAAGCCCAATTTTTCAGGAAAATTCCCTTGCTCATGCACACTGGAATTGGTCTTATTGCTTTTCGTAAGCTGGGACTTTGTCCTTGGACAAACTTGTATTAAAGAAATGTATAAGTTAGAACCAGGTGACATAATAACATGTGTGTATGTATGTAAACTTTCACTTGAAATGCTTCTTCCTCAGTTTTGATCGAATTCCTTTCAAATTTTTTTACGAATGTTCTTAATGTAGGCCTGTCGTGAAAAATTACTTTTTTTTGACAATCACTGTTCACCAGGCTTTCTTCTCTTGAAAAGTTACTTTTTCACTGATCCAGAAGAAAATTGGCTAAATGGGGGGGGGGGGGAGGAGTACTTATAAACTTTTTTGGGAGTAAATTTTCAAAATGCTTCTACTCCTACAGTTTGGATCGCATTCCTTTCAAATTTTGTACGAATGTGCAATGGATATGCCTCTCTTGAAAATTTATTATCGACCCACCAAAAATTGGCCAAATAGGGGTCATTTTTTATTCCTCACAGGGGTAATTATATGCGATCGACCATGTGATTGTTTCTCATTAAGTTGACAATTGGAGGTAAAACGTGGTGTGATCACCGTTGTCTCCCCCACAGATCATTTGAGATATCTGCTGAGCGGGAAAAGACAGCCACGCCCACAATGGAGAGGAATCTCAGCGAACAGTTCAACAACATCCTCAACAAGAGCTTCTCCGCCTGTCAGTGCCATGACGACGCTCCGTGGCATGGCGAGGAGCTGCCTGGCAGGGACCGACACGCCTGCAAAACTCCAGGTTCGTTCATTGTTTGCTTTTCATTCTGTTTAGCCCAGCTGACCTGTGCGCAAGCGGGCCATACCCGCTGCGTGGCCCGTGTCGTCTTTCCATCAACCTGGAAAAAATATCATAGAACCAAAACATTCTTGGCGTAAGTGAGTGCAATCTTTACAGAAAGTTGTGCAAGTATGTGTTTGCGCTTGTCCTGATTTGTGGGATGATTTGTTAAAAACCAAGTTTCTTCGAAATTTTAGCCAAAAATTTCAGATGGACTTGAACTCAGATTTGAACTTAGATTTTTTGTGATGCGATCCGTTTGTATGTAAACTTTGAGTAAACGCTATTACTATTTAAGTTTTTATCGGATTGCGATAAAATTTTGTTGAAATGTAGCCAACTCGGGGTGAAAATGGCTGCAGTTATATTTTTGCACTTCACCGATCTGATGAACCAGTCTTCAGTTTTTTTTTTTTTTTTTTTTTTTGGCTTTTTTTTAACGAACAGCTCCTTCCACAACTTTTACGGCTGCTCGAAATTTTGTAATAAAGGAAGTCGAGGTCAGGGGTTTAAAAATATTCTTATGTCTCCCCGACCAAGGGGAGACATATAGTGTTTGTACGTTTGTGTGTATATGTGTGTCTGTTGTGAACAAGATGTTGTCTGCAAGATGGGAACAGGACAATTCCCCCCAGACAATCCCCCCCAGTCAATTTGCTCCCGACAATTCCCCACGAACAATTCCTCCCGTAGGACAATTGCCCCCCTCCCCCAGGACTATTCCCTCCACCCCCAAATTCATTTTTATTTTGTCTTATTTTTTTGGTTTCTTTGGATCTCTCTCTCCTCTCCTCTCCTCTCCTCTCTACATTACGGTTACGGTCACCTGGTCAAATTATGGGCGGCCGCTTGATCGAGCCACCACGTCGCCAGTACGCAGATTCTGCGCAGCGCATTCGTCAAATAGTCCGCGACTTCGAAAACCGACAGATTGTTGACTATTTGCGTGGAATTGAATACATCAGGTTTTAAATGGCAGAAAAGACTTTCGTTCCAGACAGAAGAATTTTGCAAATTTGATTGTAAGGTATTTTACAAACAAAGAAATGACAGATACCTGGTTGTTTTATTATCCCCCGCCGTCCTACCGGAGGCGGGGGATATAGAAACGCACTGTGTCCGTCCGTCTGTCCGTCCGTCAGTCGCCAGTTTTGTTTCCAGACGATATCTCCCAAAGTACTGGGCGGATCTACTTCATATTTGGTGTGCGTAACAACCAAGATACCTAGATGTGCCTTTTGCGGGTTTTGGTCGGATCGAAGCCCATCTGGATCTGTATTTGGCCTCGGAATCCCAAAATCCGGATCTCAACGTGTACTTTGGTTTCCATGCGATATCTCCGAAACTATTGAGCGCATCCGGTTCATATTTGGTATGCGTAACAACCAAGACATCTAGATGTGCCTTTTGGGGGTTTTGATCCGATCGAAGCCCATCTGGATCTGTAGTTGGACTTAGAATCCCAAAATTCGGATCTCAACGCGTACTTTGGTTTCCAGGCGATATCTCCGAAACTAGTGAGCGGATCCGGTTCATATTTGATATGCGTAACAGCCAAGACATCTAGTTGTGCCTTTTGGGGGTTTTGATCCGATCGAAGCCCATATGGATCTTTAGTTGGACTTAGAATCCCAAAATCCGGATCTCAATGCACTTTGGTTTCCAGACGATATCTCCAGTTCATATTTCATATGCCTAACAACCAAGATATGTAGATGTGCTTTTGAGGGTTTTGGTCGGATGGAAGCCAATCTGGATTTGTATTTGGACTTAGAATCCCAAAATCCGAATCTCAACGTGTACTTCGGTTTCAAGGCGATATCTCCGAAACTAGTGAGCGGATCCGGTTCATATTTGATATGCGTAACAAACAAGACATCTAGATGTGCCTTTTGGGGGTTTTGATCCAATCGAAGCCCATCGGGATCTGTAATTGGACTTAGAATCCCAAAATCCGAATCTCAATGTGTACTTTGTTTTCTAGACGACAACTCTAAAATTTACCGGATTCGATTCTCATTTCGCATGCATAACAACAATATAGTGTAGTTGTTTTGTCTACTTAGTTTAAGTGCAAGGTACAGCACCCGCCCTACTAATTACACCCACGGCGGGGGATATTGCAGTTACTGATTGCTCTTGTTTTTGTTTTGGCATTCCAAGTAAAATAAAAATTAAGGGGGGGGGGGGGGGTAGTCCTCGGGGGAATCGTCCTACAGGGAGAATTTTCGGGGGGGGGGGGAGATTTCGGGGGGGGGGGGGCTTATCTGGGGGAGAATTGTCCTAGACCCCTGCAAGATATCTCGAGAAAAGCCGGATAGACTTCAAACTTGGTCTGTTTATTCCTTGATTAGGTCGTTTCTGTCATCTTTTGACGCCCGTTAGATTATTAAGGAAGACTTATGGCGTCATTACGTAAAAATATTCTTTTGGCAAATTTCTCAAAGGCTGAACATCAGGGAAAGTTCAGACTTGGTGGATCCGAAAGATTCTACCAAATATTGCCGCGAGCACAACGAAAGAGTGCAGCGTGGTGTGACGTCATTACGTGAAATATGTATATATTGTGAACAAGATCTTGTGTGCAAAATATCTCGATAGTGGAAAGTCGTATCGACTCCACATTTTATTTGGGTATTCTTTGGGTTAATCGGAGGGCTTCACCGACTTTTGACGGATATGCTAAAATTAAGGGCGCATGACGTTAGTAAAAATCTTTTTTGTGCGAAATTTCTCAGTTCAAACTTGGTGGGATTGTTGTTTGTGGTAGATCCGAAAGATTCTGTCATTTTTTTCCGCGAGTAGAACAGCACAAAACGACACATGACGTCATCACATAAAATATGCAGGGAATTTGAGTGTGTGTAAAATATCTCGCTAACAGAAAGTTTAAAATTTTGTATGGGTATTTCTCGAGTCAGTCGGACGGCTGTTTCAACTTTTGAAACGTGTGGTAAAGTTAAGAAAAGCGTCATTACGTAAAAAAATATTACCTGTTGTTAGGCAAAATATCTCGATAGCCGAAAGTCGGATCGACTTCAAACTTGGTGTAGTTATTCCTCGGATAAGTCACCAGGTTTTTGTTAAACATTTAACTCGTATAGAAAATTAAGACGGATGTTTGACGTGAATACACCCCTCCCGTTACCCCTTCCGCCCTCTCCCCCGCCCCCTTCGAACCCCATTCCCGCCTTCCCTGTTTTGTCGGTTCTTTTGTTAACTAAGCATAGTTGAGATTTCAGCGTTCTGAAGAAGATTCTTGAGTATTTCTGCATTCTTACTGGAAAACAGTAGCAACATTACTGACCTTTTTGTGCGTTGGTCATCCGGAAGTATTACGTAACATGCCTCTGAATCAGGGGCCATTGCTGTGGCGCATGATGACGTCGTTATCTGCGAGACCATGGAAAGCTATTTTCGTCTTTACAGGCATCACCAGGTCTTACCGTCTAGGTGTCGTTAGAAGCAACGCTATAGCAGACGTAGAAATTATGTGCGTATGTATGCACTTAAGTTGAAAAATCGTATCTCCTTTTTACTTTTTACTTTTTTTTTTTTTGGGAGTAATGTTTTGGGCGAAAATTTTGGCGAGAAACGAAGAAAAAAAAATCAGTAAAATCTTAACTAACTGTTGGAAGATAATCTTACTGTCTTGGAATTTTAGTTGAAGGTAGGAGGCGTTACTACCTACCTGGCTATTATTATTTTATTTATTTATTTATTCATTTTTTATTTTAATTTTTTTTTTTTTGGTAATTGGCCAAAAATTGGCGAAAATTTAGCGGGAAAAAAAAATCAGTAAAATTGCAGGAAAATGATCTGACTGTCTTGAAATTTTAGGTGAAGGTAATAGGCGTTACTGCGTATCTCTCTATTACTTTTTTATGATTGGCCAAAAATTGGCGGAAACTTTGGCGAAAAACCAAAACATTTTCAGTTAAACCCTAACTAATTGCTGGAAAATTGGAAAATAGTAGTAGTGACTTGACATTTTAAGTAAAGATATCAGGAATTGTTACCCACTTGGATGGTACTTTTTTCGTGATTGGTTAAAAAATTGGCGAAACTTTTGGAGAAAAACCCAAAAAAATCAGTAAAAGATTAAATAACTACAGTAAAATAGTATTACTGCGTTGAATATATAAATAGAGGTATCAAGCATTACTATCTTCGTGGCAGTTACCTTAACCGGGCGAGCCCGGGGAGGGGTGGATGGGGTGTCTATAGGATTGCCCTCTGACCGTCCGTCCGTCTGTCCGTCCGTGTGTCGCACTTTAAATGCTGTTTTGTTTCCACGCAAGTTCTCCGAGACTATTTTATCATATCCAATGCAACCTTGCACAGTGAAAATATATATATTAAAGTTGTGCAACGTCGTGTTATTTTTCAAATCGGCAAAAAATTGCCAAAATGGCGACTTGTCAAAAATTGTGCTCTTTTCAGATAACTGCAATATTATAAGACTTGGGTACTTTCGACGCGAATTCTCCAAAACTATTTATCCTAGGCATATGTTACCTTGCACAGTGAAAATAATATATATTGAAGTTGTGCAACGTAGTGTTATTTTTCAAATCGGTAAAAAATTGCTAAAATGGCGACTTGTTGTGTCCGGTTGGGGTCTGCGCCTCCGACGATGGCTTGTTTTTTTTGTGATTTTTCAAAACAATGACGATAATTTTCGCGAAAAAAATTCAGTATATCCTTGACGATGTCCAGGAAACTAGTCTTAAAATCTTGAGGAAATGTTAGAAAATGTAGCATTCTTTCCTGCGTACCTGGCTGGAACAATTTTTCGTGATTGGCCAAACATTGGCAAAATTTTTGGCGAAAAACTAAAAAAGTCCGTAGTCTTGCCATCTAGAAATTTTAATAAACGATAGTAGGCCATATTATCTAATCGGCTACTACTTATTTTTTTGGTGATTGGTAAAGAAATCAGCAAATATTTTGGTGAAAAACCCAAAAAAAAAAAAAAAAAAAGTTAAATTTTAGCGAATTCCAGGAAGTTAGCGCTATTTCCTTGTAATTTTAAGTGGCAAAATCAAATCACACATTACTACCTAAGTGGTTATTAGTTCTTTTGGCAATTCGCAAAAAAAAATTGGCTGAAGTATTGGCCAAAAACAAATTTTCTGTCAAATGTATCTCCTTTCATGGAAACATTCTGCATCTGTTACTTGTTTCGGCGATTCGCAGAAATATTGGAGAAAAACGTACATTGATTGTTTTTTAGCCCAGCTTACGTTACACGTAAGCTGGGGTATTCCTATCGGTCTGCGGATGGCGTCCGTTAGTTAGTTAGTTAGTTCGCTGTAAACTTTGTTTCAAAATGCATCTCCTCCTACAATTTTGATCCGATGTCATTTATTTTTGGTGTGAGGCATCCCTAAGGGGTCGTGCATACGGCTTGTGCTTTTCTAGTCGATCGGGTGATTTTTGGGGAATTTTTAAAGAAAAAAATTTAAAATGTATCTCCTCCTACATTTTTGACCCGATGTCATTTATTTTTGGTATGAGGCACCCCTAAAGGATCATGCATACGGCTTGTGCTTTTTTAGTCGATCGGACAATTTTTGTATTTTTTGGGATTTTTTTAAGCAAAAATTTTGAAAAAAAAAATGCATCTCCTCTTACATTTTTGACCCGATGCCATTTATTTTTGGTATGAGGCACCCCTAAAGGGTTGTGGATACAGCTTGTGCTTTTTTAGTTGGTATTTTTGGGGAATGTTTCAAGCAAAAATTTCGAAAATAATTCAAATTGCATCTACCCCTACAATTTTGATTCGATGTCATTTATTTTTGGTGTGAGTGCATACGGCTTGTGCCTGTTAGTCGATCGGGCAATTTTTGTATTTTTAGGGAGTTTTTGAAGAAAAAAACTTCAAAATGCATTTCCCCCTACAGTTTTGAACCGATTTCTTTTTTTTTTTTTTTTTTTTTTTTAGGCATCCCTAAGGGGTTGAGCATCTCCTACAGTTTTTATCCGATTTCATTTATTTTTGCTATGAGGCATCCTTAGGTAGGTCTCGCATACGGCTTGTGCTATTTGACTCGACTTGGGAATTTTTTATTTCGGGGGGGGGGGGGAATTTTTGATGAAAATACCTCAAAATGCATTTTCTCCTGCAGTTTTGATCAAACATCATTTATTTTGGGGCTGAGGCATGCTTAGGGTGTCGTGAATATGGCCTGTCTTTTTCAGTAGATCAGAGAATTTTTGAAGAAAATAATTCAAAATGCATTTCCTCCTACATTTTTTATCAGATTTCATTTATTTTCGATATGAGCCGTCTCTAGGGGGTCATGCATACGGCTTGTGCTTTTTGAGTGAATTGGAAAACTTTTTAATTTTTTTCGGAATTTGTGAAAAAAAAAATTAAATGAATCTCCTCCTACAGCGCATAAACGCAAGTTAAATGAACTTGCGCAGTAGTCAGATTTAACAACCGCATATCGACGCAAGTTAAATAAACATTCGCAGTTGTCCAAATTAAGTACTGCGCATCGACGGAAGATAAATAAAGATGCGAACTGGTCCAAAATAAGCACCGCGCATCAACGCAAGTTAAATAAACATGCGCCCTGGTCCGAAAAAAAGAACTATGCTTCGAAGTAAGTTGAATAAACATGCACAGTGGTCCGAAATGCGAACCGCGCATCAACGCAGCCTAAAGAAACATGCGCACTGGTCCGGAATACGAACCGCACATCGAGGCAAATTAAATAAACATGCGCAGTGGTCCGAAATGCGAACCGCGCATCAACGCAAGTTAAATAAATATGCGTAGTGGTCCGAAGAAAGAACCATGAATCGACGCAATTTGAATAGAGTCGGGCATCGACGGGACTTAAATAAACCTGCGTTCTGGTCCGAAATGCAAATCGCGCGTCACCGCAAGTTACATGAACCTGCTCACTGGTCCCAAAATGCGAACCGCGCATCAACGCAACCTAAAGAAACAGGTATACTTGTCCGAAATGCGAACCGGATATCAACGCAAATTAAATAAACATGCACACTGGTCCGAATTGCGAACCGCAAATAAGCGTAAGTTAAATCGACATTTGCACCGGTCCAAATAAGTACCGATCATCAACACAAGCTAAATAAATATGCGCAATGGTCCAAAATGCGAACCACGCATCAACACAAGCTAAAAAAAAACATGCGCGCTGGTCCGAAATGCGAACCGCACATCAACACAAGCTAAATAAGCAAGCACACTGGACCAAAATAAGCACCGTGCATCAACGCAAGTTAAATAAACATGCGCACTATTTCGAAATGCGAGCTGCCCATTAACACAACTTAAATAACATGCGCACTATTCAAAATAAGAACTGCGCATCAACGCAACTTAAATAAACATGTGCACTGGTCCAAAATAAGCACTGCGCATCAACGCAAGTTCAATAAACATGCGTATTGGCCCCAAATTCGAACTGCTCATCAACGCAAGTTAAATAAACATGCAAACTGATCCGAAATGCGAACCGCGCATCCGAAATAAGTACCGCTCATCAACGCAAGTAAAATAAATATGCGCATTGGTATGGAATAAGAACCGCACATCAACACAAGGTAAATAAACATGCGCACTGATCCGAAATAAGAACCACACATCAACACAAGGTAAATAAACATGCGGACTGATCCGAAATAAGAACCGCACATCAACACAAGGTAAATAAACATGCGCACTGATCCGAAATGAGAACCGCACATCCACAAAAGGTAAAAAAAAAACAACATGGGCACTCGTCCGAAATGCGAACTGCACATCAACTAATAGACATGTGCACTGTTCCAAAATGAGAGCCGCGCATCTACGCAAAATTAAATAAACGTGCGCACTTGTCTGAATAAGAACCGCGCATCAAGGCAAGTTACATAAATATGCGCACTGGTCCGAAATGCGAGTGTTGTTTGAAGCTATCTATGGCAGACTATCCGGTCTACCAGAGATGCAAAATATCTGTTTGTCATTTTTCTGCGAAAGAAATGTTTGTATGCATTTATCGGTCTATGTTCTGGTCCGGTGCTAAATTAATTATTGAGCTAGCTCTTTGCCGTCTCATCTTTTGAAGCCCAATTTTTCAGGAAAATTCCCTTGCTCATGCACGCTGGAATTGGTCTTATTGCTTTTCGTAAGCTGGGACTTGTTATTATCTTTAAACGTATATTAAAACAAATATTTCGCTATGGTTTCAATGGAAACATGCACATAAGTGCCCACCTGGCTAATATATATAGATATGTATATATATCATATAATTTTTTTTTTTTTTTTTTTTTTTTTTTTTTTTTTTTTGCTTTTTTCTAGAAATTAGTCGAAATATTGGCGATAAAGCGTTTTCCTTTCTAAAATCTTAACCAACTCCAGATAAATAGCCTTACTGTCTTGATACTTTACATATAGTTAACATTAATTAGTAACTACCTGTTCATTACTTTTTTGGTGATTGGCCAAAATTTGGCGGCGATATTGGCGAAAAACGAAAAAAATCACTTCCATTTCTATTTTGAAAAAATTTTAACTCGCACCACAGAAATGGCCTTACTGTCTTGAAATTTCGGTTAAAAATAGCAGTGTTGCCACATCATCCTTTTTTAGACCAGCGGACTATGTCGAGCTGGTCTTATCCTATCAATAGAGGGGTATCCGTCGTCTGTACGTACGCATGTACGAGTGTAAACTTTTACTTAAAATGCTTCTTCTCCTTCATTTTGATCGGATTCCTCTCAAATTTTACTAGAAAGTTCTCTAGGTAGGCCTGTCTTTAATTTTTTTTGGCGATCCGCCAAAAATTGGCTAAATGGGGGACATTTGAAATTTTTCGGTTTCCAATTTTCAAAAGGCTTCTTTTGAAAAATTGCTCATTTTGGCGGTCGGCCAAAATTTGGCCAAATGGGGGACATTTTGAAATTTTTTTGGTATCTAATTTTCAAAGTGCTTCTTCTCCCGCAATTTTAGTCGGATTCCTTTCCAATTTTGGATAGTTGTTCTCTAGGAAAATTGGCCAAATTTGGAGAGATTTGTAATTGTGTTGTTTCCAATTTTTAAAATGCTTTTTTTTTTTACACAATTTTGATCGGATTTTCTTCAAATTTTGTACGATTATATTCTTTAAGTAGTCTCTTTCTTTTTTTTAAAAATTACTCATTTTGGCGATCCGCAAAAAATTGGCTATATGAGGGGTATTTTTTATTTATTGACGTTTAATTTTGAAATTGCTTCTTCTCGCACAATTTTTATTGAATTCCTTTCGATTTTTCTCCGGTTAGGCCCCTCTTGAAAATTTAATTTTTTGGGTGATCCGCCAAAACTTTTAAGTTGAATAAACAGACGCATTGGTCCGAAATACGGATCGTGCATCGACTCAAGTTTGGTAAACATGCGCACTGGTTCGAAATAGAACCGCGCATCGACGCAAGTTAAATAAATATGCGTAGTGGTCCGAAATAATAACCGCGCATCAACGCAAATTAAATAAGCTTGCGCAGTGGTCCGAAATGCGAACCGCTTATCAACGCAAGCTAAATAAATATGCGTAGTGGTCCGAAATAATAACCGCGCATCAACGCACATTAAATAAACATGCGGACTGGTCCGAAATGCGAATCGCTTATCAACGCAAGTTAAATAAGCTTGCGCAGTGGTCCGAAATGCGGACCGCTTATCAACGCAAGTTAAATAAACATGCGTGCTGGTCTAAAATAAGAAACGCTGATCAACGCAAGTTAAATAAACATTCGCAGCGGTCCGAAATGTGAATAACTTATCAACGCAAGCGTAATAAATATGCGCACTTGTCCGAACTGCGAACCACAGGGCTGATTTTAGGGCGCCCGATTGCTCAAAGTGCGCAAAAAATGAAAAGGTGCACGCCCTGGCGAGCACGACGCGCACGCTAGTGCGCAAAATTTTGTCAGAGTGCGCAATTTTTTCATGAGGGCGCGCACCGATTATTTTTTTTTTTTATTGTATATTTTCCCGTCTTTTTCATTCACTTTCACTCTTTTTATAGTAATTAAGTATGTTCATGAAGGCCATGGCAGTATATTTTGAAAACAGAAGCAAACCATAATTCATATTTGAGCCGAGATTATATTGGAATGGATTCTGGTAAAAATATACTGAAAGGAGGTGGCGTTCCTTGCCTCCAGAGCTGGTAGTTGAGGATAGCTTTAAGGATTCCAAAAGTTCCGGTATTGAATAAAAGGGCTGATACAGTGACGTGTACACAAAGAAGTATATTACCAAGAGCGTAATATTGTTCAACAAGTGGAATAACACATAATGTATAGTTAAGTTTATTTTTCGCAATTATCTAAGAATAATATTTGTATACAGATTTGTTAATTATTTTTTTTTACAATTTTTATCTTTTTTTCGTGAATTAGCGTGACATCCTAACATGTAAAACGGTAGCCACCACGGTTATGAGCTGATTTTTCTGCTACCTTAGCCATCTGCGTTGTTGGTGTCGGTGCTGTTCCTGTTTCAACAGCTCAAATGCTCTTGCCTTCTCTTAGTGTATTACGCGTCCACACAATTCTATAGATTAATCTATAAAGTACGTACGCACGGGGGGTGGGGGGGGGGGGGGTGTTTGAGCCAACGCGTATGCACTGCGTACAGAGTGAGAGGGGGTCTGCACCAAAGCGTACGCACGCACCATTATTTTCGTCATATTTTGGATGTTAAGGAGAACGCACTCGAGAAGATGAATAGTTAAAAACAAAATTTTTTGCATATATGTTTTCTTGTGGTTGATGTTTAGCAAATTGGTAACAAAAAGCTCATAATTTGGAAAGGATGTGGGAGGCGGCCGCCATGTGTATATATATATATATAATATACAACTTAAAAGTTATCCTGAAAAATATTGTTTTATTTAGGTTTCGTCATCCGGTCCATTTGCAATATATATATATATATATATATAGTGCGCGGATATCAGATTAGGTGCGCAAGTTTTTGAAGTAGACTCGCACGCGTGCGCAAAATTTTGAATTCCTAAAATCAGCCCTGGAACCACTCATCAACGGAAGTTTTTTTTTTTTTTTTTATTGAAAAAGGAAAACATTGTACGTCACATCAATTACTCGCACATTTACACCAAAAACCTTTCAGAAACCTTTTGCAGACACACAGTTTACACATCGCTAGGTGTCGCAGCACCCAGACAATACTGCAGTAATTTTAACAATTGTCTATAAATTTACTCGCATCTATGATGTAGTAAACGTTTGTACGAAAAAGCAGACATGAAACACAAGGAGTGTGCAGAAGTGTCGTGGGGTTTTTTGGGACGTCCATATGGTTTGACCAATGTAGGTATGCATTAACGAGGTAATAAGAAAAAAAAGAAAAGAAAGCAAGATCCGTTTTTCAATTGTCCTTGATGGACCACGATCCCCATTTCCTATGGTATTTATCGTCGTCTAAGATAATCTTATCTACTTGCATGTACATGCTTACTTCATGCATGAAGAAAGGTCGAATAATTGAAGGCTAAATTACGGAATCGGGTATCCCATATTCGGTATTTTAAAATTAGAAAAATAAGGTTTTCAGCGTTGTTACAAGATCCTAACAGAAACTCAGTAGCGTGAAAGCCTTTAAGACCGAGGAGTTGCCACGCTTTTCTTATTATTGCCACTGTTTTAGGACAATTTATAAACAGGTGGAAATTATCTTCTACTACATTACATTCAGAGCAATTTTTGTCTAATTTAATTCCCCATTTTTCTAGATTTTTGTTGTTGGCTACTATGTCGTTTAATATCTTGAACTGGAAGGAAAGTAGTTTGTTATCGCGACATGAATCTCTTGATATTTTGATACTTTTGTTTACTAGGGTAAGATCTATCCCCTTATTCTTCCACATTTTTAAGCTAGTCGGGGGTTGACTTATTTGTTTCACTAGTTCTTTATAAAAATCCCTTGACTTACAATTTGTTACATTTAAACGCTGACCACTTCTAGTTCTAAATATGCAACTTCCTAAAGCACAGGATTGATTAGGTAAAATTTGTTGTTTAATTGCTTGTTGAATGCTAGTTAATGTTAGGTAATTAACTTTGATGTTATATTTCCTCGTTAGTTCATCGCATGTCCGCCATCTGTTATTTTTATTCATTAGATCTTGTATAAAAACAATTCCGTTTTGGAACCAGTTCTTAAAGAATATGGGTTTATTATCTATAAGTATATCTTGATTGTTCTAGAGTAATTGCTTAGACATTGTCGAGGTTTGAAATATTGTTTTAAAAGCTTGTAAGATATCTTGATAAAAGGGTGGCATATGAGGGAGTTTTTTTACGTCAAAGTTGCAATGCATTAACAAACTTAGGCCACCAACCTTATCTAAGTAATAATTTACTACTTTTGATCACTTTTTTCGTTGCATTAATTTTGGTAACCAAGCAAGTTTGAGAGCCATATTGGATTGGATGTCAATTGCTTTTAGTCCACCCTCATCATAGTTCCTTATTATAGTGGTATGTTTAACTTTTGGTGTAGAATAACCCCATAAAAAAGATGAAGTTTCTCTTTGTGCTTGCTTTATGTAGCCTGCGTCACAGCTAGTGTTAGAAAGGGAGTAAATTAAGTTAGATATTCCAAGTGACTTAGTTATTAGAATTTTTCCTAACAGGCTGAGTCCTCTACAAGACCAAAATAGGTACTTTTCTCTCATTTTTGCAATTTTATCGATAATGTTCTTTTCGTTGCATTTTTTAAGGTCATATCCACGGAAGTTGAATATACATGCGCATTGGTCCGAAATACGAACTGCGCATCGACGCAAGTTAAATATACATGCGCACTAGTCTAAAATAAGAATCGCGCATCAATGCAAATTAAATTAACATGCGCACTGGTCCGAAAAGTCAAACGCGCATCAACACAAGCTAAAAAAACATGCGCAATGGTCTACAATGCGAAAGGCTTATCAACGGGAGTGGAATAAACATGCTCACTGGTCTGAAATGCGAACCCCGCATCAACGCAAGCTAAATAAACATGCGCACTGGTCCGAAATGCGAACAGAGCATAACGGCAAGCTAAAAACCATGCGTATTTTTCCGAAATGCGAAACGCACATCAACGCAAATTAAATGAACATGCGCACTGGTCGGAAATGTAAACCCCGCAAAATAATGCATACCAAAACATTAAAACGTAAGTAATGATGTTTTAGACGCGGCGTTTTCTTCTTTTCAAAAGGCACATGCGTTTGGTCGTTTCTGGTCGTTTCTGCTGCTTGAACTAATTGTGTATGTCGGACAGTACATGTCAGCAGTACACGTGTGTGGATACAATTTCGATACTTGTTCGAAGTTATTTTTCTGTGAAACAAATCTTTGCATGTATTGATCGGTCTTTGTTCGGGTCCGTTGCTAAATTAATTATTTAGCTAGCTCATTGCCATCTCGTCTTTTGAAGCCCAATTTTTCAGGGAAATTCCCCTGTTCAAGCACGTCGGAATTGGTCTTATCGCTTTTCGTAAGCTGGGGCTCTGTCCTTGGACAAATTTGTACAATGTGACCACCACTTTTGGCAACCAGACAAGCTTTTTTTTTACTAGATCTCGGCTGGTCACAATGTCCCTGGACATTCTTGTTTTCTAAGTTCGAGCTACAATTTCACTGAAAAAACTCTGGCTTTAAAATCACGTGTCCACAGAAGGGTGGTGAATTGGATATTTTGGGGGAGCAGACCCTTCCGTTTAAATGCTCGTGGAACGAATACTACATAAATTGCTTGTCGGCCGTTAGGGTGGATATTACACGTGTATTTTTAAGCCTTGCACTCGCCGCACAGGGCTTGTTTTAGAAGATAATGGACACACCCTCTAAGATATTGGCAATGATGTAACAGAGGGGGCAACCTCATACCCCTCCGGAGACGTATGAAAAATCTACTAATTTTCCATTCGGTTATTTGTTTATAAGTGTGTCTTTATACGAGTACGTGTTTTCGATTTTGAAAAGGCGTTAGATAGCTTTTGGGTGACGTTGTGCGCTTGAAGTTTAAGAGAAGCTCCTTTTAAAATTGTGGTATCTCTTATTTTCGAAATTGGGTATTTATCTGTTATATGGATATCTATCTGTTAATAGTGATACTCGATATATTCTTAGACAGGAATATCAAACCAACAAAGGAATATCTATTGTTATAAAACATCGGTCTTACTTATATTGTGTGGTTTAGAAATGAAGAGTTGAGTATAAGATCTGTATATTTGCAGGTGACGGATATTGATTTCATTAATAAACAAGTTAATGAAATCAATATCCTTCAGTAAAGTGTTTGCAATAAATAACAAATCAGTTCTCCAAACGGTTCTCAAAATAAATTATTTTGGGAGTAAAATATTGAATCGAAACAGGGGTTGAGTTGCTAAATGTATTCTGGTAAATATTGTAGATATTGTTTTTTGTCTTTGTAGAAACCTATAGACTGAAGATTATAAATGGCATATTATAAATGACATAAGTTTTAGTTATAAATGGCATATTATAAATGACATAAGTTTTAGTTATGTCATTTGTACAGATAACGATTTGTGCTGGCCATAGTCATATGCGATATTTAATCTTGCTTAGTTTTACTTGTTTTATTGAGCAAATAAAGTACAAATGTTGATGAGGAAGGTATTCGTGCCGCCTAATTGGTTACGAAGAAATCGTTGACTGCGGGATAAAACTAAGCAATGCTGTAATGCATAGTGAGATGGAAGAATATAGGGGTTTACAATAAATTTTACACTCAAATTTTATTCCAGTATGTAATATGTTTTATGAAAGAGTACATGTTATAGAGGTTATAAGGGCATAATAATAAACAATAAATCTATACATATATTAATAATAAACAATAAAATCTGTACGTATATTAAGCAGTGGTGGCATATCCATCTCTAACCGTTTTAGTATAATGGTAAAGTTTTGGTTTTGGACCTGGACCATGACGGAGGACGTCAAGGTCAAACCAGGTACCTCTTACATGACGTCTTTTAGGCCTAAAGCGTCAAAAATAAGCCCCAAACGGCTCTATCTTTAAAACCGTTTTTGAGATAATGGTCAACTTTCGATTTTTGATTTTGACCATGATGAAGGACGTCAGGATCACCGACTTGCCTCTTTTAGGCCCAAAGAGTCGAAAATCAGCTCAAAATCACTATGCCTCGTTTTGGAGATAATGGTCAACTTCCGGTTGTTGACCTTGACCATGACTGAGGACGTCAATTGTACATTTATGCTCCCTGCTTCTCCCTGCCTTCAATAACAGTTGACTGAGATGCAATTTTTTGAAATTTATTGAAATTTTTGGCGATTCACCAAACAGAAACAGCAAGATTAGACCACATTTTCATGACAGTAAGGCTCCTCTGGCGTAGCTTTAGATTTTAATAAAATATATTTTTACGTCTACCCCTTATAACCCTTATACCTCCTCCTCACCAAGATATGTTTGTAAGAAAATTTGGTTTTGACCAATATTTCCGCGTTTTAGCAGACCGTCCAACAAAAGTAAAACACAGACGGGTGGTAAAGTCTGCTGCCTTTATCGACCATTTCAAGACAATAAGACTTCCTTTAAGATTTTACCAAAAAATAGCCTATTTTTCTTCAAATTTCTGGCGAATCAAAAAGAAAAATATGGCTAGGTAGATACCAATTCTCGCTACCTGTATTCAAAATTTCATCAGAATAAGACATCAGATTTCAATAAAAAATGGTGGTTCTCCAAATTATCGGGAGGAATATTGGTGAAAAAAAACAATAAAAATACTAGAATGTTAAGTACTAGTCTCCGGTTACGCTGTCTTAACCAAGTTAATCACCACTATCTTAATTAACATTTTATTTTTCTGGCCTCGGTTAAGATTTAACTTTCGGTTAAGATTTAACTTAGTTTTTTTTATTCGCCAAAAATTTTTAATAGAGCAAGGCTATTTTTCTGGCTCTAATTAAGATGTTACGAAAAGAATTTTCGTTTTATATTCATATTTCCCCCAATTTTCTTCGAATCACCAAAGGTAGTAACAAAAAATAGTGGTCATTGGTATTGGTACTTACGTACCAACGACCACTATGTACCAATGACCACTATCTTGGTACTTACGTACAAATGAGCACTGTGTACCAATGACCACTGTCTTGTAACTAAAATGTCAAGACAGCAAGGCTAGTGCTCTGGCGGCATTTACGATTTTACTGAGAAATTGTTGTTTTCTTCGCCAATATTTCTTTTTCGAAGCGCCAAAAATAATAATAATAATAATAGCCAGGTGGACATATCCCAAAACCCATTTTCGTGAAAACGTAGTACTTCTGCCAATTTTAGGCGAATCACAAAAAAAGTAACAGCCAGGTGAATAGCAATGCCTGGCTCTTTAATCAAAATCTGCCTCTTTAATCAAAATTTTAAGAGATTAAGGCCAAATACCTAGAGCTGGTTGATAAGATTAGATCCCAAGCGTAAGTAACTTCCAATATTTCCTCCATTTTTATGCGCATTTCGAAAAACAGTAATAACCAGATCAATACAAATGACCACTATTTTTTTTACCCAAATTGCAAGACATTAAGGCAACAATTTTTTCTTTGGTGTGAATTAAGATTAAGGCAACAATTTTTTCTTTGGTGTGAATTAAGATTTTACTGAACTGTTTCCGTTTTATTTTCAGCGGAAATGGGTTCTTCTTGCCACGTTTCAGCCTAATCCAACAAACTGTTTTGGAGATATAGCCTGCCAAAGTGAACAAGTGGGTCAGTGAAACTGACTACGTCCCCCGCCGGCGTACAATCCCAGTATTTGATTTTGTTAGCTTGGACTACAACCCTTAAGCAATTCGTATCATATTCGTGAATTTTAAAATTCCAGCTGGGCCAGTGTCCTTGGGCCGACATGGCCCATTTACAATACCAATTCTTGTTACCACCCATACTACCTATATGTATAACATTTTGCCAATTGATAAAAAAATGTAGGCTTGAGTGTGTTAAACGCATTTCAGTATGTAAGGGTTGTGAAAATTTCTGAAGTTCAGCTGGGCCAATGTCCTTGGGCCGATGGGGCTCATTTACAATACCGACCTTTGTTGGTTCCAATACTTCCTATATGTAAAAGATTTCAACTATCGATCCAGAAATGTAGGCTTGAATGTGTTAAACTCATTCAACTGAGTAAGGATTGGGAAAATTTGTGAAGTTCAGCTGGGCCAATGTCCTTGGGCCGATAGGGCTCATTTACAATACCAACCTTTGTTGGTTCCCATACTTTCGATATGTAAAAGATTTCACCAATCGATCCATAAATGTAGGCTTGAGTGTGTTAACAAACTCATTCAAATAAGTAAGCAATGGAAAAATTTGTGAAAAGTTCAGCTGGGCCAATGTCCTTGGGCCGACATGGCTCATTTACAATACTGATCCTTGTTCGTTCCGGTGTAAGGAAACGTTTTGACCCCCCCCCCCCAAAAAAAAAATAAATCGACCCCCCGGCCGATTTGTTTTAAAACAAACAGACCCCCGGTCGATTTGTTTTAAAACAAACAGACCCCCTCTGAAATGTTTTAACCCTCTTATTTTTTGTTGATTTCTTTATTTCTTTCATATATGGCCACCTTATTAGTTTCTTGACTTGAAATAAAAACTATATCCACGAATAACAATTTATCTGGCAACTAAAATCAACATTTTCAAACACGAAAACACTTCCAACACCACTAATATACAGTCACCAAAGAATCTGTCCAAGCTCAATAATGGCATTTCAAAGGCTCAAAATAATAATTTTCTACATCAAGAGGTAGAAAATGCTTAAAATAGTATTTAACAAGCATGTCCAGGGACATGGTGACCAGCCGTGACCTACAGAATATATCCAAGAATCACAGACAAAATCGTGATCAAATTCGCAGACAGCGGTTACGAAAAAAGCCGTAACTGAACGGATAAAATATTCGCTCACTTGATCGGTGTAGTTGTGGCTGATGAGGAGTCATTCTTTCAATTCTTTCATAAGGGGAAAAAATAAAAAAATGCCCCCCATTTGGCCAATTATGGGCGGATCGCCAAAGGGAGTAATTTTTCAAAAGAGGCCTACCTAGGGAGTATTCGTGCAAAATTTGAAGAAAATCTGATCAAAATTGTGGGAGAAGAAGCATTTTGAAAATTGGCAACCACAAAATTACAAATGTCCCCCATTTGGCCAATTTTTGGCCGATCGCCAAAAAGAGTAATTTTTCAGGAGAGGTCTACCTAGGGAAGAACTATCCAAAATTGGAAAGGAATCCGATCAAAATTGTGGGAGAAGAAGCAATTTGAAAATTTGACACCAAAAAATTAAAAAATGTCTCCCATTTAGCAAATTTTTTGGCAGATCGCCAAAACAAGTAATCTTTCAAAAGAGGTCAACCCAGGATATATTGGTGCAAAATTTGAAGAAAATGTGATCAAAATTGTGGGAGAAGAAGCATTTTGAAAATTGGCAACCACAAAATTACAAATGTCCTCCATTTAGCCAATTTTTGGCGAATCGCCAAAAAGAGTAATTTTTCAAGAGAGGTCTACCTAGAGAACAAGTATCCTAAATTGGAAAAGAATCCGAGCAAAATGGTGGGAGAAGAAGCAATTTGAAAATTTGACACAAAAAAATTAAAAAATGTCCCCCATTTGGCCAATTTTTGCCGGATCGCCAAAATGAGTAATTTTTCAGAAGAAGTCTACCTAGGGAATATTCGTGCAAAATTTGGTGAAAATCTGATCAAAATTGTGGGAGAAGAAGCATTTTGAAAATTGGCAAACCACAAAATTACAAATGTCCCCCATTTGGCCAATTTTTGGCGGATTGCCAAAAAAAGTAACTTTTCAAGAGAGATCTACCTTGAGAACAATTATCAAACATTGGAAAGGAATCCGATCAAAATTGTGGGAGAAGAAGCAATTTGAAAATTTGACACCAAAAAATTAAAAAATGTCCCCCATTTAGCCAATTTTTTGGCGGATCGCCAAAATGAGTAATTTTTCAAAAGAGGCCTACCTAGGGAATATTCGTGCAAAATTTGAAGAAAATCTGACCAAAATTGTTGGAGAAAAGCATTTTGAAAATTAGCTACCACAAAATTACAAATGTCCCCCATTTGGCCAATTTTTGGCGGATCGCCAAAAAAAGTAATTTTTCGAGAGAGGTCTATCTTGAGAACAACCAAAAAAAATTGAAAAGGAATCCGAATAAAATTGTGCGAGAAGAAGCAATTTGACACCAAAAAATAAAAAAATGTCCCCCATTTGGCCAATTTTTGGCAAATCGCCAAAATGAGTAAATTTTCAAGAGGCCTACCTAAGGAATATTCTTGCAAAATTTGAAGAAAATCTGATCAAAATTGTGGGAGAAAAAGCATTTTGAATATTGGCAACCACAAAATTACATAGGTCCCCCATTTAGCCAATTTTTGGCGTCTCGCCAAAAAGAGTAATTTTTCAAGAGACGTCTACCTAGGGTAGAACTATCCAAAATTGGAAAGGAATCCGATCAAAATTGTGGGAGAAGAAGCAATTTGAAAATTGGACACCAAAAAATTAAAAAATGTCCCCCATTTAGCCAATTTTTGGCGGATCGCCAAAATGAGTAATTTTTCAAAAGAGGCCTACCTAGGGAATATTCGTGCAAAATCTGAAGAAAATCTGACCTAAATTGTGGGAGAAAAAGCATTTTGAAAATTAGCAACCACAAAATTACAAATGTCCCCCATTTGGCCAATTTCTGGCGGATCGCCAAAAAAAGTAATTTTTCAAGAGAGGTCTATCTTGAGAACAACCAACAAAAATTGAAAAGGAATCCGAATAAAATTGTGCGAGAAGAAGCAATTTGACAATTTGACACCAAAAAATCAAAAAATGTCCCCCATTTGGCCAATTTTTGACAACTCGCCAAAATGAGTAAATTTTCAAAAGAGGCCTACCTAAGGAATATTCGTGCAAAATTTGAAGAAAATCTGACCAAAATTGTTGGAGAAAAGCATTTTGAAAATTAGCTACCACAAAATTACAAATGTCCCCCATTTGGCCAATTTTTGGCGGATCGCCAAAAAAAGTAATTTTTCGAGAGAGGTCTATCTTGAGAACAACCAAAAAAAATTGAAAAGGAATCCGAATATAATTGTGCGAGAAGAAGCAATTTGACACCAAAAAATCAAAAAATGTCCCCCATTTGGCCAATTTTTGGCAAATCGCCAAAATGAGTAAATTTTCAAAAGAGGCCTACCTAAGGAATATTCTTGCAAAATTTGAAGAAAATCTGATCAAAATTGTGGGAGAAAAAGCATTTTGAAAATTGGCAACCACAAAATCACAAAAGTCCCCCATTTAGCCAATTTTTGGCGTCTCGCCAAAAAGAGTGATTTTTCAAGAGACGTCTACCTAGGGTAGAACTATCCAAAATTGGAAAGGAATTCGATCAAAATTGTGGGAGAAGAAGCAATTTGAAAATTGGACACCAAAAAATTAAAAAAATGTCCCCCATTTAGCCAATTTTTGGCGGATCGCCAAAATGAGTAATTTTTCAAAAGAGGCCTACGTAGGGAATATTCGTGCAAAATTTGAAGAAAATCTGACCTAAATTGTGGGAGAAAAGGCATTTTGAAAATCAGCAACCACAAAATTAGAAATGTTCGCCATTTGGCCAATTTCTGGCGGATCGCCAAAAAAAGTAATTTTTCGAGAGAGGTCTATCTTGAGAACAACCAAAAAAAATTGAAAAGGAATCCAAATAAAATTGTGCGAGAAGAAGCAATTTGACAATTTGACACCAAAAAATAAAAAAATGTCCCCCATTTGGCCAATTTTTGGCAAATCGCCAAAATGAGTAAATTTTCAAGAGGCCTACCTAAGGAATATTCTTGCAAAATTTGAAGAAAATCTGATCAAAATTGTGGGAGAAAAAGCATTTTGAAAATTGGCAACCACAAAATCACAAAAGTCCCCCATTTAGCCAATTTTTGGCGTCTCGCCAAAAAGAGTGATTTTTCAAGAGACGTCTACCTAGGGTAGAACTATCCAAAATTGGAAAGGAATCCGATCAAAATTGTGGGAGAAGAAGCAATTTGAAAATTGGACACCAAAAAATTAAAAAAATGTCCCCCATTTAGCCAATTTTTGGCGGATCGCCAAAATGAGTAATTTTTCAAAAGAGGCCTACGTAGGGAATATTCGTGCAAAATTTGAAGAAAATCTGACCTAAATTGTGGGAGAAAAGGCATTTTGAAAATCAGCAACCACAAAATTAGAAATGTCCGCCATTTGGCCAATTTCTGGCGGATCGCCAAAAAAAGTAATTTTTCGAGAGAGGTCTATCTTGAGAACAACCAAAAAAAATTGAAAAGGAATCCAAATAAAATTGTGCGAGAAGAAGCAATTTGACAATTTGACACCAAAAAATAAAAAAATGTCCCCCATTTGGCCAATTTTTGGCAAATCGCCAAAATGAGTAAATTTTCAAGAGGCCTACCTAAGGAATATTCTTGCAAAATTTGAAGAAAATCTGATCAAAATTGTGGGAGAAAAAGCATTTTGAATATTGGCACCCACAAAATTACAAAAGTCCCCCATTTAGCCAATTTTTGGCGTCTCGCCAAAAAGAGTAATTTTTCAAGAGACGTCTACCTAGGGTAGAACTATCCAAAATTGGAAAGGAATCCGATCAAAATTGTGGGAGAAGAAGCAATTTGAAAATTGGACACCAAAAAATTTAAAAAATGTCCCCCATTTAGCCAATTTTTGGCGGATCGCCAAAATGAGTAATTTTTCAAAAGAGGCCTACCTAGGGAATATTCGTGCAAAATTTGAAGAAAATCTGACCAAAATTGTGGGAGAAAAAGCATTTTGAAAATTAGCAACCACAAAATTACAAATGTCCCCCATTTGGCCAATTTTTGGCGGATCGCCAAAATGAGTAATTTTTCAAAAGAGGCCTACGTAGGGAATATTCGTGCAAAATTTGAAGAAAATCTGACCTAAATTGTGGGAGAAAAGGCATTTTGAAAATCAGCAACCACAAAATTAGAAATGTTCGCCATTTGGCCAATTTCTGGCGGATCGCCAAAAAAAGTAATGTTTCGAGAGAGGTCTATCTTGAGAACAACCAACAAAAATTGAAAAGGAATCCGAATAAAATTGTGCGAGAAGAAGCAATTTGACAATTTGACACCTATTCCAATAACCTTTATTTTTGCAAGTGGAACCCCTAAAAACTTTTAAAAAGTTTCCAAAACCACTGTAAGTATGAAAATGACGACAATCCTGCTCGAGATCAAAGTGGGATCCTTTTTATCAAATATGAAAACGATCGATAGAGTATGAGTAGCATTTTCTGTTGTTTGTTTTAATTGGACCAAAATGTAGGAGGAGTAATATTTTGAAAAATATTTACATACACATAACGGACGACGGATAGGCCCAAGTCAAAGCATTAGCTCACCGACGAAAGTCGGCTGGGCTGAAAATATTTTGACCCGGCCAGCCGGTGATCGATCATTCTTTTTTTCTCCAAAAAATAAATCAATAAAAAAATTTAAAAATCCAAAATTTCGGTCACTTAGCTTCATTGGCTTCGTTTGTTCAAAAACTATGGCTCAATAGCGTTTCTAAAACGTCAATATGGCGTAACAGTCACATGACCAGTTTTATACGTTGCTGCTTCGAACCGTGAAATGTTTCTTGTATGAAATGCGAGCACCGTAGGCGCGAACGCAAAAAATTTGGTATAAAGGTCATTTTGTTACTTTTCCTCCTTACGGCGCAATTTTTTTACATATCCGGCTGGCCGTTCGATTTCTTCTTTATTTTGGCACTTTTTCACTGAGAAACGGATGAGAAACGGTTTTTTTTCCCTTGCCCAATGTTTCTTGGGTTGTCACTTCCAAGGGCCTTGTAGGTGCCCCTGGGTCTATTACAGATGAAACAATTTTACTGACAGGAGCAGCTTATGAATATCATTGAGTGATTAATTTTAATTGGTGAAGGAAATATTTGGTAAATTCGTCATGTTTAAACTTACAAGTCGAGGAACGGACTTTCCACGCCGACGGCAAATAACCTGAAACACATTAACAAGAATCAGTTCGAATACAAGGATAAATAAAGTGTTTTTAACGCACGCAGTGATTTCTTAAAGACAAAATGGAGCTAGAATACAAAACACACATGCAATATTTGAAAAAATGAGTGTTAAAGCAAACTTTATAAAGTTTCAAATTGTTAATGTACAAGAAACGTGGTAAGATGAAAGCAAGACGGGGACAGGTTGATGATTTCATAGAATACCAAGTGGAACAGATTATCACAGCATTTCAAGAATCTTTCACCATTCAAAAACGAATAAATCCCCTTTCCCGCCTGAAGACCTGTGCTTGGTCACTCTTGAGAAGATGACGTACACGTGGAAGGTCAGAAACTTCACCCCGCACAAGCCATGGACGTGGATCAGTCCGATGGCGTGGCATCGCTGACAAGGCGTGTCCAGCCAGTCCAGTGGTCAGTGACCGAGGAATGGCGAGGCATTACACATTACGCTGGTGTGGGGTGCCGAAATTCCCACATTATAACTGGTGAGAAAACATCAGAACAGCTTCACAAAACATAACCGTCCCTTCCTCCCTTGTAGGTCCCATGGGGCGAGGCTGCATGGCCCCAAGCCACCCCTTCCTCCTTTTTGATCCCCACAGGAAGGGCTGCATGGTCCTAAGCCACCCCTTCCTCCTTTTTGATCCCCATAGGAAGGGCTGCATGGTCCTAGGCCACCCCTTCCTCCTTTTTGATCCCCATAGGAAGGGGCGCATGGTCCTAAGCCACCCCTTCCTCCTTTTTGATCCCCATAGGAAGGGCTGCATGGTCCTAGGCCACCCCTTCCTCCTTTTTGATCCCCATAGGAAGGGCTGCATGGTCCTAGGCCACCCCTTTCTCCTTTTCGATCCCCAAAGGAAGGGCGGCATGGTCCTAAGCCACCCCTTCCTCCTTTTTGATCCCCATAGGAAGGGCTGCATGGTCCTAAGCCACCCCTTCCTCCTTTTTGATCCGCATAGGAAGGGCTGCATGGTCCTAAGCCACCCCTTCCTCCTTTCTGATCCCCACAGGAAGGGGTGCATGGTCCTAAGCCACCCCTTCCTCCTTTCTGATCCCCATAGGAAGGGGCGCATGGTCCTAAGCCACCCCTTCCTCCTTTCTGATCCCCATAGGAAGGGGTGCATAGTCCTAAGCCACCCCTTCCTCCTTTTTGATCCCCATAGGAAGGGCTGCATTGTCCTAAGGTGCCCGCATCCCAAGTTCAATACTGCATGCTTTTCAGCCCTCCCCATCCCCTGTTCTGGGCATTATGGGTCGGAGCTGCATGGCAGTAAGGCGCCATTCTTCGGTTCTGGGCCTACTTCCTCCGTTCAACCTCTTCCTCCTTTCAACCCTATAAGCAAATGATCCTTAGCCGCCCCCATTTCAAGTTCTGGGCTCCATTGGGTGGGGATGCATGGTACCCCCCCATCAGTCGTCCCCATCTAACGTTTGGACCTTGTGAGGCGGGGACGCATGGTCCTAAACCACCCCGTCCCCTGGGAGGGACAACGTGGTTTAACTTCCTCCTTCTAAACCTTATATGTATGGGGCAGTGCCCCATGATTCAGCCCCTCCCCCGTTCCAGATTTCAAGGAGCGGTACTGCATGGCCCAAAGCTGTCCCCGTCCCCGCTTATAGGCTTATGGTTGAGAACACATTGCTCTAAAGCTCTCTTCTGTTCTAGACACTACAGCTGTAAAGCCACCAACCCCTATTCTATGAGGTCGAACTCCAGCGTCTAGCCCCATGTCTAGACGCTACAGGACCGGGAAGGGGTGAAGCACCGTGGTGCAGGATGTCTTGTGACCTAAGCAATGACTGAGGGTCTGTGGTCTTATGCAGGCTGGTCTGTCTGTTTGTTTGTGTTTAACGTCTCATTCGCCAACTAGAATGGCTATGTCAGGATGCACTTGCTAAAGAAACAAGTGGAAAAAAAGAGGAAGAACGAAGAAAGAGTGAAAGAAGAGTTAGAAAGAAATTCCGATTAGTCGCCTCTTACGCCATGCACGGAACAGAACGCAGTGGGTGTATTCTTAAGACTCCCCCCACCCCACAGGGGGAGCAGGCTGGTTTGTGGCTCAAGTGATGCGGCACGGTCTGTGACTCCAAGTGATGCGGGCTGGTTTGTGGCTCCAGTGATGCAGGCTGGTTTGTGGCTCCAGTGATGCAGGCTGGTTTGTGGCTCCAGTGATGCAGGCTGGTTAGTGGCTCCAGTGATACGGCACGGTCTGTGACTCAAGTGATGCGGCACGGTCTGTGGCTCAGTGATACGGCACGGTCTGTGGCTCAAGTGGTTGGTTGGTTTGGTGTTTAACGTCCCGTTCCCGAGAAAAAAAGAGGGAAGAATGAAGAAATAGTCAAAGAAGAGTTAGAAAGAAAGAAATTCCGATTAGCCGCCTCTTACGCCATGCACGGAACAGAACGCAGTGGGTGTATTCTAAAGATTCCCCCCGCCCCACAGGGGGAACTGGCTCAAGTGATACCGCATGGTCTGTGGTTTCTGTCATGGAGAACTTTTTGCGGCCCCCAGTTATAAAACGTTTCTGTTAAGTGGTCTCTCTGGTGCGGGATGTTTTTGGACTCCTGTGGTGCGGGACTTTCTGTGATCTCTCTTGTGCGGGATGCTGTTATGTTATTCCTGTGGTGCGCAGTGTTTTGTGACCCTGTGGTGGAAGACGTTTTGTGCTACATTAGTGAGGATGTTGTGGTCAGTGCGTTGCAGAATCATGGCCAGGTAAAAATTAAGAATGCCCAAGAATATGGTCAGACAACACGCAAGTTTTAATGTTAAACGATTTCAGGACAAAATCTGAAAATAAGAGCTGTGCAGTGGAAGAGCGGTGAGAACAAGAAAGGGAAAGCCTATATTTTCCGATGCATTGAACGCTATCATACTGTTTTTTTGAGATGCCAGTAGGGTAAAAAGGCCGGAATCAGCTCACTTTGTGACGTCATACTGTCTGGACCGGAAGTGTGGAATCAGCTCACTTTGTGACGTCATACTGTCTGGACCGGAAGTGTGGAATCAGCTCACTTTGTGACGTCATACTGTCTGGACCGGAAGTGTGGAATCACCGCACTTTGTGACGTCATACTGTCTGGAAGTGACGTCATCATGTCTGGACCGGAAGTGACGTCATAGTGTCTGTTTGTTTCTATCTGCTTCAGTTTTTGGATGGAGCGCGCGCGCGTGTTGAGATGACGTCATGATGAAGGGTAAACGTCACAGCAGAGTGTGCGTAAACGAAACGTCATTTTGTTTTCGTAATTTGAAATAACGGACTTCCGTTGAAGTGTGGAACTTTGCATATTTATAACATGTCGCCATTTTAACTGTGTAAAAAGTGAAAAAGTGGGATAACTTTCGTTATACTTGGTCGATTTACATGAAAATTTCACTGTTTGATTCAGTTTTATATCTAGTTTTGTTATAAAGTGGTCACAGGCTATTTGCGCAGCTGGCTGTATGCATAATGTGACATGCAGCCATTTTAACTTTGTAAAAAGTGAAAAAGTGGAATAACTTTCGCTATAGTTGACGGATTTGCATGAAAATTTCACTGTTTGATTCAGTTTTATGTAAAGTTTTAACATTAAGTGGTCACGGGCTATTTACACCGGTGGTTGTATGCATAATGTGACATGCCGCCATTTTAACTTTGTAAAAAGTGAAAAAGTGGGATAACTTTCGCTATAGTTGACGGATTTGCATGAAAATTTCACTGTTTGATTCAGTTTTATATCTAGTTTTGTTATAAAGTGGTCACAGGCTATTTACACCGGTGGCTGTATGCATTTTTGTAACATGCCGCCATTTTAACCTTGTAAAAAGTGGAAAATTGGCATAACTTTCGCTATAGTTGGTCGATTTGCATGAAACTTTCACTGTTTGGTTCAGTTTTATATCTAGTTTTTGTTATAATGTAGTCATGGGCTATTTGCGCAGCTGGCTGTAGGCATAATTTGACATTCGCCATTTTAACTTTTTAAAAAGTGGAAAAGTGTAATAACTTTCGTTATGGTTAACCGATTTGAATGAAAATTTCACCATTGAATTCAGTTTGATGTCTTAGTTTTACAGTAGTTTGTGCATAGGTGGGTTATTGGAATGGCGCGCGCCCACCATTCAAACATGTGTTTGAATTATTTTTTTACGTCAAACTATTGTTCAACAAGTTGTTTAGCAATTGTACAACAATTGTTTAACAAGCTGTTGTTCAACATGTTCAACATGTTCAACAACATGTTCAACATGTTCAGCAACATGTTGAATATGTTCAACTTTTTCAACAACATGCTGTTTAACAAACTGTTCAACAAGTTGTAGTTCAAGCAAAGAAAAAACAAGACATATGTTGAATAGGTTTATTAATACATTTAAATACATTTAAATACACTTAAATACACTTAAATACACTTAAATATATACAGCTTAAATCTATAACAATATTATAACATTTATAGATTTACAAAGTCTTTATTATAATGTTTAGTCAAATAAGTCTATTTTTCTCCATCTGCTTCACTCTGTTCACTGGCATCCATATCACTTTCTTCGTCACTGCTTTCATCTTGCTCCTCCTCATCTAGAAGCTCTTCAAAGAATGCATCGTTTCTTCTTATAGCCGCCTTTAGTGCCTTTGAATACTCGTAATGTTTTTCATCAACAAAGTAATTGAAGTCTTCTAAAATGGTTTCATAATGTTCGCTTTGTTGTAAACGTTGGGCATATTTGAATAGTCTCATAAACAGTTGTTTAAGTCGACGCTTATAAATGGGTCGAAAGTCATCACTTGCTATGTCACGCGCATCTTCAAGCCCTTGTTCTTCATATTCTGAAACCTTTTCTTGAAATTTCTTATCATATTCATCGTAGACTTCTTGAACCATATCATACCAAACAGAGTCTGTTTCTGACTCACTTTCAGAGTCTGTTTCTGACTCACTTTCAGAGCTGCCGTCATCATCACCCTCAACACAATGTTCCATGTGTTTGAACAAAGCTTCTTGACTGTTGTATAACGCACCACATTCTGTACAAGCATGTGCATTCTTTTCAGTCATGTTGACGCTTTGACTTTCCATAGAAGACTCATCTAAAGTTTCAGTGATAGGTGGTTTTACAGGGTTTTCCATATCTATCTCCAATTCTTCTTCTTCTGAAGTGTGAGCATTCTTTAAGTGCCTTTTAAGACTTTGTGGCCAATCGTAAGATTTCAAACAAATGTTGCATTTATACATCCTTTCGGTTCAACATGCACTTTTCAAATGAAGAAAAAGTCTTTAAACATAGCCTTATATACAACTTGTTGAACAACATGTTGAACATGTTCAACTTGTTGAACAACATGTTGAAGAACATGTTGAAGAACATGTTCAACAAGTTCAACATGTTGTTGAACATGTTGTCTACGCCTAGGGTTAGGGTTATGCCGCTTAGAGGAGTCTAACGTCATGACGTCTTTATGACGTTATCATGACATCATTATGACGTCATCACGTCATCATTATAACGTCATAATAACGTCATTCGAACAGGCGCGAGCTTTACCAAAAAAAAACTGACTCAGCAGAATTTGTTTCTGTTTGATAGGTATGAAATGCATGTCTCACTCTTCCTTTTATGTTACTTCGATGTAATCAAAATATGGTGTGTAACTTGCTCAAAAATGCCAAACTTGTTAAAATTGCTAAAATTGCTGACTCAGCAAATCGACCAACTTGTGCAACAACATGTTGAACATGTTGAACATGTTGCTGAACATGTTGAACATGTTGAACATGTTGAACATGTTGCTGAACATGTTGAACATGTTCAACTTGTGCAACAACATGTTGAACATGTTGAACATGTTGCTGAACATGTTGAACATGTTGAACATGTTGTTGAACATATTGAACATGTTGTTGAACATGTTGAACATGTTCAACTTGTTAAACATGTTGTTGAACATGTTGAACATGTTGAACAACAGCTTGTTAAACAATTGTTGTACAATTGCTAAACAACTTGTTGAACAATAGTTTGACGTAAAAAAATAATTCAAACACATGTTTGAATGGTGGGCGCGCGCCATTCCAATAACCCACCTATGCACAAACTACTGTAAAACTAAGACATCAAACTGAATTCAATGGTGAAATTTTCATTCAAATCGGTTAACCATAACGAAAGTTATTACACTTTTCCACTTTTTAAAAAGTTAAAATGGCGAATGTCAAATTATGCCTACAGCCAGCTGCGCAAATAGCCCATGACTACATTATAACAAAAACTAGATATAAAACTGAACCAAACAGTGAAAGTTTCATGCAAATCGACCAACTATAGCGAAAGTTATGCCAATTTTCCACTTTTTACAAGGTTAAAATGGCGGCATGTTACAAAAATGCATACAGCCACCGGTGTAAATAGCCTGTGACCACTTTATAACAAAACTAGATATAAAACTGAATCAAACAGTGAAATTTTCATGCAAATCCGTCAACTATAGCGAAAGTTATCCCACTTTTTCACTTTTTACAAAGTTAAAATGGCGGCATGTCACATTATGCATACAACCACCGGTGTAAATAGCCCGTGACCACTTAGTGTTAAAACTTTACATAAAACTGAATCAAACAGTGAAATTTTCATGCAAATCCGTCAACTATAGCGAAAGTTATCCCACTTTTTCACTTTTTACAAAGTTAAAATGGCTGCATGTCACATTATGCATACAGCCAGCTGCGCAAATAGCCTGTGACCACTTTATAACAAAACTAGATATAAAACTGAATCAAACAGTGAAATTTTCATGTAAATCGACCAAGTATAACGAAAGTTATCCCACTTTTTCACTTTTTACACAGTTAAAATGGCGACATGTTATAAATATGCAAAGTTCCACACTTCAACGGAAGTCCGTTATTTCAAATTACGAAAACAAAATGACGTTTCGTTTACGCACACTCTGCTGTGACGTTTACCCTTCATCATGACGTCATCTCAACACGCGCGCGCGCTCCATCCAAAAACTGAAGCAGATAGAAACAAACAGACACTATGACGTCACTTCCGGTCCAGACATGATGACGTCACTTCCAGACAGTATGACGTCACAAAGTGCGGTGATTCCACACTTCCGGTCCAGACAGTATGACGTCACAAAGTGAGCTGATTCCACACTTCCGGTCCAGACAGTATGACGTCACAAAGTGAGCTGATTCCACACTTCCGGTCCAGACAGTATGACGTCACAAAGTGAGCTGATTCCGGCCTTTTTACCCTACTGATGCCGCCTGGAATACGCTAAAACATCAGATAACACTGAACGTGAACATTTTGGTTAATACTCAGCAAATTTCTAAACATCAGATGAAGTACCTGTCGCCATAAGGATACTAAGACCTGACGCTAAATGAAAGCAGCACTGGTTTCTATCAATCACACTTACAAATATCACCTCAAAACATCCCAAAAGTAGAAGCTCATTCCGCTAGCGAAATGTTAAACACTTGACAAAAATTAAAACGCAAAAATACTTCCTTCAGTGGGTTATTTCTTGAATAATGTATTGCAAACAACATAGCTTGAATACGTCTTATAAGCCGAGTAGTGTTTGGTTGTTGTTGACAAAAGGTTTTATTGACTGATCAGGCATACGCCATGTTTATCTATTTACGCAGTGAGAGCTCGCACAAAGCTCAGTAAATGTGTTCTGTGCAGTGCATTAAATGCTAGGCATTCACATGCATAAAATACACTCTTTTTACATGGCGTTTTAACAAAGAAAACGAAATCCAAGACGAAAATAAAAAGTGACCTGCACATGTTCAGATCGAGCTCTTCGTAAGTCCCAAGTTTGATGGTCGTAGGGCCCATAGTGTCAGAGAAGAAAACACAAAAAATCGGAAAAACTGTCAAGAAGAAAAAAAGGACGAATTTTTCTCGCACAAATTCATATAACCCTTGCAAGCCAAACCCAATGATTGTAGTTAAAGCAAAAAAAAGGTTTGTAAGGAATCGCCTGGAATCGCCTGGAAACAATTTGTGAAAATGCTGCTCAATTTAACTAAATCAGCTGATTTTTCTATGTGGCGCACAGTTAAGTTTGCAGTAAACTTTTATGAATACTGGCACAGGCGTTGAAATTCTCAAAAACATACCGATGTAGGACTGGGAATCCAGTGCCTGACCAGTCACCTGGCGACAATTCACCTGAACTGGAAAGTTCGATCTTTCGCATGTATTGTACAGTTTTTGTTCAGATTTAGGGTTAAGAATGTTTGTTAACAACTATTTTTGGAACATCGCCCCCTTTTTGACATGCAAACCAGCCATAAGACCAGCGTATAGCCATGCAATGAATTTTTAGCAGGGCGTTTGTTAATACCCACCCTCCCCCCCCCCCCGCCCAACCAACGCCCCCCCCCGCCTCAAAAGTATAGCTTGTTTCGTTCTCAGCGATAACAATACGTACGACTCCAGGGTATCCTTTCTTTTACACAGCCTTGCACTGATAATAACTCATGGAATTTCTAAGTGTTGCTTCTTTATGGAATGCCGTTTTAACATTTAATGCTTATTTTTTATATCAAAATATAATTAAAGATATCAAGAAATCAATGCAGATCTCAAAAATTTATATTTTGCTATCAACAATTGAATTTTAATAGCAAAAATTTATTTTTGAGATCAAAAAATCAATTTTACAAACTTTAAAAAACTTAAGGGAGACACACATTTGAATCCGGGACAGAAGGGCCTTGGACAAAAGGGCCTTGGACATAAGGGCCTTTCCCAAAACGGCCTTTTCCAAAAGGGCCTTTCCCAAAACGGCCCTAAATGAAAAGTTGGACAAAAGGGCCTTGAGAATTTTTTTTGGATATGGTTCTCAAAATTATTTTTATTTTTTGTGTAATAAAATAACAACTCCAAAAACAAAGTTTATTGATTTTATTGCCTGATTCATCGAGACAAATTTTTGGCTGTCCTCTATTACGTTGTCTTATATCCATTGCTGTTGGTCACAGTTCAAATAAAGACCTGAAATTCAGAACTCATATATCGACAAGACACAAACATGCCAACATCATCCGGCTTAGCATGTTTGTTTAAGCAGCACCATGCAGAGGAACGAAACAAAGAACAGAGATTATCTTTTGGGGCACAATGACTCCGACATCTGGCATCTAAAGACAGTGATGGGAAGTAACTGAAAGAGTCTTTACAATGAGTAAAACATCAAGCCAGTGATTGGTATAAACAGAGATTAACCTGTGGCACAGTGCTTCGGAAATCTCAAGAGAGTGATGGGGAGAAACTGAAACAAAACATCAAGGCAGTTATCTTTAAAACACAATGAAGTTTGTTTTTACTTGTTTTTTTATTACATATTTTATTAAATAATTAAAACTCAAAATCCTAGAAAAAAATTCTCAAGGCCCTTTTGTCCAACTTTTCATTTAGGGCCGTTTTGGGAAAGGCCTTTTTGGGAAAGGCCGTTTTGGGAAAGGCCCTTATGTCCAAGGCCCTTTTGTCCAAGGCCCTTCTGTCTGGATACCACTGGATTCCAAAGGAAACCAAATATGGAAGCGATCTGATCACAACTGTAGGTAACATGGCATTGTAAACAAAATTTGGTTCTCGAATGAAATGCCATCGGGGAAAATGTCATCTGGAATAAATGCCACATTTAATAAATTGAGGCACCCGCCCTCAACTTTAAATTTTACATCTTGTTCGTTTTCAACTTTTCTGTCTTAAAAAGATCAAAAATATATTTTTGGCCGCGGCGGGGAGGGGGGGGGGGGGAGCTGTTTACCCAACTGAAAGATCACAAACAAACAAAATTCAACGTAAAAGATTCTTTTGATTAAGTGTGGCATTTATTTCGGGTGAGATTTGATACTACTTAGTAAAAACGTGTGGCATCTGCTTGATTGGCATTTGTTCCGGGTGATATTTGTTCCGGGTGGTATTTGGTCCGTATGGTATTTGGTCCGATGGCATTTGGTCCGTGTGGTATTTTGTCCGGTGGCATTTGGTCCGGCATTCATACAGTTTACATACATTATATTGACGACTCCCCCTCTCCCCCGCCAAGTGGTTTTGATAAGGCCAGTCTACAAGGTAGTAATCCTTAACTGCCCATGAAAGTAAAATACAATCTTAAAATTGGAAATTTTCCGTTCGTGGAAAATATAAAGGACATATTGGCCAATGTGGCGTCTCCTAAAATGCGAGCAACAGTCGTATGATGTGTCACGTGTCAGTCTGTTGACATCACGTGATTTCTATCATTATTTCTTTGACAACTGGGGCTTAACTTTCGCAATAAAGGAAAATAAAATAACTTATTTACAAATACAACATCTATAAAATGCGAGCAATTTTCGTATTATGTGCCTTGTGCTGGTCTGTTGACGTCACGTGAAGTAATGACGTCACGCGATCTGAGAAACCGTCATAACCGTACATAGGGCAATAGGCAATGGGAAGCAAAAACGCCTATTTGTCAATAAAACGCCTCATAAAAATGCGAGAAACGGTCGTGCTATGCGTAACGTGTCTGTGTGTTAATGCCATGTAGTGGCGATGACGTCACGAGGTGTTACCGTTTGCACAAGACGCCTCTTGAAAACGGACACAGTTTCTCTGTAACTGGGGCCTGAGATTTCAGAATGACAGAGAACAGCAGTATTCCAAGCATTAATCGGTACTACTGCTGAAAACGTAAACCCCGCTCCCCACCCCATCCATCCCCATTCCTCTCCACCCCTCCTCTCTGCAAGACCAACACCTGGTCGTTAGGCGCGCGTAAAACTCTTTGTCATGAATGGCAGGAATAAACGACGTTTGTAAATGTACTGGTCTTATAGTTCGTGCGACAAAGAGCAGTCGTATCTACAACGTGGAGATGGAAATTACCTTCAAATGATTACCAATTGAAAATACGTATTCAGCATGAAACTACGCATTCAACATGAAAGCATGGAAATGTACGTTTAAATGCATGACAATTGAAAACACGTATTCAACATGAAACCGTAATTCAAAACCAAACCAAATCAATCTACCTGCTATTTCTGAATTCAAATTGTTTTTGATGAAAAACCACAGTAGCAACGTGTTGCTACAGCCCTTTTCATATCGCCAAAGCAATTCACACACTAGAAGCAGTTGACTTGAGCTTTATAAAATACATGTTGCAAATTATTTTACAATGTGTCTCTTTCTTCATTAATTTTTTTTAACTTGAAACAAACATAACCCTATTGCTAATTTTTGTGGAATTCACAGCATTTACCATTACAATCCAAAAGAAACTCGCAGGCAGTCAAATAACGATCATTCCGATTTCACATTTTTTTAAGGCAAACGAAAATCATTAGATATAGTGTTACTTTAATCATCCAGAATAATATGCGCCACAACCACAAAAATCTGTTTACGCAAATCATAACTGATTTTAGATTTCTATGACAAAGCTGCAGACTGCAAAATGAAGCAAACTTACATATTTTTCTTCATCTTTAACGGAAATAAGACGCACAATCATTCGTTAACCAAATTCAAAAGACAATCCCATTATTTACTTATACACACCAGAGCCCCTTGGGACAACCCTTGGGACTGGCCGAAAGTGGTTGGATTTCCAGGGTGGGTCGAGTGTGTAATTATGTGCAACAATGGGTCCCAATAGCAATTGTGATGTAACACACAATTTTCATTTTATCTCTCATTTCAATCAATTTATCAGGATACGACCACTGTGAATCAAAATCTGCTGAAAACATCACTAAACTAGAAATGTGTCTGTTGAAACACGGATGTCCAAATCGAACTGCCATATGGCTTAAGGTATAGGCAAATGTCTAGATATACTTTTCAACTACAAAAAATAATAGCTTAACTTATTACGCCTACCATCATTATGTACACGTCAATTATTTCATTTTTAAACCTAACCACTCTACCCCTTTCAGAGCCTTTTTTTCCTAAATTCATTAGACAGTCGTACTTGTTTTTGTTCTTTTTTACCAAATAAATGGCTTACAATTTTTAATCAATGTACAGGCCTTTTCTACAAAATGGTCATATCTCACAACAGATGTAGCGAGCATTCTGTCTGACACGACAAAATATACGCAGTACAAAATTATTGTAAAATCCACTTCAAGACAGAATAGATGCAAGCTCCCATAACAAAAAAAAAAAAGAACTACAGATATGCCTGATCATATTATCAACAGGTTATTTCATTTTGTCAGAAATCTACTGCGGACGCACTCAATACTTACCTTCAAACCCCTCACTTGCATGTCTGTCTTTATTAATCGCAATATAACGTCAGGGTTTCGTGCTATTCAGTAAAAAACCCGTTACTTTTCATAAGGTGAAACATATCGTGACTCAGCTGCATTTCCGGTATTTAATTACCGAAGTGCAAAAAAACATGTTTGTAACCATCCAAACTTTACGTAAATGACGAAAAGCGTTGACGAAATTTTGCAACGATCCGGACGTCACCGATTCTCAACAATCCGTAAAAAATCATTGCTTAATTAATTATCATAATCCAAAAAAAAAAAAAAACAAAAAAAAAAAAAAAACAAAAAAACAAACAAAAATAGAAAAAAAAACAACAAAAAACCAATAATGATAATTATAATAAAACAAATAAATAAATAAATAATAAAAAAATAAACAAAAAACTGCAATATAGCAAAACATAGACGGATTCGATATTGTTGCTTTAACATAGTTCACAGTCATAGAACTTAGGTTTACACAGGGGGACAATTTTGTAACTAAGGACGCCGGCGCTGAAATGAAATGATCGAATTTTTTCTAATTTTTGTTTCCAAAATTTACTATTTTGCGCAATATAGCGTCTTAACTTGAATATTTAACCTTGAGCATATTCAATTTTAAAATCCTAATTTCTTAATTGGAATCTGTCGATTTTGATGAGCTGAAAATCAAACACCAGCACTTTTTTCAAATTAGATTTTTCAACATGTCGAAACGAAAGGGCTGGACTCGCTGCTTGGTGTATACAACGCAATACACATTAGATATATGTTTCTAATATATTAAGTTACTTATGCACAAATACATAAGGTATTCTTAACTACTTGCATTGCAGAGTCGATGCCGAAAGAACCAAAGTATGGGTGTAATCGCAGATATATATATATTTTTCAATGAGTCAAGGTCAAGTTCCTGAGATTCATGGACACTTGTTGCTTCTTGGTCAATTGTCTCATTCCGCCCACTGGTCACGTGACTCGCTTTCTCTCCGCCACTGAGCACGCGAGTTTCGCCTACCCAATCACAATCCAGCAACGTATTGATGCACAAGTGCCAGTTTATCACGGCACCTTCTCGTTCTGATTTGGAATCCTCGCTTTCGGAGAGATTCTCGTTTTGCCGCGGACTTCTCGCTTTCCGCGAGATTTCTCATTCTGCTGCATTATTCGCATTTGTTACAGGCTTCTCCAAAGCTTACGGGTTTTTACACCGCGCCAGAGGCATTTAAAGAAGCTCGATTTCTCCTTGTTCCGCGTTAGTTCCGCTCGGTTCTGTCGTGGTTTACGGGATTTCTTATGCCATGAACATTCTTCCACAGCTGACGGTTTTTTCACAACACGCCAGTGACCATGAAAAGCATGGCTCCACCCGCTCAATGTTCGAACAACCAAGCATGTTGACTGTTGACTGGGCGATGGGAGGGGAAATGCCCATGCTCAGTTTCGGAGAGTGAAGCGGTCAGATGGTCATGCGCGGAACGATGCAATGTCCGCAAAGCGAAAGTGGTCTAGATTTCGCATTGGTAATGCGGTTTTATATTTTACATATTGTACAGTTACGGGTTCTTCGCACCAGGACTATAAACTGTAATTGGCTCAATGACCAATGTACGCTTCATTTTAATGGCTATTGTACCACTTTAATAAGAAGTTATTGGAAAAATTAGTCACATTGCTTATAGTTTTCTGCCCCATATCAATTGAAATCTTGGGATCGTTGCTTAATAGAAGGTCCAATGGCTAGCTAATGCAGGACTGACCAGTTCATAGCTATATTGTCCTCTGCAGCTTAATGGCTGTTGTAAATAACAGGATGAAGGCCGTTGTGCTTTTCATCTTTATGTGTATGGCGTTTTATAACCTGTTGCAACGATTCCTTGAAAACGGGAGTGAGACTCAACAAGAATAACTCGATTTAATAAGTCTGCTGCAAAATCCAGCAACACCCAATTCCCGACTACACCTTGTTCATCGGAAATGGTCGAATTATAGGAAATAAAAGTAAAACTGGAGTTTTTTTGAAAAAAGAAAAACTAAAAAAAAAAAAAAAACGATATTGCCTCATTTAAAATCTGGAATAAATAAATTAAAAACAGACTTTCAAATAAATGTTTGTAAGGATCAAATGTTACATGACGCACTGCGTTGATAAGATTTTGCGACGATCCAAATTTTTGCAAAATGACGAAATGCGTTGACGAAATTTTGTAATCCTATCGCTACACAAATGGAGAACAGCGTTAATGTAATTTTGTGACGATCCAAACATATATATACTATATACTGCGTATACAAATGAGGAACCGCAATTTTGTAAGGATTTGGACGTTACACGCATCTGAAAAAGCGTACCGCAGTAGTCTTATTTACGCAATTATAGAGGGAACCGAAAAACAATCCCATTACAAAACAAAAGGTACTTCTTAACAGTCAAGTAAACTGTCATTTACTCACAGCCATATGCAAGCTAAGTTACCTATAACTTTACAGAGAGTTAGTTCTATGATTCGTTTAACGACACGGCCGACCCTTAGCGGATTACATTGTGTCTGTGCATGTCAATGACTAGAAAACATTAGTATCACAGTTACAATCCAGCTTTTATATTCTGTATATTCTAAAATTAAAAAATAAACACAAATTACAAAAATACTGCCACAGGTTGGTTTCTTTTAAAACTTTTAATTTTACTAGGTTCTGCTTTATCAAACATCTGCCTCAAAGAGTCAGCTCAGAAATGACGTCAGAGGGCGTCTTGGAAATCGAAACAGTGTTATGCAATATATTTTACAATATAACGTTCCTGACATCCAACACATTCGGGTGCAGGTTGACCTTTCAAAAGATGTTTATGATTGACATATTCATCTCTTATTTTTGCTCTGTGTATTATCATTTGATCAATGTCATTACTTCGAGAAGACGGTTTGCTTGGTTAATTTTGCAACAAAACAAGTTCTTTAGGTTATTTTGAAATGTTTTAAAAACAAAACAAATGAAAATTTAATATTTACAATTTGTACAGTCGCGGATTTGGCAGATTCACTACGTTATAAAAATGTATATATAAAATGAATCAAATTGCTGTTATTTAACATTCGTATATGCTCTTCGAATTTTAAAACCGGAAACAATAGATAATCGACTTCTGACCAACAAATTTGCTGTTAGGATCGCACATACATGTGGTGCAGCATAACCGTAGTGATATCGTGGTTGCGTCATGCGGAGGTCACCGCGCCACCACACGAAATATGCGCAGTGCTTGAGAGAAACCTTCTTATCTCTGAATCGAAACGGCTTTTGCTGTTACTGTTCCCAAGTCAAAAGCATTTCGAGACCTTGGAATGTATTTTCATACTCTTCTTTCAATTTGTCTTCTGTAATAGCCTCGCTAAGTTAGAATCAAGAACTGGAACTGTGTCCGTTGGAACACGGATGCACCGACCGAACTGCCATATAATTTTGGTAATAGTGATTCCCAGAAAAGAAATTGTCTGATATGTTTTTCAACCACAAAAATGATAATTATGTATTAGGCCTGCAACAAGAAGGCTTAATAAAAATTCGGTATGGGAAATTCCATGTGCAATTTCAAAGTCTCACAGTGACCTCGAACAACGATGCAAGGTCACCAGACCTGATCAGCTCTGGAACACAACATATAAAAGCTACACACCAGATTTGGCTGAAATCCGATTGATAAAGAGCTTGAGATATGGTGTCCACAAAGAACCTGGTGTTGGAAATCCAATGTAAATTTCAAAGTCCTGCAGTGACCTTGAACAACAAAATAAGGTCATCAAAACCAAACCAGCTCTAGAACATTATTGGTAAAAGCTATATACAAGGTTTAATTTAATTACATTTCGTAGAACTGGTGATATGATGTTAACAAACGACTTCGTATGAAATCCCACGTAAAGTTTCGAAGTCCCGCAGTGACCTTGAACAACGACGCAATTTCATCAAACCTAAAAAAAGCTGTAGAACATTATGTATACAAGCTACATACCAGGTTGGGAAATAAAAATCAAGTCTGTTCCCACAATTCCAAGTTAACAAGCGGAAGTACGGACCTTTCGTTCAGTCGCCCTTTGAAATCGTTTTGAAGAGAAGATCATGAATATTCATAAGGCTGAGTATGTTCTTAATTTTGTTCTGGTCACCGCGATGGAGCTAGACATGGCTGATTCTCCCCTAACAGACGGACTGAGGTCGAAGACCATTCGTAGAGTCTGCTTTTGAGCATGCTTGAAGACAAGTTCTCCCATTCCTTGACGTTCTCTGGTGGACGGGTGTAATACATCCATCCTAACCGCCTGATTTACCGAAGAGTCGACGCGAAGAATTGTCCAGATGACTTCTTGTTAGTTTCTGAATTATACGTGTTTGGTGTGGTGAAATAAAGCTTCGTCACGGTGTTGTGTGTATTCGCACCACCTTCTGTACATCTGCCCATCCGTAGATCTGCTCTCCCCTCTGTACATTTGCCTTACCCTCTGTACATCTCCCATCCGTAGATCTGCTCTCCCCTCTGTACATTTGCCTTACCCTCTGTACATCTGCCAATCCGTAGATCTGCTCTCCTCTCTGTACATTTGCCTTACCCTCTGTACATCTGCCCATCCGTAGATCTGCTCTCCCCTCTGTACATTTGCCTTACCCTCTGTACATCTGCCAATCCGTAGATCTGCTCTCCTCTCTGTACATTTGCCTTACCCTCTGTACATCTGCCCATCCGTAGATCTGCTCTCCACTCTGTACATTTGCCTTACCCTCCGTACATCTGCCCATCCATAGATCTGCTCTCCCCTCTGTACATTTGCCTTACCCTCTGTACATCTGCCCATCCGTAGATCTGCTCTCCCCTCTGTACATTTGCCTTTCCCTCTGTACATCTGCCCATCCGTAGATCTGCTCTCCCCTTTGTACATTTGCCTTACCCTCTGTACATCTGCCCATCCATAGATCTGCTCTCCCCTCTGTACATTTGCCTTACCCTCTGTACATCTGCCCATCCGTAGATCTGCTCTCCCCTCTGTACATTTGCCTTATACTTTGTACATCTGCCCATCCGTAGATCTGCTCTCCCTTTTGTATATTTGCCTTACCCTCTGTACATCTGCCCATCCGTAGATCTGCTCTCCCCTTGGTACATTTGCCTTACCCTCTGTACATCTGCCCATCCGTAGATCTGCTCTCCCATTTGTACATTTGCCTTACCCTCTGTACATCTGCCCATCCGTAGATCTGCTCTCCCCTCTGTACGTTTGCCTTACCCTCTGTACATCTGCCCATCCGTAGATCTGCTCTCCCCTCTGTACATTTGCCTTACCCTCTGTACATCTGCTATGCCCTCTGTACATTTGCTATACACTGTACATCTGCTGCCAGGCCAGTAGCCGGGGGGGGGGGGGGGGAAGGGGGGTGGGCGGTTCCATGGATTCTAAGAATCCCTCTAAATGCGAATATCATTAAGGACTGGAAAACTTTGCACTTTCTCAAAAAAATTCATACCAGAACACTTGGGACTTTGGTATTTTAGAACCCATCCCCCTAAAAATTTCCTGGCTACGGGCCTGAGACTGCTATACCCTCAGTACATTTGCTCTACTCTCTTTAAATTTGCTCAACTCTCTGTACATTTGGTCAAGCTTCTGTACATCTTCCCTACCCTGTGTACATCTGCCTCATTCTCTGCACATTTGCTCTATCCTCTGTACGTCTGCCCTAACATCTGCTCTACCCTCTGTACATCTGCTCTACCCTCTGTACATCTGCCTCATTCTCTGCACATTTGCTCTATCCTCTGTACGTCTGCCCTAACATCTGCTCTACCCTCTGTACATCTGCTCTACCCTCTGTACATCTGCCTCATTCTCTGCACATTTGCTCTATCCTCTGCACGTCTGCCCTAACATCTGCTCTACCCTCTGTACATCTGCTCTACCCTCTGTACATCTGCCTCATTCTCTGCACATTTGCTCTATCCTCTGTACGTCTGCCCTAACATCTGCTCTACCCTCTGTACATCTGCTCTACCCTCTGTACATCAGCCTCATTCTCTGCACATTTGCTCTATCCTCTGTACGTCTACCCTAACATCTGTACATCTGCTCTACCCTCTGTACATTTACCTCATTCTCTGTAAATCTGTCTTTCTCTTTACATTTGCCTTACCCATAGTTACAATTTTACCGTGGTACTTCAGTGGTTGAACGGTAGTCGATTGAGTAATGATCGCTGTACACAAAATAGTTAAACGATTTTTGTTCTTTATAATTCCCCTGAGCACAGTTAATAATAAAATTAAACATATTGTGTTTTTCGGTGGCGGCAAATTATTTGCCAAGGATTTCATAAAATCGTTGATTACTAAGATTTTCTACAACATGATACACCCTCACTGTAATTGGTAAAATTCAATATAAAGAAGTTACAGAATCTCTGATAACAAATGGAAATTAAAACGGCAAAGAGTTTCTGCTAAAAGAAATGAATTTCTGAATTATGACGTGGCGTTGAGACTTAGTGCATGACGTTGTATGAAGACGTAGTATTATGACGTAATGGAGAAGTAGTGTGATGGCGTAGTGTGAGGACGTAATGGAGGACGCAGTTTATGACGCAGTATTATGACGTAGCGTTATGATGCAGTGTTGTGATGAGGTTTAATGACGTATCGTTACGTCGTAGTGCACTTGGATATCAGCTCGTCTAAACGTCTGGCTCCATAAACGTCTGTCTTTGAACTTTAGTTCACCGCATATTTTTTTTAATTTAGCGACATTATCGTTGGCTTGCAGTTTGGAGAAGTGGTACGAGGTTAAGAGGGGGAGCCACGTCATGTTATGATTGCATTTCAGGGAAGCGATTGGTCATGGCGGCAGGAGTCATTTTATCCTGTGCTCGTTTTCATGGAGAAGCTGTAGGGTGGTTATTCATCTCGTACTCGTACCTTTGGAGAAGCTGCATGGAGGGGAGGGGTCATATCATCCTGTTCTATTTTTTTTTTTTTGGAGAAACCGTAGGGAAGAGGGGTCGAGCAGCGATAGTGCGGAAGGGGTCATTTCCTATTGTACTCGAAGTTTGGAAAAGCGGTGGAGAGTGGCGGTGAGGGGGGGGGGGGGGTCATATTCACTTGTAATCTAAGCTTGGAGAAGAAGTACGGGATCCTTTCATCTTCTTATGCTCGCATTTTGGAAAGGCGGTGGAAGGTGGAGGGCATTTCCTCTTACGCTTGCATTCTTGAGGAGCGAAAATGCTAAGGGGGTGGGGTAATCATTTGACATAGTGACATAATTATGGAGAAGCGGTAGGGAGCCATATCATTCTGTGCTAGCATTTTAGGGGTGGCAGAGGGGTCATTACATCTTCTGCTCGCATTCTTGAGAAGCCGTAGGGAAGGTCACACCATCCTGTGCTCGCAATCTGGAGAAGCTGTAGGGAAGGTCACATCATCCTGTGCTCGCATTCTGGAGAAGCTGTAGGGAAGGTCACACCATTATGTGCTCGCATTCTGTAGAAACCGTAGGGGAGGCCATGCCATGCTGTGCTCGCATTCTGGAGAGGCCGTAGGGAAGGTCACACCATCCTGTGCTCGCAATCTGGAGCAGCTGTAGGGAAGGTCACACCATCCTGTGCTCGCATTCTGGAGAAGCTGTAGGGAAGGTCACACCATTCTGTGCTCGCATTCTGGAGAAACCGTAGGGGAGGTCATGTCATGCTGTGCTCGCATTCTGGAGAAGCCGTAGGGAAGGTCACACCATCCTGTGCTCGCAATCTGGAGAAGCTGTAGGGAAGGTCACATCATCCTGTGCTCGCATTCTGGAGAAGCTGTAGGGAAGGTCACACCATTATGTGCTCGCATTCTGTAGAAACCGTAGGGGAGGCCATGCCATGCTGTGCTCGCATTCTGGAGAAGCCGTAGGGAAGGTCACACCATCCTGTGCTCGCATTCTGGAGAAGCTGTAGGGAAGGTCACACCATTCTGTGCTCGCATTCTGGAGAAACCGTAGGGGAGGTCATGTCATGCTGTGCTCGCATTCTGGAGAAGCCGTAGGGAAGGTCATACCATCCTGTGCTCGCATTCTGGAGAAGCCATAGAGAATGTCATACCACCCTGTGCTCGGATTCTGGAGAAGCCGTTGAGGATGCCATACCATCCTGTGCTCGCATTCTGGAGAAGCCGTAGGAAGGTCATACCATCCTGTGCTCGCATTCTAGAGAAGCCCTTGGGAAGGTCACACCATCCTGTGCTCGCATTCTTGAGAAGCCGTATGGAAGGTCATACCATCCTGTGCTCGCATTTTGGAGAAACTGTAGGGGAGGTCATAGCATCCTGTGCTCGCATTCTTGAGAAGCCGCATGGAAGGTCATACCATCCTGTGCTCGCATTTTGGAGAAACCGTAGGGAGGTCATACCATCCTGTGCTCGCATTCTGGAGAAGCCGTAGGGAAGGTCACACCATCCTGTGCTCGCATTCTTGAGAAGCCGTATGGAAGGTCATACCATCCTGTGCTCGCATTTTGGAGAAACCGTAGGGGAGGTCATACCATCCTGTGCTCGCATTCTGGAGAAGCCGTAAGAAGGTCACACCATCCTGTGCTCGCATTCTGGAGAAACCGTAGGGGAGGTCATACCATCCTGTGCTCGCATTCTGGAGAAGCCGTAGGGAAGGTCACACCATCCTGTGCTCGCATTTTTTAGAAGCGTTGAAAGGGGAGGGGGAGGGTGATTTAATCATGGTTTGGTGAAGGGAGTATTTTACCTTACTTTACCTCACCTTACAGAAGCGACCGGGTCCAGGGGGTTACTTCACCTTATTGTATATAATTTTGGATAAGTGATTGGGTGGGGGGGGGGGGGGGGGTCATTTTTGTTGTAGTGATCGTATTTCAAAGAGGCAGCAGGGGCGGGTCATTTTTTCTAATGCTCGTATTTTAGAGAAGCCAAGGGGGGGGGGGGTCATTTATTTACAGTGCCACATTTTAGAGAAGTGGTAGGGGAAGGGGTCGTTTCATCTTGTGCTTGCATTTTGACGAAGCACGACGTCAAAGTCTACAATTTTCAAACATCCATACCGCAGGTGTTTATGAGGCGTTTTTATAGACCAGGCGTTTTTACAGCCTGGAGAACAGTAAAAAATTTAAAGCAACTCGATTAAAACTGTTCAAGAAGTATTTTGAACGAAAGCGTAGATACGTAAATTCATACATGCGAATCACATATACCCTGACATATGATTAGATCAGCCCAGCAAATCGGATCCTCTAATAAATAAAATAAATGCAGCATTTCGTCTTACAGAATTTTAAATTATCCAATATATAGTTATAAATGTAAATCATTAAACGTTGTCATTTTATCAACCGAATATTTTTTCGAAACAAACGATAAAAAATTGAAATGACAACAAAATGTGGCAAGATATGTCTCCCCTCCAGACCCGCACATTTGTACACTTTACCGATTGGTATGGAATGCCATTTTCACATTTATTAGGGAATTATTGATATCAAGAATTAATTTTTGCCATCTGTAATTATTTTTATGATTTCTCTAAATATATTCTTGATCTCAAAAAATATTCTTGAGAGGGTCATTACATCTTCTGCTCGCATTCTGGAAAAGAGCTAGGGAAGGTCATATCATCCTGTGCTCGTATTTTGGAGAAGCGTTGGAAGGGGGGGGGGTCATTTCATTGTGTGCTCACATTTTAGAAGTGGTTGGGTAAAGGGAGTATTTTACCTTATTTTACCTTAATTTATACCTTACTTTTCAGAAGAGACTGGGTCGAGGGGGGGGGGGCTACTTTACCTTATTTTATATAATTTTATTATTATAAATGATTGGGTGAGGGGAAGGTCATTTTATGCAAGTAATCGCATCTCAAAGGAGCAGCATGTTCGGGCCATTTTTCTAATGCTCGTATTTTAGAGAAGCTAAGGAGGGGGGGGGGAGGGGGGTGTCATTTATTTACAGCACTCTCATTTTAGAGAAGTGGTAGGGGAAGGGGTCGTTTCATCTTATGCTTGCATTTGGAAGAAGTACGGCGTCAGTCTACATCAATACCGCAGATATTTACTGGGCGGTTTCACAGTCAGCCAGCCCCTACTGTTGTGAATCAGACCTGTTGGTTTCCCTGAACGATTGGGATTTATGAAAAAATTAAACATTCACACAAAAAAAAAACATATTAACGGCAATCCGTCCATAACTAATGGCAGACAAGGATAACTTTAGGGTTAAAACTTTTTTTCAAGAAAGGATAACCTGGAGAACAGTAAAAAATTTGAAGCAACCCGATTAAAACGGTTCAAGAAGTATTTTGAACAAAGGTGCAGACACGTAAATTCATACATCCGGACCACATATACCCTGACATATGATCAGATCAGCCCAGCAAATCGGAGCGTCTAATAAATAAAATAAATGCAGTATTTCGACTTACAGAATTTTAAGTTATCCAATATATAGTTATAAATGTAACTCATTAAACGTTGTCATTTTATCAACCGAATATTTTTTCGAAACAAACGATAAAAAATTGAAATGACAACAAAATGTGGCAAGATATGTCTCCCCTCCAGACCCACACATCTGTGCACTTTATTGATTGGTATCGAATGCCATTTTCACATTTATTAGGGAATTATTGATATCAAGAATTACGTTTTGATCTCAAAAATTCATTTTTTTTATATCAAGAATTAATTTTTGCTATCGGGAATTGAAGGGGTCCATGCATAAACTTGATAACTCCACTTGTCAGGAAAATGCACTATTACCACCACGGTATTTCTTGGCCTCTGTTCTATCACATATGTAAGTCTTACACCTCAAAACCGATTAGAAGTGGGCATTTTTGAGGAAAAGGCGATGGGAAAAACCTATGTTTGTTACTAAAATTTCAAACTTTAAAGGCGTTTTTCTCCACTGCTGATAACTGCAGTTATCAAGTTTATGCATGGACCCCTTCAATTATTTTTATGATATCTCTAAATGTATTCTTGATGTCAATAGATATTTAGGGATATCAAGAAATATTTATTGCTATCAAAATGATTTAATGATATCTAAAATTGACTTTTAGAGATCAAAAATTCCATTCTTGATAGCAAAAATGAAATATCTAATAGCACAATCTCAATTTTGAGCTCAATTTATTTTCCTATTATTAATGTCAAGAATTTATTTCAGATATCATTATATCAGAAGTGACTTTTTAAAATTTATATATATTGAAAGCTGCAAATGATTTTTGATCTCGAAAATTACTTTTTGATATCACAATGTCGGTCTATTTTTTATATATAAAATTCAGAAGCACACATCCGTGAATAAAATAATGACTGGTCCTTGCATACAGAATCCTTTAATTGTTACTGCACAAAATAGAAGCACTTCTTGAGCTCAAAAATTGTGTTGTTATTATTGATATGAATTATTCAAATTTTCATCTGCAAAATGTAATTGACGATTCGTTAAATTTTACATATATGTTTGTGTCTCCCTAAGATTTTTTAAGTTTGTAAAATTGATTTTTTGATCTCAAAACTAAGTTTTTGCCATCTAAAATTCAATTATTGACAGCAAAATATAAATTAATGAGATCTACAGTGATTTTTTGATATCTTTAATTATATTTTGATAGCAAAAATAAGCATTAAATGCTAAAAAGCTAAAAAGCACTCCATTGATTGCAGGATGGTAGTCATTATACTAAAATATGCCCGTGGCTCACAATTCGCTAAGACGAAGATTTGTACTTATTGACGATATCACCAAAAAGAACAGTTCTGTCCCCCGCTTTTAATTTCTCAGTGTTCCCGGCGCTTTCAACGCAACTGCATTTGGTTATTTTTTATCAATGAAAAAATCCCAAGTTTTTTTTAGGCCATGGCTAACGTGTCGGTAGATTCGTCAGATTTCAAACATGATACGACGTTGCATATTCTGCAATATGCACATCTTCACTGTGTGAAATTTCAAAAGGCTGGGTCTAACAGCTTCTGACAACCTCCAAAGTCGATTCGAAAGTCTCGGGGTAAAATGCTAAATTTTTGACAAAGTGCCAGTCGACCAATTTTTGGACGATTAAAAAAAGAACACTACGACGCGGAACCATCTATAACATGTATAATTACAGTGTTCAAAGCTGGAAACGTTGAGAGAGAGAATTTTCCTCAACAAAATATAGCATCTCAGTGACTTAACAGTAAGACAGAATGATGAACGGCTACACTAATATCGATATATTTCTCCCAAAGAGGGGCTTGGGGGTGTTAATTCTTAATCTGTGTCTAAAAGTCATAAAACGAACGGCCGTTGACTGCATTATCTTCAGCGCAGCGACTGAATCTCTGATTTGCGAGAGCTGTATGGCGTTAGTGTCACGTGCCGATGGTGACTACTAACCAAGTGTAAATGCCATGTGAAGGGGTAGTGGTCACTTCAGCTATGACAAGTGAAGAGTCAGGGAGCACTGAAGTAGCTCCAAGTCCAGGGGTAGTTGGCAATGCAGTAGGGTCATGTGAAGGGGCAGAAGGCTCTGCAGTAATGTTAAATTTGTTCGTTTATTTAGTGTTTGACGCCCGGGTAAGCAATTATGAGGGCATATTAGAACGCACTTGCTGAAGAAACAAGTGGGAAAAGGGAAGAATTAAGAAAGAGCAAAAGAACAGCTAGAAAGAAGTAAATTTCGATTAGTTGCCTCCTACGACCTGCACGGAACACATAGCAGGAGTCTAATTTCCATGATTCCTCCTACCTACAGGGGGACCATGTTTATGCGTAGTGGTCACTTAGGTACGACATGAGGAGGGGTAGTGCGCACTGAAATGGTGTCATATTGAGTAGGGGACACTGGAAAGTGTCATATGAAGGGGGAAGTGGTCACTCTGGTAGTGTCCAGTGAAGAGAGAATGGTCGCTGAAGTAGTGTCACGTGACAGGTTATTGTGGATTTAAGCATTCTCATATGAAGGAAGGGGTAGTGGTCATCCACGGTGTCATGTGATGACTAACGTAGTGCCATATGAAGACGCAGTGAATATTGACGTGGTCTGATGTGAAGAGCTGGCGTCACTGCAGTAGTGTCATGTAAAGTGTGTAGGGGTCACTTTAGTAGTATCATGTAAAAAGGTAGCTGTCACTGACGTAGTGTCATGTAAAGGGGTAGTGGACACTACAGTAGTGTCAATTGAAGAAATAGTGGTCACCGTTGTATTTTCGTGTGAAGATGTTGTCACTGTAATAATGTCCTGTGAAGGGGTAGTGGGCACTGGTATAGTTATAGTGTCACGTGAAGGGATAGTGGGCACTGACATAATGTCATGTGAAGGGGTAATGGCACTGGCAAAATAGTGTCATGTAAAGCAGGAGTTGTTTTAACCCAAAGTTTGAAGTTTTGAAAATTCACATGTTGAATACGAACGAGGGGAAAACTTTTAAACAACGTTTCTCCGTTGATAGCGAAATATACTCTTTTCACGAAGTTAGAGAGTCCTCCATATTGGGCCAATGGAACCTCAAGTTCGAATGGCAAGCGCAAAAAAAAAAGCGTTTGCCTTTTCTTCATCACGATTTTCAGGGTTTTATACCATTTTGCTCCTAACAACATGTGCCCTTGAACCCATGAGGATGGAAATGGAAAAGGAAGAATATCTCCGCAGTCTTAAGATTCTTCCAAAGACATTATGTCATTTACGTGTCAATAGACAGTACATGGCATTGCCTGGCCTGTTTCGAAGGTAAATAACTAGGCCTGTCAGCCACAAATACCTCTACCTTCTGTGTTTTTCTTATTTATTTATGTCCCCCCACTTCAGGTATAAGGCCTCTCTTGATTCTTGTTTCTCCTCCCCACCTGAGATAAAATTCCTGTAGAAGTAGAACTTTTTGTACAGGATTTCCAATCGCGATTTCGCGAAGCTAATTCTTGAGCGAAAATTTCAGCGAAAATTAATTCTTAAAATGACAAGCAGTTCCCCTGCCAACACTAGAATGCTACATTTATAGCCATAATGGAATACAGCTGTACCTCTCCAATCCGTTAAGATGTGCTTATATATTGAGGATTTCAACAAAAAAACGAACAGATATGCTCCTAATTCTAGTTCTCAAACTCCATGGTTGTCACACGAAAATGTTTTTAATGATAAAATTACAATTTTAAATATTAATTAAATCTAAATTGCACAAGACACATTGGTTCTTGCTGTGGACGTTGACCATAAATTAAGAATGCATTAGACACAAGAAGTTCGAGTATAAATCGATTAAAAATTCAGGCGTAGGTGCAAATTGTTTGAAATTTTATAATTATAAATTACGTGGTTAATTTCAATAAAGATATAAATTGCGCTTTCTTTTTCGTTTGGACCGAGTTCACAGACGCATTTGCCAATTTTCCTCATTCATAAAATATTAAAACCTCGATGCAAAATTTGTATTTGTCATCTATTTTTGACAACTTGTGTCACATGGTCCATTTTGACCCGATTTCATGACTAACACTACAATGCACATCTACAATGTTTCTTTTTTCTCTGAAGAAAGTTAAGAAGGTTGCGCTTTTATCTTGCAACTTAGAACCTGAATGGATAAATGCGATGTCAACATCATACAACTTTTATGCGGTTTTTACGATGTCAACATCATAAAACTTTTATGCGTTTTTTTGACAAAGTGCCGATTTGTCAAAATGTTGTAATTTCCACAGCCAGATTGATCCTGGCAGAAAGTTCTACTTCTACAGAATGGGACCAACCATAAAACACACATGCAAATGGTTTTACATCCCCCACACACTCACTCCAATCAATTCCTACCAATATCAGCCTTCCCACACCCCAAGATTGTCCATATCCCTCCATATCCCGTACATCCACTATGGATGACCTCTTTCCGCCACCCCAGCACACTTTGTGAAGTGTCCGATGCCTTCCCACCTGTGCCGGCAAATATCCAACGCAAATATGTGCAATACGTCACCATTCACCGACCACTGAAATGCATAGTGCCACCGGATTGGCTGAAGACGCTTTGGCAGCGGTGCCACGTCATCGAACCAATCCCCGTCCACGGCAAGTGAGGAGTGGTTTCCTTCCTTCTCCGCGCACACCATCCTCTCCAAGAGTGAGCCAAGCAGAAGCCGACAAGCAGAGATAGAGAATTTACTGTTCTTGAGCAATGAAAGATTATTGAACTGCTGTGATTGTGTAAATGTAAAGATGTAAACACTGGGCGATTTCAGCAAAATGTAAGACACTTGGTATTCGATGAAAAGACCAACCGAAAAGAAACAAAGTGACAGCATTTACTGACAGAAAGCTTCGATTGGATATTTAAGATTGATCAACAGCAGTACCATTTAGTCCGAAACATTACAATCTGAATTTTCAAATTTTTTGGTTAATAAATTTGATGTATGAATTTTCTTGGAAATATCCAAACGAAGTTTTCACAAACAAACACACACAAGCAGAGCATCTGATTGTAAACATGTGAAATACTTGAAACTGGATTAGGCATTGGATCTGAGAAATGTAGTTCAATGATAGTGGTACAATAATAACGAGTCGTACATCAGACGCCCTACTGTTTGTATGAGTAATACTGCCCTCTCTACGCCAACGCATTGAAATGATAAATAATGTTAAGACGTAACGTTTTGTAAATTACTGTTGTGCTTTTTTTGGAGATTTTTACGGCTGAGTGGGCGATATTACTGGTAATTACCATATCCGGTGTAAAAATTTTCATGAGAACCATCTCTTTTGTAATTTAGACAATTTGACACGTGATATCGCCATGAAGATTTTTAAATTACTTCGATAAAAAACTATATACACGCCAAAAGGCGAATAATAACTGGAGATGGTAATTAAATCGTCAGATAGGAGAAAAAAGAAGAAAGTAAGAAAGGTATGCCTCCTTATTGTATTGCAGTTTTTTTTTTGTTTATTGTTTATATTTTTTTAATTTTGCACTGATCCCTTTAAAACGCAAAACTCTCGCCCCATATTTAAATTTTAAGGATTTTACATGAAACATGCGTTGCAAAGATCAGCTTCTGCAACGAAACTTGACTACGTCTCGAGGAGTACGTCTATCCCCCGTGGGGGATATGGTTTGTGTAAGGCTGTTGCGTGTTGACTACGCAAAAAAATTTACAAGTGGAAGGATGTAAGTCGACGTAGTGTCTAACATTTAGACGAATCAATCCATTAACCAGTATTCGCGTGAGACTGTCGTAGGTACGCTAAGTACAGCGCCGATTTTGAAAAATTCGCCATTTTGTCAAGTCCCATCCTGAAAATGCTTGATCACTGCACTGCGGAAGGTGCCAGGGAGCCCGTGTGCAGAATTTGAAACGAATCCATTCATTAATGTGGCCTGTAGACGCGCGAGACTGCCGTATATATAAAGTCCAGTGCCAATTTTCAAAAGTCCGCCATTTTGTCAATTTTTGGTCGATCCGGAAAATTCTTGGTCACTGCATTGCGGAAGGTTCCAGAGAAGCCGTGTACAAAATCTGAAACGAATCTGTCCATTAATGTGGCCTGTAGATGCGTGAGACTGCCGTATATACGCTACGTCCAGTGCCGGTTTTCAAAAGTCCGCCATTTTGTCAATTTTTGGCCGATCCGAAAAATTCTTGGTCACTGCACTGCGGAAGGTTCCAGAGAAGCGGTGTACAAAATTTGAAAGGAATTTGTCTATTAATGTGGCTTGTAGACGCGTGAGACTGCCGTATATATAAAGTCCAGTGCCAATTTTCAAATGTCCGCCATTTTGTCAATTTTTGGTCGATCCGAAAAATTCTTGGTCACTGCACTGCGGAAGGTTCCAGAGAAGCCGTGTACAAAATTTGAAACGAATCCGTCTATTAATGTGGCCTGTAGACGCGTGAGACTGCCGTATATACGCTAAGTCCAGTGCCGATTTTCAAAAGTCCGCCATTTTGTCAATTTTTGGTCGATCCGAAAAATTCTTGGTCACTGCACTGCGGAAGGTTCCAGAGAAGCCGTGTACAAAATTTGAAACGAATCCATGTATTAATGTGGCCTGTAGGCGCGTGAGACTGAAGCGTGACAGACGGACAGACGGACAGACAGACGGACGGACGGACAGACGGACAGACCGAAAAGTTCAAAACTATATCCCTCCGTTTCACGGGGGATAATAATAAAGAGGCCCCACTGTAGAGTGACGCCAGGTTATAAACACTACACCATATTAAAACCCTCCCTTTCTTCTCCCACCAACCCTGAGTCGGAAGATAATGCAATTCCCCTGTGAGTGGTTACAAAGTTGGCGTAAAGCAAAGAAAAAGAAAAGGAAAGGGGCAGAAAAGCAAACAGGAAAGGCAGAATGGAACAAACACACAGTTAGGATTCAAACACACTAAATCAGTGTCGCACACACTAAATAAGGATCGAACAATCGAAACAAAAGCCACGCACAATTATTAAGTATCACGCACACTAAATGCGTTTCACACACACTAAATATGCGTCACACTTAATGAGTTTTACAAACGTATTACTTACTGTTAACATTTCCATTGGCTTTATTCTGAATTAAATGAATCGGAATTGAAGAAAGCTTCACTTATCTTTCATGTTTCTGTCTTTCCTCTTCCAGTGCCTGTCAACATAAAAAGACATGGATTGTATATTGAGTTTTCTGAAGAAAAGCTGTTCGAAATGTTGCATATTTGAAAAGTTATCGAGTTTGGAATGAACGTAATAACAAGATCAGGGATCAAAGAACACAGTTCGAGTTATAAAGTATTTAAACTAATCGAATTTCCAGTTGTCGAACATCCATTGTAGTTTCAGCCCAGCGCTCCCAGATACCCAAAACACACATTTTATATAAATTTTCCAGAAAGCTATTGTCACAGCTATACAGCTGGGTACCGAATGTGCGGTTATAGTTTATATACGTAGTATAAACGTACCAGTTCTCCTTCTCTTCGCTGATTCGCCTTTGAATAATCCCTGCACTGGTTTCACACGTTGCCCCTCTTGTTAGTCTTCTGCTCCTGAAAAATACACAAAACACAACACTTTACATACATTTTTCTACAAAGCTATTGTCACAGCTATATAGGTGGGTACGAAATAAACGGCTACAGTTAATATGCGTAGTATAAACGTACCAGCTCTCCTTCTCTTCGCCCATCCTCCTTTGAATATAATCCCTGCACTGGCTGCGCACTTTTTCGAATGCGTTAGTGGTCCTCTGCTCCTGAAAAATGACACAAAACAAAGCGCACAAAAAAGCCAAGACAAGCGAAGATTGTACCAAATTTAATTTTAAATGCTTAGTGTTTCTTATACTAAAAAGTTCTACATGTTCTGTGTGTGCTTTGCTGCTTTTGCCAACGGATTGTGAATTTGGAATTTTTGTCATTTAGATTGGAGCTACTGAAAATGGCCATTCGTGTACTTAAGGCTTTAGACGCAAGATTAAACACGCCTCACGCGATTCGTTAGTCAGTTCGTTAGTCAGTCAGTCAGTTAGTCAGTTAGTTATTAGTCAGAACCATTCGTTAGTAGCTAGACTTGTACTGATTTTACACAAGTCAGAGGCTCCTCGTTGATGACTACACAAGTCACAAGTTCCTGGCTGATGACTACACACGTCACTCACTCTTGGCTGGTTTTTATTGTTCGTTTGCTTGGTGTCTCACGTCTCCTTCAGGGACTACTAAGGTTATATTGTGACACACTTGGTAAAAGAAGTAGGAAAAAGGAAGAATAGATAAGTAAAAGAGGAGGTCAGAGAGAAAATGCGATCGTTGCCTCCTACGATATGTAACAGACAACAGTGGGTGTGTTCTTAGGATTCTCCAGCCCACAAGGGGATCAAGTGAAGGGGTAGTGTTCACTGAAGTACGACATGTGAAGGGGTAGTGTGAATTGAAGATGTCTCATGGGAAGGGGTAGTGTGCATTGACGATGTCTCATGGGAAGGGTAGTGTGCATTGAAGATGTCTCGTGGGAAAGGGTAGTGTGCACCGAAGATGTCTCATGGCAAGGGGTAGTGTGCATTGAAGATGTCTCATGGCAAGGGGTAGTGTGCATCGAAAATGTCTCATGGCAAGGGGTAGTGTGCATCGAAGATGTCTCATGGCAAGGGGTAGTGTGCATTGAAGATCTGTTATGGCAAGGAGTAGTGTGCATTGAAGATGTCTCATGGCAAGGGGTAGTGTGCATTGCAGATGTCTCATGGCAAGGGGTAATGTGCATTAGGCACACCCAAGATGCTGTCCGAGAAAGTTGGAAGGGGGGCTGGCTTAACTGAGTCGCAATCCATTTTCCTTAATTTAAAAATATACCACCCAATGGGAAGCTCAAGCTAATGTACCCCCAACCCACCTTCTGACTTAACTACTGAACTTCGTCCCTGGCCAGGGCCCCGAAACAGCCCCATCAGGCTCTCATACACCTTTATTTTCTATTGAGCTGTTTATATATATATTATATAATCTACTGCTATCGTTGCCTCACACTGCAACGTGTGAGACCTTGCAACAAGATCAATATTAGAATCACTTCTTCATATATGTGGGTAATAAACATTTCATAATTCAATAAATTTATTTGTATATTTCAGTGTTCTCTCTTCATATTTCAAATTTCCAAAATGCTGTACGCGGGATCAGCCTTCGGTGCACTTTCTGCGTGATTTCCTCCCCCCCCCCCCCCCCCCCCCTCAATATCTCGATTTCAATGTAATACTCAAAAAGATACTTTTTCCACCGTGTTGATCTATTTATAGCGCATTCTCCTTCATGAAATTCACTGCTGAAAGTTCATCAGTAAAGAAATATTAGTGGTGTTTTTTTTTTTTAATTTTATACCAAAGCGACTCCAAATTAAGTCCTCGAAAACATCTGAATCTTTGACATCGAAAACTTTCTCTGCGACTTCTTTTTTCCACCGTGTTGATCTGTATATAGCGCATTCTCCTTCATGGAATTCACTGCTGAAAGTTCATCAATAAAGAAATATTACTGGTGTTTTTTTTTTTTTAATTTTATACCAAACCGACTCCACATTCAGTCCTCGAAAACATCTGAATCTTTGACATCGAAAACTTTCTCTGCGAGTTGCCCCCTCCTCCTCAATATCATGATTTTGATGTAATACTAAAAAAAGATACTTTGTACACCGTGATGATCTCGATTTATAGCGCATTCACCTTCATGAAATTCACCGCTGAAAGTTCATCAGTAAAGAAATATTAGTGGTGTTTTTTTAAAATTCAATACCAAACCGACTCCAAATTAAGTCCTCGAAAGATCTGAATATTTGACATCGAATACTTTCTCCGCGATTTCCCCCTCCCCCTCAATATCATGATTTCAATGTAATACTCAAAAAGATACTTTTTACACCGTGATGATAGCTATTTATAGCATATTCACCTTCATGAAATTCACTCCAGAAAGTTCATCAATGAAGAAATATTAGAGGTGGCCTTTTTTTTAGTTCAATACTAAACCGACTCCAAATTTAAGTCCTCTGAATCATTGACATCGAATACAGCCACGCATTGCTCAGGTTTTAGTTTGATCATTTGTGAGCAGATTAATAAGGACGATACTTTTACACGGGGGAGTGCTGATTGATCTTCATCGGCAAACATTCGAACGCTCGTTCATAGCCACATTAAGACGAACACACCTGGATGAGAAGCAGCAAGGATTCCACCGAGATCCTGCCGACCTGTAGATTACAAAGTACGGACTGCAATGGGGAAACAAAACGAGAATTAACGCCCTTTTCTATCAATCATTACCGGTACTTCATGTCCACTCTGCGGAAGTCGCCATTCATTTGTCGCTCACTGGTTTGCCAAACCGAACACATAGATTACCAGCTAGTACCTATTTGCATGACTGGTTGGAAAGTTGAGGGGCATTTTAATCACTTTTCAACCTATGTTTAAATTAAAACTAGAAATGTGTTAGTTGGAGCACGTATGGCCCGCCTATGGACAAAGGAGAGGTGCACAACTAGGCTCTATAAGCTTTCAAACCATATAGGTTTTAGATTGATCGAAGCCTTAAGACCAGTTCAGTTTACAAAATAAAATCCATAAATTAATCTAACTATGCGTTTTGGGCCAGTGTTCAGACCTCCCCCACGGACCGACGCCGGCCCCAAGGGAAGGTGCACAACTAGGTCCCATAAGCTTTCAATCCATATAGGCTTCAGATTGATCAAAGCAAAACCCTAGGACTTGTTTAGTCTACAAATCTCATTCTCTGAGTGTGAACGCACGTACGCGCAACGGGTGAATTGTTTCCTCCTAATCAGCTTATTTTGTGGTTACGCATGGACAAGTCAATTACTTTATGACCCTCCGGCTATCGCAGGGCGGGCCATAGAAAAACTGTTACAGCGCCAAGTTAATTGGTCCTCCACTTAACTCACTGACGCCGATATTGAAGTGATTATCTAGGACGAATTCGCTTGCGGTACTACTTTAAGCCTATGACGTCACACATGCATGATCTTAGTTAATTTTCATGATGTTGCAATTATGTTGCACAGCTACCATTTCGCTAGGTGTTTGCGGCAGCAAAATTCACCGGAAGATGGTGTAGTCACTTTTGCTTTCAAAAGCTTTGCTTGGAGCATCAACGATGTCAACTATGACTGCACCAGATTTAAATGGCTGTTTGAAAATGTCACTTTTCGAATAAAACCAGTTTATTTTATATATTTTCAAAACATGTCCGAAATCTATTGCAACAGAGCTCCCACTATTTCAACAATGCTTTTACCCAAGAATCTTCTGCTCTGCCTACAACTTGATTCACTCAAATATAAAACAGTCTACTGTGCGCTAGAGTATTTTCGGGTCGTTTCAGTGTCTTGCATGAGGGCACAGTGTGGCCCGAATTTCATGCCTTTGGGGAGGGGGGAGGGGGGGGGGGAGGGGGAGGAACACTGTTGTAATAAATATAAAGTATCATGCCGTGGGAACTGATGGTTTCAGATTCGTGGTCACTTGACACAGAAGTTTTTGCCACTTTTTAATTTTAAGTGAAAAGAAGAATGGCTCTTGTGGGCACGGCGAGTAACTATTATCCTGGCCAAGAATCTACCCAACACGTGGCCTCGGATGTCTGCTGTCGGAATGAAGCCCCGTGCGGGTAACCTGTGGTAAAACCAAACAGGAGCTTAATTCGCAAGTTTGGGGGGGTCGTTACTGCAGTCAAATCGCTTAAGCAGCCTCCCAAATCAACCAAAACATCCATGGGTACTCTTCAGTGGTTGTCAAGGTGAAGGACATCAGAAACTTTCACAGGGTTGTGAGTCGGGGTATCCCAGACCGTAAATAAACACGGTCGTGATACCAAACACTCTTAAATTATATCAAGAGAGCAACTATTGTTAAAATTGATTTTATATTTATTCAGAGCAGCAGGCAACCAGGAATCTCCCAGTCTTTCGATTACTGAGTATCGTTTGTTTATTCGTTAAAATATAGGAGGCCTTTCCGTTTGGAGCCTCCGTCTCGGGGTTTTAAATGTCGAAGCATCTTTCGACCTGTCTCTGGAGAGAGAGATAATGTGATGCCCAATACAACGCACCACATTCTACATTGCTCTTTGATACGTCTTATGACGTAATATGACAATGTCTGACATGTTTGACTTTAGGTACAAAAGTGCAATGCCTCGAGAAACAAATACGCAATGCTTGTCTTGCCTTCAGAACAAAAATGCCGTGCTTGAAGAAAAACATGTTGCAGCGTCTTAACTCTTGCACTCAGAACACAAAGTAGCAAGTTACATGTGTTGCCTGAATGTACAAGGCCGAAATGCCAGTGAGGAGTCTTGCTGAAGCATGAAACATTACAATGCCAGTGGGGTGCCTTGCGTAAGCACACAATGTGATAATATCAGCGAAGTCTTGCTGGAGAATGGAACATTACAATGCCAGTGAGGTGCCTTGCGTAAGCACACAAGTGTGAAAATGTCAGTGAAGAGTCTTGCTGAAGCATGGAACATTACAATGCCAGTTGGGTGTCTTGCGTAAGCACACAATGTGATAATATCAGTGAAGTCTTGCTGGAGAATGGAACATTACAATGCCAGTGGGGTGTCTTGCGTAAGCACACAATGTGACAATGTCAGTGAGGAATCTTGCTGGAGCATGGAACATTACAATGCCAGTGAGGTGCCTTGCGTAAGCACACAAGTGTGAAAATGTCAGTGAAGAGTATTGCTGAAGCATGGAACATTACAATGCCAGTTGGGTGTCTTGCGTAAGCACACAATGTGATAATATCAGTGAAGTCTTGCTGGAGAATGGAACATTACAATGCCAGTGAGGTGCCTTGCGTAAGCACACAAGTGTGAAAATGTCAGTGAAGAGTCTTGCTGAAGCATGGAACATTACAATGCCAGTTGGGTGTCTTGCGTAAGCACACAATGTGATAATATCAGTGAAGTCTTGCTGGAGAATGGAACATTACAATGCCAGTGGGGTGCCTTGCGTAAGCACATAATGTGAAAATATCAGTGAAGAGTCTTGCTGGAGAATGGAACATTACAATGCCAGTGAGGTGCCTTGCGTAAGCACACAAGTGTGAAAATGTCAATGAAGAGTATTGCTGGAGCATGGAACATTACAATGCCAGTAGGGTGCCTTGCGTAAGCACACAATGTGAAAATATCAGTGAAGTCTTGCTGGAGAATGGAACATTACAATGCCAGTGAGGTGCCTTACGTAAGCACACAATGTGATAATGCCAGCGAAGTCTTTTCGCCAGAGCACAACATGGCTGCGTCAGCAAGCTGTCTTACCGCAGCACACAATGTGACAATGTCAGTGAAGTGTTTTGTTTGAGCACATATTGCGAAAATGTCAGTGAAGTGTTTTCCTCAGTGCGCAGTGTGGCAATGTCAGTGAGGTGTTTTCTTGATCACATACAGCGACAATGTCAGTGAGGTTTTTTCCTCAGTGCCGAATGTGGCAATGTCAGTGAGGTGTTTGCCTGAGCACATACTGCGACAATGTCTGTGAGGTTTTCCTCAGTCACAATGTGACAATGTCAGTGAGGTGTTTTCTTGAGCACATATTGCGACAATGTCAGTGAGGTGTTTTCCTCAGTGCACAATGTGGCAATGTCAGTGAGGTGTTTTCTTGAGCACATATTGCGACAATGTCAGTGAGGTGCTTTCTTGCGCACATATTGCGACAATGTCAGTGAGATGTTTTCCTCAGTGCACAATGTGACTGTCAGCGAGGTGTTTTGCTTGAGCACATATTGTTAAAGTGTCATTCTAGTCTTTCCTGAGCGCATATTGCGACAATGTCAGTGAGATGTTTTCCTCAGTGCACAATGTGACAATGTCAGTGAGGTGTTTTCCTCAGTGCACAATGTGGCAATGTCAGTGAGGTGTTTTCCTCAGTGCACAATGTAACAGTGTCAGTGAGGTGTTTTGCTTGAGCACACATTGTGACAGTGTCACTGTGGTGTCTTGCCTGAGCGCATATTGCGACAATGTCCGTGAGATGTTTTCCTCAGTGCACAATGTGACAGTGTCAGTGAGGTGTTTTGCTTGAGCACACATTGTTACAGTGTCATTGCGGTGTCTTGCCTGAGCGCATATTGCGACAATGTCCGTGAGATGTTTTCCTCAGTGCACAATGTGACAGTGTCAGTGAGGTGTTTTGCTTGAGCACACATTGTGACAGTGTCATTGCGGTGTCTTGCCTGAGCGCATATTGCGACAATGTCCGTGAGATGTTTTCCTCAGTGCACAATGTGACAGTGTCAGTGAGGTGTTTTGCTTGAGCACACATTGTGACAGTGTCACTGTGGTGTCTTGCCTGAGCGCATATTGCGACAATGTCCGTGAGATGTTTTCCTCAATGCACAATGTGACAGTGTCAGTGAGGTGTTTTGCTTGAGCACACATTGTTACAGTGTCATTGTGGTGTCTTGCCTGAGCGCATATTGCGACAATGTCAGTGAGGTGTTTTCCTCAGTGCACAATGTGACAATGTCAGGGGGGTGTGCAATGGCACACCGGCAATGACCGTGAAAGTTCCGCCCGCGAACGCAATAACAGGTCGATTGCCCCTGGCAGCCCTAGCGCAAGCACCTGTGCTACAGGCTGGGGTGCTTATGCCAGGCGATGCATCTCATATCTTGCGAAAAAGATTCTTAATCAAAGTACAAATCTAAACCTCCACGAGAAGAACAAACACGACAAACACAAACACGACCAACACAAACCAAGAACAGACCCAAACGGCCACAAACAGATCCAGAGCACTGGGGCGGAAAGGAGTTGGGCGGGCATGGGGTGTCTCTGGATCTGTCAAGCCACCGGCAACACACACGAGAAAACAAAACCTGACCGCGAACTTCGCGAGAAGATCTACAGCAGAACTCCCCTTCCCACTAACTACACCCCGCCCCTCCCTCCCCCAAACCAACCCTTCCTAGCCTAAAACACATATCCTACTGACCTGCCGTGTACTTTGATTAAGAATCCTTTTACAGACATGAAACATCGCCCAATCAGCACCATTGCACCAAGTGAATTGGCCGTTACTATTTGGCCTGTGCCAACTGGCCTGTACTGATTGGCCTGTGCTTATTGGTCTGTATTCACTGACCTGTAATAATTAGCCTATACTTATTGGCTTGTACTAATTGGCCTGTACTAGATGACCTGTACTAAATGGTATGTACTTATCGGCCTGTATTTATTAGCCTGTGCTTGTTGCCTATGCTTATTGGCCTGCACTGAATGGTATGTATTATTGGCCTGTACTGAATTGCACGTATTTATTGGTCCATACTAATTGGCCTGTGCTCAGTGACCTTTACTATTTGGCCTGAACTTGCTGGCCTGTCCTAATTGGCCTGTACTAATTGGCCTGTAATCAGTAGCCTGTACTGATTGAAATACACTTTTTTGACTAAAATAATGGTGTGCACTTGCTTGGCCTATGATTATTGACCTGTACTGAATTGCACTGGTTTATTGGCCGGTACTAATTGACCTGCTTATTGACCTTTACTAATTGACCTCAATAACTTGGTCTGTACTAATTGTTTTGTACCAATTGACCTGTACTGATTGGAATATACTTTTTGGCCTAAAATAATGGCCTGTAGTTGTTGGCATATGTTTATTGGCTTGAACTGAATTGCACGTATTTTTGGCCTGTACTTATTTACCTTTACTAATTGGTCTAAATTTAGTGGCCTGTACTAATTGGCCAGTACTAAGTGGCCTGTGATAAGTGGAATTGGAATGCACTTACTAGCCTAAAATAATGGCCTATTTTTGTTGGCCTGTGCTTATTAGCCTGTTCTGATTGGCATGTATTTATTGACCTGTACTAATTGCTCTACTAATTGGCCTGTACTAATAGGCCTGTACTGGTTGGCCTGTTCTGAATGGCCTATTTGTTTGCTTATTTGGTGTGTATCGTCGCATTCAAGCGACACTGACGACGATCTTGGGACGTACCCGCTGAAGGAACAAGTCGGAAAAATAGAATGATAAAAAAATGGTAAAAGAAGAGCTGAAAAGAAAGAAATTCTGATCAGTCGCCTCCGACGAGATGCACAGAACAGACAGTAGTGGGTCTATTCTTAAGACTCCATCAATACACAGGGCGAACTAAATAGCCTGTACTTATTATCGAACTGATTGACCTGTACTGATTGACCTTACCAAATGGCCTATACATATCGACTTGTACTAATTTCCCTGTATGATTTGTACATGCAGGTTCTTGAAACAGAACTCTAAATGTGGAACATGTCCTGTAGGAACACAACACGATTGAGTGTGTGCTATATGTTTTCCTTGATCAACGCAACGTTGGCATCTTCCGGTAAAAAAAAAATCAACAAAAAGCGAAGGCAAGAGCTGCCAGCTGAGAAGCTTCCAGGAGGAACACTCCTGTTACACGGCGAAGTGGAACTAGCACAAAGCAGTTCTCATTTTAAGATGTGACAGGCAGTTATCTTTTGGAAGACAGTTAAACATATGGAAATAGCCGAGATATTACGGACAGACAACACGTTTCCGGTACGTTTCCACACAGTGTATAAGCTTAGCAGAACTTTTTTTCGGCAAGATGTAACTTTTTCATGATTTGACTGTCCTAGCACAGTGTCAGTGGACAATAAGACAGCTGACCTCTTGTGCCTTGTTTGGCTTGATGATGCAGGTGACCGAGGACTCGGCACTCTTCTGATGTAGACAAGCGCTCGACGGTAAGGCAAACATATAGGTGGTCATGAAAGTTCGATGCTAGCCTGCTGTTTTGGCTCTACCAGTAAGTATTCAGAGGCATTTCTTGAAAAATGCGTATCGCCATAATTATTTGCTTAAAATTTGAGGAGCCGTTTAAGTTACTCCAATCACAACATATGCACCACGTCTAAAGACAGGTGAATCGCAGACTGTTAAAGCTGCTACTTCCGTTTCCGGAAATCCACGATACATATCGGAGATGGTCTATTTGGTACTGATAACAAGTACCCCATTTAAGGGACATACAGCCTGCCCAACATTGCGCAGGCAGCTTAAAAATGACAAATTTCAAAAAAAAAAAAATCAGAGTAGTCGCAACGCCACCTAGTGAAGATTCCACAATGGAGGCACCAGAAAACTGCACATCCTAGCAGTATCGGACGACGCTGTCGTTATCATTAAATGACAAAAATGTTGGCTTCCGGATTTCGACGATGCAACTCGGAACAGAGTATGGATGTGTATGTTACAACAAGTATCGTGCTTAAAAGCTTGAAAAAAGTGGCACATTTTGGGCCGATTTCGAAAACAGCAGAAGTGAGCTCATCGAGTGAGCATTTCACTCACACAATAGAAAGCAAGTTTTTTTTTTTTGAAAAATCCCTTAACTGTATCATTTCACGTAGCTTTTACAAAGCACTGATGTGCGTAGGTCACACATTAGCTTAGCGTACCACAGGTCGATCAAACCTTGCTCTTAAAGAAAACTACATCAAGCTATACGAGCATATGAACATCTTTGATTTGGACGCCAAATTAAGATACGGTTACCAAGGAGACATCTCAAACGCAGTTGTAGCCACTGCTTCGTTTCCGGGACACCACGACACGGATACAAGTCGTGATAAAAACACAAAAAGTGCGCCCTCCACACTGCACAGGGAAAGGCTTTTTCTTGAATACGAGCAGCCGAAGGCATAACCCCATCTAGTGGTCATTTTGTGTTAAAATTAAACAACTGTTGGCACAACCTTAACAACTACTTGTGTACTTCCAGGTGTACCATCCTGAAAGAGCCTCCTTTTACTAGAGTCACGTACAATTCCTGGGGTTTTTTTTTTACAGGCACATGGTCAGAGAAACGTAGTAGTAGTCAGGCACGGCGTGAGCGTCTGAAACAACACATTCATTACAAGCGCTACCGAGTGCGCTGAGCCGTACGTAGTAGAGCAATAATATTTCCAAACAGAAGACTGATATCAAGTCTAAATTGTTTTTTTTTTTCGGCATTTTGTCGTTCAGCAATGGAGAGCCGATTGTGCAAAAGCACCCATTTTTTTTTTTACACTTGGCAAAAGCTTAATACATTCGGGCATCGACATCCTACAGTTAAGCGAAATTTTGTATATTATACATTTAAAATACAGACAAAAGGACTCCAACTAACTGAGTTACAGCATCACGTCGCAGATAGGTTATATGGGAAATTTTATTGCCACATCCCACCCGCTTCACAGCCTTCTTTCACGAATACTTTTTTTCGTCTTAACCAAAACCGGGAATACCATGTCTGACGTATTCAATACAATTTCTGACGTTTTTCATTTTTGTTTCAATTTCATATCTGTTGTTATTATAAACAGAGACAAAACCACTTCATCATTACCATCGTAAACTCCAATACGTCGAAGCTTTGTTATCCTAGGAATTTCTTTGCCCTATTTTTTTTCTACAGAAATCCAGGCCACGAAATTTCGTCTCAACTGATACGAGCTTCCGAATCCCGCGCATGTCTGTTTTGCACCGCCGCATCCCACCCGCTTCACATCCCCTTCTTTCGTGAACTTTTTTCCGTCTTAACCAAAACCGCGAATGCCATTTCTGACGTATTTCGATACCATTTCTGACGTTTTTTCATTTCTTTTTCAATTTCATATCTGTTGTTATTATAAACAGAGACAAAACCACTTCATCATTACCATCTAAACTACACTACGTCGAAGCTTTGTTATCCTAGGAATTTCTTTGCCCTATTTTTTCTACAGAAATCCAGGTGACGATCCAGGTAATCTCAATTGATACAGACCTCCGAATCCCGCGCATGTTTGTTTTGCACCGCCGCATCCCATCAGATTCACATCCTCTTCTTTCGTGAACTTTTTTTCGTCTTAACCAAAACCGGGTATGCCATTTCTGACGTATTTCGATACCATTTCTGACGTTTTTTTCATTTCTTTTCAATTTCATATCTGTTGTTATTATAAACAGAGACAAAATTAACCACTTCGTCATTACCAGCTACACTACAACACGTCGAAGCTGGGTCAACCTTCATTTTTTTAAATTTTTTTCTTTGCCCTATTTTGTCTACAGAAATTCAGGGCACGAAATTTCATCTCCGAGTCTCCGAATCGCACGCCAGTTTGTTTTGCCGCTCCACTTGTGATCATCGTTATATCCCCTTTCTTTTAACACCTTTATGAACTTTCATCATCGTAATCACAACTGAATACTGTATTTCTGATGCATTTCACTTTTGTTTCTTAAAAACACGCCTCAGTCGCTTGTAATCTGAAGCTGTTACGCAAAAAGTTGTACCTGTTATATTTCATCGCATTTAATTTTAATCACACAGATTGTAAAACTCCAGTATTCTGGGATCGCTTATGAAAAAGTATTTAAAACGGTTCAATCATATTGCGGATACAGACAGAGTAACTCGACAAGGCTTCTTGGTCACATGGAGACCAAGTCATTTATCCAGGTGCTAAACCATTCTACGCGCCATACAAACTTCACAACTTCTGCATTTAAATTACTTTGTTCTTAGAATAATGTCCAGGGACCTCAGCTTAAACTCATATTAAATCAATTGCGATTGGATCAATGGATGGTGGGTCTCAAATTGTGATCGCAGCTTGACGATGCGGCGATAATATGCTTGGGTAGTTGAATAGACAGGTGCAGAGCTGGGGAATGGACAGCTGCAAAAAACTGGAGTGAACAGCTGCAAAGTGTTGGGACATGAACAGTTGCAGAGAACCGTAGATAGGATGGAAAGCTGCAGAGAGCTGTTTGTGAACAGTCACAAAGAGTTGCGGGATGGACAGCTGCAGATAGTTGTTTGTGAATGGACAGCTGCAGATAGTTGTTTGTGAACAGTCACAAAGAGTTGCGGGATGGATAGTTGTAGATAGTTGTTTGTGAACAGTCACAAAGAGTTGCGGGAGGGATAGCTGCAGAGAGTTGTTTGTGAACAGTCACAAAGAGTTGCGGATGGATAGCTGTGGATAGTTGTTTGTGAACAGTCACAAAGAGTTGCGGGATGGATAGCTGTAGATAGTTGTTTGTGAACAGCCACAAAGAGTTGCGGGATGGATAGCTGTAGATAGTTGTTTGTGAACAGTCACAAAGAGTTGCGGATGGACAGCTGTAGATAGCTGTTTGTGAACAGTCACAAAGAGTTGCGGGATGGATAGTTGTAGATAGTTGTTTGTGAACAGTCACAAAGAGTTGCGGGAGGGATAGCTGTAGAGAGTTGTTTGTGAACAGTCACAAAGAGTTGCGGATGGATAGCTGTGGATAGTTGTTTGTGAACAGTCACAAAGAGTTGCGGGACGGATAGCTGTAGATAGTTGTTTGTGAACAGCCACAAAGAGTTGCGGGATGGATAGCTGTAGATAGTTGTTTGTGAACAGTCACAAAGAGTTGCGGATGGACAGCTGTAGATAGCTGTTTGTGAACAGTCACAAAGAGTTGCGGGATGGATAGCTGTAGATAGTTGTTTGTGAACAGTCACAAAGAGTTGCGGGATGGATAGCTGTAGATAGTTGTTTGTGAGCAGTCACAAAGAGTTGCGGGATGGATAGCTGTAGATAGTTGTTTGTGAACAGTCACAAAGAGTTGCGGATGGACAGCTGTAGATAGCTGTTTGTGAACAGTCACAAAGAGTTGCGGGATGGATAGCTGTAGATAGTTGTTTGTGAACAGTCACAAAGAGTTGCGGGAGGGATAGCTGTAGATAGTTGTTTGTGAATAGTCACAAAGAGTTGCGGGATGGATAGCTGTAGATAGTTGTTTGTGAGCAGTCACAAAGAGTTGCGGGATGGATAGCTGTAGATAGTTGTTTGTGAACAGTCACAAAGAGTTGCGGGATGGACAGCTGTAGATAGTTGTTTGTGAACAGTCACAAAGAGTTGCGGATGGACAGCTGTAGATAGTTGTTTGTGAACAGTCACAAAGAGTTGCGGGAGGGATAGCTGTAGATAGTTGTTTGTGAACAGTCACAAAGAGTTGCGGATGGACAGCTGTAGATAGCTGTTTGTGAACAGTCACAAAGAGTTGCGGATGGATAGCTGTAGACAGTTGTTTGTAAACAGTCACAAAGAGTTGCGGGATGGACAGCTGTAGATAGTTGTTTGTGAACAGTCACAAAGAGTTGCGGATGGACAGCTGTAGATAGCTGTTTGTGAACAGTCACAAAGAGTTGCGGATGGACAGCTGTAGATAGCTGTTTGTGAACAGTCACAAAGAGTTGCGGATGGACAGCTGTAGATAGTTGTTTGTGAACAGTCACAAAGAGTTGCGGGAGGGATAGCTGTAGATAGTTGTTTGTGAACAGTCACAAAGAGTTGCGGATGGACAGCTGTAGATAGCTGTTTGTGAACAGTCACAAAGAGTTGCGGGATGGATAGCTGTAGACAGTTGTTTGTAAACAGTCACAAAGAGTTGCGGGATGGATAGCTGTAGATAGATGTTTGTGAACAGTCACAAAGAGTTGCGGGATGGATAGCTGTAGATAGTTGTTTGTGAACAGTCACAAAGAGTTGCGGGATGGACAGCTGCATATAGTTGTTTGTGAGCAGTCACAAAGAGCTGCGGGATGGATAGCTGCGAACAGGTGGTGTCTAAACAATTAATCCCTTTTTAGGTAGCTGTCGGGGTTGGGGGGGGGGGGGGGGTAGGCGGTGTCACTTAGCTAACTCAGGCCGAGGTTCTTGATCATGATTCGCCAGTCTTCCCCAAAGAACGCCAAAAGGATTCCATACAGCTTTTGCAGCAATTCTCGACTCTTTAGTTGGCCTGTCGGTTGCTTTTTTACGTAGTATGCGACCTCCGTCCCATTTTGGATCACATTTGACCGAGCTTTTCGTTGCTTCAGAACGTCGAACTTTCAATAGACACGTGTCTTGATGAATTCAAATGCAAGTACATAAAATATAATATTGCTTCATAACAGGTTGCTTCATTTAAACATCTATGTAACGAACAATACCCTTTTCCGTTAGAGCATGCAAAGCGTCACCTGTGACGTCACTGATGTGAACTCAGCAGAGATCACAAGTAACGCAACGAAACCATTTTCATGGTCGTGGTACTGGTGTTTTTCTAAACTTTTTGCTTCACTTTATTTTTCATAATAGCCAGAAATTCCCAAGATCCAAAATTCAACAGCAAAACACACGAAGAACACGCGAGCTTTACAAAAACAATATTCTAGTTATAATTTTACATAGTTTTTGTTATTGTATGTAAAATACACGGTCACTTACATACGATTTTCTAATCAGACGAGAGCTTCTACAGCCAGCCAATCAGGAGGGAGCTTCTGTAGCCAGCCAATCATGATTGAGCTTCCGTAGGCAGCCAGCCATCACACAAAGCTGCAGTAGCTGATTTCTTCACCGTCACTGACAGGGCGTTCCTACCCCTGATGAACGTAAAGGGATTGTATAAAAATATGAATTACCAACGATCTCCCGTGTGAATTAAAGCTCTTTCTCTCTCTCTCACTCTTTCTCTCTCACTCTCTGCCCGAATTGAATGATCTATCAATCAGCTGAGAGAGAGAGCGAGAGAGCGAGAGAGCGCGAGAGAGGGACATGAGTGAGATGCCTTGAGTAATATTTTTCGCCGGATCAATCGCAATCCCAACACTAATAATATTCACCTGTGGGATACTCTTCTTTTTATTTATTAATTAAAAATATATTTAAACAAACACCATAAAACAGGATTTACTTCCTGCAACGCTCAAGAATATCATTTCTTTTTGCGTTTGATTTTAAGTTGATTGTTGCTTTTAAAAATAAGAATCATTTACAAACAACATCCGTCCGCGGTCTCTATGCCAGCTGATATACAAGACAGTTGATGAAAATCACAGGAACCGCACAATGCACCTTAATGGAACTCTCCCCTAGTGTCCACGCCAGCAAGTCTGAAACACTGTAGTATAACCAAATGTATTACTCTGTTAATTGTCCAGAACACTTTTAGGACTTGAGCATGCACACCATTTATCTAAATAATATTAAATGACATAAACGTTTGATGAAAAAGCACTCTTTTTGTGTGTTGACAATTTTTTTTACGTTTCCACAAGTTTCAATGCTGTGTCTCTGACTTAATTTTTAAGAATTTCATATCACTTACGAACACTTTTTGCCAATTCTCAGACACCACACAATGGTTCTCGATGTGCAAGCCCCATGTGACACTAAATCTAGTTTTGCTGATGTTCATGACGTCATAAACCCTAAAGAGCGAAAACACAACTCTGCATTAGTTATTTAAGTACAAAAATTTATTTCCTCTGTATTTACGAAAAGTGAGCAATTTGCGCTTAATTCTTTTTTTTGTTTCCATCTTTTCTTGTATTTTTCGTTTTTTCTTGTATTCTACGGTTCAACTGGAAAGAATTTCGTGTAATTATTTGTTAGCCGGATATATCTGCACCTGCCGCATAAGACATTCGTCGAAAAATCCCATTTACTGTAATTTACTTTGATTTTACTTGTTCCGGGTTAAATTCATACCACTTTATTTTCATTTGTCCAAGGCCGTAGGCTCAGCTTTCGTGCAAAGCAGTTGTTGTATGGCGTATAAGCGCACTTTTACTGCGTGGGACTAATGATGCCCACATCGTAAACTCTGAAACGCCACAAAATAAAACCATTATAAACCATTGTAAAATACCAGAGACTGTGTAAAGATTGTGCTAGCTTTCATGCATGTTATTTGTTATCTGGGGATTATAGTTATTATTTCTATTTATTATTATCACGAAAGGATCTCTTCGTCCTTCTTAAGTTATTTAACTGTTCAAATTTTCGTCTTATATCTGCTACTTGATTTTAATGTAATGTTAGAAATGTCACTGCTTGAATTCAGTTCAGTATGTTGGTCACGGGGTGAACATAATTCTCGTCCCAACCCCCTACACACACGTGCGTTTTGTAATTGAATGATTTGTCGTTTGTGTTCATTCGTCCGTGCCCGGGAGGGGGGGGGTCTCTATAGGATTGCCGTCTGTCTTGCCGTCCTGCCGTCCGTCCGTGTATCACACTTTGGACACTGTTTTGTTTCCACGCAAGTTCTCCGAAACTATTTACCCTAGGCATATTCAACCTTGCACAGTGACAATATATATACCGAAGTTGTGCAACGTCGTGTTATTTTTCAAATCGTTAAAAATTTGCCAAAAATGGCGACTTGTCAAAAATTGCCAATTTATTAGATAACTGTAATGTAAGACTTACGTGCTTTCTACGTGAGTTCTCCGAAACTATTTACCCTAGGCATATGCTACCTTGCACAGCGAATATATATATATATATATATTGAATTTGTGCAATGTCGAGTTATTTTTCAAATCGACCAAAAATTGCCAAAATGGCGACTTGTCTAAAATTTTGATTTTTTTAGATAACTGCAATGTAAGACTTGGGTGCTTTTCACGCGAGTTCTCCGAAACTATTTACTCTAGGCATATGCTACCTTGCACAGTGAATATATATATATATATTGAAGTGCACCGTCGAATTATTTTTCAAATTGGTCAAAAATTGCCAAAATGGCGACTTGTTGGGTCCGCTTGGAATCTGCGCCTTCGATGATTGCTTGTTGTTTTTCTCTCAATATCCTTTTTAGCTTTTTCAGAGAGCCCTGATGTATGCTCCCGATCGCTGTGATAATCAAAAATAACATCCACATTATCCAAGAACCGCCTTCTTGTATGTTCAACTTTATCTTCCTTTTAGAAAGTGATAATAATTGGGGGAAAATACCAGGTGGAGGGGGGGGGGGGTAAACTAGAGCTTTAGTGAGGCAGGATCCACCGTGTAACACATAAAGTCATTGGATGTTAGTAAATTCATTGAGTTTCATTAAAATCCCTGAGATATCGTGTTAAACTCATTCCTATGCTGAATAATTTCCAGGATTTGGTAAAATTTGAAAGTCCATTTGGTTCATTTTCCTTGGGCCAACGTAATCCATTTACAATACTGATCCTTGTTAGTGCCCATAGAAGCTACATGCCAAGTTTCATGAAAATCCCTGCAGTTGCTCTTGAGATATCGTGTTAACAAGTGGGTCAGTGAAGCTGACTATGTCCTCCGCCAGCGTACAATCCCAGTATTTAATTTTGTTAGGTTGGACTATATTCGTGAATTTTAAAATTCCAGCTGGGCCAGTGTCCTTGGGCTGACCTGGCCCATTTACAATACCAATTCTTGTTACCACCCATACTACCTATGTGTATAACATTTTGCCAATTGATCAAAAAATGTAGGCTTGAGTGTGTTAAACTCATTTCAGTATGTAAGGGTTGTGAAAATTTCAGTTCAGCTGGGCCAATGTCCTTGGGCCGATAGGGCTCATTTACGATACCGACCTCTGTTGTTCCAATACTTCATATATGTAAAATATTTCAACAATCGATCCAGAAATGTAGGCTTGAGTGTGTTAACAAACTCATTCAAATGAGTAAGGATTGGGAACATTTGTGAAGTTCAGCTGTGCCAATGTCCTTGGGCCGACATGGCTCATTTACAATACCAACACTTGTTGGTTCCAATACTTCTTTTAGTTAAGATATCTTGTCAATCGATGCAGAAATGTAGGCTTGAGTGTGTTAACAAAAAAGGTGTCGACAGACGGACAGACAAACCCGAAAACTAGAGTCCCCCGGCGGGAGACTGACAAACTCATTCCGATGCTGAATAATTACCAGGATTTGGTAAATTTCAAAGTCCATTTGGTTTATTATCCTTGGGCCAACGTAACCCATTTACAATACCGATCTTTGTTAGAAGCTACACACCAAGTTTCATTAAAATCCTTGCAGTTGTTCTTGAGATATCGTGTTAACAATGGTCAATCAAGAACTGAAATTTTCGAAGTCCAACTGGTCCATTTTCCTTGGACGAACGTGGCCCATTTACAATACCGATCTGTGCTGCAGTTTTTAAGTTATTGTGTTAACAAGCTCTTGATGACAGACCGACCGACCGACACACGGTCGATCGCATATATTCCCCACAGGTTCTGCCTGTGGGGAATAAATGACGTTACACAACTTCAATATATATATTTTTTCACTATATATATGTAGTATATGCCTAGGATAAATAGTTTCGGAGAACTTGCGTGGAAAGCACCTAAGTCTTACATTGCAGTTATCTCAAGAGATGACAATTTTGACAAGTCGCCATTTTAGCAATTTTTGGCCGATTTGAAAACTAACACAACGTTGTTCAACTTCAATATATATATTTTCATTGTGCAAGGTAGCATATGCCTAGGATTAATAGTTTCGGAGATCTCGCGTGGAAAGCACCTAAGTCTTACATTGCAGTTATCTAAAAAAAAAATCACAATTTTAGACAAGTCGCCATTTTGGCAATTTTTGGCCGATTTGAAAACTAACACGACGTTGCGCAACTTCGATATATATACACAACTTCGATATATATATTTTCACTGTGCAAGGTAGCATATGCCTAGGATACACAGTTTCGGAGAACTTGCAATCAAGGAAACAAAACAACATCCAAAGTGTGACAAACGGACAGACAGACGGACGGACGGACAGAGGGCTATCCTTTTGACCCCCGCGGGCTCAACCGGTTGGGGTCTAAAAAGAAAGATGAGACAAGCCTGAGGTCATACTCGTACAATCAGCGATCCCTTTTCTCGCGCAGGATCCCACAGTGCTTCACATGAGAGACCAGGCAGCACCCGCAGCGCACCATGGAAGGCACGTTGAACGTGCACGTTAGCATGCACGAGTAGAGGATTTTTTAACACATTGACCTGAAGACTTGTCTGAAAACGCTCTGTAAACACGACCGAAAAGATGTTGGCTTGTTTCACAGGACCCCGTTCAATGCAAGGCCAAACTCCTCAGTAACATAAAAGCTTGTCGAATACGCTTCAAACATTTGACTTCGTTGATAATCCCCAAGTTGGGCCTACAGACTACAGGCAGCCAGTCCAGTGGCGGATACAGCTTTCGTTCAAGGGGGGGGGGGGGGGGGTAAACTTGGGAAACTCGGATTTAAAGAGTCAAACTTTTTCTGCGAAAACAGAGAGTTTAACCGTCTATTTTTTTTTACAATTGGGGAGGGGGTTGCAACCCCTGAATCCCCCTTGGATCCGCCACTGAGTTTCAGACACTGCTATTGCTCTCTGTCCTTCAACAATACGCACAAAAAAAAAAAAATCGCCCCAATGCAGCAGACAAAAATTGCTCGTATAAAACAAGACGATCTATTACCTGGATCGGGGACGGCGTCTGCTGCAGTCATGGGAGTAGTGTCCACGTGGCTGCTGTCCTCATGGTCAGGGTGCGGTTGCTGGTGTCCACGTGACTGCTGTCCTCATGGCCAGGGTGCGGTTGCTGGTGTCCACGTGACTGCTGTCCTCATGGCCAGGGTGCGGTTGCTGGTGTCCACTTGGCTTCTGTCCTCTTTGCTGGCGTCCACTTGCTTGGTAGGAGGGAGGCACATAGCTGACGTGACTGTTAGTTTGGATTCGCTGGTGTCCTCTTGGCCTGTGTGCCCTTGGCCTTCAGCGTGGGTGGCTATAAAAACAAAACACGAGTGCCATTGTTCCAAAATTAAATAAAGACAAGCCCTTTCTACGAGTAGCTTCCGATAATATTAGACAACGTTTCGGCAACGTCCCATTGATACTAACTGCACCTCGTTATACATTGTCTTTTTATACTGTGTAAACGACGAAGTAAAATATTTCTGTTTCATGAATTGATATGCTACAGACAAAATAGGCAACTGTGGCTACACGTTGGCTGCACTTTCCGCAGAACGGGAATGCCGCATAATGCGCGTGGTCAGTGTGTACACCTCTTTCTTGCTCTAACGCGGTAAAGAGGAAATGGTACGTTGTACCTGTGTCTTGAGAAAAAAAAAACATTAATATTTACTGATGTATCCGTTAATATTCTTTTTTTTTTGACCATTTGTCCGTCAGCAGACATATTACTGTCAATAGCAATAATTAAATATTAATCGCCGATCATGTGGTTCGTTAGAAATCAGTCATTTTCTACAGCCTCAGACAGACATAACCACCCCCCCCCCCCCCCCACTCCCTCCGTAGAGCGCGGATGGCCTATGAAATCGGTGCTAAGTCGCTTTTCAAGGTGTCGTTTTCATCCCGTTTTACCAGTTCTAAAAATTTATATATATATATTTTTTAAAATTTCGACAAAGCAAAGTTTTATATTTAAAAAATGTTATTTTGGCGATTTTCAATATCTGTTCTATCGGTGTGTGAAATCAAAAAAAAAAAAAAAAAAAAAAAAAAAAATCCGATGAATGGTTTTGGAGACCGAGCCTGGACGACACGTTCCCATTACACAAACAAAATTATATCAAAACACAAAGTTCTACCAAATTTCAAAATACTCTCAACTGTCATCTCTTTTTTTTTTTTTTTTTTTTCAAAAATACAATGTTTCAGACCTGCAATATGTGGCCTATCTGTATGTGAGATTTCGACACTATCCAACTGTTTTATAGATCTAGCCTGGGCACGGCGCTGAAAATCCGGGAAGAACCAATTAATAATCGAAAAAAATGTGTCATTTTTCCATTATCCCTGGGGTAGAGCTGAAAGCGGATCCTTGTGTGCACGTTACAGTGTAGCGTCTTGCCATTACACGAATCCAAAACCCATTACACGAACTGCTTCGTGAGCTCTGAGAGAAACGAAACCAATGTGATGCTCTGTGGCTGTGGCGCTGTACAGCACGCCCCCCTCCCCGTGTAGTTATTGATCCGGCGCACTGTCTTTCACAACGTGTAGTGTAAACTACAAGGTAGGCGTTGCATAAGTTTTCCGTGTTCGTAAAAACATTGTGTTTTTACGTAAAAAACCCCGTTTTTATAGCCCCATTTGTAAAAAAGGCCTTTTTGATATTTTAGCTTAAAAATTCCCTTTTATATAAAAACCGTGATGCTCAGCTGTAAAAAAAAAAAAAAAGCCTGTGCCTGCGTTTTATTGGGCAAGGATAATGTTTCGAAAAAGTTTCGGAAATCAGAAAATGTTTCTTGGTTTTTCAATAATGTCTCGAAACATTTTGGAGTGTATCGAGCTTTGCATTCAGATAATCTTCCCATAATCCTTTTCTGCGCACATGGCACGCCAGTATCGCCCAAAAGTGAAACAGTTTTGCTTTACTTACGTCGATTCAGAACTGACATACGTAAACTTACATTAAAGCCAGTAGAAATAAAACTATTTACAATAGCAATTCGCAATTTGGATTGAGGGAAAAGCCTCAAAGCTCCCGGCAGCCATTTTTATTCTCGAAACATTATCTGAAGTGTTTTATTGGGACATTTTCGAACATTATCTGGATTTATTATTTTTTTTTCAAATACGTCCAATAAAACGCGGTCTGTTTCTGTTTACATAATATTCATTTATAAATAATATTCTGTTTCAAAAATTATTGTTCCCGAACATTTATTTAAACGAGCAACTTTTTATCAGCACAAAAAGCCTTTTATACACCTTCAGTTATAAAAAATTCCTTTACATGAGTATAATTTGTTTTATAACCTTCATTATAAACAATAAATACTTCATCTTGAAACTGGGGCAATTTTCATGGATCAACTCCTAAAAAATGCCTTTTTTACGCTTTTACCCGTAAAAAAAGCCCAAGTAGTTCTTTCAAGCATAAATTCACCCTATGATGTAAATAAAAGAAACATCACGCCCTAAAAGTAAACAGAAACAATTATATCAGAAAAACTTAGGCAATTTTTATGGATCAACTCATTAAAAAAAGGCCTTTTATACTCTTTTACCCAGAAAATATAAATTAATGAGATCTGCATTGATTTATTATATGTTTAATTATATTTTTAATGTTTAATGTTAAAACGGCATTCCATAGTGTTGACAAATTTTAATTGGAATTCGTTGAATTGGGCATCATCAAATTGACAAAACAAATTGGTCATTCTCTTGTCAGTTCGACAACATTTCGACAAATTCTTGACAAAGGTTCACACGCACATACGGATGACGGACAGCCCCTCTACTGACTGACTTGCAGTCCGCTGAAGCTGCACCTTTTATTATAAACAAAGTTTGAAACGGGATATCATATTTCAAAAGACATAAAAAGAGCTTACTGTCCTCTATTGAGTAAAGATAAGAAAAAAAAAGAAAAAAAAAAAAAACCACGAAATCGTAAAATTTCCCTTTGTAAAAAAGTTGTGTTTTTGTTTGTAAACAAAAAAAGGACGTTTTTATAGCAGGCAAAATTTACGGGACAGTAGTTCCGTGTACACGGATCCTAAGCCCTCGTATACACGTGTACTGTTCTTGGGATCCGTTTCCGCTCCTCTAAGTCCATGTGTGTGCTATCTGTATGTAAAATTTTAAAACGATCGGAGATATAGCTCAGACACAAATTAAAGTACCATTATACGGATAAAATTAAGCGCTAAATTTTGCCAAATTTCCAAAATAATGCCATTTTGATATTCTTCGAAGAATCAGAGCGAACGTGACACACCTTCAGTGCGTGCTTTATCCAAATGTGGCACTTCGAAACAATCTGAGTTTTGGGGATCTATATGGAATAGTTTATAAAAGAAGTTTTCTGGTCAACTTATCAACCAGACATGCCATTTACGAAAGGGTTCAATATTTGCCAAAGCACGGAAATCGAAACAACGTCTATCTCCCGGCGTTGTATAGGCGTCGGGAAAGTGACGACATATTGAACTCGGTACAGTGATAATCTAGAATCGCCATTTTAACGGCAACAATCATAGTGTGGTCACCCTTCATCATGGTACCCCCGCCTCCATCCGTTGGTTTATTCGGTATCGCAGGATACGCATATGAAATCGATTTCTGCGAAGATATTTTCAAAATGCGGTGGGAAAACCTTGCACGCTCATATCTATCTATAACAATAAAGAAGAATGGTACAAAACATGGTCAGAAAATGATTTATAAAAAAAGCACCCACTAAATTTTCAATCAAAACATGCCCCTCACCTTGCAAAAATTTCACGACATTCGCGCTCCAGCAATTTTTTTTTGTATCGCTGTGGCTTTTAATGTATAATTAATATATCAGAAATTTTTAAATTATTTCTCCAACCACTATTTGTGTTATCCAGGTCATTACCATTTTTGCATGTTGTTTTTATTATTCTTAAAATAAATCACGGAATTAGCACTGACATGCATTATTCTATGGCGGTATATTTGTACAAAAAAATCAAAACGTACATGTTGTATATTTAATTTTTTCTCGCGTTCATTTAAATGGCCTCACGGCAATTTTCTCTGCGGAGCAACATTTACATTTCATGTATTATTTGACTATTTATTTCGCGCTCTTTAATTTTGCCATAATTTTATCCCGCACCATAATTAAACGTCTTGTGTTTTAAAGAACGTTTGTCTGACCATACGTTTTATCACGTGATTTAATTTCTTAATTTTGGAACGCGAAAAGTTAATTACAGGGCGCGATAAATTGAATTTATTCTGTCATTTATTTTTTAATAATAAAAGCAACGTGCAGAAATTAATAGTGACTTGGAGAACATAAAAAGTGATTCGCGAAAGAATTAAAATATTTTCTCATCTATTAATTGCACATAAATACCATTGCGATCAAAAATAAATGTTGGAGCGCGAACGCCATGAAATTTTTGTACAAATATACCGCCATATTATTCACTCGCCCTTAATTTTTTCGCGATCCAAAATTAAGAAATCTATTCGAAAAGATAACATATCCAACCATCAAATTCATGATAAAGCGCATGTTCACAGACGTTCTAAAAGCCGGACTTTATGTTTAACTATGTTGCGCGACAAAAATTATGGCGAAGTAAAAGAGCGCGAATGGAAAGCAACTAAAATGTGTAAAATATACGTGGTGGCGACAATAGAAATTGCTGCCAGGCCACTTTAATGATCCCGAGAAAATAACATCGCCTTGCAGAAAGGGTTCGATTGGAGTCGGGCTCAGAAATATCCCAAGAGCGGTCGTGAGCCTTGCGAGAAACAAACTTTGGGGCGGATAAAAGTTAAAGGTCGCAACAAATGGGAAGTCGTGCGAAGTACTAACTAGATTTATAGGGTGGTGACACCATAAAAATAATAAAATAGATATAATATATAAATATATATTTACCTAATAAAATAGATATAATGTATAAATATATATTTCCTGAATTATGAGATTGATATGAATTTACGATCCGTTTCGCGCCTTTCTGCGTTTTTAAAATCATAACCGGTTTGTAAACACGCGCAAGTTGCACTTGGTATGGGTATATTTGTGTTAAAAAGATTTGTGTCAATTAATATGGGAGGACTGAAACGTATTGTTCTCGCAGATAATTGTTTCGCATGACTGCACAGGCTTGGCTAGGCTTACAATCCAAAGCAGACCAAACCTGAAACGGCGTTATTGTCCAACAGCCAACCTCTATGGCGGCTCGGTCTGTTGTATATGACACCTGTTTATCTCACTGGGTATTCCGCGAAAATAGTACTCGCAAAGAGAAGTACTAATTTTTTTTAATATATCCATCTGCTCTGTGTTTATACATAACAGGTAGATCTCATCAGAGGTCAGCTGTTTTTCACAACAACGTGAAAGGCGAGGGAGAAATCACATAGTTTTTTATCCCTCGGTCTAATCACTAAAATCGCAAATAAAAAAAATGGACCCGGGTGTACATATTTTTGAGTGAATAAGATTTACCCTGAAAGTCAGAAAAAGTAATGGAAATGGCCTTTTGGATGAGAAAGTTGTACCAATATCTTGCGCTCGCATGTTCAATCAAGTAACATTTTCAATGTTTGCAAATAGCTTTAAAATTCATAATGTAAATATTATCCAACACAGATGTTCGATTAAACCAGTAAACTGCATTTTGTGAAAAAGAGAAGACTTTTGACCAATGCCGGTTCACCGAATTTTCAAGTGAAAAAGGTTGGGCCCCGGTGTACCGATTTCAGATTACCCCCCCTTAAATGTTCCCTCGGGAATCTGAAATCGATTTCAGATTCCTCCGCGGGAATCTGAATCGGTTTCAAGTTACCCCCCCCCCCCGGAATCTGAAATCAATTTCAGATTCCGGGGGGGGGGGATCTGAAATTGGGGGTAATCTGAAATCGTTACAGCGGCAAGGACTAAATTTTTTTGAGTGTAAAATATATGTGTTGGCGATGGAAATTTTCGTGACGCAATTTTAACACGTAGGTTTTGATTTTTTGACGAATAAAGCGCCATATTTATATAACGCCGGAATTAAGGTGCATGTTGTTTCAACTTTAATTTACATACTTTCACTTTTACAAAGAGTGATTAGACGTTGAGTGATCGATTCCTGCCAAATGTCATTAATTAGACGTTGTTTCCTCTTTCATATTCAATCATAACCCGGCGTTAATCTGACGTCGCGTGTGACGTATATTCAAGTTTTTCAAGTTTTGTGACGTTCACAATGTTTACTGGGTAGTCGTGATGAAAAAGTAAGCTGTCCCCGTTTGTGAACATGAAAAACCTAAAAGAATGTGAAAGACTCAGTAACTGCAGTCATTGAAGCACTGACTCTTGTAGCAGGTGTTTATTATGACATCGGTGTTTGGCTGTATACTTGTCCAAAAAAATTAAAGCCTACATGTTATATATTTTATATTTTTTTTTGCGTTCGTTCAATTAACCTTAAGGCAATTTCCTTGGCCGCGCAACATTCTAAATTTGATGTTTTATTTGACTCTATTTCACCCTCTTTAGCTTTACCATAATTTTTTCGAGTATTTATTTTAAAATAAATAAGCCATTTTCTTTCAAGCCTGTGTTTGTGAGACGGTTTGTCTGAGCGTGCGTTTTCTATGGCGGCATATTTGTACAAAAAATCAAAACGTACGTTTTGTATATTTTATTTTTTTTCTCGCGTTAATTTGAATGGCCGCGCGGGAATTTCCTTAGCCGCGCAGCATTTACACATCGTGTATTATTTAACTATTTATTTCGCGCTTTTTAATTTTGCCATAATTTTTTCGCGCACCATAATTAAACGTCTTGTATTTTAAAGAACGTTTGTCTGAGCATGCGCTTTATTAATAGTTTGTAAAACCTCCCCTGACTGGTTCTTTTATGCAACATTCATTCTAATATAATTTAGGAACGCGAAAAGTTAATTATAAGGCGCGGTAAATTTAATTCATTCTACAATTTATTTTTTGAATAATAAAAACCACGGGCAGAAATTAACAGCGACTTGGATAACTTAAAAAGTGATTCGCGAAAGAATTAAATATTTTCTCGCCTATTAATTGTACATAAATACCATAGCGATCAAAAATAAATGTTGGAGCGCGAACACCGTGAAATTTATGTACAAATATGTGGCCACAGGTTTATCACGAGTTTGTAAAACTATGGCGGTATATTTGAACAAAAAATCAAAACGTACATGTTGTATATTTTATTTTTTCTCGCGTTCATTTGAATGGCCTCGCAGCAATTTTTTTAGCCGCGCAACATTTACATTTCATATGTTATTTTACTATTTATTTCGCGCTCTTTAATTTCGCCATAATTTTATCCCGCACCATAATTAAACGTCTTGTGTTTTAAAGAACGTTTGTCTGACCATGCGTTTTATCACGTAATTTGATTTCTTAATTTTGGAACGCGAAAAGTTAATTACAGGGCGCGATAAATTGAATTCATTCTATCATTTATCTTTTTAAATAATAAAAACCACGAGCAAAAAATAAATGTTGGAGCGCGAACGCCATGAAATTTTTGTACAAATATACCGCCATAGTAAAACTTCCTCTGATTGGTTTTTGATATAACATATGGCGGTATATTTGTGCAAAAATTTCACGGTGTTCGCGCTCCAACATTTATTTTTCATCGCTATGGCATTTATTAATAGATGAGAAAATACTTAATTCTTTCGCGAACCACTTTTTATGTTATCCAAGTCGCTATCAATTTCTGCACGGTAGTTTTTCTTCTTAAAAACTAAATGATAGAATGAATTAAATTTACCGCGCCCTATGATTAACTTTTCGCGTTCCAAAATTTAAAAAAAAATTACATGATAAAACGCACGTTCAGACAAGCGTTCTTTAAAACGCAAGAGGTTTAATTATGGTGCGCGATAAAATATGGTGTAACTGAAGAGCGCGACCTGAATAGTCAAATAACATATGAAATGTAAATGTTGCGCGGCTAGGTAAATTGCCGCGAGGCCATTCAAATGAACGCGAGGAAAAATAAAATATACAATATGTACGTTTTGATTTTTTGTTCAAATATACCGCCATACTAACATGCCTTCGAATAAGATTTTTAATTTTGGAACGCGAAAAAATTAATGACGGAGCGTGATAAATTTAATTCATGCCAATAACAATTCTATAATTTATTTTGACAATAATAAAAACCACGTGCAGAAATTAGTAGTGACTTAGAGGGCAGACAAAAAGTGGTTCGTGAAACTATTAAATATTTTTCTGGTTTATAAATTGTACACAAATACTTTAGTGATACAAAATACGTCATGAAATTTGTGCACAATTATACCGCCATACCATGCTCCAAAATTTCACGAAGTTTGCAACCCGACAGGTATTTTCCGTGGCGATATACTTGTACAAAAAATGAAAATGTTCATGTTGTATTTTTTTTTATCTTTTAATAATTTGAATGGCCTCGCGGCAATTTCCTTAGTCGCGCAACATTTACATTTCGTGTATTACTTGACTATTTATTTCGCGTTCTTTAATTTCGCCATAATTTTTTTTCGCACCATAATTAAACGTCTTGTTGTTTAAAGAACGTTTGTCTGAACATGCGTTTCATCACGAGTTTGTAAAACCTCCTCTGTTTGGTTCTTTTATGTAACATGCGTTTGAATGTAATTTCTTAACAACGGAACGCAAAAAGTTGGTTATAGGGCGCGATATATTTAATTCATTCTATAATTTATTATTTTTTTAATGGTAAAAACCAGGTCAAGAAATTGACAGTTACTTGGATAACATAAAAAGTGGCTCGCGAAAGAATTAAGTATTTTCTCGTCTATTAATTAATACATAAATACCATAGCGATCAAAAATAAATGTTGGAGCGCGAATACCGTGAAATTTTATACAAATTTATCGCCATAGTTTCTATCGTTCTCGTATTTATGTACCATTGATCTAAAAGATTTTTTTAAAATTCTTTGGCGAACCACTTTTTATGTCATCCGAGTCTGCGCGTGGTTTTTATTATTCTGAAAAGGAATGACAGAATATGAACTGACATGCATTCATTTTTGCGTGCCCCGTAATTTAGTTTTTCGCATTCCAAAATGAAGAAATCTACTCGAAAAGATGTGATATCCAACAATCCAACTCCACTAAACAGCATGTTCACAGACGTTCTTTAATGACAGATTTTATGTGTAGTTATATTGCGCGAAAAAATCAATGCAAAGTAAAAGAGCGCGAATAAATAGTAACTGAAATGTGTAAAATATACATGCTGCACGACAATAGAAAATGTTGCGAGGCTATTTTAATCATCGCGAGAAAAAAACTTCACAACATGTCGTTTTTCTATTTTTTTGGACAAATGTATCACCATAAATTTGTATCGCTTTGATATTTATGTACAATTAATATGCCAGAAAATATCTAATTTTTTTCACAACTTATTTTTTATGTCATCCAAGTCAACACTATTTTCTGAACGTGTTTTTTTATTATTCTGAAAATAAATTACAGAATTTGCATTGACGTGCCTTTATTTTACGGGCCCCGTAATTAATTTTTTTCGCGTTCCTGAATTAAGAAATCTTTTCGAAACGATGCGACATTCAAGAATCAAAATCGTGATAAAGCGCATGTTCATAGAAGTTCTTAAAAGACAGGCTTTACATTTAATTATATTGCGCGAAAAAATATAGCGAAATAAAAGAGCGCGAACAAATAGTAGCTAAAATGTGTAAAATATATGTGTTGCGCAACACTAGGAACAAGTATTTGTGAAGCACAAGCAGGCCCCAACCGCCCCCAAATCATAGGGGTATAAGGCGATGACGGACGGACGGACAGACGGACACCCAAAACCTATGGGCCCCAATCCGGAGGGTTGGGGCCTAATTATCGCGAGGTCATTTTAATGATCGCGAGAAAAGATCATATTTTAACCATTTAGATTTTGATTTTTTTTTGGAAAATATACCGCCAAACATTCTACTTGCCGGACCCATCGCACTAACTGTTTAAAAATGCAGATATGTCTTGACAGCAACAAATTTCACAACCTGACAGAGAATCAACAGGCGCAAGTTTTTGTAAAGTTTTGAGTCAAATCACATAAAACTGGCGGAAAAAAAGCTATGGTTAACGAGATAACACACAATATTTTTTTAAAATCACCCTGAATAGAGGATTCCATTGGAGTTGGCCTTAGGAAAAAAATATTCCGTACGCGGTCGGAAACAAACTTTAGGGCGGATAATAAAGGTTTCAACAACAAATAGGTCGTGCGAAGTGGTAAATGGATTTAAAGGGTGGTGACACCATAAAAATTATGAAATATATATAAAATATATATATTTACCTGAATGATTGGCGTTATCGAATTTACGATCCGTTTCGCGCCCTTTTGCGTTTTTAAAATCATAACCGGTTTGTAAACACGACAAAGTTGGCACTTGGTGTGGGTACACATTTGTGTTAAATAGATTTGTGTCATTAAAATGAGTGAAACGTATTGTTCTCGTTAATTCAGATAATCGCTTCGCATCATTGAACAAGCTTGGCTAGGCTTAGAACCCAAAGCACACGACCAAGCTTGAAAAGTGCGTTATTGTCCAACAGCCAACCTCTAAGGCTGTTCTGTCTGTTGTGCATAACACCTGTTTAGTCGCAGACCGACTGCAAATTCCGAGGAAATATTACTCATAAAGAGATGTATTGGTTTTTAAGATATCAAACCGCTCCGTGTTTATACATAACAGAGGTATCTCCTCACAAGTCACTTGTTTTATTACAACGTGAAAGACGAGGATAAAATCACCTTGTTTTTCACCCCCGGTCTGGTCACTAAAATCGCAAATCAAAAAACGGACCCGACCGGCCGGCTGTGTAAAAATTTAAAGTGAATACAATAGTCCCGCAAGTCAGAAAAAGTGCTGGAAATGGCCTTTCAGAGGAGTAATTTGTACCAATATATTCTGCTCGCATGTTCGGTCAGGCAACACTTTCAAAGCTTCAAAATAGCAACTTATAAATTGATAATATAATTGTTATGTTACGCATATGTTTTAAACCAGTAAACTGCATGTTGTGAAATACTGAAAAATATTAAGTAAAAAAGGTTCGGGACTAAATTTTTTGAGTCAAAAATAAAAAAAAAATTCGCAGGCCAGCAGGGTCAATTAAAATGAGGCAATGATCAAAACTATTTTTTCAGGTCTTAGTATCGACCACATCAGTTTTATGAATGTAGGAACAGACCCCCCCCCCCCGGGCCAGACCCCCCCTTTTTTGGTAGGAACAGACCCCCCCAGGAACAGACCCCCCCCCATTTACATATATATATATATATATATATATATATATATATATATATATATATATATATGTCCTGAGATATATTTTTTTAAATGTTTTTTTTTTATTTCATATATATATTTTTCTGTATTTTACAATTTTCACTTATTATTTTAAATTGCGTATTTATTAGTAATGCAACACCTTTTCATCACGATGAAAACATGTGCCAATGTCCTTTCATCATAATGAAAGGGATGAAAGGATGTATTGATGTTGTTTCATCGCAATTGCAATTTGATAAAACTATTAGCAATAGCACAATTAATGACTGTGAGATCACACAAATAACACAATTACAGAACTCAAATGCAATCAAAACCTCTCTGTCAAAACAATTAACGGAGATTCAATCTGCAGATTAGCGAAACACCCACACCCCGACTCAAGAGCCGGAGATGTATTCAATAGAAAGTGAAAGTGATTCTGGATATCTGCTCGCTGCTCTGTTATCCCCAAAATAACTTGATTTTTTAAAATTTAATTTCACAGAGATACTGAAACATTATTATAATAATAAAAAATGGGGGGGGGGGGGGTCTGTTCCTACCACTGCAAAAAAGGGGGGGTCTGTTCCGGGGGGGGGGTCCGTTCCGGGGGGGGGGGTCTGTTCCGTTTACCCAGTTTTATATACCAGACATATACGTGTATTTTATGTATAAACCGATTAAGGTTGTCGCCACTTAGCGTCTCTTGCCTCCCCCCCCCCCACCCCCCCCTATCAGCGACGAACATATGGGTGGGATCAGACAGGAAGAATATTACAAAGTCCCAAACTGACAGCGGAGCTTTTTCTCTTGTCTGAATTTTCCCAGGGTTCATTTCAATCATATTAATCCGGCAAAAAAAGTTTCTAGCCACTTACAGATTTGTGAATATTTCAAAATATAGTCCACTTACGAGGTAATGACTGCTCTTGTCTGCTTCCAGCATCTCTTATCCTAAGCTCAGTTGAAACTTATAACTGATATGTTCTCACAAAAATTCCATCACTCTTAATTTCTACAGCAGGGGTCATTTTCAAAAATTGCACTTTGAAAATCCCTGTTCAGTAATGGGTGTGGCACCTCTATTTGTTATGCATTCTGCACAGCGCTTGCGCATGCTATGCACGAGTTTTCTAACGTACTGTTCTGGCATTCTGTCCCATTCTTCCAAAACATACCTTCTTCTGTCGATGAGATTTTCTCCGCCGTTACTCGGCGAGGTAGTGCCCTTCCTAAGTAATCCCACACGTGCTCGATGGGATTTAAGTCGGGTGACCAAGGCAGCCATTCCATTCGGTGTATTCCTCCAGTAGCCCGATGGCGCGGGCCCGATCAAGATTAGATAATCGGATTAAACATTTTGGTTTTTTGCACACAAGCACACAAAGCGTACACATGAAACAATAGACACTTTGGCTTTGAATGTTATATAGTACAATTTTTGAAAGAGACCCCTCCTCTGTAAAAACGAATCGTGTTCACTGGAGCGTGGCCGAATAATATCGCTAAACACAGTATTCTGTCACACATATACAGTGGTATTTCACATTTTTTAAATTCAAACCCTTTCTTTTCTCAAAAATATTAGGTGGCTAGAAACTTTTTTGCCTTGTTTATATATATGTTAGTGGATTTCACAAAATCAAGCTATAATAAAGACGCACAGGGCGTATGAACACGTTTGTTCGGTACTTTATTTCATCAACGGACATCATAGGGCAGTCGAATGCAATGAATCTTCAGATTGAGGATTAATGTGCATGCATATAACCGAATCAGTTTATTGCAATTGACTTTGAATTGCAATTTTATAACCAAATCAATCGACTTTTTCATGTTCTTGTCATGGAGCGTGATAGAAAGACATATAAAAGATGAGAGGGATGACCTGATTCGTTTTATTGTATTTTTCAACTGCAATAAAATTAAATTTCATTGCAATCGAAAAAGTAAATTTGTAATTTTGAATCACATCAATATAAATCCACTTTTGCTTTTATTCCTTTCATCGTACCTTATATCTGACAGAGGATGAAAGGGATCATAGATCATATTTCCATGTCATCTTTTATATCCACTAAATTTCAAATCTCCGAAGCTTGGTATATTATTTGTTTTAATTAATTATTTTTTAATTCCAGAACAGGAATGTATGGGGGGTTATCACCGGGGGGGGGGGGGGGGGAGGCAATAACCTAAGGGGGGTAAAGGCCGGGGGGGGGGGTAATGGCCCAGCGTGTTATCACCTTGGGGGGGGGGGTAAAGGCCGGGGGTTGATGGCCGGGGGGGGGGTAATCACCGGGGGGGGGTAATGGCCTGCTTCGCTCTACCAGTAAACAATGCAGCCACAGAAATCCTGCGTAGTCTATGACTTTTGAGTAACAAAGCTAGCAGTTGCTGGCCTGTAGCACCGATGACACATCACATCTACTACGGGTGTTTCTAAGGGGTGGTGATAGAGGCAGGAGGGTTTATAGTAACTGCTGAAAGGGTGCTCACTGTTAACGGCACAGGGGAAAGAGGTCGGATATGTACACAATAGGTCAAAATATAGCAGACAATATGTTAGCTAAACAAACAGGAGCAACTCACTCCCGAGTTTGCTTCAAGTTTAGCACTATTTGAATAGTCACCCTTAATTCTACAATTAAGCAGTGTTTCCCATTTAAACGAGAAAAAGCTTTGCCTTAATCCGGGTTTACGATAAAGCGGTATGCAATTATCCGGTTAAAAATACATAATTCTATGCAATCAACCCATTTATGAGTTTAACAGTTATGCGCTTCTGTCATTTATCTGTCTATGCATTTTTGACGGTGGCATTTGTTAAATTAAACAAACAGATATTGCGCGTAGCCTGGAAGGTAAACGGACAAAAGCCCAATAGGACAAAACCCCAATCTTTTAACAAAGGCGGACAAAACCCCAATCCGGACAAAAGCCCAATGGGACAAAACCCCAATCATTTTTTACTTTTTATTACAAGAATGATATAGTAATAATACTCAATTTTTTATTGCACTATATATATTCGCGCTTGTTCAAAATGTTTAACTATTGTTTGCGGATGGCACATCCTAACGATTAAATAATATTTGACAAAATTTGCTCCCATGGTTATTTGTTCTACATTTTAAGTTACTATATACTGGATATTACATAATTCAGGCATTGATCTTAAATTCACAGGTTATTACATAGCAATACACCGAACTTTGATTCAAAAAGCTTTCAATCAAAAGTGCGATCGAACCCCATGCTGTTATTTTCCGTGGATCAAAATGCTGTTCCAGGGTTCGGGGAATTAGATTTTTACACCACAGTTTGAGGTATTGCTTTAAGACGTACAAATAAAAGATCAAAGCAAATGCGTATATCTCTATTACTCAACGTTTTGTGGTGCTGAACGACTTCAAATTCTTTATTGTTAATTTTGATTACACCACAGTCGAATAATAATTAAGCGGTTGAATGTTATGTAACAGATAGGATATATGGCAGTGTTAAGATATTTCAAAACTTGAGGTACACTCAGATTTAAATAGCTTATAAACTAGGTCTACTAATCTATATTCTAAAAAATTTTTAAACATTGGGGTTTTGTCCTATTGGGCTTTTGTCCGGATTGGGGTTTTGTCCTCCTCTGTAAAATTATTGGGGTTTTGTCCTATTGGGCTTTTGTCCGGGATTCAGCCTGGAAATGTGTTTTTTTCTACTGTGCTTTGAAAGATTTCAAAAATTTCAATATTTCTGAAATATTTCAAAAATTTCAAATTTCATGAAATTTTTACCAGCCCTGATGCGCGGTGCTTATTTTGGACCAGTGCGCATGTTTATTTAACTTCCGTCGATGCGCGCATAGCATTTCGGACCAGTGCGCATATAGTTCTGTTCCTACAGACAAAGACTAGAAACTACCAGGATATGACACTCCCTATACAGCCTATAGTACCCAGCTGGTTGCAGCGCCCCTGGTGGAAGAGTTGCAAACTGAGAAAAACAGCTGTCAAAACACTTTACAGTATTAGTGTTAAGCTCACTATTTGAATAGATTTTAGGGGATTTAAATTAATTTATTTGAACAGGAGCTGATCAATGGAAGTAAGAAGGATAAAAAAATTGCTATTTTATTAGCACAGCCAGCTGTTATTCCACAAATCTGATCCGATAACGATCACCCTCCTCCCGTCAAAAATCACAATAGAAAAAGGCAAATACTGCTCTCACATTTACACATGAATAAGCTTTAAAACCTTCCTGTTTCTTTTACCACTCGAGGATTTAATTGAGGAAAAAATTGCCATTTTCAAAGCGAAATGAATTCGCATCTTCATTAACAATCTTACAGCGCTTTTTGTCTTTTTAACACAGGCGGTGTTTGTACATTCAATTACATTTTTTTTTCCAAATCTCTAGCATTGCAAACGAGTCATGTGTGAAGTTTTGTCATGTGCTGCACCACTGGAAAAACGATGACGAAAACAGATTCCATATCTTTCAAAAAATTTCAGAAATACCTGAATTTCCAACATGTTTTGAAAAAAATGTTACCTTTCTCGGTCCGTTGGAAATCAAAAGAAGGAAAGATTGCAGTTGTAATAGTCATTATCGCATCCAATTGCTGTACAAGATCGTTCTCTTCTTGTAGTAGCCATACTCTTATTCTTTACTAATCATTATCCAGGCGACAAAATGTTTTAAATGTTTTTACAAATTTTAAGACCGAAAAAGTAAACAAAAACAAAAAAAAAACAAAAAAAACAAAAAAAACAAAAAAACAAAAAAAAACATGCACTTCCCAGGTAACTTCAATGCTTCTGACAGCTTAATTTGCAACTCTCATACCAGGCGGGACAACTGCTGTCTGGATACGCAAAAAATGGCTGAGTGCCATATCTTAGTAGTAAACGGTCTTTGCTATAGATACGATGGGATGACACAGGTGTTAGTACAGATACGATGGGAGGGCACAGTTCTGTTCCTACAGATACAATGGGAGGACACAGTTCTGTTCCTACAGATACAATGGGAGGACACAGTTCTGTTCCTACAGATACAATGGGAGGACACAGTTCCGTTCCTACAGATACAATGGGAGGACACAGTTCTGTTCCTACAGATACGATGGGAGGACACAGTTCTGTTCCTACAGATACAATGGGGGGACACAGTTCTGTTCCTACAGATACAATGGGAGGACACAGGTATGCGCTTCTGTCATTTATCTGTCTATGCATTTTTGACGGTGGCATTTGTTAAATTAAACAAACAGATATTGCGCGTAGCCTGGAAGGTAAACGGACAAAAGCCCAATAGGACAAAAGCCCAATAGGACAAAACCCCAATCTTTTAACAAAGGCGGACAAAACCCCAATCCGGACAAAAGCCCAATGGGACAAAACCCCAATCATTTTTTACTTTTTATTACAAGAATGATATAGTAATAATACTCAATTTTTTATTGCACTATATATATTCGCGCTTGTTCAAAATGTTTAACTATTGTTTGCGGATGGCACATCCTAACGATTACATAATATTTGACAAAATTTGCTCCCATGGTTATTTGTTCTACATTTTAAGTTACTATATACTGGATATTACATAATTCAGGCATTGATCTTAAATTCACAGGTTATTACATAGCAATACACCGAACTTTGATTCAAAAAGCTTTCAATCAAAAGTGCGATCGAACCCCATGCTGTTATTTTCCGTGGATCAAAATGCTGTTCCAGGGTTCGGGGAATTAGATTTTTACACCACAATTTGAGGTATTGCTTTAAGACGTACAAATAAAAGATCAAAGCAAATGCGTATATCTCTATTACTCAACGTTTTGTGGTGCTGAACGACTTCAAATTCTTTATTGTTAATTTTGATTACACCACAGTCGAATAATAATTAAGCGGTTGAATGTTATGTAACAGATAGGATATATGGCAGTGTTAAGATATTTCAAAACTTGAGGTACACTCAGATTTAAATAGCTTATAAACTAGGTCTACTAATCTATATTCTAAAAATTTTTTAAACATTGGGGTTTTGTCCTATTGGGCTTTTGTCCGGATTGGGGTTTTGTCCTCCTCTGTAAAATTATTGGGGTTTTGTCCTATTGGGCTTTTGTCCGGGATTCAGCCTGGAAATGTGTGTTTTTTTCTACTGTGCTTTGAAAGATTTCAAAAATTTCAATATTTCTGAAATATTTCAAAAATTTCAAATTTCATGAAATTTTTACCAGCCCTGATGCGCGGTGCTTATTTCGGACCAGTGCGCATGTTTATTTAACTTCCGTCGATGCGCGGATAGCATTTCGGACCAGTGCGCATATAGTTCTGTTCCTACAGACAAAGACTAGAAACTACCAGGATATGACACTCCCTATACAGCCTATAGTACCCAGCTGGTTGCAGCGCCCCTGGTGGAAGAGTTGCAAACTGAGAAAAACAGCTGTCAAAACACTTTACAGTATTAGTGTTAAGCTCACTATTTGAATAGATTTTAGGGGATTTAAATTAATTTATTTGAACAGGAGCTGATCAATGGAAGTAAGAAGGATAAAAAAATTGCTATTTTATTAGCACAGCCAGCTGTTATTCCACAAATCTGATCCGATAACGATCACCCTCCTCCCGTCAAAAATCACAATAGAAAAAGGCAAATACTGCTCTCACATTTACACATGAATAAGCTTTAAAACCTTCCTGTTTCTTTTACCACTCGAGGATTTAATTGAGGAAAAAATTGCCATTTTCAAAGCGAAATGAATTCGCATCTTCATTAACAATCTTACAGCGCTTTTTGTCTTTTTAACACAGGCGGTGTTTGTACATTCAATTACATTTTTTTTCCAAATCTCTAGCATTGCAAACGAGTCATGTGTGAAGTTTTGTCATGTGCTGCACCACTGGAAAAACGATGACGAAAACAGATTCCATATCTTTCAAAAAGTTTCAGAAATACCTGAATTTCCAACATGTTTTGAAAAAAATGTTACCTTTCTCGGTCCGTTGGAAATCAAAAGAAGGAAAGATTGCAGTTGTAATAGTCATTATCGCATCCAATTGCTGTACAAGGTCGTTCTCTTCTTGTAGTAGCCATACTCTTATTCTTTACTAATCATTATCCAGGCGACAAAATGTTTTAAATGTTTTTACAAATTTTAAGACCGAAAAAGTAAACAAAAAAAAAAAAAAAAAAAAAAAAAAAACAAAACAAAACAAAAAAAAACAAATAAAAAAAAAAAAAAAAAAAAAAAAACATGCACTTCTCAGGTAACTTCAATGCTTCTGACAGCTTAATTTGCAACTCTCATACCAGGCGGGGCAACTGCTGTCTGGATACGCAAAAAATGGCTGAGTGCCATATCTTAGTAGTAAACGGTCTTTGCTATAGATACGATGGGATGACACAGGTGTTAGTACAGATACGATGGGAGGGCACAGTTCTGTTCCTACAGATACAATGGGAGGACACAGTTCTGTTCCTACAGATACAATGGGAGGACACAGTTCCGTTCCTACAGATACAATGGGAGGACACAGTTCTGTTCCTACAGATACAATGGGAGGACACAGTTCCGTTCCTACAGATACAATGGGAGGACACAGTTCTGTTCCTACAGATACGATGGGAGGACACAGTTCTGTTCCTACAGATACAATGGGGGGACACAGTTCTGTTCCTACAGATACGATGGGAGGACACAGTTCTGTTCCTACAGATACAATGGGAGGACACAGTTCTGTTCCTACAGATACAATGGGAGGACACAGTTCCGTTCCTACAGATACAATGGGAGGACACAGTTCCGTTCCTACAGATACAATGGGAGGACACAGTTCTGTTCCTACAGATACGATGGGAGGATACAGTTCTGTTCCTGCAGATACGATGGGAGGACACAGTTCTGTTCCTACAGATACAATGGGAGGACACAGTTCTGTTCCTGCAGATACGATGGGAGGACACAGTTCTGTTCCTACAGATACAATGGGAGGACACAGTTCTGTTCCTACAGATACAATGGGAGGACACAGTTCCGTTCCTACAGATACAATGGGAGGACACAGTTCTGTTCCTACAGATACAATGGGAGGACACAGTTCTGTTCCTACAGATACGATGGGAGGACACAGTTCTGTTCCTACAGATACAATGGGAGGACACAGTTCTGTTCCTACAGATACAATGGGAGGAGACAGTTCTGTTCCTACAGATACGATGGGAGGACACAGTTCTGTTCATACAGATACGATGGGAGGACACAGTTCTGTTCCTGCAGATACGATGGGATGACACAGTTCTGCTCCTACAGATACGATGGGAGGATACAGTTCTGTTCCTGCAGATACGATGGGAGGACACAGTTCCTTTCCTACAGATACAATGGGAGGACACAGTTCTGTTCCTACAGATACGATGGGAGGACACAGTTCTGTTCCTACAGATACAATGGGAGGACACAGTTCTGTTCCTACAGATACAATGGGAGGTCACAGTTCTGTTCCTACAGATACGATGGGAGGACACAGTTCTGTTCCTACAGATACGATGGGAGGACACAGTTCTGTTCCTACAGATACGATGGGAGGACACAGTTCTGTTCCTACAGATACAATGGTAGGACAGTTTTATTCATGTAGATGCAACACGAGGACACAGTTTTTTCTGATTCTGTCACAACATGAAAAACGTTAGCCTTCATGCTTGATGCGTCAATTTTACTGAATTTCAGTTCAGTTTTCAATGACCAATGAATAATTCCGGAACATTTAACGGAACAAAGTGTGACGAAAACAACTAGAGCAGTGTGTGAGCCCACATATTCCCCACAGGCTCAACCATCAGATAAACACGGCCATCAATAGTCAATCAACAGCTGAAATTTTCCAAGTCCAGCTGGTCCATTTTCCTTGGACGAACCTGGCCCATTTACAATACCGATCTGTGTTTGTTCCCATAGAAGCTACATGGTGAACGGACAAAAGCCCAATAGGACAAAACCCCAATCATTTAACAAAGGCGGACAAAACCCCAATCCGGACAAAAGCCCAATAGGACAAAACCCCAATCATTTTTTACTTTTTATTACAAGAATGATATATTAATATTGCCAAATTTTTATTGCACTATATGCATTTGCGCATATTCAAAATGTTAAAATATTGTTTGCGGATGGTACATCCTAACGATTACATAATATTACACAAAATTTGCTCCCATGGTTATTTGTTCTACATTTTAAGTTATTATATCCTGAATATTACACAATTCAGGTATTGATCTTAATTTTACACGTTACTACATAACAATACACCGAACTTTTATTCAAAAAGCATTCATTTAAAAACCCCATGCTGTTTATTTCCGTGGATCAAAATGCTGTTCCAGGGTCCGAGGAATTTTTCGGCTATATAAATCGGTGTCTTTGCGAAGAACAAAATCAAATTGTTGTAGAGATTAAAAGTGGAATTATCGAGATTATTAAAAATAATAAGGGCGGGACAAAATCTGTATTCTTAAAAATTTTTAATTTTTAAACATTGGGCTTTTGTCCGGATTGGGGTTTTGTCCTCCTCTGTAAAATGATTGGGGTTTTGTCCTGTTGGGCTTTTGTCCGGGATTCAAGCTACATGCCAAGTTTCATTAAAATCCTTCAGGAGTTTTTAAGTTATCGTGTTAACAAGCTCTTGATGACAGACCGACCGACAGACCGACAGACACGCGGTCGATCGCATATATTCCCTGTAGGGAATAAATGAATACCAAGAAGACAGTTTATAAACATTATTTACATAGAAAAAGAAATCAACAACTCTTGACCTAGAGCCCTGAAAATAAAGTGCTCGAAATAAATTATTTTAATATAACAAGTTTTCACAAAGAAAAAAAAACAGAAAACATTTGGTCTCAAACTTTGACATCAACCAATCACAAAGCATAGTTATTCAAGATATTCATTGCTGGCTTCCGATTTCCGAAAGGGCGCTGGTCTAAATACTTGGTTTTGAGTATATTTGGTACGGTTTTAGAAAAAAATGGCTGCGGAAAAAACGGCACAGGAAAATATGGCACAATGTGCAATCCTGGAAAAATAGCACAACTATTGTCATTGAACTGAAGGTTTACTTAAAATAAAGAAACACATAAGTTTCAATTTTTTTTCATGCATCATCACATTTTAAGAACACAGTTTTAAACCACGATTGTATTTACTAATCTACTGCATAATATTGTTTCATAATCATTTTTAAAATGTCATTTTTTTAGTGTCTCAAACTACTGAAAGACTTGTCTCAAACTGTATTGTTACTGATTTAATATTTTTTTAAAGTATTTATAATTTCCATTATTAAGTGTTTGCTACAGACTAATTTGTTACAGTATATTGACTGACAGAAAATGAATAAAGTCTTGACCAATTTGTGGACAAATATATACAAGACTTCTTAAGTGCCCTGGGGTGATCCCGATAGTAGCCCACAGTGACAGGGAAAGTGACCAGGATTGTAAACAATGTCAAACAAGATTACATAACAAAAGAGCAAACCGCGCAGGAAGTGACTCGTAGTAGTAGATTTACTCTGCTTTGATATGAAGATAAGACAAGAAAAAGTTTCCGCTAACAACATTTGAATAATATCTAAAAAATAACAACCATAACTTTAAATGTGCCATTTTTTCCGGGTTTGCACTTTGTGCCATATTTTCCTGTGCCATTTTTTCCGGACCCCATTTAGTACATAGGCATCCACTTAATGCTTATGCAATGCTACTATACAACTACTTGTGATTAATAGCGGGACTATTCCCCGACCCGATTTCCTGTCTCCTTTGCATAAACATCGTGACACGTATTGTCAAGGCATGCTGGTACACAACAGCGTTTTCTTCAAAATCACTGCTACAGAACCATCCTTTACAAGAATAGATTTACCCCCTTCCGCACGGGTGTAGGAAAAAATGGCACTGGAAAAAAATGGCACCGCAAAAAATGGCACCGGCAAAAATGGCACTGGAAAAAATGGCACCGGAAAAAATGGCACTTTTGAACATACGGAAAAAATGGCACTTTCATTTTTCATCACATGTATATATTGAGTTTCAGTTAAAAAAGAATCATTTCATGTATAAAGGATCAATTTTTAAACGTTATACAAACAACTCGATACATATTTACGTTAGCACGTGATGAATTTTTACGTAACGTTTTATCTTTGGAAATGTGGCATAGTATTTCTCGCTGGGGTTCCTTTATAGTCCTTTAGCCTTACCCTGAACGTTTCCCGGACGTATCCGCAGGGTTCCTTTCCCCTTAACTCTGGACATTTCTTTGATATACTTCTTATATAAACGCATTTATATCGCAGCGTTTTACTCAGAAATGCTAAAATTTTATGGTGAACAGTTAAAATGGAAATAATTCAGTGAATTATGTAAATCGTACGCAGTATACTTGAAGAGAACATTTTTATCTAAACTAAGGACCTTGTAATAAATAAATGATAAATGGAAATTAAGTGAAATTTAATTTACAATTTTATGTGAAATATGTAATAGGCAAAACTTTTCTATTGCTAAGGTATGAAGTGAAGTAAATAAAATATTAGAAAATGTAAGAAACAAAGGTGCCATTTTTTCCGTTATTTCAAAAGTGCCATATTTTCCGGTGCCATATTTTCCAGTGCCATTTTTTCCGGTGCCATTTTTACCGGACACCCTTCCGCACATTTAAGCTTGAGTTTAGGAAAAATCACATTTTCCTCCCATGCTTCAGTGATGCGGCTAGCTTTTGTTCACTCTCGAGCATCAGAGAAAAAAAACTGATCACTCTGCCGTTAACACACTCACAACCAAATTGTATGGCTTGACAAGAATAGGAAAGAAGTATTGTATTCGCTTGACATTATTTCATTAAGAACAACGAAAGAACAGGCTTTAGAATTTTGTTTGTTTTCAGTGAATTCGACCTGTAATAACACAGCATGGATCACGCCACCACCTACAGGTCACATGATCTGTTTCTTTGTGTCATTGCCTAGCGATCCCGATGGCCGTCGCTTCTTTGTCTGTCTGTCGCTTCTCTGCTTATTTCCCATGGCTTTACCATCCGAGTATCTAAATGTCCTTGACGTCACGGCCTTCGTTACAGCAAAGTTGCTATCTTGATCATGTATATCTCGAAATTTAGAAACACTGACAGTCCATTTAGCGGCTGGGGTGCTCGCGATTGGCTGGAACTGATTACTTGAGCTAAACACATGAAACATGGAGCTGTTGCTATCAATGACAGGAATCGTCTGCTTAGAGTGCGACAGCGACACGACGTGACGCAGAGACATCGGCTCAGTCGCACCACTGTGCTCAGTCGCACCACTGTGCTCAGTCGCACCACTGTCGTTCTTGCTCTTGAACCCGCTTTGAAAATCAATCTTGACGCCGGAGTTGATGAAGCGAGTCGTCGGAGCGCCGACCTTGAAACACGACATGCCGCCTATGGGACTAGCATTGAATGTCTTGAGGAGTGGTAATGCTGCGACGGGAGACGTGCCGCAGTGAGGCGTGCGGTGCATCGAGTCCTCAGCGGCTACTGATGCCGCGGTGGTGGCGCTACCTAGGTGCTGGCAGTCTGTGACCGAAGTCACAAGGAACTCATCACCGGGTAGCGTCCACAGGGCATCATCACGTTCCGCCTTTGTTTGAGCCTCATAAGGTTCTTCAATCGACACTGATCCAGTTTCAGCTATATTCTCACCCTCTTCGATAAGAAAACCTCGATCATTCAAGTGCAATGTCGTGTTGAAGTTATCCTGTAAGAGTTTGTTTTCGTCTTGTTCTTTGACGTCAGTCCCGTCTTGCACTGTGACCTCACTAGCGCCAGACAGCTCTGAGTCACGCTCCTGTGAGCTGCTGTTAGGAAACCTCACGTCATCTTCAAAACTTGACAGCGACCTGTTGCTATTCACAGAATGGCTCACCGGCGACGCTTCACAGGACGATTTCTCGAAGAAGTTATAGTTATCCTTACATCGTAGAGCATCCAAAATATCAGCGCCTGTAATAAAAACAACAGCAGTCTTTGAACAGATACTCAACCAAGGCTGAACTTTACATTGGTTGAAACATATTATTAGACTAACATGTTTTAAGGGGGCCAGGTGAATTTTAAAAAGTCGGTAGTATAGAGCAAGAGGTAGGTTAAAATCTGTTCATGTCCTTGGCTCTTGACACGACCCTCATTACTTATACCCGATCTCTATCAGGTGAAAAGTCAAGCTGTAAGCTATTTACATCTCCATATATAATCTAGTGTTCTGAACCGACACAATTTTTGGAATCGATTAATCGAATCGAGAATTGGAATCGAAAATATTACCATTTTTCTTTTAATGCATCATATATTTTGCTGCGTTTTGTTGAGATATACTTTACGCGCCTTTTGGTGGGAATGTTGAAACAAGCAGCACTGATGCAACGAAAAAACATAGGCATCGGAGATGCAGAGCTCTCAACCAACAGCGTTTACATCACTATGGTCCAGGTACTCTCTTGAAATACCGCCAGGACAAAAACAATATACAAGGTGTAACGGATGGCGCGATGGATGGGTCCTTGCACATCTAATATATAATATACTTTCTTCCTGTAAGGTTTGGTTAAGATCCGATGAATAGTTTTTGAGATATCACCCGGATAAGAAAAAGGTTAAATGCGACGGGAGGACAGACGAACGGACATGGGACAAATTGAACCTCCTGTTGCATATCTGCACTACATATACTTCCTTCCTGTAAGGTTTGATGAAGATCCAATAAATAGTTTTTGAGATATCGCCCGAACAAGAAAAAAATTTAAAGTGCGACGGACGGACAGACCAATGGACACGGGCCTAATTGAACCCACCGTTTACATATATACTATCCATACTTTATTCCTGTAAGGTTTTGTGAAGATCCAATGAAATAGTTTTTGTGATATCGCTCGGACAAGAAAAAGTTAAAGTGACGGACGGACAGATGGGCGGACAGGAGCCAAATTGAATCCCTCGCTGCACATCGATGCTATATATACTTCCTTCCTGTAAGGTTTGGTGAAGATCCCATGAATAGTTTTTGAGATATCGCCCGGACAAGAACAAAGTTTAAAGTGCGACGGACGGACAGGAGACACATTGAACCCCCCTCTGTACATCTACACTATATATACTTCCTTCCTGTAAGGTTTGGTGAAGATCCGATGAATACATTTTGAGATATCGTCCTGACAAAAAAAGTTTACGGACAGACAGACGGACGGACAGACCGACGGACGGACAGAGGGCAATCCTAAAGGTGCCCGGGCTCGCCCGGTTGGGGTCTAAAAAGAACATGTAGGTACTGACGTGTGCTTCAATGTCCCTATAGTTTTTTTTTTTTTAGATTTTAGTAAGGAACACACATGGGAACGAAAAAAAGCCAGAGAAGTTTAACATACATGGGAACGGATTCCAAAAAAGTGGTCCATTCGTCGAAAAAAAAAAAAAAAAAAAAAAAGCCGGTGTTGCGTGCAAACAAGCCCCCCCCCCCCCCCCCCCCTCAATTTAAAGCCCCCCTTTTCTCTACAAGTCTTATGCGGGATTGTAGTCCCCAAAGGGGTAAGTGGGGCTTGTTTGCACGGACTTGTGTAAGCAAATATCTGCGAGAATATTAGAATAGAGAGTATAAGAACAGAAAGTTACACACCACATTTCGCTGAAGTTTGACTCATATAAGTTGAAAAAAAAAATTACAGGAGATAAATCTTTTCCCCCATTATTACATCTCACTGCTCGTACGCAAAACCTGAGGAAAGGTCCTCAGGTATCAAGGCTGCCAAAATGCCGCGGTAGAATGGGTTAAGTATTTAATCCTAATTCCTGCTAATCCGAAGAATTGGCATCTGCCGAAGGAAAATGGGATTGCAAAACCAGAAGTGTTGCTACGAATCCACATCTTGGAAATCAAAAAATTGTGTAAACGATTAATTGAATTAATATTCGTAAAGTAATGACATTGCTGGAATTGGTAAACAGTGATGCTTGAATTGTTAAAAAAAAATGAATGAAAAAAAAAAAACAGGAGAGACGTAAGCATAGATCCATGAAGTGTTACAAGCAAACTTGACCAAGAATGTTAAACAACAAAATAAAAGCACTTTTTCAGATAAACGTTCTCTTTTTGTTTCTTGTCTTTAACCAAACACAGGTTAAAAACACGCGCGTAGAACAAAATAACCCATATGTATTTCTAGCAGGCTGACCGAGAACGAACAATGATGTGTAAAGTAGGGGGGGACTGAATGAACAGGGGGGCTTATTTAAACACACTGTATGTGTTCAAATAAACCCGGTGGGGCTTTTTTTTTTTTTGTAAAGGGGGGCTTTCTGGCATACAACACCGGAAAAGCCGGAAGATTCCCATGTATGAAGGAAATGGTTTTTTCGACAATATTTCCTCCACTTCTTTTCCGAATCCTAGAAAACATTACTAGCAAAGTAAGTACCAATGACCGCGGTCGAAAAATGTAGGCTTGAGTGTGTTAACAAAAAAGGTGTCGAGAGACGGACAAACGGACGGACAGATAGACCCGAAAACTATAGTCCCCCGTCGGGGAACTAACAAAGGCATAAAATAGTTAAATATTGTAAAGCTAATTGAAACTAGACCGAAATTCGCACAGAGAATTAGACCCCACTTGGAATGATAACTTAAAACGGAAGGTAGATGGTATTGCTATTTGTTAACAATTTTTACATGTCTGAATGTAGAACATCCTCCTAAATACTACCAACTATGTCAGTAAGGTCAAGGTCAAAAATATTTATCAGGTGCAACACTTCAGATGAACCTCCATACGTGTGCCAATTTTGATTTGGTTTGGGGCTCGAAAGTGACCTGGAGGTCAAGGACACCGGAAGTTATACCTTACGTAACGTCGTATAGGGGGTGGAGGTCGATAACGAGGTCAGAATTGCTCCATCTCTTACCGTTTTCGAGATAAAGGCCAACTTCCGGTTTAGGGCTCGAAAGTGACCTGGAGGTCAAGAACACCTTTTCGAGATAAATCGTTGTTTTTCTTAAATAAAGTTTTTCGCGATTTAACCTTGACCACCAAAAAAATTTTATCGGGTGCACCACTTCAGATGACCCTCCATACATGTGCCAAGTTCCGTTGGTCTAGCTTCAGCGGTCTTGGAGGAGATGTCTGGAAACCGATTCTTCGGAAGGAGAAAAAAATTTTTAAAAAGGAGGAAAAAAAATAGGTGAAGAATTCGAGGCAATCAATCCCCATTGAGTATTTTCAATACCAAGTGGGAACTACACTTTAAGTGAAAGAAATAATTAAAAACCTATCCTTTACAATTTAAGAGATCGTAGAACCGTTGCAGGCGCGTAGTACAGCAATTATCTTAAACTATTATATTTTATTATTTTAAATAAACTGGACGAAACCAAAAAAAAAAAAAAAAACAAACAAGATTGTTTATTGACAATGCCCTAGTCCACGAATGCTGATGTCAAGATTATGACATATAAGTATAACCCGTAACCCAAATTTCAAGACAGAAAAGCTGGCGTCAGTCAAGATTTTAATATAAAAATCGATTTTTATCGTCAATATATTTTTGGCGAAATAACAAAAAAAAATGTAATAGCGACGTGTTTCGGCCATTTTTTTTCGAATCGCCGAACAAGAAAAGTAATAGCCAGACATACATACCACTACCTTCCATAAAAATTTTAGGACGATTCCATTTTAATTCTAGGAGATCCATTGTCATGAAAATTGTTTTTGATTAATATTTATACCAATTTTAGGTGAATCCCGAATAAACGCAATAATCAGGTGGGTACCAAAGCCTGCTACCTTTGATCAGAATTTCAAGAGATCAAGGCCAACTACCTAGGGTCAACTGCGTTATCAATAATATTTTTGGCGAAACCAAACAACATAACAGTAGATAGTAATGCTTGCTACCGTTATGTACAATTTTAAGGCAATAATACTATTTTCTAGGAGTTAGTCAAGGTTTAACAATTTACAAAAAAAAAAAAATTGGTGAATCCCTAAAACAACTAATAGATAGGTGGACACCGATGCACCCTACTTCCCAACAAAATTGTAGAATGTTTCCATGAAAACCCTAGGAGATACGTTTTACAGAAAAATGGTTTTGAGGCAATATTTCTGTCAAGTTTTGGCAAATTCCTAAAAAAGTAACAACCACTCAGTAATATGTGTTATTGCTATTAAAATTTACCAGGCGATGAGACTATTTACCTGGAGTTCGCCAATATTTTACTGAAATTTGTTTGGTTTTTCGCCAAAGAAATCGCCGATTTTTTGCCAATCGCTAAAAATTAAAAACTTATAGCCAGTTAGGTAATATTGATTACTACCGTTACTTAAAAAATTCAAGACAGTAACGTTACTTTCCTTCAAGTCAAGATTTTACGAATAAAAAGGTTTTTCGCCAATATTTTCGCCAATAATTGGCGAATCGCCAAAAAAGTTACAGCCATGTAGAGGGTAACTCCTGCTACGCTCATTTTTAAATTCCAACACAGCAAGACATTTTTTCAGCTTTTCGCCATAAGCTTCGCCAATGTTTGGTCAATCACCAAAAAATTAATTACCAGGTAGGTAGTACCTCCGGCTACCTTCATTAAATGTCAACACAGTAAGACTATTTTCCAGCAGTTAGTTAAGATTTTACTGTATTATTTTTTTGTTTTTCGCCAAAATCTGCACCAATTTTTTTTTTACCAAAAAAAGTAAACGTCAGGTAGGCAGTAACGCCTGGTGCCTTCACTTAAAATTTCAAGACAGTAAGATTACTTTCCTAGAAATTATTAAGACGTTACGAAAAAAAGGTTTTTCGCCAATATTTTCGACAATTTTTGGCGAATCACCAAAAAACTTACAGCCAGGTAGGTGGTAAGTCTTGCCATCTTCACTTTAAATTTCAACACGACACCATTTTTCAGTAGTTAGTTAAGATTTTACTGAAAATCCTAACCGTTACTACCATAACCACTCCTTTATATAGAACAGCTTGGTAACCAAATGAAAACTGGCTTATGAGAAAAAAAAACGAGATTGTTTATGGACAATCCCCAGCTCACGAACTTATGTCAAGATTTATGATATATATACAACCTATAACCCAAACTTCAAGACAGAAAAGCTGGCGTCAGTCAAGAAATTTAATGGGAAAATGGTTTATCGCCAATATATCCGCCCATTTTTGGCCACGTGTTTCGGCCATTTTTTCACTCAACAAACGAAAAAAATAATAGCCCGGTGGGCATATACGTTTCCATAAAATGTGTTTTAGGCTAATATTTCAACAATGTTATCATGAAAAAATCTAAAGGCCAAGTGGGTATAGAAACATGTCACCTTTAATCAGAATTTCAAGAGATTAAGACCAAATACCTACAGCCAGTTTTTGCGTTTTCAAATATATGTCTGGGAAATCACCAAAAAAGTTATAGCCAGATAGGTATAATATCCGCTTCCATAATTCAAAATTTTTAAAACGGTAACATTATATTCCTTGCGTTAGTGGCCATTTTAGTAAGAATTGTTTTTTCGCCAACACTTTTATTCGAATTACGCAAAAACAGCACTAATCAAGTACGATTCAATGATCACTATCTCAGTGTTGCCACGGGGTCATCAGGAAAAAAGTACAAAAGTATAAAAAGGATAAAATTGGGAAAAAAGTATGAAAAAACAAAAATGCCCAGGGACATTGTGACCAGCCGAGATCTAGTGAGTCTATGAATAAACTTGTCCCGTTGCCAAAAGCAGTAGTCACATTGCACAGGTTTCAGTGCTGCTAGTACGTTTTTTTTTAAAACAGTATATTTTCACCGAAAAAAAAAGTATTCAGAAGTTGAAAAAAAAAGTATTAAAAAAGTATGCAATAAAACGCATTACTACCTTTATTAAAGTACTTCAAGGTCAACTTATTGAGTAAAAATACTTATTCCTTCGATACCATCTTGTTTTGTCCGAGTCAAATTTTTCTGAAACAACAACATCTGGTTGGTCCAGTCCGTGGTTTTGTCTCCAAGCAGGTGAGCTCAACCATTGCGCATGTTTATTTAACTTGTGTTTATGTGCGGTTCTTCTTTGGACCAGTGCGCATGTTAATTCAACTTGCGTTGATGTCCGGTTCGCAGTTCAGACCAGTGCGCATGTTTATTTAGCGTACGTAGATGCACGATTTGCATTTCGAACCAGTGCACATGTTTATTTAACTTGCGTTCATGCCCGGTTCGCATTTCGGACCAGTGGGCATGTCTACTCAACTTGCGTGATGAGCGGTTCGCATTTCGGACTAGTGCGAATGATTACTTGTGTTGATGCGCGGTTTGCATTTCGGACCAATGCGCATGTTTATTCAACTTGTGTTGATGCGCAGTTCTTATTTCAGACCAGTGTGCATATCTATTTAACTTGCGATGATGCGCAGTTCTTATTTTGGACCAGTGCGTATGTTTCTTACGGTTGCGTTGATTAGAGGTTCGCATTTCGGACCAGTGTACATGTTTATTTAGCTTGCGTTGACGTGCGATTCGCATTTCGAACCACTGCGCATGCTTATTTAACTTGCGTTGATGTGCGGTTCGCAATTCGGGCCATTGCGCATGTTTATTTAATTTGCGTTGATGCGCGGTGCTTATTTTGAACCAGTGCCTATATTTACTTGAATTCCGTCGATGCCCGGTTCTTGTTTCGGACATTCTTGGTTAACGTGTGTTTTTGATGCGCGGTTCGCATTTCGAACCTGTGCGCATGTTTATTCAACTTGCGTCGATGCGCGGCTCTTATTTCGGACCAGTGTGCATGTTTATTCAACTTGCGTTGCTACGCGGTTCGCATTTCGGACCGCTGCGCATGTTTATGTACCTTGCGTCCATGCGCGGTTGTTATTTCGGACTAGTGCGCAAGTTCATTTAACTTGCGTCGATGCGCTGTAGGAGGAGTTTCATTTTATTTTATTTTTTTTATAATTCCGAAAAAAAAAAATAAAAAAATTTCCATTTCACTCAAAAAGCACAAGACCCCCTAGAGACGGCTCATACCAAAAATAAATGACTTCTCATAAAAACTGTAGGACGAAATGCATCTTGAGTCTTTTTCTTGATCGACTAAAAAACCACCAGCTGTATTCATGAACGCCCAAAGCATACCTCACACCTAAAATAAATGATATCGGATCAAAACTGTAGGATAAGATGCATTTTGAGGTATTTTCTTAAAAAATTCGACCAAAAATTTAAAATTCCCAAACTGAGTCAAAAAGCACTAGCCGTATGCATGACCCATCTAGAGATGCCTCACACCAAAAATAAATGAAATCCTATAAAAACTGTAGGGGGAAATGTATTTTGGAGTTTTTTCTTCAAAACTTCCCACAAAAATAGTCCGATCGACTAAAAAGTATAAGCCGTATCTAAGAACCACCTAGAATGCCTCATACCAAAAATAAATGAAATCGGAAAAAACACTACAGGAGGAAGGGCATTTTAAAGTTTTTTCTTCAAAAATTCCGTAAAAAATACAAAAATTGTCCGATCCACTACAAAAGCGCAAATCATATGCATGACCCATCAAGGATGTTTTATACCAAAAATAAATGAAATCGAATAAAAACTGTAGGGCGAAATGCATTTTTTCTTCAAAAATTCTCCAAAAATACAAAAATTGTCCGATCGACTAAAAAATCACGAATCGTATGCAGGACCCCTTAGGGGTGCTTCGTACCAAAAATGAACAAAACTGGATCAAAAATGCAGGTAAAGATACATTTTAATTTTTTTTTTTTTAAATTCTCCAAAAATTAAAAAAAATTATCCGATCTACTAGAAATCTGAAAAGCAGAAGTCGTACACACGATTCCTTAGGAAAACCTCATACCGAAAATAAATGATATCGGTTCAAAAATATAAGAAGCTGTGCATTATGAATTATTTTTGAAAATTTTTCTTCAAAAATTCACCAAAAATGCAAAAATTGTCCGACCGATTGAAAAAGCACAAGCCGTTTGTATGATCCCTTAAGGGTGCCTCATACCAAAAATGAACGACATCGGATTAAAAATGCAGGTGGAGATACATTTTATAATTTTTTCTTCAAAACTTCTCCTAAAAATTAGAAAAAATATCCGATCGACTAGAAAAGCACAAGCCGTACGCACGATCCCTTGGGGATACCTCAAACCGAAAATAAATGATATCGGTTCAAAAATTCACCAAAAATACAAAAATTGTCCGATCGATTAAAAAAAGCACAAGCCGTATGCAAGACCCTCAGGGGGGCGGGGGGGAGTTCCGGACCGAACCCCGCGACCAAACCCCCCGGGACCGAACCCCCCGCGCGCATAACCCCCCATGCCAAATCCACCCCCCCCCATATGGAGAGGACCAACCACCCCCCCCCCCCCCCCCACACTGTTCGTGACTTCTGCAACAGAAACATCTTGGTTTTTTTTTTCAGTTTTAAACCAACAGTGACTGTTGACATTAGTCAGTTGTAGTCATCGTAGCAAAACAGCTTTTGCAAAATATTGTACAAATGAACTACATCTCAAGTTATAAAATCATGATTCAATAAACGTGTGTTTAAATTTGACATATTGGCTTTTTGAGAGGGGGGTTTGGTCCGATCGGGGGGTTTTGGCACGGGAGGTTATGCGCGCGGGGGGTTTGGTTCCGGGGGGTTTAGTCCGGGGGGGTTCCTTCCTAGACCCCCCTCAGGGGTGCCTCATACCAAAAATGAACGACATCGGATCAAAAATGTAGCGGAAGATACATTTTAAAATTTTTTTCTTCAAATATTTACCAAAAATTAAAAAATTATCCCATCGACTAGAAAAAGCACAAGCCGTACGCATGACCTCCTAGGGATGCCCCACATAAAAAACAAGAGTAATCATTGATTGCCATATCCCCCGCCGTGGGTGTAATTAGTAAGGCGGGTGCTGTACGTCGCCTTTAAACTAAGTAGACAAAACAACTACACTATATTGTTGTTACGCATATCAAATATGAACCGGATCCGCTCACTAGTTTCGGAGGTATCGTCTGGAAACCAAAGTGGACATTGAGATCCGAATTTTGGGATTCTAAGTCCAAATACAGATCCAGATGGGCTTCGGTCCGATCAAAACCCCCAAAAGGCACATCTAGATGTCTTGGTTGTTACGTATTTCAAATATGAACTGGATCCGCTCATTAGTTTCGGAGATATCGCCTGGAAACCAAAGTACACGTTGAGATCCGGATTTTGGGATTCTAAGTCCAAATACAGATCCAGATGGGCTTCGATCCGACCAAAACCCCCAAAAGGCACATCTAGATATCTTGGTTGTTATGCAAACCAAATATGAACTAGATCCACCCACTAGTTTCGGAGATATCGTCTGGAAACAAAACTGGCGACTGACGGACGGAGGGACAGACAGAGTGCGTTCCTATATCCCGCGCCTCCGTCAGGACGGCAGGGGATAATAAATGACATCGGATAAGAACTGTAGGAGGATATACATTTTTAACATAAGTTTACCAAATAAACAACTACCTAACGAACTAACCAACTAACTAACTAACGGACGCCGTCTGCAAAACGATAGGGAAACACCAGCTTACGTATAACGCAAGCTGGGCACACAAAAAAGTATAATCCTTTTAAAAAGTATATTCTAGCAGCATTGCGACAGATTAATAGTAATGCTCTGATGAAAGATTCTGAGATATAACCCTGACAAAAAAGTTTCAAGTCCGACAGACAGATAAACGGACTGACATGTAAGAAACTGAACTCGAAATGCACACCTAGACATGAACTTTCTTCCTGTAAAGTTTGGTGAAGCTTCTTTTTTTAAGATTTCGCGCCGACAAAATAATTGTATACCGACGGGGCGGACGTACAGAACAACAGCAATAGCCTTCTGCCAGTATTGTATGAGAGCTCGAAATTAAAAAAAAAAAAAAAAAAAGGAAACAGAATTGAAGGAAAAATATCAAAAGAACTTTTTTGAAGCTCACAAAAAAATTTAAATGACATTTATGACATCGAGCAAAAAAAAAGTATGGAAGACGAAAAAAAAGTAGAAAAAGTACAAAAAAGTATGTTTTTGGCGAAATCTCAAAAAAAAGTATAATACTTTTAAAAAAGTATACTCTAGCAGCACTGAAGTTTGTCCAAGAACAAAGATCCAGCTTAAGAAAAGCGATGACCAAATCCAGCGTGCATGAACAAGGGAATTTCCCTGAAAAATTGGGCTTCAAAAGACGAGATGGCAATGAGCTAGCTAAATAATTAATTTAGCAACGGACCCGAACAAAGACCGATCAATACATGCAAAGATTTGTTTCACAGAAAAATAACTTCGAACAAGTATCGAAATTGTATCCACACACGTGTACTGCTGACATGTACTGTCCGACATACACAATTAGTTCAAGCAGCAGAAACGACCAGAAACGACCAAACGCATGTGCCTTTTGAAAAGAAGAAAACGCCGCGTCTAAAACATCATTACTTACGTTTTAATGTTTTGGTATGCATTATTTTGCGGGGTTTACATTTCCGACCAGTGCGCATGTTCATTTAATTTGCGTTGATGTGCGTTTCGCATTTCGGAAAAATACGCATGGTTTTTAGCTTGCCGTTATGCTCTGTTCGCATTTCGGACCAGTGCGCATGTTTATTTAGCTTGCGTTGATGCGGGGTTCGCATTTCAGACCAGTGAGCATGTTTATTCCACTCCCGTTGATAAGCCTTTCGCATTGTAGACCATTGCGCATGTTTTTTTAGCTTGTGTTGATGCGCGTTTGACTTTTCGGACCAGTGCGCATGTTAATTTAATTTGCATTGATGCGCGATTCTTATTTTAGACTAGTGCGCATGTATATTTAACTTGCGTCGATGCGCAGTTCGTATTTCGGACCAATGCGCATGTATATTCAACTTCCGTGGATATGACCTTAAAAAATGCAACGAAAAGAACATTATCGATAAAATTGCAAAAATGAGAGAAAAGTACCTATTTTGGTCTTGTAGAGGACTCAGCCTGTTAGGAAAATTTCTAATAACTAAGTCACTTGGAATATCTAACTTAATTTACTCCCTTTCTAACACTAGCTGTGACGCAGGCTACATAAAGCAAGCACAAAGAGAAACTTCATCTTTTTTATGGGGTTATTCTACACCAAAAGTTAAACATACCACTATAATAAGGAACTATGATGAGGGTGGACTAAAAGCAATTGACATCCAATCCAATATGGCTCTCAAACTTGCTTGGTTACCAAAATTAATGCAACGAAAAAAGTGATCAAAAGTAGTAAATTATTACTTAGATAAGGTTGGTGGCCTAAGTTTGTTAATGCATTGCAACTTTGACGTAAAAAAACTCCCTCATATGCCACCCTTTTATCAAGATATCTTACAAGCTTTTAAAACAATATTTCAAACCTCGACAATGTCTAAGCAATTACTCTAGAACAATCAAGATATACTTATAGATAATAAACCCATATTCTTTAAGAACTGGTTCCAAAACGGAATTGTTTTTATACAAGATCTAATGAATAAAAATAACAGATGGCGGACATGCGATGAACTAACGAGGAAATATAACATCAAAGTTAATTACCTAACATTAACTAGCATTCAACAAGCAATTAAACAACAAATTTTACCTAATCAATCCTGTGCTTTAGGAAGTTGCATATTTAGAACTAGAAGTGGTCAGCGTTTAAATGTAACAAATTGTAAGTCAAGGGATTTTTATAAAGAACTAGTGAAACAAATAAGTCAACCCCCGACTAGCTTAAAAATGTGGAAGAATAAGGGGATAGATCTTACCCTAGTAAACAAAAGTATCAAAATATCAAGAGATTCATGTCGCGATAACAAACTACTTTCCTTCCAGTTCAAGATATTAAACGACATAGTAGCCAACAACAAAAATCTAGAAAAATGGGGAATTAAATTAGACAAAAATTGCTCTGAATGTAATGTAGTAGAAGATAATTTCCACCTGTTTATAAATTGTCCTAAAACAGTGGCAATAATAAGAAAAGCGTGGCAACTCCTCGGTCTTAAAGGCTTTCACGCTACTGAGTTTCTGTTAGGATCTTGTAACAACGCTGAAAACCTTATTTTTCTAATTTTAAAATACCGAATATGGGATACCCGATTCCGTAATTTAGCCTTCAATTATTCGACCTTTCTTCATGCATGAAGTAAGCATGTACATGCAAGTAGATAAGATTATCTTAGACGACGATAAATACCATAGGAAATGGGGATCGTGGTCCATCAAGGACAATTGAAAAACGGATCTTGCTTTCTTTTCTTTTTTTTCTTATTACCTCGTTAATGCATACCTACATTGGTCAAACCATATGGACGTCCCAAAAAACCCCACGACACTTCTGCACACTCCTTGTGTTTCATGTCTGCTTTTTCGTACAAACGTTTACTACATCATAGATGCGAGTAAATTTATAGACAATTGTTAAAATTACTGCAGTATTGTCTGGGTGCTGCGACACCTATCGATGTGTAAACTGTGTGTCTGCAAAAGGTTTCTGAAAGGTTTTTGGTGTAAATGTGCGAGTAATTGATGTGACGTACAATGTTTTCCTTTTTCAATAAAAAAAAAAAAAAAAAACTTCCGTTGATGAGTGGTTCCAGGGCTGATTTTAGGAATTCAAAATTTTGCGCACGCGTGCGAGTCTACTTCAAAAACTTGCGCACCTAATCTGATATCCGCGCACTATATATATATATATATATATATTGCAAATGGACCGGATGACGAAACCTAAATAAAACAATATTTTTCAGGATAACTTTTAAGTTGTATATTATATATATATATATACACATGGCGGCCGCCTCCCACATCCTTTCCAAATTATGAGCTTTTTGTTACCAATTTGCTAAACATCAACCACAAGAAAACATATATGCAAAAAATTTTGTTTTTAACTATTCATCTTCTCGAGTGCGTTCTCCTTAACATCCAAAATATGACGAAAATAATGGTGCGTGCGTACGCTTTGGTGCAGACCCCCTCTCACTCTGTACGCAGTGCATACGCGTTGGCTCAAACACCCCCCCCCCCACCCCCCCGTGCGTACGTACTTTATAGATTAATCTATAGAATTGTGTGGACGCGTAATACACTAAGAGAAGGCAAGAGCATTTGAGCTGTTGAAACAGGAACAGCACCGACACCAACAACGCAGATGGCTAAGGTAGCAGAAAAATCAGCTCATAACCGTGGTGGCTACCGTTTTACATGTTAGGATGTCACGCTAATTCACGAAAAAAAGATAAAAATTGTAAAAAAAAATAATTAACAAATCTGTATACAAATATTATTCTTAGATAATTGCGAAAAATAAACTTAACTATACATTATGTGTTATTCCACTTGTTGAACAATATTACGCTCTTGGTAATATACTTCTTTGTGTACACGTCACTGTATCAGCCCTTTTATTCAATACCGGAACTTTTGGAATCCTTAAAGCTATCCTCAACTACCAGCTCTGGAGGCAAGGAACGCCACCTCCTTTCAGTATATTTTTACCAGAATCCATTCCAATATAATCTCGGCTCAAATATGAATTATGGTTTGCTTCTGTTTTCAAAATATACTGCCATGGCCTTCATGAACATACTTAATTACTATAAAAAGAGTGAAAGTGAATGAAAAAGACGGGAAAATATACAATAAAAAAAAAATAAATAATCGGTGCGCGCCCTCATGAAAAAATTGCGCACTCTGACAAAATTTTGCGCACTAGCGTGCGCGTCGTGCTCGCCAGGGCGTGCACCTTTTCATTTTTTGCGCACTTTGAGCAATCGGGCGCCCTAAAATCAGCCCTGTGGTTCGCAGTTCGGACAAGTGCGCATATTTATTACGCTTGCGTTGATAAGTTATTCACATTTCGGACCGCTGCGAATGTTTATTTAACTTGCGTTGATCAGCGTTTCTTATTTTAGACCAGCACGCATGTTTATTTAACTTGCGTTGATAAGCGGTCCGCATTTCGGACCACTGCGCAAGCTTATTTAACTTGCGTTGATAAGCGATTCGCATTTCGGACCAGTCCGCATGTTTATTTAATGTGCGTTGATGCGCGGTTATTATTTCGGACCACTACGCATATTTATTTAGCTTGCGTTGATAAGCGGTTCGCATTTCGGACCACTGCGCAAGCTTATTTAATTTGCGTTGATGCGCGGTTATTATTTCGGACCACTACGCATATTTATTTAACTTGCGTCGATGCGCGGTTCTATTTCGAACCAGTGCGCATGTTTACCAAACTTGAGTCGATGCACGATCCGTATTTCGGACCAATGCGTCTGTTTATTCAACTTAAAAGTTTTGGCGGATCACCCAAAAAATTAAATTTTCAAGAGGGGCCTAACCGGAGAAAAATCGAAAGGAATTCAATAAAAATTGTGCGAGAAGAAGCAATTTCAAAATTAAACGTCAATAAATAAAAAATACCCCTCATATAGCCAATTTTTTGCGGATCGCCAAAATGAGTAATTTTTTAAAAAAAGAAAGAGACTACTTAAAGAATATAATCGTACAAAATTTGAAGAAAATCCGATCAAAATTGTGTAAAAAAAAAAAGCATTTTAAAAATTGGAAACAACACAATTACAAATCTCTCCAAATTTGGCCAATTTTTGGCGGATCGCCAAAAACAGTAAGTTTTCAAGAGAGGTCTACCTAGAGAACAACTATCCAAAATTGGAAAGGAATCCGAATAAAATTGCGGGAGAAGAAGCACTTTGAAAATTAGATACCAAAAAAATTTCAAAATGTCCCCCATTTGGCCAAATTTTGGCCGACCGCCAAAATGAGCAATTTTTCAAAAGAAGCCTTTTGAAAATTGGAAACCGAAAAATTTCAAATGTCCCCCATTTAGCCAATTTTTGGCGGATCGCCAAAAAAAAATTAAAGACAGGCCTACCTAGAGAACTTTCTAGTAAAATTTGAGAGGAATCCGATCAAAATGAAGGAGAAGAAGCATTTTAAGTAAAAGTTTACACTCGTACATGCGTACGTACAGACGACGGATACCCCTCTATTGATAGGATAAGACCAGCTCGACATAGTCCGCTGGTCTAAAAAAGGATGATGTGGCAACACTGCTATTTTTAACCGAAATTTCAAGACAGTAAGGCCATTTCTGTGGTGCGAGTTAAAATTTTTTCAAAATAGAAATGGAAGTGATTTTTTTCGTTTTTCGCCAATATCGCCGCCAAATTTTGGCCAATCACCAAAAAAGTAATGAACAGGTAGTTACTAATTAATGTTAACTATATGTAAAGTATCAAGACAGTAAGGCTATTTATCTGGAGTTGGTTAAGATTTTAGAAAGGAAAACGCTTTATCGCCAATATTTCGACTAATTTCTAGAAAAAAGCAAAAAAAAAAAAAAAAAAAAAAAAAAAAAAAAAAAAAAAAAAAATTATATGATATATATACATATCTATATATATTAGCCAGGTGGGCACTTATGTGCATGTTTCCATTGAAACCATAGCGAAATATTTGTTTTAATATACGTTTAAAGATAATAACAAGTTTGTCCAAGGACAAAGTCCCAGCTTACGAAAAGCAATAAGACCAATTCCAGCGTGCATGAGCAAGGGAATTTTCCTGAAAAATTGGGCTTCAAAAGATGAGACGGCAAAGAGCTAGCTCAATAATTAATTTAGCACCGGACCAGAACATAGACCGATAAATGCATACAAACATTTCTTTCGCAGAAAAATGACAAACAGATATTTTGCATCTCTGGTAGACCGGATAGTCTGCCATAGATAGCTTCAAACAACACTCGCATTTCGGACCAGTGCGCATATTTATGTAACTTGCCTTGATGCGCGGTTCTTATTCAGACAAGTGCGCACGTTTATTTAATTTTGCGTAGATGCGCGGCTCTCATTTTGGAACAGTGCACATGTCTATTAGTTGATGTGCAGTTCGCATTTCGGACGAGTGCCCATGTTGTTTTTTTTTTACCTTTTGTGGATGTGCGGTTCTCATTTCGGATCAGTGCGCATGTTTATTTACCTTGTGTTGATGTGCGGTTCTTATTTCGGATCAGTCCGCATGTTTATTTACCTTGTGTTGATGTGCGGTTCTTATTTCGGATCAGTGCGCATGTTTATTTACCTTGTGTTGATGTGCGGTTCTTATTCCATACCAATGCGCATATTTATTTTACTTGCGTTGATGAGCGGTACTTATTTCGGATGCGCGGTTCGCATTTCGGATCAGTTTGCATGTTTATTTAACTTGCGTTGATGAGCAGTTCGAATTTGGGGCCAATACGCATGTTTATTGAACTTGCGTTGATGCGCAGTGCTTATTTTGGACCAGTGCACATGTTTATTTAAGTTGCGTTGATGCGCAGTTCTTATTTTGAATAGTGCGCATGTTATTTAAGTTGTGTTAATGGGCAGCTCGCATTTTGAAATAGTGCGCATGTTTATTTAACTTGCGTTGATGCACGGTGCTTATTTTGGTCCAGTGTGCTTGCTTATTTAGCTTGTGTTGATGTGCGGTTCGCATTTCGGACCAGCGCGCATGTTTTTTTTTAGCTTGTGTTGATGCGTGGTTCGCATTTTGGACCATTGCGCATATTTATTTAGCTTGTGTTGATGATCGGTACTTATTTGGACCGGTGCAAATGTCGATTTAACTTACGCTTATTTGCGGTTCGCAATTCGGACCAGTGTGCATGTTTATTTAATTTGCGTTGATATCCGGTTCGCATTTCGGACAAGTATACCTGTTTCTTTAGGTTGCGTTGATGCGCGGTTCGCATTTTGGGACCAGTGAGCAGGTTCATGTAACTTGCGGTGACGCGCGATTTGCATTTCGGACCAGAACGCAGGTTTATTTAAGTCCCGTCGATGCCCGACTCTATTCAAATTGCGTCGATTCATGGTTCTTTCTTCGGACCACTACGCATATTTATTTAACTTGCGTTGATGCGCGGTTCGCATTTCGGACCACTGCGCATGTTTATTTAATTTGCCTCGATGTGCGGTTCGTATTCCGGACCAGTGCGCATGTTTCTTTAGGCTGCGTTGATGCGCGGTTCGCATTTCGGACCACTGTGCATGTTTATTCAACTTACTTCGAAGCATAGTTCTTTTTTTCGGACCAGGGCGCATGTTTATTTAACTTGCGTTGATGCGCGGTGCTTATTTTGGACCAGTTCGCATCTTTATTTATCTTCCGTCGATGCGCAGTACTTAATTTGGACAACTGCGAATGTTTATTTAACTTGCGTCGATATGCGGTTGTTAAATCTGACTACTGCGCAAGTTCATTTAACTTGCGTTTATGCGCTGTAGGAGGAGATTCATTTAATTTTTTTTTTCACAAATTCCGAAAAAAATTAAAAAGTTTTCCAATTCACTCAAAAAGCACAAGCCGTATGCATGACCCCCTAGAGACGGCTCATATCGAAAATAAATGAAATCTGATAAAAAATGTAGGAGGAAATGCATTTTGAATTATTTTCTTCAAAAATTCTCTGATCTACTGAAAAAGACAGGCCATATTCACGACACCCTAAGCATGCCTCAGCCCCAAAATAAATGATGTTTGATCAAAACTGCAGGAGAAAATGCATTTTGAGGTATTTTCATCAAAAATTCCCCCCCCCCCCCCGAAATAAAAAATTCCCAAGTCGAGTCAAATAGCACAAGCCGTATGCGAGACCTACCTAAGGATGCCTCATAGCAAAAATAAATGAAATCGGATAAAAACTGTAGGAGATGCTCAACCCCTTAGGGATGCCTAAAAAAAAAAAAAAAAAAAAAAAAAAGAAATCGGTTCAAAACTGTAGGGGGAAATGCATTTTGAAGTTTTTTTCTTCAAAAACTCCCTAAAAATACAAAAATTGCCCGATCGACTAACAGGCACAAGCCGTATGCACTCACACCAAAAATAAATGACATCGAATCAAAATTGTAGGGGTAGATGCAATTTGAATTATTTTCGAAATTTTTGCTTGAAACATTCCCCAAAAATACCAACTAAAAAAGCACAAGCTGTATCCACAACCCTTTAGGGGTGCCTCATACCAAAAATAAATGGCATCGGGTCAAAAATGTAAGAGGAGATACATTTAACAATTTCTTTAAAAAATCCCTAAAAATTCAAAAATCACCCGATCAACTAGAAAAGCACAAGCCGTATGCACGACCGCTTAGAAATGCCTCACACCAAAAATAAATGACATCGAATCAAAATTGTAGGAGTAGATGCATTTTTTTTTCAAAATTTTTGCTTAAAAAAATCCCAAAAAATACAAAAATTGTCCGATCGACTAAAAAAGCACAAGCCGTATGCATGATCCTTTAGGGGTGCCTCATACCAAAAATAAATGACATCGGGTCAAAAATGTAGGAGGAGATACATTTTAAATTTTTTTCTTTAAAAATTCCCCAAAAATCACCCGATCGACTAGAAAAGCACAAGCCGTATGCACGACCCCTTAGGGATGCCTCACACCAAAAATAAATGACATCGGATCAAAATTGTAGGAGGAGATGCATTTTGAAACAAAGTTTACAGCGAACTAACTAACTAACTAACGGACGCCATCCGCAGACCGATAGGAATACCCCAGCTTACGTGTAACGTAAGCTGGGCTAAAAAACAATCAATGTACGTTTTTCTCCAATATTTCTGCGAATCGCCGAAACAAGTAACAGATAGAATACCTATGCACCATACCTTCCACCAAAATTGCAGAATGTTTCCATGAAAGGAGATACATTTGACAGAAAATTTGTTTTTGGCCAATACTTCAGCCAATTTTTTTTTGCGAATTGCCAAAAGAACTAATAACCACTTAGGTAGTAATGTGTGATTTGATTTTGCCACTTAAAATTACAAGGAAATAGCGCTAACTTCCTGGAATTCGCTAAAATTTAACTTTTTTTTTTTTTTTTTTTTTGGGTTTTTCACCAAAATATTTGCTGATTTCTTTACCAATCACCAAAAAAATAAGTAGTAGCCGATTAGATAATATGGCCTACTATCGTTTATTAAAATTTCTAGATGGCAAGACTACGGACTTTTTTAGTTTTTCGCCAAAAATTTTGCCAATGTTTGGCCAATCACGAAAAATTGTTCCAGCCAGGTACGCAGGAAAGAATGCTACATTTTCTAACATTTCCTCAAGATTTTAAGACTAGTTTCCTGGACATCGTCAAGGATATACTGAATTTTTTTCGCGAAAATTATCGTCATTGTTTTGAAAAATCACAAAAAAAAACAAGCCATCGTCGGAGGCGCAGACCCCAACCGGACACAACAAGTCGCCATTTTAGCAATTTTTTACCGATTTGAAAAATAACACTACGTTGCACAACTTCAATATATATTATTTTCACTGTGCAAGGTAACATATGCCTAGGATAAATAGTTTTGGAGAATTCGCGTCGAAAGTACCCAAGTCTTATAATATTGCAGTTATCTGAAAAGAGCACAATTTTTGACAAGTCGCCATTTTGGCAATTTTTTGCCGATTTGAAAAATAACACGACGTTGCACAACTTTAATATATATATTTTCACTGTGCAAGGTTGCATTGGATATGATAAAATAGTCTCGGAGAACTTGCGTGGAAACAAAACAGCATTTAAAGTGCGACACACGGACGGACAGACGGACGGACGGTCAGAGGGCAATCCTATAGACACCCCATCCACCCCTCCCCGGGCTCGCCCGGTTAAGGTAACTGCCACGAAGATAGTAATGCTTGATACCTCTATTTATATATTCAACGCAGTAATACTATTTTACTGTAGTTATTTAATCTTTTACTGATTTTTTTGGGTTTTTCTCCAAAAGTTTCGCCAATTTTTTAACCAATCACGAAAAAAGTACCATCCAAGTGGGTAACAATTCCTGATATCTTTACTTAAAATGTCAAGTCACTACTACTATTTTCCAATTTTCCAGCAATTAGTTAGGGTTTAACTGAAAATGTTTTGGTTTTTCGCCAAAGTTTCCGCCAATTTTTGGCCAATCATAAAAAAGTAATAGAGAGATACGCAGTAACGCCTATTACCTTCACCTAAAATTTCAAGACAGTCAGATCATTTTCCTGCAATTTTACTGATTTTTTTTTCCCGCTAAATTTTCGCCAATTTTTGGCCAATTACCAAAAAAAAAAAATTAAAATAAAAAATGAATAAATAAATAAATAAAATAATAATAGCCAGGTAGGTAGTAACGCCTCCTACCTTCAACTAAAATTCCAAGACAGTAAGATTATCTTCCAACAGTTAGTTAAGATTTTACTGATTTTTTTTTCTTCGTTTCTCGCCAAAATTTTCGCCCAAAACATTACTCCCAAAAAAAAAAAAAGTAAAAAGTAAAAAGGAGATACGATTTTTCAACTTAAGTGCATACATACGCACATAATTTCTACGTCTGCTATAGCGTTGCTTCTAACGACACCTAGACGGTAAGACCTGGTGATGCCTGTAAAGACGAAAATAGCTTTCCATGGTCTCGCAGATAACGACGTCATCATGCGCCACAGCAATGGCCCCTGATTCAGAGGCATGTTACGTAATACTTCCGGATGACCAACGCACAAAAAGGTCAGTAATGTTGCTACTGTTTTCCAGTAAGAATGCAGAAATACTCAAGAATCTTCTTCAGAACGCTGAAATCTCAACTATGCTTAGTTAACAAAAGAACCGACAAAACAGGGAAGGCGGGAATGGGGTTCGAAGGGGGCGGGGGAGAGGGCGGAAGGGGTAACGGGAGGGGTGTATTCACGTCAAACATCCGTCTTAATTTTCTATACGAGTTAAATGTTTAACAAAAACCTGGTGACTTATCCAAGGAATAACTACACCAAGTTTGAAGTCGATCCGACTTTCGGCTATCGAGATATTTTGCCTAACAACAGGTAATATTTTTTTACGTAATGACGCTTTTCTTAACTTTACCACACGTTTCAAAAGTTGAAACAGCCGTCCGACTGACTCGAGAAATACCCATACAAAATTTTAAACTTTCTGTTAGCGAGATATTTTACACACACTCAAATTCCCTGCATATTTTATGTGATGACGTCATGTGTCGTTTTGTGCTGTTCTACTCGCGGAAAAAAATGACAGAATCTTTCGGATCTACCACAAACAACAATCCCACCAAGTTTGAACTGAGAAATTTCGCACAAAAAAGATTTTTACTAACGTCATGCGCCCTTAATTTTAGCATATCCGTCAAAAGTCGGTGAAGCCCTCCGATTAACCCAAAGAATACCCAAATAAAATGTGGAGTCGATATGACTTTCCACTATCGAGATATTTTGCACACAAGATCTTGTTCACAATATATACATATTTCACGTAATGACGTCACACCACGCTGCACTCTTTCGTTGTGCTCGCGGCAATATTTGGTAGAATCTTTCGGATCCACCAAGTCTGAACTTTCCCTGATGTTCAGCCTTTGAGAAATTTGCCAAAAGAATATTTTTACGTAATGACGCCATAAGTCTTCCTTAATAATCTAACGGGCGTCAAAAGATGACAGAAACGACCTAATCAAGGAATAAACAGAACAAGTTTGAAGTCTATCCGGCTTTTCTCGAGATATCTCGAGATATCTTGCAGGGGTCTAGGACAATTCTCCCCCAGATAAGCCCCCCCCCCCCGAAATCTCCCCCCCCCCCGAAAATTCTCCCTGTAGGACGATTCCCCCGAGGACTACCCCCCCCCCTTAATTTTTATTTTACTTGGAATGCCAAAACAAAAACAAGAGCAATCAGTAACTGCAATATCCCCCGCCGTGGGTGTAATTAGTAGGGCGGGTGCTGTACCTTGCACTTAAACTAAGTAGACAAAACAACTACACTATATTGTTGTTATGCATGCGAAATGAGAATCGAATCCGGTAAATTTTAGAGTTGTCGTCTAGAAAACAAAGTACACATTGAGATTCGGATTTTGGGATTCTAAGTCCAATTACAGATCCCGATGGGCTTCGATTGGATCAAAACCCCCAAAAGGCACATCTAGATGTCTTGTTTGTTACGCATATCAAATATGAACCGGATCCGCTCACTAGTTTCGGAGATATCGCCTTGAAACCGAAGTACACGTTGAGATTCGGATTTTGGGATTCTAAGTCCAAATACAAATCCAGATTGGCTTCCATCCGACCAAAACCCTCAAAAGCACATCTAGATATCTTGGTTGTTAGGCATATGAAATATGAACTGGAGATATCGTCTGGAAACCAAAGTGCATTGAGATCCGGATTTTGGGATTCTAAGTCCAACTAAAGATCCATATGGGCTTCGATCGGATCAAAACCCCCAAAAGGCACAACTAGATGTCTTGGCTGTTACGCATATCAAATATGAACCGGATCCGCTCACTAGTTTCGGAGATATCGCCTGGAAACCAAAGTACGCGTTGAGATCCGAATTTTGGGATTCTAAGTCCAACTACAGATCCAGATGGGCTTCGATCGGATCAAAACCCCCAAAAGGCACATCTAGATGTCTTGGTTGTTACGCATACCAAATATGAACCGGATCCGCTCAATAGTTTCGGAGATATCGCATGGAAACCAAAGTACACGTTGAGATCCGGATTTTGGGATTCCGAGGCCAAATACAGATCCAGATGGGCTTCGATCCGACCAAAACCCGCAAAAGGCACATCTAGGTATCTTGGTTGTTACGCACACCAAATATGAAGTAGATCCGCCCAGTACTTTGGGAGATATCGTCTGGAAACAAAACTGGCGACTGACGGACGGACAGACGGACGGACACAGTGCGTTTCTATATCCCCCGCCTCCGGTAGGACGGCGGGGGATAATAAAACAACCAGGTATCTGTCATTTCTTTGTTTGTAAAATACCTTACAATCAAATTTGCAAAATTCTTCTGTCTGGAACGAAAGTCTTTTCTGCCATTTAAAACCTGATGTTGTATTCAATTCCACGCAAATAGTCAACAATCTGTCGGTTTTCGAAGTCGCGGACTATTTGACGAATGCGCTGCGCAGAATCTGCGTACTGGCGACGTGGTGGCTCGATCAAGCGGCCGCCCATAATTTGACCAGGTGACCGTAACCGTAATGTAGAGAGGAGAGGAGAGGAGAGGAGAGGAGAGGAGAGGAGAGGAGAGGAGAGGAGAGGAGAGGAGAGGAGAGAGGAGAGGAGAGGAGAGGAGAGGAGAGGAGAGGAGAGGAGAGGAGAGGAGAGGAGAGGAGAGGAGAGGAGAGGAGAGGAGAGGAGAGGAGAGGAGAGGAGAGGAGAGGAGAGGAGAGGAGAGGAGAGGAGAGGAGAGGAGAGGAGAGGAGAGGAGAGGAGAGGAGAGGAGAGAGAGATCCAAAGAAACCAAAAAAATAAGACAAAATAAAAATGAATTTGGGGGTGGAGGGAATAGTCCTGGGGGAGGGGGGCAATTGTCCTACGGGAGGAATTGTTCGTGGGGAATTGTCGGGAGCAAATTGACTGGGGGGGGGATTGTCTGGGGGGAATTGTCCTGTTCCCATCTTGCAGACAACATCTTGTTCACAACAGACACACATATACACACAAACGTACAAACACTATATGTCTCCCCTTGGTCGGGGAGACATAAGAATATTTTTAAACCCCTGACCTCGACTTCCTTTATTACAAAATTTCGAGCAGCCGTAAAAGTTGTGGAAGGAGCTGTTCGTTAAAAAAAAGCCAAAAAAAAAAAAAAAAAAAAAAAAACTGAAGACTGGTTCATCAGATCGGTGAAGTGCAAAAATATAACTGCAGCCATTTTCACCCCGAGTTGGCTACATTTCAACAAAATTTTATCGCAATCCGATAAAAACTTAAATAGTAATAGCGTTTACTCAAAGTTTACATACAAACGGATCGCATCACAAAAAATCTAAGTTCAAATCTGAGTTCAAGTCCATCTGAAATTTTTGGCTAAAATTTCGAAGAAATTTGGTTTTTAACAAATCATCCCACAAATCAGGACAAGCGCAAACACATACTTGCACAACTTTCTGTAAAGATTGCACTCACTTACGCCAAGAATGTTTTGGTTCTATGATATTTTTTCCAGGTTGATGGAAAGACGACACGGGCCACGCAGCGGGTATGGCCCGCTTGCGCACAGGTCAGCTGGGCTAAACAGAATGAAAAGCAAACAATGAACGAACCTGGAGTTTTGCAGGCGTGTCGGTCCCTGCCAGGCAGCTCCTCGCCATGCCACGGAGCGTCGTCATGGCACTGACAGGCGGAGAAGCTCTTGTTGAGGATGTTGTTGAACTGTTCGCTGAGATTCCTCTCCATTGTGGGCGTGGCTGTCTTTTCCCGCTCAGCAGATATCTCAAATGATCTGTGGGGGAGACAACGGTGATCACACCACGTTTTACCTCCAATTGTCAACTTAATGAGAAACAATCACATGGTCGATCGCATATAATTACCCCTGTGAGGAATAAAAAATGACCCCTATTTGGCCAATTTTTGGTGGGTCGATAATAAATTTTCAAGAGAGGCATATCCATTGCACATTCGTACAAAATTTGAAAGGAATGCGATCCAAACTGTAGGAGTAGAAGCATTTTGAAAATTTACTCCCAAAAAAGTTTATAAGTACTCCTCCCCCCCCCCCCCCCCCCCCCCCATTTAGCCAATTTTCTTCTGGATCAGTGAAAAAGTAACTTTTCAAGAGAAGAAAGCCTGGTGAACAGTGATTGTCAAAAAAAAGTAATTTTTCACGACAGGCCTACATTAAGAACATTCGTAAAAAAATTTGAAAGGAATTCGATCAAAACTGAGGAAGAAGCATTTCAAGTGAAAGTTTACATACATACACACATGTTATTATGTCACCTGGTTCTAACTTATACATTTCTTTAATACAAGTTTGTCCAAGGACAAAGTCCCAGCTTACGAAAAGCAATAAGACCAATTCCAGTGTGCATGAGCAAGGGAATTTTCCTGAAAAATTGGGCTTCAAAAGATGAGACGGCAAAGAGCTAGCTCAATACTTAATTTAGCACCGCGCCAGAACAAAGACCGATAAATGCATACAAAGATTTCTTTTCCAGAAAAATGGGAAACAGATTTTTTGTATCCCTGGTAGACTGGATAGTCTGCCATAGATACCTTCAAACAACGTTCGCATTTCGGACCAGTGCGCATATGAATGGAACTTGCCTCGATGCGCGGTTCTTATTCATGTTTATTTAATTTGCGTTGATGCGCGGCTCTAATTTTGGAACAGTGCACATGTTTATTTAACTTGCGTTGATGTGTGGTTCGCATTTCGGACCAGCCCCCATGTTTTTTTACCTTGTATTGATGTGCGGTTCTTATTTCGGATCAGTGCGCATGTTTATTCACCTTGTGTTGATGTGCGGTTCTTATTTTCTAATTGAATTGGTTTATTTCCGAAAGTAAACATAAGTTTGCACAAGAAGTTACGAACTGAAAGCAATGACTGTCACTTAACAGACTTCAGAAAAGGACAAGCTGAAAGCGTCGCTGATAAGAATGCTTGCCCATTACGAACATATTTATTCAATTGTGAAAAAAACCACTTTGATTATGTTAACAGTATTGAACGGTTTATGTATATAAGAATAACACTGAAAGTTTCGAACTAGCGTAACATATGCTTGTTTATCTATCTACCTAATATTTGGCATTAACTATCAAACAATTCCTTCATAACCCGTTATGTACATTTTTTCAGATGGTTTTTAAAATTAACAATTTTTAGATATACTTCGCATTTCTTTCGGCAGCGAATTCCAAATGCAAACTCCCTTCACACTAATACAGTGTTGTTTAACAACTGTTCTTAAGTATTTGTTTTCAAAGTTTCCGTGTTGTCTGGTTTTCATTTCCGTATCACTAATTTTGAACAAACATTAATATTTTTTGGTAGTACGCACGCTTCTCATTGAAACATGAAATTAAGGTTTTAAAATTAACTAAATCGTATAAATTTAGCAGACGCAGATTATAAAACAACGAAGAAGTATGCGCTAACCTATCAGCTCTAGATACAATCCTCATAGCATTTTTCTGCAGTAGAAATATAGGATTTACATTAGTTTTATACGTGTTTCCAAAGATCTCAAGAAAATATGACATGTTTGGCAAGAATAATGTGTGATATATTAAGAGTAGAGCCTTTTCGTTCAAAACGAAACTGAATTTATACATTATTGAAATACACTAAGATAATTTGCTTCGTACACTCTGTATATCCTCTCTCCAGTTAAATTTATCGTCAATAATAACACCCTGGAACTTGGTCGAACTTGACTGCGTCTCGAGGAGTACGTCTATCCCCCGTGGGGGATATGGTGTGTGTAAGGCTGTTGCGTGTTGACAACGCAAAATTTAAAAGTGGAAGGATAGGTAGACGTGGTGTCTAACATTTAAACGAATCAATCCATTAACCAGTAGGCGCGTGAGACTGTCGTAGGTACGCTAAGTACAGCGCCAATTTTCAAAAGTCCATCATTTTGTCAATTTTTGCCCAAACCGGAAAATTCTTGGTCACTGCACTGCGGAAGGGTCCAGAGAAGCCGTGTACAAAATATGAAACGAATTCATCCATTAATGTGGCCTGTAGGCGGGTGAGACTGCCGTATATACGCTAATTCCAGTGCCATTTTCATAAGTCCGCCATTTTGTCAATTTTTTTCCGATCCAAAAAATTCTTGGTCACTGCACTGCGGAAGGATCCAGAGAAGCCGTGTACAAAATTTGAAACGAATCCATGTACTAATGTAGCCTGTAGGCGCGTGAGACTGTCGTATATACGCTAAGTCCAGTGCCGATTTTCAAAAGTCCGCCATTTTGTCAATTTTTTTCCGATCCCGAAAATTTTTGTCACTGCACTGCGGAAGGGTCCAGAGAAGCCGTGTACAAAATATAAAACGAATACATGTACTAATGTGGCCTGTAGGCGCGTGAGACTGCCGTAGGTACGCCAAATCCAGTGCCGATTTTCAAAAGTCCGCCATTTTTTCCAATCCGGAAAATTCTTGGTCAGTCCGGAAGGATCCAGAGAAGCCGTGTACAAAATATGAAACGAATCCATGTACTAATGTGGCCTGTGGGCGCGTGAGACTGCCGTAGGTACGCCAAATCCAGTGCCGATTTTCAAAAGTCCGCCATTTTGTCAATTTTTTTCGATCCGGAAAATTCTTGGTCACTGCACTGCGGAAGGGTCCAGAGAAGCCTTGTACAAAATATGAAACGAATTCATCCATTAATGTGGCCTGTAGGCGGGTGGGACTGCCACGAATTCATCCATTAATGTGGCCTGTAGGCGGGTGAGACTGCCGTACATACGCTAAGTCCTGTGCAGATTTTCAAAAGTCCGCCATTTTGTCAATTTTTTTTCCGATCCGGAAAATTCTTGGTCACTGCACTGCGGAAGGGTCCAGAGAAGCCGTGTACAAAATTTGAAACGAATCTCTATATTAATGTGGCCTGTAGGCGCGTGAGACTGAAGCGTGACAGACGGACAGACAGACGGACAGACCGAAAAGTTCAAAACTATATCTCTCTGTTTCACGGGGGATAATTAACACGTGAGATTTGTTCATTGCCCATTGAAATATTAATTTCGTGACTTACTTTACAATATCCAAATACCATAAAGTTTCTTTTGGATACATTGATCGAAAGCTTATTCAACTTAAACCATTTGTTTAGTTTTGACAATTCACCACTTATTATCTCACTCATATTCGTATCGTTCTTACATGTAAGAAAAATGTTTGTGTCGTCGGCGAAAAGAATGAGCTTTAATAATCCTGAAACATTAACAATGTCGTTAATATATATAATAAAAAGTTTAGGTCCCAGAATAGAACCCTGTGGTACTCCACATGCGACACTAAGAAGGTCTGATGATATTTTCAATCTGCACATATTGTTCCCGAGTTGACAAATAACTATTTATCCATTCGTTTGGTCGGCCTGTAATACCATAGAAGTCAAGCTTCTGCAATAGTAACTTATAATCTATGCTATCAAAGGCCTTCTTTAAATCTACAAACACTCCAACAGTGTAAGTTTTTTATCAACTGAATTGGTTAGCTCCTCTAGAAGCTCTACTAAGGCAAGAGATGTAGATCTGCCAGATCGAAAACCATAAAGATTGTCACTTAACAAGTTTTGCTGATCGATGTAATTATTTAAGCGGGTTTCGAATAACTTTTCCAGAATTTTGGAGAACTGTGATAATAGGGACACCGGCCTGTAATTGCTAAATTTGGATTTGTCAATCGATTTAGACAAAGGAGTAACCTTAGTTTGTTTCATTTTGTTTGGAAATATTCCGGTACTAAATGACAAATTGCAAATAAATGTTAAAGGATGAACAATTGCAGGAATTTCGGATCAATGCGCATGTTAATTTACATTGTGTTGATGTGCGGTTCTTATTTCGGATCAGTGCGTATGTTTATTTACCTTGTGTTGATGTGCGGTTCTTATTTCGGATCAGTGCGCATGTTTAACTTGCGTCGATGCGCGGCTCTTATTCCAGACCAATGCGCATGTTTATTTTACTTGCGTTGATCAGCGGTACTTATTTTGCACAAGTGCACAAGTTTCCTTAGGTTGCCTTGATGCGCGGTTCGCATTTCGGACCAGTTTGCATGTTTATTTAACTTGCGTTTGTGCGCGGTTTCCATTTTAGACCAGTGCGCATGTTTATTCAACTTGCGTTGATGAACAGTTCGAAATTCGGACCACTGCGCATATTTATTTAACTTGTGTTGATACACGGTGCTTATTTTGGACCAGTACAAATGTTTATTTAACTTGCGTTGGCGCGTGGTTAGCATTTCGAACTACTGCCCATGTTTATTAACTTGTCTTGATGTGCGGTTCGCATTTCGGGCCAGTGCGCATGTTTTTTTTAACTAGCGTTAATGCTCGGTTCCCATTTCTGACAAGTGTGTTTGTTTATTCAACTTGTGATGCGTGGTTCGCAATTCGGAGTGTGCATTTTTATTTACTTTTCGTTGATATCCGGTTCGCATTTCGGACCAGTGTACCTGTTTCTTTAGGTTGCGTTGATGCGCGGTTCGCATTTCGGACCAGTGCGCAGGTTCATTTAACTTGCATTGACACGCGATTGATATTTCGGACCAGAACGCCTGTTTATTTAAGTCCCGTCGATGTATGTATATTCAATTTGCGTCGATCCGTGGTTCTTTCTTCGGACCACTGTGCATGTTTATTTAACTTGTGTAGATGCGCGGTTCTCATTTCAGACCACTGCGCATGTCTATTCAAATTGCGTCGATGCGTGGTTCTTTTTTCGGACAAGTGTGGATGTTGGTTTAACTCGCGTTCATGTGCGGTGCTTATTTTGGACCGGATCGCATGGTTATTTAACTTGCGTTGATGCGTGGTGCCTATTTTGGACAAGTTCGCAAGTTTATTTATCTTCCGTCGATGCGCGGTTCCCATTTCGGACCAATGCTTGCATCGATGCGCAGTGCTTAATTTGGACAACTGCGAATGTTTATTTAACTTGTATCGATGTGCGGTTGTTAAATCTGACTACTGCGCAAGTTCTTTTAACTTGCGTTTATGTGCTGCAGGAGGAGATTCTTTTTTTTTTTTTTTCAAAAATTCCGAAAAAAATTCTAAAGTTTTCCAATTCACTCAAAAAGCACGAGCCGTATGCATGACCCCCTAGAGACCGCTCATATAAAAAATAAATGAAATCTGACAAAAACTGTAGGAGGAAATGTATTTTGAATTTTTTTTCTTCAAAAAATTCCCCAAAAATTCCCTGATCGACTCGAAAAGCACAGGCCGTATTCACGACACCTTAAGCCCCAAAATAAATGATGTCTGATTAAAACTGCAGGAGAAGATGCATTTTGACTTATTTTCATCAAAAATTCCCCCGAAATCAAAAATTCCCAAGTCGAGTCAAATAGCACAAGCCCTACGCCTGATCAACCTCAGGTGCCTCATACCAAAAATAAATGAAATCAGATAAAAACTGTAGGAGGAAATGCATTTTAGATTTTTACTTCAAAAATTGACTAAAATACAGAAATTGTCGGATCGACTAAAAAAGCGTAACCCGTATGCTCAACCCCTTAGGGATGCCTCAAACCAAAAAAAAAAAAACAAAAACAACTAACTAACGAACTAACGAATTAACGAACTAACTAACTAACGGACGCCATCCGCAGACCGATAGAAATACCCCAGCTTACGTGTAACGTAAGCTGGGCTAATAAACTTCAGCAGTGTGCACAGCCCACATTCCCAACAGGCCCCCTACCCTCCCCCTCCTTCAGTAAACACGGCCATCAACAGTCAATCATGAGCTGAAATTTTCTCAGTCCAGCTCGCCCATTTTCCTTGGACGAATCTGGCCCATTTACAATACCGATCTGTGTTTTTTCCCATAGAAGCTACATACCAAGTTTCATTAATCCTTGCAGGAGTTTTTAAGTTATCGTGTTAACAAGCTCTTGATGACAGACTGACAGACCGACACGCGGTCGATCGCAAATATTCCTCCTGTGGGGAATAAACCAGTATACCAGTGAACTGGTTGAGTCCCCCGTCGCACCTCCGTTTTTGAAATAAAACAGTTCGAGTGACCTTGACCTTTAACTCAAGGTCACCAAAACCTCATAATCAGGTCCAACCCAGGTGCCAGTTTTAGTTAAGAGCACATTTCAAAGCTGACATTTGCACTTGCCCGGGTTTAGCTCAGTTGGTATGATGCTCGCTCGACAAGCGACAGGTACGCGTTCAAAAACAGGTTGTGAGCTTATGATTCACAAGTAGTCGAAATTACATATTTTTCATAACATTTAAAAAATCTGGCAATTTTTCATTTTTTTTAGAAAAATCACAAACAACCATGCGTTGCACACCTCCAATATATGTTCTGTCTCTGTGCACGAAAGAAATGAAATCATTGTATTAGTTACTGAAATATGTCGCGTACAAATTTACCACTATAAATAGTGGGTATCACACATTTTCATAGCATTTCAAAAATGTGGTAATTTTTCAATTTTCGACAAAATTAAAAAACAACTACGCGTTACACACCTCCAATACACGCTCTCTCTGTGCAAGAGAAAGATAAAATCCCTTCAATAGTGACTGAGATCTAGCGCGTACAAACTTACCTCTATACATAGGGGCAATTGCACATTTTCACATCTAAAAAATCTGGCAATTTTTTCTTTTTAAGAAAAATAAAAAAATAACCATGCGTAGCACACCTCCAATATATGTACTTGCTCTGTGCAAGAAAGAAATGAAATAGCTGTATTAGTTACTGACATATGGCCAGTTGCACATCCCCCACCGCGCTCATCTCCGAAAAAGTCTTGAGTTGTCAAAAAATCGCCAAAATTACATGTTTTGAAGAAATCGAAAAATAACCCGACGTTGCATAACTTCACTTTATATACTTCCCAGCTGTAGGGTTTTATTTGTCTGTGAATACTAACAAAGAAACAAAGAAACATCCTGGACAAACTTGTTCTGAAAAACGGCCAAGTCCAAATTTTCAAAAAATCGAAAAAATTACAAGAATTTCCAGCCGAGATCTGGTGAATCTATGAATAAGCTTGTCTGGTAGATGAAAGTGGTAGTCACACTGCACAAGTTTGTCCAAGGACAAAGCCCCAGCTAACGAAAAGCGTGCTTGAACAAGGGAATTTCCCTGAAAAATTGGGCTTCAAAGGACGAAATGGCAATGAGCTAGCCAAATAATTAATTTAGCAACGGACCCGAAAATAGACCGATAAATACACACAAAGATTTGTTTCTCAGAAAAATAACTTCGAACAACGTATCAAAATTGTATCCACACATGTGTACTGTTGACATGTTCTGTCGGACATACACAATTAGTTCAAGCAGCAGAAACAACCAAACACATGTGCCTTTTGAAAAGAAGAAAACGCCGCGTCTAAAACATCATTACTTAAGTTTAATGTTTTGGTATGTATTATTTTGCGGGTTTTGCATTTCCGACCGGTGTGCATTTTTATTTAACTTGCGTTGATGTGCGGTTTGCACTTCGGAAAAATGCGCATTTTTACTTAACTTTCCGTTATGCTCTGTTCGCATTTCGGACCATTGCGCATGTTTATTTAATTTGCATTGATGCGCAATTCTTATTTTAGACCAGTGCGCATGTTTATTTAACTTGCGTCGATGCGCAGTTCGCAATTCAGACCAATGCGCATGTATATTCAGCTTCCGTTGATGAGCGGTTCGCAATTGGGACTAGCGCGCATATTTATTTAGCTTTCGTTGATGCACTGTTTACATTTCGGACCACTGCGCATGTTTATTTAACTTGCGTTGATAAGCGGTTCGCATTTCTGACCACTGCACAAGTTTATTTAACTTGCGTTGATAAGCGGTTATTATTTCGGGCGCAAGTTTATTTAATTGACGCGCGGTTTGCATTTTGGACCAGTGCGCACATTTGTTTAAATTGCGTCGATGCTCGGTTCGATTTCACACCAGTGCGCATGCTTACCAAACTTGCGTCGATCACAGGCCTTATTTCGGACCAAACCAATGCGCATGTTTATTCAACTTACAAGTTTTGGCGGATCGCCCAAAAAATTAATTTTTCAAGAGGGGCCTAACTGGAGAAGAATCGTACAAAATTGGAAAGGAATTCAATAAAAATTGTGGGAGAAGAAGCATTTTCAAAATTAAACTCAAATAAATTAAAAAAATAAACCTCATATGGCCAATTTTTGGCGGATCGCCAAAATGAGGAAATTTTCATGAGGACTACTTAGAGAATAATCGTACAAAATTTGAAGAAAATCTGATGAAAAATTTTGTGAAAAAAGCATTTTGAAAATTGGTGACCATAAAATCACAAATGTTCCCAATTTGGCCAATTTTTGGCAGATCGCCAAAAAGAGTGAACTTTCACGAAAGGCCTACCTAGATAGCAATCGTACAAAATTGGAAAGGAATCCGATCAAAATTGTAGGAGAAGAAGCATTTTGAAAATTGGGCAACAAAAAATTAAAAAATGAACCCATTTGGCCAATTTTAGGTGGATCGCCAAAAAAGTAAACTTTTAAGGGAGCACTGTTAAAAACATTCGAAAAAATTTGAAAGAAAATCTGATCAAAATTCTTTGAGAAGAAGCATTTTAAAAACTGGCAACAAAAAATTTTAAATGCTCACCATTTCGCCAATTTTTGGTAAAGGGCCAAAACAAAAGTAAATTTTCATGAGAGGTCCGCCTAGAAAACAACTATCCAAAATTGGAAAGGAATCCGATCCAAATTGTGGGAGAAGACGCAATTTGAAAATTAGACACCAAAAAAAAAAAAAACAAGCATGTCCAGGGACATGGTGACCAGCCGTGACCTACAGAATATATATCCAAGAATCACAGACAAAATCATGATCAAATTGGCAGACAGCGGTTACGAAAAAAGCCGTAACTGAATGGAGAAAATATTCGCTCACTTGCTCGGTGTATTTGTGGCTGATGAGGAGTCATTCTTTCAATTCTTTCATAAGGGGACAAGAATACCAAGCGTGTGGTGAAAAGACCAAACACAGGGAATAATTTCGGGAAAAGCAGTGGTAGAAGAGGCAAATGCAAGATCTAATGTCGTGTTAGACTGTGTGGTGGGATTACATACAATCTGATTAGTTGAAGGAAAATACTCTAATGTGTAAACACTCAAAGAAAATTACTTTGAAAATTACTCTAATGTGTAAACACTCAAAGAGTGCAGTTGAAATGAACTCCTTGGACAACACTTCATGTATGTTTTTTAGATCAAAAGCAAGGCCATGCGGAGGTCGTCGACATTCTGTTGAAACGAACTGGTCACATCTCAGTATGGGATGAAAGCCATCTATTAAAAATTTTTTGTTATCATCGTCGGCTGTTAAACGGCTTTCAGCCAATGCGATAATGTCACTCGCAAGATAGTTGTCATCACAGCGTACCAATCAAAATGAGCGGTCATACTCAAAATTGTATGAGAAGAAGCAATTTGAAAATTAGACACAAAAAAATAAAAAAATGTCCCTCATTTGGTCAATTTTTTTCGGATCGCCAAAATGAGTAATTTTGCAAAAGAGGCCTACCTAGGGAGTATTCGTGAAAAATTTGAAGAAAATTTGATCAAAACTGTGGGAGAAGAAGCATTTCGAAAATTGGCAACCACAAAATTACAAATGTCCCCCACTTGGCCAATTTTTGGCGGATCGCCAAAAAAAAAAAACAATTTTTCAAGAGAGGTCTACCTTGAGAACAACTATCAAACATTGGAAAGGAATCCGATCAATATTGTGGGAGAAGAAGCAATTTGAAAATTTGACACCAAAAAAATAAAAAATGTCCCCCATTTGGCCAATTTTTGGCGGATCGCCAAAATAAGTAATTTTTCAAGAGAGATCTACCTTGAGAACAACTATCAAAAATTGGAAAGGAATCCGATCAAAATTGTGCGAGAAGAATCAATTTGAAAATTGTAGACCAAAAAATTTGAAAATGTCCCCCATTTGGCCAATTTTTGGCGGATAACCAAAATAAATAATTTTTCAAAATAGGTCTACCTAGGGAATATGGGTGCAAAATTTGAAGAAAATCTGATCAAAATTGTGGGAGAAGAAGCATTTTGAAAATTGGCAACCACAAAATTACAAATGTCCCCCATTTGGCCAATTTTTGGCGGATCGCCAAAAAGAGTAATTTTTCAAGACAGGTCTACCTTGAGAACAACTATCCAAAATTGGAAAGGAATCCGATCAAAATTGTGCGAGAAGAAGCAATTTGAAAATTTGACACCAAAAAATTAAAAAATGTCCCCTATTTGGCCAATTTTTGGCGGATCGCCAAAATGAGTAATTTTTCAAAAGAGGTCTACCAAGGGCACATTCGTGTAAAATTTGAGAGGAATCCGATCAAAACTGAAGGAGAAGAAGCATTTTGAAAATTGGCAACCGAAAAATTTGAAATGCCCCCCATTTGGCAAATTTTTGGCGGAGCGCCAAAAAAAATAAGTTTTAAAGAGAGGTATACCTAGAGAACATTCGTGTAAAATTTGAGAGGAATCCGATCAAAACTGAAGGAGAAGAAGCATTTTAAGTAAAAGTTTACACACGTACATACATACGTATATACGTACATACGGACGACGGATACCCCTCTATTGATAAGATAAGACCAGCCCGACATAGTCGGCTGGTCTAAAAAAAAAAAAAATGTCTCCCATTGCCCAGTTTTTGGCCGATCCCCAAAATGAGTAGTTTTTCAAAAGAGGCCTACCTAGAGAATATTTCGTGCAAAATTTGAAGAAAATCTGATCACAGTTGTGGGAGAAGCATTTTTAAAATTGGCAACCACGAAATTACAAATGTCCCCAGTTTGGTCAATTTTTGGTGGATTGCTAAAAAGAGTAATTTTTTAAGAGAGAGAACAACTATCCAAAATTGGAAAGTAATTTTTTAAGAGAGAGAACAACTATCCAAAATTGGAAAGGAATCCGATCCCCCATGGGCGATACGGTGTGTGTAAGGCTGTTGCGTGTTGACTACAAAAGTACAGCGCCGAGTATGGAAAATCCGCCATTTTTTCAATTTAAGTCCCATCCTAAAAATTCTTGGTCACTGCACTGCGGAAGGGTCCAGAGAAGCCGCGTACAAAATCTGAAATGAATCCATCTATTAATGTGGCCTGTAGGCGCGTGAGACTGAAGCGTGACAGATGGACAGACAGATCGAAAAGTTCAAAACTATCGGTATATCCCTCCGTTCCACGGCGCATAATCAACACAACTACACGTTACGTACTTTCTTGCTGTAGGGTTTTATTATAAGTCTTCCACTAAGGGAGACATATATAGCATTTGGTGTGTCCGTCCGTCTGTCTGTCCGTCTGTGAGCAGTGAGTTCTTATGAAATTAATCAGTCGATTTTTCTCAAAACAAACATACATATTGGGGTATATGTCTAGATGATGCCCATGTTGTTTTTTTTTTTCGTTCATTCAAAAATTCTATTTTTGGCACATTTTTGAACATGGGGGGGGGAGGGGGAGGAGGTTCGTGCACTTTTTTTCACTTTGGCAGGTTATATCTCCAAAACAGTTCATTGGATAAGGCTCAGACGTCGCAAGAAGAACACACATATAGCACAAATGTATACTGCAAAGTTTTTCTTCGTTTCCGTTGAAAATGTATTTTTGGCGAATTTAACAATTTTTGATTTTTAATTTTTTGGGCCATATTGTTGCGATATCTCCGAAACAGTTTGTTGGATTAGGTTGAAACGTGGCAGGAAGAACCCACATATTGTGGAAATGTTTACTGCGAAGTTTTTCCTCATTTCCGTTTAAAATGTATTTTTGGCGATTTTTTCAATTTTTGGGGTTCGCCAATGTTGTATTTTTAAGCAAGGAATTTTTTCCACGTGACTGATTGGGGGAGGGGGAGCCATATCCTTTTTTTTTAACAAAAACACTGGCCAGTCTATTTAATCTCTGAGGAACAGTAACAAAGATACAGCCTGGACAAAGGATTGCGGACGGACGGATAGGCAGATGGACACGGGCCGTTTCTATATCCCTTGCCCCCGGCTAGGGCGGCGGGGAATAATATTCCACCACTTAAGCTAATTACTTGATTTACCTAATTGAGTTATTGGCGTATGTCGTTTACGTTTTGGTTATGGAGTTTCAATTTTGGAACTGGTTTTGTGATTTGGGTCAGAGTGATTTGTGTGAATATACAAGTTTGTCCAAGGACAAAGTCCCAGCTTACGAAAAGCAATAAGACCAATTCCAGCGTGCATGAGCAAGGGAATTTTCCTGAAAAACTGGACTTCAAAAGATGAGACGGCAAAGAGCTAGCCCAATAATTAATTTAGCACCGGACCAGAACATAGACTGATAAATGCATACAAAGATTTCTTTCCCAGAAAAATGGGAAACAGATTTTTTGTATCCCTGGTAGACTGGATAGTCTGCCATAGATACCTTCAAACAACGCTCGCATTTCGGACCAGTGCGCATATTTATGTAACTTGCCTTGATGCGCGGTTCTTATTCAGACAAGTGCGCATGTTTATTTAATTTTGCGTAGATGCGCGGCTCCCATTTTGGAACAGTGCACATGTTTATTTAACTTGCGTTGATGTGCGGTTCGCATTTCTGACGAGCGCCCATGTTTTTTTTTTACCTTTTGTGGATGTCCGGTTCTGATTTCGGATCAGTGCGCACGTTTATTTACCTTGTGTTGATGTGCGGTTCTTATTTCGGATCAATGCGCATTTTTACTTACATTGTGTTGATGGACGGTTCTTATTTCGGATCATTGCGCATGTTTATTTACCTTGTGTTGATGTGCGGTTCTTATTTCGGATCAGTGCGTTATTTCGGATCAGTGCGCATGTTTATTTACCTTGTGTTGATGTGCGGTTCTTATTCCATACCAATGCGCATGTTTATTTTACTTGCGTTGATGAGCGGTACTTATTTCGGACAGCCCAAGTTTTCTTAGGTTGCCTTGATACGCGGTTCGCATTTCGAACCACTGCGCATGTTTATTTAACTTGTGTTGATGCACGTGTAACGTAAGCTGGGCTAAAAATGAAGTTGCGTTTTATAATCTAGTTCTATTATTGAAGTGAAAATTAACAATACGTACACGCAGGCGACGGATACCCCCTCCAACTGATATAAGACCAGCCAGACGAAGTCGGCTGGTCTAAAAAGGGCTGAGTTATCGAAGTGCCGATTCCCCACCCACCTTCCTGCAAAGGGAGAAGAAAGTCGCGTGTTGTGTGAGAGTAAGGGTATGCACCTGTGATGTTCTTTTCGCCCATGAGTGCAGTGGCAGCACATGAACGCGGTCTTCGTTGGGGTGGAAAGGTTGGGGGGCGGGGTGAAGTACCTGTCATGTTCCTCCTTGCTGCCGTGCCTGCAGGGGGAGGAGATGAAGGCGGCGTTCATGCCAGCATTCGTGTCCACACTAGCCGCAGCCGTGATCGCTGTGGGCGCGCTGTTAGCGCCATGAAAGGCGCATAGATTTTCGCTCGAGATAACCTGCCAATTAAAAGTTTAGCTGGTTAAAAGCTAATTTTTCGAACACCTTAAACTTAAAGACATGAGCGATAAAAGCACAGCAAAGTGCTAAGAGGCAGGGACGTGTGGCGGAGAGTATTTTCTCGGTGGTTTATTGTCAAGTAGTACCCAAGTCACGTCGCACAGAAACTGGTCACGTCGTATCTATATTTTTTGGGCAAATCGTGCCCATGTGGTCAAGTCGTATCCCAAAAAGTACCACAAACAAGACTGTCAAGTGACAGTGGCCCAGTTGAGGATTCAATCTTGTGTCTCTTGGAAAATAGCAAAACACTCTGATCTGGTTGAAGGTTTTTTTTAAAATAAATTATGCAGAAATTATGAAAATGTCTGAATATTTGCAATAAGTGGGAAAAAATGCAGACACAGGCATTTTACTCCAATTTGTTACTAAATTCAAACAGAAGTCAAATGTAAAACTTCATAAAGTTCTTTCTTTTATTACTTATCTTGGGCCTTGTTTCAAGTGAGTATTATAAATGTGGATGCAATTTTGAAACACCCTATCCAGACCACGGTACATTTGTCAAATAAAAATATATATCTAACTAGAGCAGTGTGCATAGCTCACATATTCCCCACAGGCCCTCCATCAGTTAAACACGGCCATCAATAGTCAACCAAGAGCTGAAATTTTCCAAGTCCAGTTGGTACATTTTCCTTGGACAAACCTGGCCCATTTACAATACCATTCTGTGTTTGTTCCCATAGAAGCTACATACCTAGTTTCATTAAAATCCCCGCAGTTTTTCTTGAGATATCGTGCAAACAAACTCATTCCGATGCTGAAAAATTTCCAGGATTTGGTAAATTTCGAAGACCATTTGATTAATTTTCCTTGCGCCAACCTAACTCATTTACACTGCCGACCCTTGTTAGTGCCCACAGAAATCACACACCAAGTTTCATTAAAATCCTTGCCGTTGTTCTTGAGATAACAATAGATAACGTGTTAACAATAGTCAATCAAGAGCTGAAATTTTCCAAGTCCAGCTGGTCCATTTTCCTTGCACGAACCTGGCCCATTTACAATACCGATCTGTGTTTGTTCCCATGGAAGATACATATCAAGTTTCATGAAAATCCTTGCAGGAGTTTTTAAGTTATCGTGTTAACAAGCTTTTGATGACAGACCGACCGACAGACACGCGGCCGATCGCATATATTCCCCACAGGTTCTACCTGTGGGGAATAAAATATAGGAATTTTTCTCCCATTTGTTTTTAAAATCAAACAAAATTCACAGAATTGATTCCTGCACTTTGAAAGCCCAAATTACAGCCTTATTGCATTATCGCCCACTTACAAATCATCAAAGATATCCATAACTAATATTTAAAACGGTTAATTTAACAAAGGAAATTTTTCGCACTATGTTCGCTATTATTACCCAATGTTCCCTATTATCGCCCACCCGAAAACTATCATATCATATTTTCGGGTCATAGAATTGATTCCTGCACATAAAAAGCGAAAATTACAACTTTCTTACATTATCGCCTAATGTTCCCTATTGACGTCCACCCGTAAGATGTCATATTTATCACACTTTCCGGTCATAGAATTGATTCCTGCACTTTTAATGCGAAAATTACAACTTTCATCATCATGTTACCTATTATCGCCTACTTGAAACACATCATAGAACTGACCAACTGACAACAAAATTACTGAAATCATTCCCGCCCACACAGAAGTACTTGCATGTAACTTATTGTGCCCCCCGTGCAAATTGGAACTTTGCTTTTATGAGAAAAAATTGGAAATTTGCAAATTTTTTGAAGTTGCAAACTTTGAAGATCAGTAGATTCAAAAATAAGTCGAAATTCAAAACCAAAAAAGTACTTTTTGATCCCTTAGTTCTAGTTTCTTCATAAAAATTTTCGAAATCTTCCCATGAAAAATGAGGGACTAGATAGGTTTTTTCGTATTTTGCCCAAACTGGCAATAAAATCGCCAAAAAAAGGTTTAAACAAAAAAAAAAAAAAAAAAAAAGACAAAAAAAAAAAAAAGAAAGAAAAAATTTCCAATGCAGTAGAGGGTTAAGAACTTAGTAGGAATGGGATAAAAATAAAAAAAATATTCCACTTTACCGTCGCGGGACGGACAAACGGACGACACTTGCCCCCATGTGTATAGCCCCGTTGACTGAAAAGCCAACTGGGCTAACAAGGCCGTCAAGTGACGGTGAATAGGTGGTGTCGGAATAACAAAACACGTTCTAGTACTGTGATTCTATCAAAATTCCGCGGAAAGTTCGTGAAAATTTTAATTTTATCGCACAAAAGACATCCTATTAAGACGTTTGCGGCCTAAGATTTAGGATTTTCGACAAAGTCCCTAGCATACACTTTTTGGCGGCCGGCAAAACCAACACCCAAGGGCACAAATACAACCTATATCATTTCCCTGTGCAAGGTTTGAATAGAATCCCTGAGGTAGTCTTTGAGATCTATCGCACAAAGATATTCAATCAAAATGTTTGCAGCCTAAAATATTTGGATTTTGGACCAAGTCCCTAGTGCACATTTTTCGGCGGCCGGCAAAACCTATATCCAGGAGCACAACTACACCCTATATTCTTTCCCCATGCAAGGTTTAAATGGAATCCCTCAGGTAGGCTTTGAGATCTACCGCACAAGACATTATATCCAGATATTGATGGCGTAAGAAATTTCCATTTTCGACCACATCATAATCAGATGTTGATGGCCTAAGAAATTTCTATTTCCGACAAAGTCCCTAGGGCAAAACCTATACCCAGGAGCACAACTACACCCTACAGTCTTTCCCCATGCAAGGGTTAAATGGAATCCCTCAGGTAGTCTTTGAGGTCTATCGCACAAAAGACATTATATCCAGATATTGATGGCGTTAGAAATTTCGATTTTCGACCACATCATATCCAGATGTTGATGGCCTAAGAAATTTCTATTTCCAACAAAGTCCCTAGGGCACATTTTTCGGCGGCCGGCAAAACCTATACCCAGGAGCACAACTACACCCTATATTCTTTCTCCATGTAAGATTTAAATGGAATCCCTCAGGTAGGCTTTGAGATCCACCGCACAAGACATTATATCCAGATATTGATGGCGTAAGAAATTTCCATTTTCGACCACATCATAATCAGATGTTGATGGCCTAAGAAATTTCTATTTCCGACAAAGTCCCTAGGGCACATTTTTCGGCCGCCGGCAAAACCTATACCCAGGAGCACAACTACACCCTATATTCTTTCTCCATGTAAGATTTAAATGGAATCCCTCAGGTAGGCTTTGAGATCCACCGCACAAGACATTATATCCAGATATTGATGGCGTAAGAAATTTCCATTTTCGACCACATCATAATCAGATGTTGATGGCCTAAGAAATTTCTATTTCCGACAAAGTCCCTAGGGCACATTTTTCGGCCGCCGGCAAAACCTATACCCAGGTGCACAACTACACCCTATATTCTTTCCCCATGCAAGGTTTAAATGGAATCCCTCAGGTAGGCTTTGAGATCTACCGCACAAGACATTATATCCAGATATTGATGGCGTAAGAAATTTCCATTTTCGACCACATCATAATCAGATGTTGATGGCCTAAGAAATTTCTGTTTCCGACAAAGTCCCTAGGGCAAAACCTATACCCAGGTGCACAACTACACCCTATATTCTTTCCCTATGTAAGTTAAATGGAATCGTTCCAGTACTTTCTGAGATCTATCGCACAAGAGACATCATATCCGAAATGTTGCTCGACGGACGGACGAACAGACCCGAAATCAAGTCCCCCACTTCGTGCTACGCGGCGGCGGGTGACTAATTAAAGGGTGCACATCTGCGCCACATATGTTTTATTGTGTAATGTTTCAACGAGCTTAGCCTTTTAGTTTCTGGCAACTTGTCTCTATGCAAAGTGTGTAATGATTTATTAATTGTTGACAAAGTGCCGCTGAGCCAATGTTTGTCTATTTTGCACATAATACAATATTCCACATATGCAATATATATTTCTTGTGTTAAGTTTAAAAAGGCTGGGCCTCACAGTTTCTGAGCACTTGTCTGAGACAGACCCCAGTCTCGCTGCATAATCTGTCTAAGCAAAACTCAAAAGTCTCGCTACAAAATGTGGCAAATGTTATCCATTTTCAACAACTGCCAATCAGTCAATTTAATTATTATTTGGTTTTATTTGAGCTGTGATGACCATGCAAAGATGCTTTGATACCGCTAGTTATATTTTTTCTCGTCTTTTTATAATTATATATCTCAAAGGATAACTAATCAAGTGGCTCTGCGCACCACAATAATTTATTATAATGCAAAAAAAAAAAAAAAAGAAAAGAACCACAAGATGCACATATGCTACCGCGGTAAATATCAAAGTCAAGTCGGAACCTTGAATGGCGTCAAGAGGTCACCAAAATCTTTTCAGTCCGATTGGTCATCAATGTGTTACACTGAACAGCAACACTGGCCAATGAGTTTAATTAAAATCCGTTCAGAACTCCAAGCAAAAAACTGTGTTCATAAGACCTACCCTTACAACACTGTCGGATATAAATATTCAAGTATATCCGTGACCTTGAATACTGTCTCAGGTCATGAAAAGTTTCACTGAAATCTGTTCACGAGCTTTGTCGGAATCCTATTTACAATACCACCTCTAAACAGTCGAATGTAATTTTCAAAGTCAAAGTAAAATTCAATGTCAAAGTCCAACCGTGATCTGGAACGGCCACTCAAGGTCACCAAAAGTTTTGTTTCTCTTGCATAGTTAAATCTCTACACCTGCCTCCATGGAGGACAATTAAAAATAATTTATAATCCTGAAAAATAACTAGGTTCAAACATATTTTAATTATTAGTATTATTGCTATTATTACTATTATTATTGCTGTCATTATTGTTGTTAGATTATGATTTTACAAACTGTTTACACTGAACTGCCCATACCTTAAAGGAATTTAAATACAGCCAAAAAACTTCTGTTTAGTGAACACGGGGGTGTTCGTTAAATAGAGATTTTGTTCTTAGGATCGGAAGTTTTTCAAAACAAAGGTTAAAAACACAATTTAATGAGAAATTTTCTGAGAAATACCGATTTTTTTCGAATCCGGCACTTCACTACTTTGCATAAAAACCAACAAAGTTGGCTAATTTTCATATGTAAATACACATAACTTTGTTGTGTAAACAAACGGCTATATTCATAGGAAGTATGTGTTTTAAAAGAAACAACTTATCAGTGAAACCGATGAATGTCCCCCGCCACGAATTATGGTCGAATCGAAAAATAATGTGACGTCGCACAACTTCAATATATATATATTCACTGTAGCAAAAATCAAAAGCCAGGGTTGAATGGCGGCTGAGATATCGCATGCACAAAGTTGCACTGTAGGCAACAGAAATACTAAAACAGTGTCTATTTTCAACACGTCGCCATTTCGTCGTTTTCAGTCGAATCGAAAAATAAAGCGACGTCGCACAACTTCAATAGATATATATATTTTCACTGTAGCAACAATCAAAAGCCAGGGTTGAATGGCGGCTGAGATATCGCGTGCACAAAGTTGCACTTTAGACAATAGAAATACTAAAATATTGCCTATTTTCAAAAAGTCGCCATTTCCTCGTTTTTTGGTCAAATCGAAAAATAATGCGACGTCACACAATTTCAATATTGTAGCAAAAATATTTTCATTGTAGCAAAAATCAAAAGCCAGGGTTGAATGGCGGCTGAGATATCGCGTGCACAAAGTTACACTGTACTCAACAGAAATACTAAAACATTGCCTATTTTCAACAAGTCGCCATTTCCTCGTTTTTTGGTCGAATCGAAAAATAATGCCACGTCGCACAAGTTCACTATATATATTTTCATTGCAGCAAAAATCAAAAGCCAGGGCTGAAAAGCGGCTGAGATATCGCGTGCACAAACTTGTGCTTCCCAGTGTCGCCAGACGGAAGGACGGACAAACGGACGGACCCGAATACCATAGGCCCCCGCTCCGGACTACGCGGCGGCGAGGGTGGAAATGAAGGGAAATTTAAGTAATTTATTTGTTTTTTACTGAAAGAAGTAAAACAAACGTACATTGAAATATTTACTCTTTTGATTTCGAATTGAGACCTTTTAAGATTCTAATGTTAGTAAGTCGAAATCTCTTAAATCACGCACTCTTACAATACGCCAAGATTTTGTCCTTTAAAGAAATTAAATAAAAAAAAAAGTCTGTTAAGGAATAAGAGAAACAAGACACATAAGTGAATTAAGAGCTTAATCTTACCGTCAAAAGCTGCAACATGTTTCTTGTTTTTACCACCATAAACAGAAAACACGCTTTATCTATCAAAGCATAATGCATTGTTTTAAAAATTAAACACTTGTTAACTTTAAACGTTCTTTAGAATCATAGTGGCTCGTTCGTTAAACGTTTCTAGTAACCTGTGTGTTATTTAAACAACTGACGTATCTGGATCCTTGGTTTGAATACCAGTACTTCGAATTCATATCCTCTAAAATTTCGAATTCAGACCCTTTACCATTTCAAATTAAGATCCTTTAAAACTTCTATTGTCATTTCTCATCAGTTGAAATCTGCTAAATCACGCACTCGTACAATAATTCATCTATCATTTATCCTTTAACCAAAGATAAATAAACAAAATAAAAAAAGGAGTAAGGAAAGAAACAAGACACGTAAATTAATTAAATGAATTTAAAAACAGGCATCGCAGATGCATAGCCCTCAGTCAATAGCGGTTACATCACTGTGGTCCAGTTACTCTTGAAAAACCGCCCGGACAAAAACAATGTACAAGGTGCAACGGATGGAGCGACGGACGGGTCCTTGCACATCTACACTATATATACTGTCTTCCTGCAAAGTTTGGTGAAGATCCGATGAATAGTTTTTGTGGTATCGCCCGGACAATGCGCATCTTTATTTACATTGTGTTGATGGGCGGTTCTTATTTCGGATCAGTGCGCATGTTTATTTACCTTGTGTTGATGTGCGGTTCTTATTCCGGATCAGTGCGCATGTTTATTTACCTTGTGTTGATGTGCGGTTCTTATTTCATACCAATGCGCATGTTTGTTTTACTTGCGTTGATGAGCGGTACTTATTTCGGACAGCCCAAGTTTCCTTAGGTTGCCTTGATACGCGGTTCGCATTTCGGACCAGTTTGCATGTTTATTTAACTTGCGTTGATGCACGGTGCTTATTTTGGACGTGCGCCTATGTTTATTTAACTTGCGTTGGTGTGCGGTTTTCCATTTTGGACCAGTGTGCATGTTTATTCAACTTGCGTTGATGAGCAGTTCGAATTTCGGATCATTACGCATGTTTATTTAACTTGCGTTAATGCGCGGTTCGAATTTCGGACCAGTGCGCATGTTTATTTAACTTGCGTTGATGCGCAGTGCTTATTTTGGACCAGTGCAAATGTTTATTTAACTTGCGTTGGAGCGTGGTTCGCATTTCGAACCACTGCGCATGTTTATTTAACTTGCGTTGATGCGTTGTTCGAATTTTGGAGAAGTGCGCATGTTTATTTAACTTGCGTTGAAGCGCGGTGCTTATTTTAGACCAGTGCAAATGTTTATTTAACTTACGTTGGCGCGTGGTTCGCATTTCGAACCACTGCGTATGTTCATTTAACGTGCGTCGATGCGCGGTTCTTATTTCAGGCCAATGCGCATATTTCTTTAACTTGAGTTGATGCGCGGTTCTTATTCTGGACCAGTGCGCATGTTTATTTAAGTTGCGTTGATGCGCAGTTCTTATTTTGAATAGTGCGCATGTTATTTAAGTTGCGTTAACGGGAAGTTCGCATTTCGAAATAGTGCGCATGTTTATTTAACTTGCGTTGATGCAAGGTGCTTATTTGGTCCAGTGTGCTTGCTTATTTAGCTTGTGTTGCTGTGCGGTTCGCATTTTGGACAAGCGCGCATGTTTTTTTTTAAATTGTGTTGATGCGTGGTTCGCATTTTGGACCATTGCGCATATTTATTTAACTTGTGTTGATGATCGGTACTTATTTTGGACCGGTGCAAATGTTTATTTAACTTACGCTTATGTGCTTATGTGCGGTTCACAATTCGGACCAGTGTGCATGTTTATTTAATTTGCGTTGATATCCGGTTCGCATTTCCGACCAGTATACCTGTTTATTTAGGTTGCGTTGATGCGCAGTTCGCATTTTGGGACAAGTGAGCAGGTTCATTTAACTTGCGTTGACGCGCGATTTGCGTTTCGGACCAGAACGCATGTTTATTTAAGTCCCATCGATGCCCGACTCTTATGTCTATTCAACTTGCGTCGATTCATGGTTCCTTCTTCGGACCACTGCGCATGTTTATTTAACTTGCGTTGATGCGCGGTTCTCATTTCAGACCACTGCGCATGTCTATTCAACTTGCGTCGATGCGTGGTTCTTTTTTTCGGACAAGTGCGCATGTTTGTTTAACTTGCGTTGATGTGCGGTACTTATTTTGGACCGGATCGCATCTTTATCTAACTTCCATCGATGCGCGGTTCGCATTTCAGGCCATTGCGCATGTTTATTTAACTTGTGTTGATGCGTGATTCTCATTTCAGACCAGTGCGCATATTTATTTAACTTGCGTTGATGCGCGGTTTGCATTTCGGCCCACTGCGCATGTTTATTTAATTTGCCTAGATGTGCGGTTCGAATTTCGGACCAGTGCGCCGGTTTCTTTAGGCTGCGTTAATGCGCGGTTCGCATTTCAGACCACTGCGCATGTCTATTCAACTTACGTCGAAGCGTAGTTCTTTTTTTCGGACCAGTGCGCATGTTTATTTAACCTGCGTTGATGCGCGGTGCTTATTTTGGACAAGTTCGCATCTTTATTTATCTTCCGTCGATGCGCAGTTCACATTTCGGACCAATGCGCATGTTTATTTAACTTGCATCGATGCGGAGTACTTAATTTGGACTACTGCGAATGTTTATTTAACTTGCGTTAATGTGCGGTTGTTAAATCTGACTACTGCGCAAGTTCATTTAGCTTGCGTTTGTGCGCTGTAGGAGGAGATTCATTTAATTTTTTTTTTCAAAAATTCCGAAAAAAAATTCAAAAATTTTCCAATTCACTCAAAACGCACAAGCCGTATGCATGACTCCCTAGAGACGGCTCATATCGAAAATAAATGAAATCTGATAAAATCTGTTGGAGGAAATGCATTTTGAATTTTTTTCTTCCAAAATTCTCTCATCGACTGAAAAAGACAGGCCATATTCACGACACCCTAAGCATGCCTCAGCCCCAAAATAAATGATGTTTGATCAAAACTGCAGGACAAAATCCATTTTGAGGTATTTTCATGAAAAATTTCCCCCGAAATCAAAAATTCCCAAGTCGAGTCAAATAGCACAAGCCGTATGCGAGACCTACCTAAGGATGCCTCATAGCAAAAATAAATGAAATCGGACAAAAACTGTAGGAGGAAATGCATTTTGAAGTTTTTCTTCCAAAATACCCAAAAAATACAGAAATTGTCGGATCGACTAAAAAGCGCAAGTCGTATTCTCAACCTCAAACCAAAAAAAAAAAAAAAAAAAAAAAAAGGTTCAAAACTGTTAGGGGAAATGCATTTTGAAGTTTTTTTCTTCAAAAACTCCCTAAAAATACAAAAATTGCCCGATCGACTAAAAAGCACAAACCGTATGCACTCACACCAAAAAAAAAAAATAAATGACATCGAATCAAAATTGTAGGGGTAGATGCATTTTGAATTATTTTCGAAATTTTTGCTTAAAAAATTCCCCAAAAATCCAAACTAAAAAAAGCACAAGCCGTATGCACGACCCTTTAGGGGTGCCTCATACCAAAAATAAATGACACCGGGTCAAAAATGTAAGAGGAGATACATTTTAAAATTTCTTTAAAAAATCCCCAAAAATTCAAAAATCACCCGATCGACTAAAAAAGCACAAGACGTATGCACGACCGCTTAGGAAATCCTCACACCGAAAATAAATGACATCGAATCAAAATTGTAGTAGATGCATTTTTTCAAAATTTTTGCTTAAAATGGTCTTCAGCGAATATTGGCTGAGGGCTAAAAAAAGCCAAAACCAACTCTACCTGCCCCTGAAAGGAATAGAGGGTTTTTAGTGGTAGTTTTTCCTGTTAAATTACAATCTAATAATACTACAGGATTAATGTGACATCAGCCTCTGCATGCTTGTGTGAAGTAACACAATCAACTTCCATAGCGCAAAAAAAAACAAAAACAAAAAAAACAAACAAACAAACAAACACGCCAGTGGTGGAACAGCCGCAATTATATCGCAGTTGCTCCGAACGTTTCTCGGGACATTTCACTTCATGAAATTTTCAGATAATAACATTGAAGGTTTCTGGAAAATTTTGCCCCTGCGCCTGTGTGTTATTCAAGACAACCGATGTATTTAGATCTTACTTGAAAAGACAAGTATAACTTATAACATTTATCTTTATCAATAAAATTCTAAGACAGGATCGTAGATATGTGTGAGCCTAAGCAGATACTTTTAAGCAAGACACGGGCGCAAGATCTTAATGCACCGCAGCAGGTAACAGACAGCGCCCCCCCCCCCCCCAATTAACTAAAGTATAAACAAGTGTAAATTCACTAGTACGAAAACGCAGCCCCCCCCCCCCCCCCCCCTGCCGCATATACAGCAAACAAAAAATCCCATCTTAGGCTTTTGTATTTGTATTGCATTGTATTGTTCTTTAGATCCCTTTCAACTGCTATGGTCATGTCGGGCTCCCCCTGCCACATCATACTGAAATGGGGCATTCCAGCCCTCCTTATCCTTACATGTGGAGTGCCTCACAGGGTAGCAAGGAGGAGTCCCAATTTTAAAGTCTTAGGTATGACCGACAGGGGTTTGAACCCACGATCTTCCAGTCTCGAGGCGGACACTCTAACCACAAGGCCACCAAGGCTTTTAACTCCACAATCTCGAATTCGATTTTTATCTACTTGCAAAAGTAAGTGATGGACACAGAAATTCCACCCTTTAACAATTTTTCACACACTTACGTACACACACTGCAAACAGAGATCCTAACATTATTACCTGTTTTGTATCACGCGCTTATTTAGACCAGCACTAAGCGCAACATTGGCAACAGTCGCAACACCATATATGTAGACTAACATAACATAACATCTCTCAATAATACAACAATAACAATACCAGAGGAAAAAAATGTTGCAGGGGTTACAAAAAATTTTATAGTAAAATATAATGCTAAAGTTATAATATTAAGTTTTACACCAGGATATGCTCATTAGACCTTATATGCACTTTTGAACAAATAAGTTTTAGTAGTTTTCTGAATGTGAAAAGTGACCTGGAGTTTCTGATGAGTACTGGAAGTTTGTTCCATTCTCGCCCCGGCCACTGAGAAGGTACTATAGCCGTACTTCTGGCTGGTTTTAGGAACGATAATACGGTGAATGTCTGACTAACGTAGCATTCTACGAGGTTTGTGTGTTTTCATCATATCCGACATGTAGTCTGATGTGCTTTGATTACTAAAACTGAAGTGCTTTGTATACTACAACGTTCACTTTAAAGACAATTCTTTCCCCCATAGGTAACCAGTACACAGACCGACATATACCGCTGATGCTATCCACCAGAAAGCATTTTATGGTAACCCTTAAGGCATTGATTGAAGACGCTTTAGGAGGTTTCTAGGCAGACCAATATACAAGGCATTGCAGAAATCCAATCTGCTCACAACTACAGCGTGAACTAAAACCTTTGCATCGTTCGATTGCTGTGAACCATTTCAAGGCCGTACCTGTTACACCAAAACTGACGTCAAGACGGCGTAGGAGAATGCTGTGGTCGATAATGTCGATAGCCAGCAGGCTCAGCAGGACATAAAAGATTTCCAGTAAGGCTGTCTCGGTACTACTTAATTGGCGATATGCAGATTGAAATTCTTTATTCAGCACGTTTCTCAACATGACGTGTAAACTGAATACTGACAGCTTATTCCATTAATTTTTTAAAAAGTTAAATTTGAGACCGGACGGTAATTATCAGTGAAGTTTTTTTCAGAAGAGGACGGACAACAGCCATTTTATGAACGCCTGGAATTATGCCCTCCAGTGCGGCTCTTTACCAAACCGGAAGGGATGGAGTCAAGTTCACACGAGTTTGATGCTGCGTTAGCAACGACGGCGTGTTCTTCGGTATTATTCAGTGGTTTGAACTGTGAGAGTGATGTGCCAGTAAATACCGCAAAGGCATTATCCGTATCATCAAAATCGTGTGAACATTTGAATGTTATTTTAAATTTAGCTTTTAGGAAGTGCAAGTGCCTGTAGTCGTTTCGTTTTGCACATGTTCGCATTATATGACTTCACCCCGATCCAGTCTCTATCCTTAAGGTGCGTATTTTTGTCGATGGCTCGCAATTTAAACTTTTTCATCTTTTCTTCAGGTTATTTTGCAAGTGGAAAAGAATATACTGTGGATTGCGGGCCTCGAGAACTCCTGTTTTTCTTTATCTGTTCAGTGATCTGAAGTACTGTCGGCAAATTTTTTTTCTTCACGTTTTTGAAAATATCATCGACAGCAGCGCTTTCCAACTCTTCATTACCATGGGCTTCATGGTGTCTGTTGAAGAAATTCAAGTTTTAAAAAATCAGATAACTTCCCCTAAAAATTTAATTATGCGACACTAAATTCTGTATTTTGAACAAGGAATCAGGATCTACCAATGCAGGAAAGCTTCGCTTGAAAATACTATTAATAAATAATGTTACGGAACGCCGCGCAACTCAAACAAAGAGAATAACATTTGTTTCTTTATTTACCTAAATAATCATCTGTTTCTTCAAACTTCCACTTTGGCCTGTTTTTCTTTAGCTTGTTTTTCTTTTCGGGGCGGCACCACCATCATCTACAACTGGTGAACGAAGTGCATACAAATGTGGACCTGTATTATACTATACTTATTACTATCAACCCAGCATTTCCGAGGAAACTACTATTCCATATATTACACCCTTTCAATTTCTTTTTCAAAAATCCCCACCACTTCGAACCTTAATTTCTTACAATATTTATTACCATTGTTAAATTCTTATCTTCAGTCTCCGAGTCGGTTAGATCATCGATGTTGATAACTTCTTCCAGCATTGGGTCATCTGACAACTCCACCTAGGATCTGGAAGGAAGGCATACCTTGGTTTGCCGCTGTTGATGGACATGAGTACTTGTATCACCTTGCACTTTTCCATCATCGAAGTTGGAAGCCGGTAGTAATCGCGATGCATGTTTAAATCATGGCCCATGAAACTGGCGAGATGTCTTGCTCCACTCCTATTGACGATAAAACCTGCGACATAGAGCCTAAGTGCCTGCGCAGCTGTGTCGATTTGAAGGCTTCCGAGTTTGTCACACAAGCCTCTATTGCCACTCCTTCAGTGCTCTGTGGTCTTATATTGCAGTTATCAAAAAAAAAAAAATCAAAAATTTTTTGACAAGTCAATATTTTTGCAATTTTTTACCAATTTGAAAAATAACACGACGTTGCACAACTTCAATAAAAATATTTTCACTGTGCGAGGTGGCATATGCCTAGGATAAATAGTTTCGGAGAACTTAAGTGGAATCAAAACACCATCTAAAGTGTGACACACGAACGGACGAACAGAGGACAATCCTATAGACCCCCCGGGCTCGCCCAGTTGCCTCGAAAAGACGCGAAGAACATGCACACGGTGATGTGTTACTTGTCATTTTCAAGATGCATAAGCGAATGTCAGGCTTAAGGAATAGAAAGCCAATTAAACTTATAAAAAATATTTTATTTTTATTCGTCTTAACAACAAGATCAAAATCACGTGGCAACGGTCGTGAAACACACAAACTCAGGGCCACGAAATTTATGAAACGAGAATTGGTGACCGCACACATTCTCGGCTCGTCCTCGATTCTAGCAATCTGGTGAACCCGACCGTGTATGCATTTGCGTTGATGTGCGGCTCTCATTTTGGAACAGTGCACAGGTTTATTTCACTTGCGTTGATGCGCTGTTTGCATTTCGGACCAGCGTGCATGTTTAATTATCTTGTGTTGATGTGCGGTTCTTATTTCGGATCAGTGCGCATATTTATTTACCTTGTGTTGATTTGCGGTTCTTATTTCCGACAAGTGCGCATGTTTATTTAACTTGCGTCGATGCGCGGTTCTTATTTCAGACCAATGTGCATGTTTGTTTTACTTGCGTTGATGAGCGGTACTTATTTTGGACAAGTACACAAGTTTCCTTAGGTTGCGATGGTGCGCGGCTCGCATTTCAGACCAGTTTGCATGTTTATTTAACTTGCGTAGATGCACGGTGCTTATTTTCGACCTGTGCATATGTTTGTTCAACTTGCGTTGGTGCGCGGATTGCATTTCGGATCAGTGCGCATGTTTGTCTAACTTGCGTTGATGAGCAGTTCGTATTTTGGACTACTGCGAACGTTTATTAACTTCGTTGATGCACGGTTCGGACCAGTGCGCAGATTTATTTAACTTACGTTGAAGCGCGGTGCTTATTGTGGACCAGTGCAAATGTTCATTTTACTTGAGTTGATGCGCGGTTCTTATTCTGGACCAGTGCGCATGTTTATTTCAGTTGCGTTGATGCGCCGTTCGCATTTCGAATCAAGGCGCATGTTTATTTAACTTGCGTTGATGCACGGTGCTTATTCTGGTCCAGTGTGCTTGTTTATTTAGCTTGTGTTGATGTGCGGTTCGCATTTCGGACCAGTGCGCATGTTTGTTTAACTTGCGTTAATGCTCGGTTCCCATTTCTGACCAGTGTTTTTGTGTTTTTCAAAAACTGGAAGTTGACTATTATAACGTTCCTTTAGAAATGTCTCGGTGACCTTCATATTCTCGGTCACGGTTTCTAATTGAGGACCCCTTGGTCCTAAACAACGCCACATAAGAGGTACCTCGGTGACCTTGACCTTCTCGGTCAGGTCAAGGTCAAAAACCGGAAGTTGATTACTATCTCGAAAACGGTTAAATATAGCGATTTTCAACCCATTTTCGACTCTTTGTGCGGAAATAACGTTACTTTAAAAATGCCTCGGTGACCTTGATGTTCACCGTCATGGTCAAGGTCAAAAGCAGGAAGTTGACTATTGTCTCGAAAACAATTAGAGAGATACCGATTCTGAGTTGATTTTCGACCCTTTGTGCGAAAATAACGTTACATAAGAAATCCCTCGGTGCCCTTGATGTTCTCGGTCACGGTCAAAAATCGGAAGCTGACTATTATCTCGAAAACGATTAGAGATAGAGCGCTTTTCAGCTCATTTTCGACCCTTTGAGAGCAAATAACGTTACTTTAGAAATGCCTCGGTGACCTTGATGTTCTCGGTCATGGTCAAGGTCAAAAATCGGAAGTTGACTATTATCTCGAAAATGGTTCGAGATAGAGCGATTTCGAGCTAACTGCCGACCCCTTAGGCCTAATCAACGTTACATAAGAGATGCCTCGGTGACATTGACCTCGGTGACCTTCAAAAACCGGAAGTTGACTATTTTTTCGAAAACAACATTACATAAGAGGTACCTCGCTGCCCTTGACCTTCTCGGCCCCAGTCAAGGTCAGAAACCTGAAGTAGATTATTATCTCGAAAACGGTTAGAGATAGAGCGATTTCGAGCTGACTGTCGACCCCTTAGGCCTAAGCAACGTTACATAAGAGGTACCTCGGTGACCTTGACCATCTCGGTAACGGTCAAAAACCGAAAGTTGACTATTATTTCGAAAGCAATTATAAAGAAGGGGTACTGCTGGACTTTAAGGTTTTTGGTCATAATGTAATAGAAATATTTCCTTTAGTGGTGTTTGCAAGTGGGCCAATTCCGCGATGTAGCGGATTCTGTCTAGTTTTAAACAAATTGTTTGTCTGTTTGGTGTTTAATGTTTGTTTGGAGTTTAACGTCCCGTTCACCAACTAGGATAGGTATATTAGGGTGCACTTGCTAAAGAAACAAGTGAGGAGAAAAACGAAGGAAGAATGAAGAAATGCACAGAACAGAACGCAGTGGGTGTATTCTTAAGGTTCTCCCCACCCCACAGCGGGATTTAAACAAATGCTGCTCGTCTTATTTGCTTTACAAATTAGCTTTATAGTTGCATTATTTACCAACAGATGGTGTTACAGGACAGTTGATCAACGGACCGTGACGCACTCCATTATGTGATTTGTTTTGTGCTCAACGGGTGCTTATGTAGCTACCTCATAAGAACCACCACAAGTGACGGATGTACCGAAAATCCACCAAACAACATAATCATTGTGGGCACGGACGGACGGACGGACGGACGGACACACCAAATGCTATATATGTCTCCCTTAGGGGGAGACATATAATTCCAGGTACCCTGAGACGATTTGGCAAATTCAAGACTTTTCAAGAATGCTACCAATCTTGAACTTTTTATTTTAAGACCGGTGGGCTTTTTTGCGAGTTTTACTTTGGTATAAAAGCATCCACATAAAATAAATATCCACTCACCTGAGGTTTACATTGAATTCTTCGTTCTTCATTGATTACATCCAAAGGCTTAGAAACACAAATTGAGATTCCCCCCCCCCCCCCCAATACATACACAGACTTCGACATTTATCTTTTACCTGACTGTACGGGAACATACAAGATAAAGATGCAGAACAATTCACATTGAGTTTTCTCCTGAAATTACTTTAAAATGAGTGGGTGCTTTTCTCTTCGAGTGTTTTACATTTTGCTTTTTTTTGGAGGGGAAATCTCGAGTCTGGGATCTCTAAAACCAGTAAAGTTAAATTAACTTGTTACTTGACTCCGTTGCTTGAAATTCTGTCTTGAGAGGGGACTGAAATGTATTTATTTTGGGATCTTAAAACCGTTGAAAAAAACATAGACTGGAGACATAATCAAGAGTCTTTTAAGCTTCTTGGCCGTTCTTCACTCACAGCAATGCTTAATCTTGTGTAAATTGCATAAATTAGACGATATAAGTTACACTGCACCTTTCTCTTCAACCAAATTTCCAGTAAAATCTCCAAGCTCTTAAACAGGTAAACACATATCCTAATACACACACTTAGATCGACCACTATTTTTAAAGGGTTCCTTGCCACGGAATATCTTTAAAAAATCAAGGAAAACAGGTTATATTAATTTTTCTCTTGGAAATAATTACTTTGAAATTACTAGATGCTTTGCTGTTCGAGTGTTTTTTTAATTTTGTCCGTGTTTAGAGGAGACTTCAAATCTAGAGCCTGGGATCTCTAAAACCAAATCAAAATACACACACCCGCTTTGACAGTTAATTTTTACTTGGTTTGCCAGGGAACATGTGAGATAAAGAAGCAAAACAATTTTAGTTAAGTGTTCTCTTGGAATTACTGTGAAATAACTTGCTATTTTACTTCGGTGCTTTAAATTCTGTCTCTCTTATGAGAGGGTACTGAAATACATATACTTCAGGATCTTAAAACCATTGAAAGACACAGACGGGCGTGGGAGGCGGGGGTGTCAAATTTTTTATGCTAACTATTTTCAATCATTAGAAAGAATGATGACAAAAAAAAAGAAAGAATTTAACCCAAAAAACTCATAAAAGGTATTCTCCTTTATTACTATACACATATTTCATAAGATGAGGTTGTATTGGACAATTACATAAAATGCACCCATGAAAAAAAGGCACCTGAAACCCCATGAAACCATCCCATTGGCTTAAAAAATATGCTTTTGAAGGCAAGAGATTCTAGGCAATTCTATTGGCTAAACACGCATGTCCAAGGAGATGACCCAACCGAGTTACCAAACAAGGAAAGAGAGAAAAACTCTGAAACGAATACTGTTAAGCCAAAAAATGAAGTATGTAAAATGTATTTAATTCGAATTTTGGAAGCTAAGCGAAAAGGGATGTTGGAGAGGTTGGGTTTTGACGATTCACGTATTTCCCGACATTTACACAATTTTACAAAATTTTTAAAATTCCACCATTTCGGCATTTTTTTTTTTTTTTTTTTTGTCATTTGCAAAAAAAAAAAAAAAGAAGCAAAGTCCAGGTGGAGAAGCACCTAAAAAACTTTCCATTAAAATTTTATACCTATTTGGAAAAGACTGAGAGAAATGAATGGACTGACAGTTCAGTTATTTACTACCATTTATTCCAGTTTTTGCCAAACTTCAAAGTTCCGCCATTTCGGCAGTTTTTGGCGAACCGCGAAAAAAGATAATAATAGGGAACATCCCTGCGCAACATCTAAACGACTGCAGTAAAACTGTAGGAGGAGTAGCATTTTAAAAATGGGTCAAAACGGGCACAAAAAGTGCCGCAATTTTGTCAGTTTTTCGTCAATCGCTAAACTTCATCCGAGTTTGGGAACCTGGGATCTCAGTTCGACGGGAAATTAAAGACACAAACACACACACACACAGCTATATTATATATGTAATATGCGAATAGTCTTTTCCATCGAAATGGGCGCGGACATCTTAATTGCTTTAAGCTATTTTTTGCTGTGTTTGTTCAGGCAGTCATATGCCACGCGACTGTTTTAAGCCAATGACTTCCCTTGTCATAATCTAATTTGCATATATCCGCGTGCAACTATGAACTGAATCCATAGGTCCAAATCCATCAATAGTGGAAAATGATGCTAAAAATTTGGCCATCACAGTGCTAAAATTTTGCGGATCGCCAAAAGAAATGACAAAACTCGACTCGGGTGCAGTGCAGGCACTAGTGTTTAAATTTCAAAGATTATACAAAAAAAATTCCGAAAATTTGGCGAACTTTGGAATTTCCCCGATTTATCAAATTTATGAAAATAAAAAATCGGCTGTGGCACTTTTTTGAGCTCTAACCAAAACTACCATTATGTAAAATTCCGAGCAAATTAAAGAAAATTTGTAGGAGTTTTTCGCAGAAGACGTAATCATTTCGCAAAATTGGCGAATTGCGAAAAAAAAATAATGGGAATTTATGCCCCAGAGTTGGCCACATTTACACAAAACTTAACTGTGATCCGATGGAAAGTGAAAGAGGAGTAGTCAAAACCAAAAGTTTACAGACGGACGGACGGCAGATATAGCACATGTGTCCAAATTCCATCTGTGCTAGAAAGGCATAAACATAAGTTGTTTTAATTGTTTACAAGACCCAATAAAAAGATTTCATCTAAGATGTCTTTCCTAATCTCCGGTTTCAGAAAGAAACTAATTTAAACTTCTATTTCAGAACAACCCTTTTTTATTCTATAAATATGTTAGATTTTCCTTGTCGTACTTTATCGGGTGCCACTTGTCTACTGCTGAGCAGACCAGTGGTACCCATACAAATATTTGGGTACCATGACCAAATCTGGCACGGCCTGACTTGGTAACGACTTGGCCAGTCACCTTCTAGGGCTGTTTGTACGCTACTGCTTTTTTTAAGGCGTCATGCGTGACCTCACCGGAATGGCGCTGACCGCGTGGAAGCCAATGTCCTCGTAGCGGTGACGCACTGCCTGCAGCACGACCTCCCGGTGGTCCGTCATCGGGGTGTCGCTGAAACTGTATGACGTCACAGCGCGTGAATTTCTCACTCGTTAAATATCTTATACACGAGAAAAATCTCAAAGATGTGTTTTTTCTCAATGAGGAAGACTTGGATGTGTGTGTGTGATGAAGGGGGGGGGGGGGATGGGGGGGAGGATGTTGAGTGATACCTACCACTTGCTGCGCACCAGCGTGGAGATATGCTTGAGATCGGCAACTTTGAAGCCAGTAAACAGCTCCATCTGTGCAGGCCACGGATTCTCTACAACACAACGCGGGACATACCAGCAAGCTAAGTAACGTTAAACTCTCACACATAGCAACGGCTATGTTAAACTAGAAAGCCATAGAAACCAACACCAGTGTATCCGAACATATATGCATCACATTTATTAGCCAGCCACTGCAGTTTTGGTTTTGTAAACAAAAACAAATGTTTCCCCCGACAGCCTCCATCCCCCCTTCCTTTTACGCCGCTTGCCTCTCCTTCGTTGGTTCATCAGTTATATGATTTGTTTAACGACACGACCGACCCTTAGCACGTTGCATTGTGTCAAATCATGTCAATAATCAATGACTAGAAAACAATACTACAAGTTAAAATCCAGGTACTATAATAAGATTTTACCAGATATACATATATCTGAATAAACACATCTGATGTATCCAGAAGTCGGATTACATAACAACTTTATCCCATTTCTGAAGTGTGTGGGGAGGGAGGAGGAGACGGTGGGGGAGGGGTTGTGTAACCTGACTTGTGAGTATCTTGATACTCAATTTCTATATGCGACCAGGAATGAGTGTAGCAATGCGGAATGTGGTCACTATAAATAGGGCCTATACTTTGCGTCTTTTTCTTACCCAGATCGCTGCACACAGGATTTACTGTTTAAATCAGGGTCTGGAGCATCGTCAGGACAGGCAGGTTTTAATGTACGTCTGGAAGATAGTCACTACAGAGGTTTTAACGTAAGTCTTTTTAACCGGTTCACGGTAGGTAGGCTTTACTGTTTGTCTTTTCATCCTATTCTGGAAGGTGACCGCCAAAAACTACTTGTTTTTTATCCAGATCTAGAAGTTGGTCATTAAAATAGCTTTTACCATTGTCTTTTTTTTATCGGAGCCTCGAAGGTGGTGCCTACACCACTGATTCCCTATTTTATTGGTGATTTTTTTTTTCTTTTTTGCTTACCGTCATCTCCCTCCCCCAGTCATTTAATTTAGGTACGGCTCTGAACGAAATCCTACCCCTTTTACCCTTTTCAGTGTATTGGTCTGGAGCCAAAATGCAGTTACATGCATGATATATAGATGCACAGCAATGCACAGGCATGTAAATACGACCACAACTTCCCGAGATCAGTCGTTTTATTCTGAATTAAGGGGGGGGGGGGATTCTGTTCGGTTACCATCACACGCACTAAAAACGGATCCTTTATAACAACACAGTAGACAAGACTGTGGAGTGTAAAATCAGTCGTAACATAGCTGAAGACGCTATGGCATCCTGTGACGTTACTGATATACGTACCAGTTTAAATTTTTACAGAGCAGCCTAAGTTAACCAGGTCATTATCCTGCCAAGTGGGGCGGCTACGAGTTTCTGTTGAATTTATATAGCGATGACAAGTTTTTATTTTACGTTTTATGTCGTGCATTGTCCAAGTAAAACACAATACAACCAGCGAAATCATCCAAGACAAAATCCCACCAGGCTTGTCATTTGACATTTATGTGTTGACAAAGTAAAGTGTCTATTACACGTTTTGACGTCATATGACGTTATGTGTTGCGCAAGCCAATTACAATAGGAACCGTAGTACCCGCCCAAGGCATTATCCCGCCAAGCTTGAAGCTCATCTAATGTTTCGTTTTGCAGTTACAGTGACGATACATTTCCCTGTTTGATGGCAGACCGCGTCACACCTTGTCCAATATGCCCGAAACACAATAAACGGTGGATCCCTTGGAGGCATAATGCCCATCAAGTATCCGACTTGTCGTTCAACAGTTGTCTCGTTAACAAAGTCTAGTGTCTACAACACGTAATGATTCATATACGCCAAATTCAACACAAACCGTCCGACCCACTCAAGTCATTATCCTGTCAAATTTGAAAATGCGAAATTTTCGTTCTGCAGTTACAGGAATGACGCAACTGTCACATTTTGACGTCCTATGACGTCACGCATTGTCAATGTACGTCAAATACAATCCCAACAGGCGGGACCAACCCAGGGCATAAATCCCACTAAGTCTGAAGCTGAGCCGACGTTTCTTCGAGAGTTATCGTGTTAACAAAATCAAGTGTCTACAACAAACACACACACTGCATACACATATTCACATACAAACACAAAGTACAAAAACAAAATGTTTACCCTCTATGGGGGAAACATAGCAAGCTTTCGTAGAGAGCACAGTCCCCAACCGGAATTGATAACAGAACAAGGCAGTCATTGTTATTCAGCTGGTTCTAACTGACACATTTGTTTTAATATAAAATTCCACTACTTCACTCAATAACCTGATTTACGTGATTGACAACCTGAGTTATTGAGGTCAACTCAATTATTGACTTTCATTCTACTGTAACGTATGTCGTTTAGGTTTTGTTTATATTTTCAATTTTGGAACTCGTTTTGTTATTTGGATCAGAGTGATTTGTGTGAATATAAAATGGAGTTGCGTTTTATAATCTAGTTTTATTACTGAAATTGGAATTAACATTCATTGTGACTTTGAAATTGGGTATAGGTCAAAACAAAACTAGAGCAGTGTGCATAGCCCACATATTCCCGACAGCACCCCCCCCCCCCCCCCCCATCAGTTAAACACGGCATTCAATAGCCAATTACGAGCTGATATTTTCCAAGTCCAGTTGATGCCCTTTCCTTGGGCGAACCTGGCCATTTACAATACCGGTCTGTGTTTGTTCCCATAAAGCTACATACCAAGTTTCATGAAAATCCTGGTAGCAGTTTTTAAGTTATCGTGTTAACAAGCTCTTGATGACAGACCGACAGACACGCGGTCGATCGGATATATTCTCACAGGTTCTACCTGTGTGGAATAAAACAACGTGCACCTGCCTCCTGCTACAGATCATCTATACTTTACAGTCGAACAGTCAAATCAGCCACGCTGCAATCTGGCTGCAAATTTCAGGTAGATTGCAAAATGCCTGGTTCGACTAGCCAGACTGCAATCTGCCTAGAATATTCAATCACATTGCAATCCGCCCGATTTTGGAGCCTAAAAATTTGACAGTTTGCCTGAAATGACGTGCTGTAACCAAACACACGCACGCACAACTTGAATTCAGTTGTCGTTCACTCTCTTGTGTGACAATACCGATAAAACTGAATTCCTGTTGTCAAATATACAGTGCTGTGAAAAACTGTGGAATATTTTGTTTAGTACCCTGGTATGCCAGACTATTACAGTCTTACCACACGCTTCAAGATCTGCGCCGCATTCTTATTCAAGAATGGAATGTCTTACCACAAAGGGGAATCAGTAACTCCATTGCTTCCACGCGTAGACAAGCTAACTCGTGCATCGCGCAGCAAGGATATTACACCAGCTGGAGACAATTTTTTAATTTTGAAACTCTCCCCACGTATGTTTGTGAGGTTACAACAATAAAAGTACCTGGTGAAAATTTGTGAAATTTATTTTACTGTGTTGCCAAATGAACACTGTTTTCTTACATATAATTTCGTTTAGATCAAAGTGACTGCAAAGTACAAAAACATGATCCCAAACTCAATACTGAACAGTTTTTCACAGCACTCTAGTTAAACTTTGGAGAATTCTCACGCCTACTGCTGTGCTTCATGGGATTTCTTTAACGCTTGCTTTAATGTATACATCGTGTGGTCACATCAGTCTAATGAAATGTGTGTAACTGATAACCGCTATTAATTTCCTGATCAAGCAAATGCAATGCCATACACTTTAATCCGGCTTCCTGGGTGTAACGAATATCGAGATCAACAAGCTAATTTAACCCTGACTGTCAAAAAAAAAAAAATAAATAAAAATTAAGGTCAAAGAATTTAGTTGATAAATCTTGGGTAAATAGAAACTATGATTGGTAAACATGTGTGAAAAATTTGAACGGTTACGCACTTATTTTACATTATGTCGTTTTAATTTTTTACCTAATTTGAAGAATAGACAACAAAAGATGAAACGCTTCGATAAATTGCATACATAACTAACCCCCTCCCCCCAAGGAAAAACAATGGCACGAATCGCGCTCTCAGATATTAAAAACGAGAACCTATTTCTCAAAGGCCAGACATTAAAAACGAGAACCTATTTCTCAAAGGCCAAATATTAAACACTTGCCAAATAGAAAAATAAGATAAGATTTCTAAAATCCCTTTCTCCCTTCAGCCATAATTAAAAAAAATTAGCCTGATTTTCATTTGCTTTTACTTTTCAGATTCCGAAACCTTTCTAAGAAATTTTTTAACTTTTTTTCTCAGTTCGAAACCTTTCTAGAAACAATAATGTCCACGGACATTGTGACCAGCCGAGATCTAGTAAATCGCCTATCAATAGGCTTGCATGGACGCCAAAAAAGTGTTATTATATTGTTAAACCCGGTTGTTGAAAATTCGCACAAATTTATAAAGGAATGCGGTCAAAATTATTGCACAAAAAAGCATATTGAAAATGCTTTTTTCAAAGACAATCCGATCAAAATCGTGGAAGAAGGGCTTTGGAAGTTAGCTAAAGAAATATGCCCCCCCCCCCCCCTCATTAGGCCAATTTCTGGTGGATCGCCAGAAAAGTAACTTTTCAAGAGATGGCAGGCTCGTAAATATTTGCACACACTTTGAAGGCATTCCGACAAAAATTTTGGAAGAAAAAAAACCTTTGGAAAATTGGTTACGAAAATAGTTTAAAATGCCCCCCACTGAGCCAATTTTTGACGGATCGACAAAAGAGTAAAATTTCAAGAGAGAACCATCCAGCGAATTTATGCAAAATCTGAAGACGATCCGATCAAAATTATGGGGGGGGGGGGGGGAACCTTTGGAAAACTGGCTACCAACAAATTTAAAAAATGCCCTATTTGGTCAATTTTTGGTAGATCGCCAAAAACTTCCAAGACAGCAATACCCAGTCAATATCCATAGAAAGGAATGCGATCCAAAACGTGGGATAAGAAGCATTTTGAAAATTTGCCCCCACAAAATTTTACAATGCCCCCCCCATTTAGCCAATTTTCTTTTGGATCGCCAAAAAAAAAAAAAACAAAAAAAAAAACTAGTTTTTCATCAGAAGAAAGCCTGGTGAACATTTACGTAAAATTAGAAGGTGATCCGACCAAAAATGTGGAAGAAAAAAATGGTTACTGGTTATAAAAATTTGTCAAATGGCTCGAAACTAGAGTCTCAGTAAGGTAATTATATACAGTAAAACCTCCATTACTGAACACCTCCCAATAGTGAACACCTTCTATAATGGACAAGTTATCTCGGTCCCAAATTCCCCGAATCACTTTTTAACCGATTTCAAAAATAATAATACGATGCACATCTACAGTATATATATTCCGTGTGCAAGGTCGCAAAATACTACGACAAATAGTTATATGCGAAATGGTGCGGACAACACACCGAACAATTGCTGAGTTCAACGTAATTTTTGGCAGTTTTTGACAATTTGTCATTTTCTAACAAACGTAATCTTTGGCACTTTTTAACAATTTGTCATTTTCTAGTTGAATTTTGCATTTAAAGCATGTAGAAAACATTGAAAAGCCTAATAAAACGTTAATTTAGGTTAGCATACGCTCTTTTTGCTATGGGGACGCTTTGGCCCTAAGTTCATTTGGGGACCTTATGGCTGGGGCCTTTATGGGTGGGGACATTATGGCCAGGAACCTTATGGCCGGGGTAAACCTTAATACAGCGTTAATATAGGTTATCATGTTTTTTCAACTTTGGGCATGTTTTATCCCTAAATCCATTTCTGGATCTTATGGCCGGGTGTAAAGCGTGGCCCTTAATTCATTTCGGACCTTATAGCAGAGTACTTTTTTTGACGGGGACCTTATAGCGGAGGACGGGTTGTCCTGGATTCCGCGACAAATTTTACTTTGGGGGCGTTTTGGCCCTAAATTCATTTGGGGACCTTATGGCCGGGGTTAAGCTTAATAAACCGTTAATTTATGTTATCATACGCTTTTAGCTTTCGGATATTTTGGAACTAAGTTTATTTGGGGACCTTAAGGCTGGGGACTTAATGGAAGGGGGCCTTACAGCTGGGGAAGTTTTGATCTGAATGCCTCCCCCCCCCCCCCCCCCCCCCATTAGTTAAACACGGTCATCAATATTCAATCAAGAGCAGAAATTTTCCAAGTCCAGTTGATGCATTTTCCTTGGGCGAACCTGGCCATTTACAATACCGGTCTGTGTTTGTTCCCACAAAAGCTACATACCAAGTTTCATTAAAATCCTTGCAGCAGTTTTTAAGTTACCGTGTTAACAAGCTCATGCAATAGTCAATCAAGAGCTGAAATTTTATAAGTCAAGCTGGTCCATTTTCCTTGGACGAACCTGGCCCATTTACAACACCGATATGTGTTTGTTCCCACAGAAGCTACATACCAAGTTTTATTAACATCCTTGCAACAGTTATCGTGTTAACAAGCTGTTGATCGCAGACCGACTCACGGACGATCGCATATATTCCCCACAGGTTCTACCAGAATAAATAAATTAGTTTTCAACAGAGGCAAACCTAGAGAATATTCGTACAAAATTTACAGAAAGTCTGATCAAAACTGTAGGAAAAGCAGTATTTTGAAAATATCCAATTTTTGGCGAATATCCAAAAAAGTAACTTTTCAAGAGAGGCCTACCTAGAGAATATTCGTACAAAATATTAAAGAAATCCGATCGAAACTGAAGGTGAAGAAGCATTTTAAGTAAAAGTTTACATAGGTGCATGCATACACACGTACAACAGACAACGGATGCCCCTCTATTGATGTGATGAGACCATCACGGCGAAGTCGGCGGGTCTAAAAACACAGCCACGCACACACCTTTGTATTTACTCTCTAACTCTAGTAGCTAGAGCTGATAACTAAAGAAGACCAACGCAAGCATTTCTATATACTCAACATATGGGCTAACGCAACTAAAGCACACATCATTTGTGTGCTGCATAGTGTGGCTGTTGGCATATGAGAGAGCTTGTGCAAATTTTGCCGCAGCCTTCACGCGCAGCATTTCTTGACAAAAAAAAAAAATCACCGATTTTTTGCTTCGCGTTATGATCATGAAACTGGAAACAGGCCGAAAAAAAAACGAAGTGCACAACTCAAGATGAAGTACTACATATTAGTGAAATTTTGGAGTCCTACGGTCAACATGGTCAGAGGAGTAGTGAAGACAAAATGACGGAACAGTAAAGAGAAAAACAACAATGTCCTGGGACATTGCGCCCAGCCTGGGCAATTTTCAATCTACCTCACATTAATTCCAGGGACATCGCAACCAGCCTAGCCCAACGCAAGCAGAGTAAACCACTTTACCACCTCATTGTTGCTTACAAAATCACACATTCAGCTGTTGTATAAATAAAATATGACTGCACCAAAGATAATTTTCGGTGAGATGGACCCCTGTCTGAATATATTACCCTCCCTCCCATCCCCCAACAACAAAAACTAGCTGGCTGGAATTTCATTTATTTTTTAGAAATATAGATATTGTGTTAATGGTCACTTGTCGTTCTATTTTATTGCGGAGACAAAATGACAGGAATTCACCACGACTAACGCACCACCAAAGCAACTGTCATATTTTTGTAGATCAAATTAGCTGAACAATGAAGGGCAGTGCTGCTAGTATGTTTTTTTTTTAAAAAAGTATATTTTCACCGAAAAAAAAGTGTTCAAAAGTTGAAAAAAAAGTATTTAAAAAGTATGCAATAAAACGCATTACTAGCTTTGTTTGCAATTTTATGCGTATCTATATTCCAGTGCTGCTAGTACGTCTTTTTAAAAAAAAAGTATATTTTCACCGAAAAAAAAGTATTCAAAGGTTGAAAAAAAAGTATTTAAAAAGTATGCAATAAAACGCATTACTAGCTTTATGAAAGTACTTCAAGGTTAACTTATTGAGTAAAAATACTTATTACTTCGACACAATCTTGTTTTGTCCGAGTCAAATTTTTCTGAAGCAACAACTTCTGGTTGGTCCAGGCCGTGGTTTTGTCCCTAAGCAGGTGAGTTCACCCAGTGCGCATGTTTATTTAACTTGTGTTAATATGCGGCTCTTCTACGGACCAGTGCGCATGTTTATTCAACTTGCATTGATGCCCGGTTCGCAGTTCAGACCAGTGTGCATGTTTATTCAGCGTATGTTGATGCACAATTTGCATTTCGGACCAGTGTACATGTTTATTAACTTGCGTCGATGCCCGGTTCGCATTTCGGACAAGTGGGCATGTCTATTCAACTTGCGTTGATGAGTGGTCCGCATTTCGGACTAATGCGAATGATTACTTGTGTTGATGCGCGGTTTGCATTTCGGACCAATGCGCATGTTTATTCAACTTGCGTTGATGCGCAGTTCTTATTTCAGACCAATGCGCATGTCTATTTAACTTGCGATGATGCGCAGTTCTTATTTTGGACCAGTGCGTATGTTGCTTACGGTTGCGTTGATTAGAGGTTCGCATTTCGGACCAGTGCACATGTTTATTTAACTTGCGTTGATGTGCGGTTCGCATTTCGAACCACTGCGCATGTTTATTTAACTTGCATTGATATGCGGTTCGCAATTCGGGCCAGTGCGCATGTTTATTTCATTTGCGTTGATGCGCGGTGCTTATTTTGGACCAGTGCCTATATTTACTTGAATTCCGTCGAGTTCCGGTTCTTATTTCGGACTAGTGCGCATGTTTATTCAACTTGCGTCGATGCGTGGCTCTTATTTCAGACCAGTGCGCATGTTTATTTAACTTGCGTTGCTACGGGGTTTGCAGTTCGGACCGCTGCACATGTTTATGTACCTTGCGTCCATGCGCGGTTGTTATTTCGGACTAGTGCGCAAGTTCATTTAACTTGCGTCGATGCGCTGTAGCAGGAGTTTCATTTTTTTTTATAATTCCGAAAAAAATTTAAAAAATTTCCATTTTACTCAAAAAGCACAAGACCTATGCATGACCCCCTAGAGACGGCTCATACCAAAAATAAATGAGATCTGATAAAAACTGTAGGACGAAATGCATCTTGAGTCTTTTTCTTCAAACATTTTCTGATCGACTCAAAAAGCACAAGCCGTATTCACGAACGCCTAAAGCATACCTCACACCTAAAATAAATGATATCGGATCAAAACTGTGGAAGAAGATGCATTTTGAGGTATTCTCTTCAAAAATTCAACCAAAAATTAAAAATTTCCCAAACTGAGTAAAAAAGCACTAGCCTTATGCGTGACCCATCTAGAGATGCTTCACACCAAGAATAAATGAAATCCGATAAAAACTGAGGGGGGAAATGCATTATGAGTTTTTCTCTTCAAAAACTCACCCCAAAATACAAAAATAGTCCGATCAAATTAAAAAGCACAAGTCGTATGCATAACCCACTTAAGAGGCCTCATACCAAAAATAAATGAAATCGGATAAAAAATTAAGGAAGGGTATTTAAAAGCTTTTTCTTCAAAAATTCCCCAAAAATACAAAAAAATGATCTATCCACTAAAAAGTATAAGCCGTATGTAAGACCAACTTAGAATGTCTCATACCAAAAATAAATGAAATCGGACAAAAACTACAGGAGGACGGGCATTTTGAAGTTTTTTCTTCAAAAATTCCCCCAAAAATACAACAACTGTCCGCTCCACTACAAAAGCGCAAATCATATGCATGACCCATCTAGGATGTTTCATACCAAAAATAAATGAAATCGGATAAAAACTGTAGGGCGAAATGCATTTTGAAGTATTCAAAAATTCTCCAAAAATACAAAAATATCCGATCGACTAAAAAAGTATGGATCGTATGCAGGACCCCTTAGGGGTGCTTCGTGCCAAAAATAAACGAAATTGGATCAAAACTGCAGGTGGAGATACATTTTAATTCTTTTTCTTCAAAATTTCCTCCAATATTAAAAATTAGCCGATCGACTAGAATACTGAAAAGCAAAAGTCGTACGCACGATTCCTTAGGGAAACCTCATAACGAAAATAAATGATATGGGTTCGAAAATATAAGAGATGTATTTTGAATTATTTTTGAAAATTTTTCTTTAAAAATTCACCAAAAATACAAAAATTGTCTGACCGATTAAAAAAGCACAAGCCGTATGTATGATCCCCCAAGGGTGCCTCATACCAAAAATGAACGACATCGGATTAAAAATGCAGGTGGAGATACATTTTATATTTTTTTCTTCGAAAGTTCTCCTAAAAATTAAAAAATTATCCGATCGACTAGAAAAGCACAAGCCGTACGCACGATCCCTTAGGGAAACCTCAAGCTGAAAATAAATGATATCGGTTCACAAATGTAAGAGGAGATGCATTTTGAATTATTTTTGAAAATTTTTCTTAAAAAATTCACCAAAAATACAAAAATTATCCGATCGATTAAATCATATGCATGACCTCTCAGGGGTGCCTCATACCAATAAACGACATCGGATAAAAAATGTAGGAGGAGATACATTTTAAAATTTTTTCTTCAAAAATATACCAAAAATTAAAAAATTATCCCATCGACTAGAAAACCACAAGCCGTACGCATCACCTCCTAGGGATGCCTCACATTAAAGATAAATGACATCGGATAAGAACTGTAGGAGGAGATACTGTTTTGAACAAAAGTTTAGTAAATAAAGAACTACCTAACTAACTAACTAACTAAGGGACGCGGTCTGCAAACCGATAGGGAAACCCAGCTTACGCATAACGTAAGCTGAGCTAAAAAAAGAAGTATAATACTTTTAAAAAGTATATTCTAGCAGCACTGCGACGGATTAATAGTAATATTCTGATGAAAAGATTCTGAGATATCACCCTGACAAAAAAGTTTAAAGTGCGACAGACAGACAAACGGACTGACATGTACTCGAAGTGCACACCTAAACTGAACTCGAAGTGCACACCTAAACATGAACTTTCTTCCTGTAAAGTTTGGTGAAGCTTCTTTTTTTAAGATTTCGCCCCGACAAAATAACTGCATACCGACGATTCGACGTACAGAACAACAGCAATAGCCTTCTGCCAGTATTGTATGAGGGCTCAAAAGTTTAAAAAAAGGGAACAGAATTGAAGGAAAAATATCAAAAGAAAAGTTATCAATAGAAAAAACTTTTTTGACGCTCACAAAAAAATCAAAGTGACATTTATGACATCGAGCAAAAAAAAAAAGTATGGACGACGAAAAAAAAGTAGAAAAAGTATAAAAAAGTATGTATCTAAAAAAAAGGTATAATACTTTTAAAAAAGTATACTCTAGCACAGTGCTGCCACTCACTTTGCCATGAAAAAAAGTATAAAAAAAAGTATTTTTAAAAGTATTTCAAAAACTAGGCTAAAAGCATCGGTGGAAGGCCATGTTCTGCCACAATATACACATGTATTTGAAGGGAGTTGTATAAGAGATTTAAGTTGGATAAAGACACAAATATTCTATTCATTTTACAACTTAATTCCTAACAAAACTTGAGTAAAATGCTCTGTGCTTCCGTACTCAACCGTTCACATTTGCCGTGTTGCCAAAACATGAACAGTCTACTTTCAAAAACAGCGAAAAAGAAGTGCGCAGCAAATGAGTCACTGATGACCCAAATGCAGTATAACCGCTTGCAACGATTACCACGAGCTAACACTGGAGGGCAGCACTGGCACACAAGTCAATAACGAATGCAGTCACACTTCAATGCTCAACCTAAAGAAAGCATTGCCACGAAACCCATAAAAATGCCTCTGTATTTTTTTAATCTATTCAAAAAAAATGTTTTAATATTTCATGAAAACAGTGACTCTTTGAAACAAAATCAATAAGCTATCGAAGTTAAAAGAATATTGGCCAAAACTCAATAACAAAATAGTAAGCCACAATCCACAGGTTAACAAATCGCTGTGACTATGGCAAATCTAGACGACAAGTTGCGACTTGTTTCATGGTCCAGTATTCCTAAGTCGCTGTTTTTCAGCTTCTTTCAGACGAAATGCAATAAAATGTCCTACTCATTCAATGTTTGAGACAAACCCTAATACGTTCCTCAATGGGAGGTGGTCAATATTCAAAGCAGATGCATGACATCACAAAAATCTTCAAATTTCATTGGCCCACTGTAGTTACTATTAGTTGACTCATCAATGAACGTAAATATACTATGAATGAAAGTAAATTTATGACTGAAATTGGAACCGTCTCAAAAAAAAAAATCCCCCAAGCGGAATGTAGCACTATAGGAAGGCCAGCTTGGGCTGGCCTTCCAAAAAAAAGTATAAAAAAAAGTATTTTTTAGGGCAAAATTTTTCGGCTCGCGCCTTCGGCGCTCGCATTTATTTCTACCATCATTACTTATATAGTGGTGATTGTTGGTATGTCATAAACAATACCTACATGGTCAACTCTAAAAAAATATATAATACTTAATAAAAGGAGCTTAAAAAATTGGAAAGCGATGTTCAAAGGGCAATTTTTAGAGGTATTTCTCTGGTATTTCTCTCTATTATTGTTAACAAGTGAGCATCTGCTCGTGATCTAAAGGTCACCTTTTGATATTACTTTTAATAACCAATACCAATACATAAGTAAAGAAGTATCTACTTTTATAAGGAAACAAAAATGGAAACAAGGAAAATGGTAAAACGTAGTTAGTGTCGGAGAGGGAAATATTTTCCTGAAAGGAATGCAGAAATTGAAAAAAAAGTACAGTAAAGTATAAAAAAAGAATAAAGGCCAAAAAGTATAAAAATACATAAGCAAACAGCAAATACTTTTATAAGCAAAAAAAAAATTAAACAAGGAAAATAGTAAAACGTATTTATTTTCGGAGAGAGAAACATTTTTCCTGAAAGGAATTAAGAAATAAAAAAAAGTTTTTTTTCGTGATTCCAAAAAAAAGTATAAAAAAGTATGAAGGCAAAAAAAAATATAAAAAAAAGTATGAAAGTATAAAAAAGGTATTTAAGGCCATTTTTCAAAAAAAAAAGTATATACTTTTAAAAAAAGTATAGTGTGGCAACACTGCTAGCAGCACTGGAAGGGAGACTTAGCTTTCTCTCTTCTTATGGCTTTTATTTGTCACCAGTCACTCAAACACAACTGACTTCAAGGATCAGGCCGGATCCAACTTTTCGTGAAGGGGAGGGTGGAGGGAGGTTTCAACTTCTCACACCAAGAGTTTAAAGTTGCAGAAACCCCAAAGCTTAACAGCTTTTTTTCGAATTTAGGGGTGGGGCTTTTTCTACAGATTTGATCCGATCAAAAGTATCTCTGTTGGTGTGTGACGGGATAGGGGGAGGGGGCGTGGTGGGGGGGGGGGGGCAGGAGGGGGAAAAGAGAGGGGAAAGGAGGGGCGACAAAGAGATTTTACATTCTACTACTGCCCCACAGATATTGTAGATATATGTAAAAAATACATACCAAAATATACAAATTTCTGACAATTTTCAAAGTCCCGTCATTATGGCTTTTTTCGGCCGATCGCGAAAAAAAGTAAATTTCCGGTATAGGACGACCTAGAGCTTGTACATGTCTAATATCAAGAAGATCCAACAAAACTATAGCAGGAGATGCATTTTGAAAAAAAGTTCACCAAAATTTTCAAAGTCCCGTCATTTCGACCTTTTTTAGCCGATCGCAAAAAAAGTAATTTTTTACGATAGAGGACCACCTAGAGCTTGTACATGTGTAATACCAAGAGGTTCCAACCAAAACTGTACGAGGATATGCACTTTGAAAAATAAATGTTAAACAAAATTTTCAAAGTCCCGTCATTTCGGCTTTTTTCGGTCGATCGCGAAAACAAGTAATTTTCCGGTAGAGATACCCAGAGATTGTACACGTATAACACTAAGAAGATCCAATCAAAACTGTAGAAAGATATGCATTTTGAAAAAAAAAGTTAAACAAAATTTTCAAAGTCCCGTTATTTCGGCTTTTTTCCGACCGATCGCAAAAAAAGTAATTTTGCGGTAGAGGACCACCTAGAGATTGCACATGTGTAATATCAAGAAGATCCAACCAAAACTGTAGGAGGAGATACATTTTTAAAAAAAGTTCACCAAAATTTTCAAAGTCCCGTCATTTCGGCTATTTCCGGCCGATTGCGAAAAAAAGTAATTTTCCCGTAGAGAATCACTTACAGAATGAACCAGGGATTTACGGGACGCTGATTTGTGTGTCAATGCTGCAAAAAAAAATTGGCCCGGGCTGCAAAAAAATTTGGGGACACATAAAAAATCGGTCTTCACACTGTCTTATTACTGAAAAAAAACGTTCTTTACTTTATGCACTTTGTACGGTCCTATAAAAAACACGCTGATTTTTTAGGCTTTTGCAGGGCTCGAAATTAACCATTTTTACCAAATTTCTTGGGGCCCGGCCGAAAATATTGGGGCCCGAATAGATACAGGCTATATATTAGAAAAATGACGATATTTTCATTAATGTAATTATTTCTTTTAATTATTCGTACACATACTCGGCCCCAAATCGTGGGGCCCGGCAGAAATTATGGGGCCTCGGGTCCCACTGCCTCGGCTAATTTCGAGTCCCGCTTTTGTAAAAATGCTTAATATTCAATTTCCCGATTTTGCGTTGCTGTGCAAACTGGCCCAGGTTATACCGGTTTCGTCTGTTCCATGTGGAAGAAAATTTTTGGTTTAAAACGCAATAAAAACAGAAACAGACTAAACCCTGAGCAGTTAAACCGTTTCATGTTCATTAGACTAAAAGGACCAGCCATAGAACAGTTTGATTTCCCCGACGCTGCCAGACTCTTTAACAATATGAAAAGCAGGCCCGGTTAGAAGAGAATTCATTGCTTTTAGAATTTTCTCGGTTTGGTAATAAAAGATAGTGTGAACTGCAGCCGTACTACCATTTATTCCAGCTTTTGCCAAACTTCAAAGTTCCGCCATTTCGGCAGTTTTTGGCGAACCGCGAAAAAAAATAATAGCCTGGGAGGCGAACCCCTGGGGAACATCCCTTCGTAACATCTAAACGATTGGAGTAAAACTGTAGGAGGAGTAGCATTTTAAAACTGGGTCAAAACGGGCACAAAAAGTGCCGCCATTTTGTCCGTTTTTCGTCACTCGTCAAAAAAAGTAATAACCAGGTGGGGGACCACCCAAGGAACATTCCTGCATAATATCAAAACGATTGAAGTAAAACTGTATGAGGAGTAGCATTTTAAAGAAAAGTTTAACATACGCCCATACATTCAAGCCCCCTATAGGGATACGACTAACCCAGTCCGACAAAGTCGGCTGGGTTATAAAACCACGTAAGTACTAATTTCCGCTCCCATAGTTCAAAATTTTAAGAAGGTAACATTATATTCCTAGCGCTAGTAACGATTTTAGTAAGAATTGGTTTTTTACCAATATTTCCAGTATTTTTCCGAATAACGCAAAAACAGTAACTAGGCAAGTACCAATGACCACTATCTTTAACAAAATTTCAAGACAGTATCAAGGACTGTTTAAACTGGTAGTTTAGTCTTTGACAGCATCGACATTCCTGTGGTATGAGTTTCATTTTTCGTCAATATTTGCTCCAATTTTTCCAAATTACGAAAAAAGTAATAGCCAGGTAAGTACCAATGATGGCTATCTTTATCTAAAATTGGAAGGCAGCAATAGCCAGTTAGGCAGTAGTTTACACTAGTTTTACTTAAAATTACAATGCAATGAGGCTATTTTCCCGGAGTTCGTAAAGAATTTACTGAGAGTTTTTTTTGGTTCTTCGCCAAAATTTTCGCCGATTTTTTGGCCAATCAACAAAAAAAAGTAATAACCAGTAAGCCAGTAATATTGCCTGCTACCTTTCCATGAAATTTCAAAAGAGTAAGACTATTTTCCTGGAGATCAGATTTTACTGGAATCTTCTTAGTTTTTCGCCAAACTATTCGCCAATTTTTGGTCCATCACCAAATATTGTAATAGCCAGCTAAACAATCAGGCTTGCTGCCTTTACTTGAAATCTCAAGACAGTCAGACTATTTTTACGGAGTTCGTCAAGATTTTTTTTTTTTTTTTTTGGCTTTTCGCCAAAATTTTTGGGAATTTTTTAGCCAATCACCAAAAACGTAACAGTAGATATTAAGGCTTGATACCGTCAGTTACAATTTCAAGACATTAATACTATTTTCTAGGAGTTAGTAAAGGTTTAACAATTTTCAAAAAAAAAAAATAAAATAAATAAATAAACAATTACGTTTTTTTCCAATATTTCTGCTAATTTTTTGGTGAATCCCTTAAACAACTAATAGATAGGTGGACATCGATGCACCCTACCTCCCACCAAATTGTAGACTGTTTCAATGAAAACCCTAGGAGATACTGTTTACAGAAAATTGGTTTTTGGCCAATATTTCTGCCAAGTTTTGGCAAATTCCTAAAAAAGTAACAACCACTTAAGTAGTAATGTGTGGTACTGCTATTTAAAATCACAAAGCGAGGAGACTATTTTCCTGGAGTTCTCCAAGATTTTACTGAAATTTCTTTGGTTTTTCGCCAAAAAATCGCCGCTTTTTGCCAACCACTAAAAATTCATAGCCAGTTAGGTAATATTGATTACTGCCGTCATTTAAAATTTCAAGGCAGTAACGTTACTTTCCTTAAAATGGTCAAGATTTTACGAAAAAAAGGTTTTTAGCCAATATTTTCGCTAATATTTTTTTGCTTTCGCCACAACCTTAGCCAATGTTTGGCCAATCACTCAAAAAGTAATAGCCAGGTAGGTAATACCTCCAGCTACCTTCACTTTAAATGTCAACACAGTACGACTATTTTCCAGCAGTTAGTAAAGTTTTTGCTGTATTTTTTTTGTTTTTTTTTGTTTTTGTTTTTCGCCAAAATCTGCATCAGTTTTTGACCACTCACCAAAACAAGAATGTCCAGAGACATTGTGACCAGCCGAGATCTAGTGAATCTATGAATGAGCTTGTCTGGTTGCCAAAAGTGGTACAAGTTTGTCCAAGGACAAAGCCCCAGCTAACGAAAAGCGATAAAACCAAATCCGGCGTGCTTGAACAAGGCAATTTCCCTGAAAAATTGGGCTTCAAAGGACGAGATGGCAATGAGCTAGCTAAATAATTAATTTAGCAACGGACCCGAACACAGACCGATAAATACATACAAAGATTTTTTTCCCAGAACAACGTATCGAAATTGTATCCACACATGTGTACTGTTGACATGTACTGTCGGACATACACAATTAGTTCAAGCAGCAGAAACGATCAAAACGACCAAACACATGTGCCTTTTGAAAAGAAGAAAACGCCGCGTCTAAAACATCATTACTTAAGTTTAATGTTTTGGTATGTATTATTTTGCTGGGTTTGCATTTCCGTTAGTTAGTTAGTTAGTTATTTGATTGGTTTAACGACACCGCCAACCTGTTGCAGGTCATATTGTGTCATTCCTGGTAACTTTGTGGAATTTATACTTTATTGATTAAAAATGATTATAAAATAAAACCTTAAATATACTAAAAAATATACTAAAAATAGACTTAATGGTGGTCTACACATAGGAATACATGTTAATCTCTTTTAAAAATTCTAGGACCTTGTTGGAATTTACCTTCCCAAAGAGCTCTCTCATGGAATCAACTCTATAATAACGGGGACGAATGTGATTGAAGTCTATACAATCTATCAAGATGTGTTTCACTGTATACCGTTCCTGACAACTTATACATTCGGGTTGTGGTTCACCTCTTAAGAGGTGTTTGTGAGTAGTGTAAGAATGTCCTATTCTTAATCTGTGAATTACCATATCGTCGCGAAGGCCATTTAGGGAGGGCAATTTGCGCCCTACCACAGGGTTAATTTGGTATAGCTTATTGTTGGTTTGTTCATCCCAATATTGTTGCCATAGATTTTTGACATATCTAGAAATATGGCACTTAAAATCTGATGACGGTATAAGGAAATCGGAGCAGTCTTGGTTTAACGCTTCTTTGGCGCCTTTGTCGGCTTCCTCGTTGCCCGGGATTCCAACGTGGCTCCCAACAAAATATTTTCTCTTTGCCAGCTTTTACCACTTCGTCGTGTTTTTCTATCAAGTCCAAAATTATTGGGTTGGATACCTGTAAGTTTTCTAGTGACTCAAGCACTGACATAGAGTCCACGCACAATATGAATTTTTTGTAGCGGCTAATCTTGACAATCTGCATAGCTAGCTGCAGGGCTCTAACTTCTGCAGAGAAAATAGAAGACCCATCAGGGAGCCTGGTTCTGAATGTATTATTTTCTGTGACAATAGCTGCTGCAGCCTTGTCCTCAAGTTTGGAACCATCGGTATATATGAAATGGTAGTCATTATAATTATCCTTTAATTCTGCAAATTGTGACTGAAATACACACGGGTTAGTTCGTTCTTTTGTGGACTCAGAAAGAGTCTTCAAGACCACAGGTTTCGTTAACTTCCAAGGGGGTTGGGTAGGTATTTTGTAATTTGCAACAGATTTAACGATTATACCTGCTTCTTGCAGGTGTGGTATAATCCTAGTTCCAAAGGGGGAGATAGCATTGGTACCTCTATCCGCATAATGTGATCCGAAAACAATCTGATGAGTAGGGTTATATTTCTATTGGCGTAAATTTTTATACAATACTGCATGGCAAGTTTTAACCGCCGTATATTGAGAGGTTGTTCATTTGCCTTAACGTGTAAACTGTCGGCTGGGGATGTTCTAAAGGCATTTAAACATATTCTTAAGCCTTGATTCTGTATCGGTTCTAGCATCTTGAGATATGATGGTCTAGTTGAGCCATAAACTATACTGCAATAGTCCAGTCGCGATCTGATTAGAGCTCTATACAACATGAGTTTAGTATCACGATCTGCTCCCCAATCGTGGGAGGAGATGACTCTCAGTAAATTTAAGGCCTTCTGACACTTTCTTCGGAGGTGTTTGATATGTTGGATAAAACTAAGTTGGTTATCAAAAATTAAACCTAAAAATTTGTTTTCCTTGACAACAGGGATTTGCACATTAGAGATGTGTAAAACTGGATCGTCGTGTTGTTTTCGTTTTTTACAAAAGTGTATACAAACCGTTTTGGTTTGTGAGAATTTAAAACCATTCTTATTCGCCCAAACTTGGAGAGAATAAATACTCTGCTGAAGACGACGCTGTATTAAATTCATACTTTTGCCTCTACACGACATGGCAAAATCATCCACGAAGAGTGAGCTATCTATCCCCTGTCTCAGTGTATCTTTTATATTGTTGATTTTTATCAGGAAAAGTAGAATTGAAAGGATGCATCCTTGGGGGAAGCCTTCATCTTGTTCAAAGTATTCTGAGAATATTGTACCAAGGCGAACCCTGAATCGACGGTCGTCCAGGAATCCTTTTATAAACTGGGGTAGACGGCCTCGGAGGCCGAAATCAAAAAGATCCTTTAGTACTCCGTGTTTCCATGCTGTGTCATAAGCTTTTTCCAAGTCGAAGAAAACGGTAACAACATGTTCCTTGTTATTGAAAGCTTCTTTCACAAAAGATTCTAGTCTTACAAGATGGTCCAGAGTGCTCCTTTGTTTCCTAAAGCCACTCTGTATGTCGGCAAGCAAGTTGTTTCTTTCCAGGTACCATTTTAATCTTTCAGCTACCATTCGCTCAAATGTTTTGCACAGGGCACTTGTCAAGGAAACTGGTCTGTAATTCTGAGGATTTCGTGGATCTTTGTTTGGGGTTGGTATTGGTATTATTGTGGCTTCCTTCCATATTTCTGGAAAAGTGTCGGAATTCCAGGTATGATTTAACAATTCTAAAAGGATCTTTAGGGTATGGTCTGGCAAATGTCTAAGCATCTGATAATGTATGTCATCTGGTCCTGCTGCTGAATCATGGGAACTATCTATGGCCTTTCTCAATTCATTAAGAGAAAAGTGCTCATTATACGCTTCGCTGTTGTCAGAATAGAAGTTAAGAGGATTAGTTTCTTTTGTTTCTTTATAGCGCCTAAACTCGTGGCTATAATTTTCGGAATCCACCGACAGACACAAGTTCGATCCGCGAATTTCCGACCAGTGCGCATGTTTATTTAACTTGCGTTGATAAGCGGTTCGCATTTCGGACAACTGCGCAAGTTTATTTAACTTGCGTTGATACGCGGTTATTATTTCGGACCACTACGCATGTTTTATTTAACTTGCGTTGATAAGCGGTTCCCATTTCGGACCACTACGCATGTTTATTTAACTTGCATTGACGCGCGGTTTGAATTTTCGACCAGTGCGCACATTTATTTAACTTGCGCCGATGCTCGGTTCGATTTCGAACCAGTGCGCATGTTTACCAAACTTGCGTCGATGCGAGGTCCGTATTTCGGACCAATGCGCATGTTTATTCAAGTTTTGGCGGATCGCCTAAAAAATTAATTTTTCAAGGGGGGCCTAACTGGAGAAGAATCGTACAAAATTGGAAAGGAATTCAATAAAAATTGTCGTCGAAGAAGCATTTTCCAAATTAATCGCCAATAAATTAAAAAATACCCCTCATATCGCCAATTTTTGCCGGATCGCCAAAATGAGGAATTTTTCAAGAGAAATACCTGGAGAATAATCGCACAAAATCTGATCAAAATTGTGTGAAAAAAAAAAGCATTTTGAAAATTTGTGACCATAAAATGTCCCCTATTTGGCCAATTTTTGGCAGATCGTACAAAATTGGAAAGGAATCCGATCAAAATTGTCGGAGAAGAATCAATTTCAAAATTAGATACCAAAAAATTAAAAAATGTCCCCCATTTGGCCAATTTTTGGCGGATCGCCAAAATGAGTAACTTTTGAAAAGAGGCCTACCCAGGGAATACTTGTGCAAAATATGAAAAAAATCTGATCAAAATTGTGGGAGAAGAAGCATTTTGAAAATTGGCAACCGAAAACTTTCAAATGTCCCTCATTTGGCCAAGTTTTGGGGGATCGCCAAAAAAATAATTTTTAAAGAGAGGCCTTCCTAGAGAACATTCGTGTAAAATTTGAGAGGAATCCAATCAAAACTGAAGGAGAAAAAGCATTTTAAGTAAAAGTTTACACACGTACATACGAGCATCCAGACGACGGATACCCCTCTATTGATAGGATAAGAACAGCCCGACATAGTCGACTGGTCTAAAAAGTAATAGCCAGGTAGGCAGTAACGCCTGGTACCTTCACTTAAAATTTCAAGACAGATTGCCTTCCTGGAAATGCTTAAGACGCTACGAAAAAAAAGATTTTTCACCAATATTTTCGACAATTTTTGGCGAATCGCAAAAAAAGTTACAGCCAGGTAGTTGGTAACTCTTGCTACCTTCACTTTAAATTCAAACACGGGAAGACTATTTTTCAGCAGTTAGTTAAGATTTTACTGAAAATTTTCGCCAGCTGGCCAATCACCAAGATTAAGATTTTACTGAAAATTTTAGCCCGTTGGTCAATCACCAAAAAAAGTAATAGCTAGGTAGTAGTAAAGCCTGCTGACTTCACTTAAAATTTCAAAACAGTAAGATTAACTTCCCACAAGGAAAAGATCTGGTTTTTCGCTAATATATACTTTCGCCAATTTTTGGCGGATTGCCAAGAAAGCAATAGCCAGGTGGAAAGACATTAAGGCTAAAATCCTGGGAGAATATACGATTTTTCAACTTAAAACCGTTTATTCGCACATACTTTCAACAACTGTTATATTCCTGCTTCTGAAGAAAAAAAAAGCTGGAGCTAAAAAAAAAAAAAGAACAATAAAGTACGCTTGTGGAAAAAAGGTACGTTTTGAGGCAAAAAAAAAAAAAAGAACGATGCGAAAATAAAGACTAAATCTTTAAAAAAAAGTACGATCCGGCAAGCCTGCCTTTGTGCTTATTCAAATAAGGGGACACAAACAAATCAGGGTGCAAATTGGGGGACGCAAAAAAAATCATGCGGGACGCAAAAATACGAAAGCGTGGCGTCCCTGGGACGCAAAGATTTTGAAGTTGAGGTAAAACCCTGTTGAACACGTGTAATTTCAAGAAGAGCCAATTAAAACTGTAGGAGAAGATGCATTTTGAAACATTGTCTAACACACACACACATACCGCCGACGGTAAAAGTGATGGATAAAGCCCTTCTTCGACAAAGTCGAAGCCGGGCTAAAAGGTTCGAAACATTGGCTGCGTACAACTTCAATATACTCTTTGCATTTCTTGAACTTGCTAACTGTACCTATTAGCAGTTACCTATTCACTGCATTTTGCTGCACGAATATCCTCTTACACATCCTATCACACACATCTACACACGCACGAGAGCTTAACAGAATCACCAAAACCCATGCAAACCCATGCAAGCCAATGCGAACCCAGGCACTTTGCAATGTTGCTGAATATTTAAGACAGATTGCAGTGTGGTGGTCAAACCAAAACTTTTTGCAATTTGCCCGAAATTTTTAGTCATTTGACAGTTTGATGGATGGACAGACGGGGAACACACAAACTTATTGTCCACCCTCCGGGGTTAAAGCGTCTAAAAAGAAATGATAGAGACCTTCAGCAAGACTCAGTCTGGCGAGAAGCACACAGGCGGCGGCCACCTGAGCTTGTGGATAGTCGCCCAAATCGCTCTGCAGAAGCGCTAGCTCACAGAGGTACTCGGCGAAGAGGGTGGTCACGGTGCTGTTCCTGGCGGCTAAGCACAGCACCTCCAGGTAGTCGAAACTTGTCATGGCCTGCAACGATGCCAGTTAGAAAGTTCAACGCTGCGTCAAATACTGAAGCCATCGTCAAAACATGAAAGTCTCAAAGCAAAAACAAACCAATCACTTGAAGCAATTTGCTTTTTTCAAAAATTACACATCTCAGTCACTTGTAAAGATGTTAAGTCTTTTCCAGATTTGGGTACTTGGGAAGCAGAAGTTGCTGGGAAGTGTGGTCGTGACTTCGATCATCGAGCGCGGCTGGGGGTGGTGGGTGGTGCAGGGAAAGGGGGTGAGGTGAACAACCAGAGGCTATACCCGGAAGTTGCCGCGCAGTGTGGCCGCAACCTCGCCCATCATGCGCACGACATCCTCGTACTTGTATGTATTGTCCGTCAGCCAGGCAGCCTCGCGAATCGTGATGATGTCCTTGCCCAGGAACCTGCAGCACAGACCGTGCTCACGTGACTGGGGTACACACACTGAGCATAGCGCCACCGTGACGAAGAGTCGGTTTGCTCAGAAGCAAAGCTAATTAAGTTGAGACATGGCAACAAATCGTTGAATATTTAGAGAAAAAGGTCAGTCTCTGAGTGATGCCTAATTCCAGATTAAATATTTGAGATAAATGACAACTGCGCCTGTCTTGAGAACAGCAAAAAGGTAGAAACGCCCAGGGGCTGCGACAACAGGTGTTTCTCAGAGAGCAGCGCCTACCTTGAGCACAACACCATGGCAGACACACCAAGCAGCTGCAGCCTGGCGCGCGTCATCCTGTGAACCTTCAGAACCCTGTCGACAATATCGATGGCCACATGCAGAGTCAGGCTGCTGTAGTCTTTCATGTTTGCCACCTCCACCAGCCAGTCCATTAGTATGTACCTGTTCAAATTAAAGCTTCTTTTATTAATGAAATGTATTGAATGAAATAGACAGTGCCAAGCAAAACGCAGCGCATTTCACTGGATAAAGTTTCACGTATTTTTTAAATTGTGATTTCAACTGGCAAGGACACCCGCAATAAGCACGCGAACCAAGAATAGATATTTGGAAAATACTATCGTTACCTCATGGAATGAGTGAGCTCCTGAAACTGGTACATCTTATTGACATGCGTAGGAAGCGACGCCTGGAGAAAGTCGCGTACGAAACTAGCCGCCTGCTTCCGCCCCAGTCCCCCCAACTTCTGCTGGGCATATTTTTTGCACAGTTCTAATGTAGCGCTGGGATTTTTCTGGCTCGCAATGTGTCGGAGTTCCCGCAAGCTTTGCAGCTCCGTGGCTTGATCAAGTGCCTGCAAAAATGCCAGATTGCTGGAGTTATTAACTAGCTGCAGAAAACTGGCTAAATTCTGAGCAGTTAAGGAAAACAACAACAAAAATTATAAACAAGAATTTCCGTGAAGCTGATTTTACAAAATTTATATTTGGGCCTCATTGCCAGCAAGAGCAATCGGACTTGATCTGTGGAACGAACGGTGTCGTTTGTTGTTCTCGTAATGCTATCCGTTTTGGCCCAAACGAAAGCAAAAATAGTACAACCCGAAAGAAAGAAAGGCTGAAAGAAAGAAAGAAAGAAAGGCTGAAAGAAAGAAAGAAAGAAAGAAAGTAAGAAAGAAAGAAAGAAAGAAAGAAAGAAAGAAAGAAAGAAAGAAAGAACCACACGCGGTCGATCGCATATATTCCCCACAGGTTCTAGAAAAAAGAAAAGACAAGAATGTCCAAGGACATGACCCAGCCGAGTTACCAAACAAGGAAAGAGAAAAACTCTGAAACGAATACTGTTAGGCCAAAAAAATGAAGTATGTAAAATGCATCCAATTCGAATTTGGAAGCTACCCGAAAGGGATCTTGGAGAGGTTGGGTTTGGACGATTCACATATTTACCGACATTGTCACAATTTTACAAAATTTTTAAAATTCCACCATTTCGGCATTTTTTTTTTTTTTTTTGTCATTTGCGAAAAAAGCAAAGTCCAGGTGCAGGAGCACCTAAGAAACTTTCGATTATATTTTATAACCATCTGAACCAAACAAGGAAAGAGAGAAAAACTCTGAAACGAATCCTGTTTGGCCAAAAAATGAAGAATTTTGTTTTTGTAACTTTTTCATAATTTTACTAGACAAAAACGAGTTTTCCCGGGTGGAAGCTACCCGAAAAGGGAGGTTGGGTATTGACGATTCACGTGTTCACCGACATTTACACAATTTTACAAAATTTTTAAAATTCCACCATTTCAGCATTATTTTTTTTTTTATTATTATTATTTTTTTTTTTTTTTTTTTGTCATTTGCGAAAAAACAGCAAAGTCCACGTGGAGAAGCACCTAAGAAAGTTTCGATTCAAATTTTACAACTATTTGAAAAAGACTGAGAGAAATGAATGGCTTGACAATTCAGTTATTTTACTAACATTTATTCCAGTTTTTGCCAAACTTCAAAGTTCCGCCATTTCGGCAGTTTTTGGCAAATCATGAAAAAAAAGCCTGGTAGGCAAACCCCCGGGGAACATCCCTGCGTTACATCTAAACGATTGGAGTAAAACTGTAGGAGGAGTAGCATTTTAAAGAAACAATTTAACATACGCACATACATTAAAGCCCCCTATAGTAATACGACTAACCCAGTCCAACAAAGGCGGCTGGGTTAAAAAGACTGAGAGAAATGAATGGTTTGACAATTCAGTTATTTACAACCATTTATTCCAGTTTTTGCCCAACTTCAAAGTTCCGCCATTTAGGCATTTTTTTGCTTACTGCGAAAAAAAATAATAGCCTGGCAGGCGAACCCCCGAGGAACATCCCTGCGTAACATCTAAACGATTGGTGTAAAACTGTCGTCGGAGTAGCATTTTAAAAATGGGTCAAAACGGGCACAAAAAGTGCCATTTTGTTAATTTTTCGTTTTGCAATCGTCAACAAAAGTAATAGCAGGGTGGGGGAGCAGCCAGGGAACATTCCTGCGTAATATCAAAACGACTGGAGTAAAACTGTAGGAGGCGTAGCATTTTAAAGAAACAATTTAACATACGCACATGCATTCAAGCCCCCTATAGTGATACGACTAACCCAGTCCGACAAAGTCGGCTGCGTTAGAACACAAAGAAAAGCTGAAAGAAGTACTGAAAGAAAACTAGAGCAGTGTGCATAGCCCACATATTCCCCACAGGCCCCCCATCAGTTAAAACACGGCCATCAATAGTCAATCAAGAGCTGAAATTTTCCAAGTCCAGCTGGTCCATTTTCCTTGGACGAACCTTCCCATTTACAATACCGATCTGTTTTTGTTCCCATAGAAGCTACATACCAAATTTCATTAAAATCCTTGCAGCAGTTTTTAAGTTATCGTGTTTACAGACGGGCTGACATTTCTGTTTATCGAGGGGATGGGGTAGGGGGGAGGGGGGGGGGGTTACGGTCAGTTACTATGCGATTTTTACGCGCTCCTGGTAGCGCCTCTGCCACAGTAGGAAGGCGGCCTCAGGGGATCCCGCACGCTGCGCACGTGTCAGGTGGTCCGTCATGTCGCGCTGCCGTGTCTCGTCTTCCTCCACGAGCTCCAGTGTCCGTGCGATACATACGTGTATGCCGCTCGCGTTGTGGTGCTGTAAACAGTGAAAGAAATATGAGACATTCAACACGTAACCAATGCAGTCCATCTGCAGCTGCCGTTTTCACTAAATTAAACCAATAGGTTAACCCATAACTTAACCCAAAATGCTAACTTGCCCACCGAAATATCAAGTTTACAGGTGAAATCATGGAGAAGGCATCAGCGAATACAAGATTTTGCGGATCCCAATTTTATGTGAAAACTATAATATATCTACCAGTAACAGATCCTAGGAAGGGGTGGGGGTGTCATGGGTTGTAATGCCCGCCCCCAACCAACCTCAAGATTTAAACAAATGGACTGAACAACTTTTCTTCACCACTTTAAGTGATTTTTTAAAAGTTGAATCTCTTGCTATCTCTCTCTCATCAGGAACACTCCGCGCATTTTTGCAAGCATGTCTGCTGTGAAAAGTCATAACATCGTCTACTTCCACCACCCCAGCCCAAAACTTGTCGATTCAATCCTAAAACTTTTTTAGAAATGAAAATAAATAAAACGCAAATCATTTCTCTTTCCGTCCAGAAATACTGATACAGGCTGATTTCTTTTAAAAATTATATAATTTTACTAGTTTCTACTTCTTCAAACAGCTGGCTCAGAGAGTTAACTCTGGAAATGACGTGAACGGGTGTCTTGAAAATCGGTACAGTTTATAAAAAGATGTTTGACTGTGTAACCTTCCTGACCCCCGACGCGTTCGGGTGCGGCTTCGCCTCTTAAAAGATATTTATGACTCAAATATGTATCTATAACCATAGTCCTAGATGACTCCTGCGTTCTGCCTATGACAGCGAGAGTCATAGTTCCTACAATAGGAAATGTCATTGATGTCAATTTTCAAATCTGGGTGCACGACTGGGGCCAACGGGGTTATTTTAGAAAGGGTGCATCACATAAATGGCCCAATTATAAATTATGGCGCACAAGTTTTATGGTCAAATAACAATTTTTTACTGAGAAAAATATGTGTTTTCTTGAGATCAGGATATCGAAGCCCTCATTATCGCCCACAACAGTGAATCCACAGTTGCAAAACCACCCTTTACTCTAGTTTGTGAGTTTCGCTGAAGTGGAAAATGCGCCAGGGTACTTCTCAGTGTGCTTTTAAAGAAAAGGCCTGCCAGTTCGAGCCTCTGTGTCCTTGAACATGCCCCGAAAGATCCAGAGCCTCGCAAATTGAGATCAATGGCCATTTCTATTGTAGGAACTGTGGCCGTTTCTGTCCTAGGAGGATAGAAAGGGTCCGCTGGGACTAGTATAACCATATCATCCCGAACATTACTTAGGGAAGGCAGTTTATGCCCAACAATAGGATTGATTTCAAACAGCCTGTTGTTTCTTTCTCTGGTCCAATGTCGTTGTCAAAGACCCTATGTATATCTTCAGATATGGTATCTGAAGTTTACGTATGGGATAAAGAAATCGGAACAGTTCTCGTTTAGCGCCTCCTTGGCCGCTCTATCAGCAATCTCGTTGCCGCGAATTCCTACATGACTTGAAACAAAAAATTACTTCTTTACCAGCCTTGATGACATCGTCGTGTTTTTCTAGAAGCTCTAGGATTAAAATGTTCGATATCTGAACATTCTAAAATGCCTGCAGTACCGACATAGAGTCAATGCAAATCATGAAGTTCTTGTAATGGCTACTACTGATGATTTCAGTGGCCAGCAGTATCGCCTAATTTCTGCAGTGAATACTGATGACCCATCTAGCATTCTTGTTTTCAGAATATTATGTTCTGTGACTGCTGAAGGTCTTGGGCCAACTCATCCCAATGCCAACTCATCCCAATGCCAACTCATCCCATCCTAACTCATCCCATGCCAACTCATCCCATCCTATCTCATCCCATGCCAACTCATCCCATGCCAACTCATCCCAATGCCAACTCATCCCATGCCAACTCATCCCATGCTAACTCATCCCATGCCAACTCATCCCAATGCCAACTCATCCCATGCCAACTCATCCCATGCTAACTCATCCCAATGCCAACTCATCCCATGCCAACTCATGCCATGCCAACTCATCCCATGCTAACTCATCCCATGCCAACTCATCCCAATGCCAGCTCATCCCATGCCAACTCATCCCAATGCCAACTCATCCCATGCCAACTCATCCCAATGCCAACTCATCCCAATGCCAACTCATCCCATGCCAACTCATCCCATGCCAACTCATCCCATGCTAACTCATCCCATGCCAACTCATCCCAATGCCAACTCATCCCATGCCAACTCATCCCATGCCAACTCATCCCAATGCCAACTCATCCCATGCCAACTCATCCCATGCCAACTCATCCCATGCCAACTCATCCCATGCTAACTCATCCCAATGCCAACTCATCCCAATGCCAACTCATCCCATGCCAACTCATCCCATGCCAACTCAACCCATGCCAACTCATCCCATGCAACTCAGCCCACCCTGAAAGTCGACTCATTCCACCAATCAACTCAGCCCACATTAATTTTTTAAAGTTTTTTCTTTGGAAATGAAAAAGCGGGATGAGTTGACCAAAGTGGGCTGAGTTGACATTGGGATGAGTCGGCATTGGGATGACTTGACCAAACCCCCTGCTGAAGCTGCTGCTTTATCGTCAAGTTGAGAGCCATCCGTGTAAAAATCTTTGTGCTGCTCCTTAAATTCTCCAAAGTTCGTTTGAAATACGCTAAAGTTTGTGGTCTCTTTCGGGAAGTATGAAACATCATATACAGTTTAAAATAAGAATTCTGAAGCAAATAAGAAACCAGATATTTTCTGGTAGGCTATTTCGGAATAGACTACCGATAAATCGAATGTCACAGAAATCAAATTATTTTCATTATTTAATCATTTTATGTTGCAAACTATATAAACAACTCAGTTACATGCTGTCCGGCCCTCTAGTAGCTGCCGGTCCGCGGTCACTAGCAGATTTTCGCCTCCTGGACTGAATTCAGCAGGTCGGTGACGGTTTTATCCTTCTGGGTGTTGGTGTCCACGCGAGGGGTATTCGGCACGTCCGCGATGGTACTAGCATAAGTATTAGCAATTTGGCGTGACTTTTCCTTAGTTGCTTTTATCTCCTCAAACACCTCAGTCAGAGCAATGGTCTGCCTAGCCGAGAGTTTAAGTTTTGAAATAAGGGCATTATCCATCCCTGCGACAAGTTCTAGATCATCTGACTCTCTTTTGATTTTCAATTGTCGCCAGTCAATCTTTCCTCTCCTGGATGTATTTTACGAAATCTTCCTTTTCTGCCAAGATTCCCTTAATTTTTCTTATCTCGCACGATCTTAGCATTATATCTCATAAAAAGTTATCGAAGGATTGCTTAGTTAGAACATGCTAACGCCTTGACCGCCAGCTTGAAAGTGGCGGGAGTAGAGAGATTTTCGCAGCAGTTGTTTTCTAACCGAGCAAGTGAATGGCGACAAAAAGGGAGGGGCGCTGACGAAAAGGGACTTACTCGGATTGGTCAGCTGGGATGGCTACGCGTTGCTGCGAGTAAATAATATTTAGGTAACTTATCACAATGAAAGGAAGAAGTAAACAGAAGAGTGGTACAGACGGATCCACCCTGTCTGGGTTATTAGTTGGAAGAAGGGAAAACGCGGTCTGCAAACAGTAAGTGGCGATAACTTACCTGCCACTGTTTCGACAAAATTAACCTTTAATTTCACTTTAAATTCATCGCTATGTATGTTTAGTCAGATCACATATTTTTCGCTAACTAAAACAAGAATTTGTTGCAGTGAACCCTACTTTGCCAAAACATTTTGCCTTTTATTTTACGCATTCTTCCTACTTTCTACATTAACTAGTATGTCTACTACTACTGCTACCACTACTACTACAACTACTGTTCTTTAAAACGACTCTAGACATCACACTTATTGACAGACGTAAGTACAGACGCACCTTTCGGGCGTGCTTGACCATGTTGCTGAAGACGAACTCCTTGCAGCAAGCGCCACTCAGCGACCAAGGCGGGCGGATAAAGAGCCAGGTAAAAGGCGCGATTTTCGGCGTTAGACTCTCTACCCGGCAGAACATGTCCGCAGCTTTTGTGCCGTTCTCTGTGATTTTCTTGCCTTCAAAATCGCCAGGCACTGTCAAGAACCAAGAAGAGAATAAATGTCGATAGTCACCCATCTAAACATAATAATCGCCGGGGCCAGCACAACTCCGCCCTTTTGTTCACCCCGGCGGCCGGAAAGGACAGTGACGAAACGCACTATGCAGTTATTCTAGGGTCGACAGGACTTCGGCAGGACCGGTACTCCGTGCAAACAAACCCCCAGGAGATAAACCCCGCTTCTGCTATGTAAGTCTATGCATCATGTTAACCCTCTTGGGATCAACCGGGGCTTTTCTGTACAACGCAAAACATGTCACACAACATCTCAGATATATAAAAGCGAACACCAAAGAACACAATTCAACCAGGCCAAACTTAGTTATGTGGGTTGTTTAATGATACGGCCAAAATTGGCGCGTTACAGTCTGCTGACCCACCACCCATGAGCCCCGCACCCCCTGCACCAGTAAGTCCTATTAACGAGCGAATGGATAACATATCAAGCGAAAGAAATGGTGCGAGATCAGTCCAAATCGCTCAAGCAGAGCGAATGGTAAAACGATGTCGATTGGAATAGCGTCTGGCCACCCTGGAGATAATGTTGCGGTTTCAATTCCTTTGGTGGACAGAGGGCGAGGTGACCCTCGAAACAATCTTGGTGTAATCCTGGACAGGGACGAAAATGACATGCATACCACTGGTGTTAAATCTGGAATTCTCAGTACTAAGTATTCCAGAAATCAGTTTGACATTTTTCCTCAGCGTCTGTTTCAGGAATGTGATATTAATACTGAGGAGAAAATTAGTCTCAGACAAGCAGTTACAAAGGAATCCACTTGTGGAGGTCAGGAATATGCCCGGTGTAACTGTAGAGGTTCAAAACGTTGCGAAACCAATAAGTGCAAATGCTTGAAGAACAAGGTAAAATGCTCAAGTTGCTGCCATGGTAGTCTCGTTTGTAAGAACAAGTGATTTCCTAATGTAAAGGGAAACCGACGAAAGTAAAATTTGTACATGGTGCGATTAATTAAAAAAAGACTGGTGTTTTTGTACTGTATTTCTTATAAATACAGCTGTAGATTCTTTTTCAGATATTATTCCAGCTTATCTATTCATATCGTTCATCGTGTGGTGCGAAACATTCTCGTAGAATTGATTGTATTACCCGTATTTTATCAATAAACAGTTCAAACTACTGTTTTTTTTTTATTCCTGTGATATTCTCTTGTTACAGATAACAGTTTGCCATTTCACGTAATGGCAAACCGAAAATTTAGGTAATTTCGTGAAATAACCTTACTTTTAGGTTATTTCGTGAAACGGCAAAAGATTTTGGCATAACGCGAATTTACACAACACGGTTTGCCATTTCGTGAATTGACGGGTTTCCAACATTGACTGTAACATATACATGTTAATGACTATAAAACAATAGTATCATAGTTAAAATACAGCGTTAACTAGTATTCGTGTAAAAGACGGTAGACACTGCTCTTAGAAATACTAACACAGTTTTTTTTTTTAAATTATAATTTTGTTGGGTTCTAATTCATCAAGTTAGTTAGTTGCAGGTCATATTGTGTCATTCCTGGTAATTCATCAAATACCTGCCTCAAAGAGTCAACTCTGAAATGACGTGAGCGGATGTCTTGGAGATCGATGCAGTCTATTAAAATGTGTGTCAACGTATAACTTTGCTGACACCTGACACACGGGCATGTTTATGACTGACTGATGCGTCTCCTATTCTTGCTGTGTATAACCATACTGTCCCGGCTTGGGCAGAGTAGTTTGTGTCGACAATGAGATTTCATGTTATTCCATTGTCTGTTCCAACGGCGTTGCAAAACATCTTTTGTACATCCTGAGACTGTATTTAAAGTTTGATTATGGGACAAGGAAATCGGACCCGCGCTACTTTAGTGACTCCTTGGTCGCTCTATCAGCTACCTCGTTACCTCGAATTGTTACACGACTTGGGACCCAGCAGAAAATCACTTCCTTACCAGCCTTGATGGCCTCGTGTTTTTCTACAAGTTCTAAGATTAAAACTTTCGATATTTGTAAATTGCCAAGTTCCTGCAGTACCGACATAGAATGAATGCAAATCATGATTTTTTTGCAACGGTTAATCTTGATGACTTCTGAAGCTAGCAGTAGGTCGTGCACGAAAACCAAGAGGTGGGGGGGGGGGGGGGGGATTTGCTTTCCCTAAACACCGGCATATGATCAGCTGTCCAAGGCCGACATGAAATACAAAGTTCTGATTCTCCACAAGAAAGCAATGACTAGCAAACCTTGAAACTAACAACCTGATGCCAAAAGCAATCTCTAATCTCTCGAAATCAAGCATCTATTTACTGAGCAAACTGTGTACTGATGGCTTGCCTTTTATAGCACTGCTAAAATAAGGATGTACTTACAGCCCTCATTGTACAGGTACGCCACTCCGAGTTTGATCAATGCCTCAATGTTACCATGGTTTGCTGCCCTGAAACCCGACATCACTCAGTTCTAAAACTGCTTCTTATCGCAATTGTAATCACATTTTGCTTCAAATTTCACGTAAACTCACCGCACCCCAACACTTCTAAATTTTCCTTAAAATGGCGACTATTCTTCAATAAGGTCAGTACAAAATCGCTCGTTGATGACTAGATCACGGCGAGCCTTTCTCAGCCTCACTCTCAGCCTTTCTCAGGGGAGGGGAGACAGAAACAATAGCGAAGGATACGAATATCCGCTTTCCTCATTCAAAATTTTCAGACGGCAAGACGACATAACTAGTGCTAGTTAAGATTTTCGTAAGAAATTTGTTTTTCGCCAACTTTTTTAAGTACCAACGATGGGGAGCGGGACGACACAAAAATTTTTTGGACGTTTCACCCAAAATCTTGGACCATTCACACAATTTCTTGGATGATTCACCCCGAGTTTTTTTACGATTCACCCAAGTGCTTTGGCGCTTTCACCGAAAACCCTTGACGATTCATTCATTTTTTTTAACTTAATTAACTCGTAATATATGATAACATAATAAAATAAAAATGTATTTAACGTAATATAATTTAATATAATTACAGTATTTTATCAAATTTAAAAATGCAAAAAAGTTCCCGAACACCATTTAACTGCAATTCATTCTCGAAGAGGCGATATTTTACCACGCAGTAATCAACGCGCATTTGTGCGGTACAGGTGGTAGTTCCTTACGCAGTACAGTTGCGTTGTAGTTTTAGTGACTTTCGCGGTAGTTTTATTGACTTTCGCTGTAGATTTAGTAACTTTCGCAGTAGTTTGACATAATTGTAACCTGTCGATTGATGCGGTGCAGTTGGGTTTGAATCCAGTGAAAGTTGCATTGTACTCAGTAATTTAAGCCATTTTGTTCAGAGTTAGAAATAAGAGATATTGATTTCACGTCTTTTTCTTACATTTCTAGTAAATTTAGAATATCACAAAGCCCCAACAAATATTTATTACAAACAAAATTTAAAAATTGGACGAATCGCCCAAGAACACTGTGTGAATCGTCCAAAACTATTGGATGAATCGTCCAAAGAATTTGGATGAATTGGTCATGGATTGGATGAACTGGTTTTTATGCGAATCGAAAATATCTAAAATATGAAGATAGTGCAGAGTTAGATTTTACTGATTTTTTTTAAGCTAATATCTCAAGACTAATTTTTGCCCAGTCACGAATAACAAATAATGTCTGGGTGAGTAGTAATGATAGTTCAACACAATGAAGCTATTTTCCCGGATTTCGTTAAGATTTTACTCAGTTTTTTTTTCTTTGCCACAATTTCTGAGAATTTTTGGCAAATGGCCAAAACAAATAACACCCAGGTGGACGCTTATAGGCCTTCTACAAAAATTTTAGAACGTTTCCATAAGAACCACAGGAGATACTATTTCAAAAGAAATTGTTTTGGCAAAAATAGAAATAATCAGTTAGGTAGTTACTTTGCTTCTGTGACTTAAAATTACAAGGCAACGAGGCTATCCTTCTTGAGATCGATAAGATTTTATGTTTTTTTTTAATGTTTTGTTTTTTTTTTTTTTTTGTTATTTTGCCCTTTTTTTTGGGGGGGGGGGGGGGGGGGCAATCACCAGAAGTAATGGCTAAGTATGTAGTAATGCCTGCTGCCTTTACTTAAAATATCAAGACAGTAAGACTATTTGCCTAGAGTTCTTTAAGATTTTATTGATTTTCTTTTCTTTTTTTTTTTTTTTTTTTGTTATTTTTTTTTTTTTTTTTGGCCAAAATTGCCGCCAATGTTTTTGCCAATCGCCAAAAAAATAATAGCCAGGTAGGTAATAACGCCAGTTACCGCTACTTGAAATTTCAAGACAGTAACAATATTTTCCAGCAGTTAGTTAAGATTTTATTGAGTCTTTTTCACTTATTGGCCAAAACTTTCGAGTAGTGTTTTCAGTTATTGGCCAAAATTTTGGCCTATTGTTTGCCTATCACAAAAATAACTAATAGTCAAATAGGTAGTAACACTTGCTACCTTCACCTATAACTTCAAGACAGTAAGACTATTTTCCAGCAATTGGTTGAGATTTTACTGATTTTTTTTTCGCGAAAATCTTATGCACTTATGCACCCTACCAAAAACAGCCTGCCTTGAAATGTTGGTTGAAGATAGCAGACTTTTTCTACCCGCCTGGATTTTGCTTTTGGTTGACGATCTCCGCGGAACCGGAGGAAATATTGACCTAAACCAAAACTTCTTAAAAACACATCTCCTTTTCCTGACTGAATGTGGAGGGGGGAGGGGGGCACAAGTGTCCAATCTGCTTTTATTATTTTTTGGATGTCTACTAAAAAAGAATAATGGAAATATTGGCGAAAACCACTAGATCCTAATGGACGCCAGGATATGGCCTTATTGTCTTGACATTTTTTATCAAAGGCAGCGAACATTTTTACCTACGTGGGTCTTATTTTTTTTCTGATTCGCTGAAAATTGGGAGAAATGTTGAGATAAACCATTTTTCTATTAAAATCTTAATTGGCACCAGGTTTACAGCCTTACTGTCTTGAAATTTTGGTTGAAGGTTATACTTCTGTGTCACAAATCCTAACATCAGTATTCATGAGCTGGGGCATTGTCCATGTACAATCTCTTCAAAGTTCGACATGATGAAAATTCTTCCTACACCAGGAGCAGGCTTGCCGGAGGTTGTTTTTTAAAAAAAAGTACGCAAACTGCTAAAAAAAAAAGAACGCTTGATGGCAAAAAAAAGTACAAAAAAAAAAGAACACTTTAGAAAAAAAGTACAAAAAAAGTACGCCAAAAAATGTTGAAAATAAAAAATACAAAGATAAAAAGTGTCCTAAAAATGCCTCAGAAATAGTTTGTATGCGTTTTTCTTGAATAAACAAAAACAGCTGTCAACGGCAATAATAATAGATGTACGTATTTCAAGAGGCGATAAAATCACCAAAACAAGCATGTCCAAGGACATGCCCCAGCCGAGTTACCGAATAAGGAAAGAGAGAAAAACTCTGAAACGAATACTGTTAGGCCAAACAATGCAGTACTTTGTTTCTGAACGTAACCTTTTCATAATTTTAATAGACAAAAACGTGTTTCCCCGGGTGGAAGCTGCCCGAAAAGGGATGTTGGAGAGGTTGGGTTTTGAAGATTCATGTATTTACCGACATTTACACAATTTTAGAAAAAAATTATTAAAATTCCCACATTTCGGCATTTTTTTTTTTTTGTCATTTGCGAAAAAAGCAAAGACCAGGTGAAGAAGCACCTATGAAACTTCTGATTAAAATTTAATAAATATTTGATAAAGACTAAGAGAAATGAATAGTTTGCCAATTCAGTTATTTACAACCATTTATTCCAGCTTTTGCCAAACTTCAAAGTTCCGCCATTTCGGCAGTTTTTGGCGAACCGCGAAAAAAAATAATAGCCTGGGAGGCGAACCCCTGGGGAACATCCCTTCGTAACATCTAAACGATTGGAGTAAAACTGTAGGAGGAGTAGCATTTTAAAACTGGGTCAAAACGGGCACAAAAAGTGCCGCCATTTTGTCCGTTTTTCGTCACTCGTCAAAAAAAGTAATAGCCAGGTGGGGGACCACCCAAGGAACATTCCTGCATAATATCAAAACGATTGAAGTAAAACTGTATGAGGAGTAGCATTTTAAAGAAAAGTTTAACATACGCCCATACATTCAAGCCCCCTATAGGGATACGACTAACCCAGTCCGACAAAGTCGGCTGGGTTATAAAACCACGTAAGTACATATTTCCGCTCCCATAGTTCAAAATTTTAAGAAAGTAACATTATATTCCTAGCGCTAGTAACGATTTTAGTAAGAATTGGTTTTTCACCAATATTTCCACCATTTCTCCGAATAACGCAAAAACAATACCTAGGCAAGTACCAATGACCACTATCTTTAACAAAATTTCGAGACAGTACCAAAGACTGTTTATACTGTAGTTGAGTCTTTGACAACATCGCCATTCCTATGGTATGAGTTTCATTTTTCGTCAATATTTGCGCCAATTTTTCCAAATTACGAAAAAAGTAATGGCCAGGTAAGTACCAATGATGGCTATCTTTATCTAAAATTGGAAGACAGCAATAGCCAGTTACGCAGTACTTAACGGTACTTTTACTTAAAATTACAATGCAATGAGGCTATTTTCCCGGAGTTCGTAAAGAATTTACTGAGAGTTTTTTTTGGTTGTTCGCCAAAATTTTTGCCGATGTTTTGGCCAATCACCAAAAAAAAAAAAAAAGTAATAGCAAGTAAGCCAGTAATATTGCCTGCTACCGTTCCATGAAATTTCAAAAGAGTAAGACTAGTTTCCTGGAGATCAGATTTTACTGGAATCTTCTTAGTTTTTCGCCAAACTATTCGCCAATTTTGGGCCCATTACCAAATATTGTAATAGCCAGCTAAACAGTCAGGCTTGCTGCCTTTACTTGAAATCTAAAGACAGTCAATCACCAATCACCAAAAACGTAACAGTAGATATTAAGGCTTGCTACCGTCAGTTACAATTTCAAGACAATAATACTATTTTCTAGGAGTTAGTTAAGGTTTAACACTTTCAAAAAAAAAAAATAATAAAAAATAAACAATTACGTTTTTTCTCCAATATTTCTGCTAATTTTTGCTGAATCCCTTAAACAACTAATAGATAGGTGGACATCGATGCACCCTACCTCCCACCAAAATTGTAGAATGTTTCCATGAAAACCCTAGGAGATACTGTTTACAGAAAAGTGGTTTTTGGCCAACATTTCTGCCAAGTTTTGGCAAATTCCTAAAAAGGTAACAACCACTTAGGTAGTAATGTGTAGTACTACTGCTATTTAAAATCACAAAGCGAGGAGACTATTTTCCTGGAGTTCTCCAAGATTTTACTGAAATTTCTTTGGTTTTTCGCCAAAAAATCGCCGCTTTTTGCCAACCACTAAAAATTCACAGCCAGTTAGGTAATATTGATTACTGCCGTTATTTAAAATTTCAAGGCAGTAACGTTACTTTCCTTGAAATGGTCAAGATTTTACGAAAAAAAAAAGGTTTTTAGCCAATATTTTCGCTAATATTTCTTTTGCTTTGCGCCACAAGCTTAGCCAATGTTTGGCCAATCACCCAAAAAGTAATAGCCAGGTAGGTAGTACCTCCGGCTACCTTCACTTTAAATGTCAACACAGTACGACTATTTACCAGCAGTTAGTAAAGTTTTTGCTGTATTTTTTTTTTTTTCTTTTTTTTCGCCAAAATCTGCATCAGTTTTTGACCACTCACTAAAACAAGAATGTCCAGGGACATTGTGACCAGCCGAGATCTAGTGAATCTATGAATAAGCTTGTCTGGTTGCCGAAAGTGGTAGTCACATTGTACAAGTTTGTCCAAGGACAAAGGATGTCAGACAGCTCACCCAAAAACCAACTCAACCAAAACCTTTGGACGACTCACCCAAAAGTTTTGGACGACTCACCCAAAGCCCTTGGACGACTCACCCATTTTACAAGACAGTGTGAAATGTTTATAAGAGGCTTTTAAAAATATTTTATTGATGTGTACAATTCAGCCTGCATCTTTTCCCCTGATTAAATTTGTATTTGAAGTTAGTAACAACCTCAAAATGACTAAAATTTAAGTAAAACTTTTATTTAAGTGAAACATTCGTTCATTAAAGTGTGTAATTATTTATATCAATACATATCAATACAGATCTCAAATGCATTTAATACGAGCAAAGTTAGTTTATTCAGTCATAATGTCATTCGGTGCACGACTCCGGAAAAATCTCATTAATATACCAACAAATAAGAGGCCCTCTGGCTGAACGACCCCGGGAATCACTAATAAGCTGTTGACCTCATGAGTTAAGCGACTCCGAGCTGAACAGTGGTGACAGACCATTGTTTAGTTAATTGCACTTTATAATTACTTTTCAGCTTCTATGTGTCGCAATATTGGGATTAACACGAGCGACTCCGAGCGATTTGCATTTGGCAAAAAATTGCAATTAAATATCTGCTCACAGAAAATTATGCAGGTTTAATTATAGAAAGAAAAACGCTGACTTATTTGCGGTTAAATAATAAAATATTTTTTTGGGTGGGTCGTCCAAGACTTTGGGTGAGTTGTCCAAAATTTTGGGTGAGTCGTCCAAAATTATTGGGTGAGTTTTCCAAAATGTTGGGTGAGTCGTCCAAGATTTTGGGTGAGTTGTCCAAGGATTTTTTGGGTGAGTTGGTTTTTGGGTGAGTTGTCTTGCTCCCAGGACAAAGCCCCAACTAACGAAAAGCTATAAAACCAAATCCGGCGTGCTTGAACAAGGCAATTTCCCTGAAAAATTGGGCTTCAAAGGACGAGATGGCAATGAGCTAGCTAAATAATTAATTTAGCAACGGACCCGAACATAGACCGATAAATACATACAAAGATTTTTTTCCCAGAAAAATAACTTCGAACAACGTATCGAAATTGTATCTACACATGTGTACTGTTGACATGTACTGTCGGACATACACAATTAGTTCAAGCCTTTTGAAAAGAAGAAAACGTTCAAGCCTTTTGAAAAGAAGAAAACGCCGCGTCTAAAACATCATTACTTAAGTTTAACGTTTTGGTATGCATTATTTTGCACTGTTTGCATTTCCCACCAGTGCGCATATTTATTTAACTTGCGTTGATAAGCGGTTCGCATTCCGGACAACTGCGCAAGTTTATTTAACTTGCGTTGATACGCGGTTATTATTTCGGACCACTACGCATGTTTTATTTAACTTGCGTTGATAAGCGGTTCGCATTTCGGACCACTACGCATGTTTATTTAACTTGCATTGACGTGCGGTTTGAATTTTGGACCAGTGCGCACATTTATTTAACTTGCGAAGATTCTCGATTCGATTTCGTACCAGTGCGCATGTTTACCAAACTTGCGTCGATGCGATGTCCGTATTTCGGACCAATGCGCATATTTATTCAAGTTTTGGCGGATCGCCTAAAAAATTAATTTTTTCAAGGGGGGCCTAACTGGAGAAGAATCGTACAAAATTGGAAAGGAATTCAATAAAAATTGTCGTCGAAGAAGTATTTTCCAAATTAAACGGCAATAAATGAAAAAATACCCCTCATATCGCCAATTTTTGCCGGATCGCCAAAATGAGGAATTTTTCAAAAGAGAAATACCTGGAGAATAATCGCACAAAATTTGAAGAAAATCTGATCAAAATTGTGTGAAAAAAAGGATTTTGAAAATTGGTGACCATAAAAACACAAATGTCCCCTATTTGGCAAATTTTTGGCAGATCGCCAAAAATTTTCACGACAGGCCTAGCTAGAGAACAATCGTACAAAATTGGAAGGGAATCGGATCAAAATTGTGAGAGAAGAATCAATTTCAAAATTAGATACCAAAAAATTAAAAAATGTCCCCCATTTGGCCAATTTTTGGCGGATGGCCAAAATAAGTAATTTTTGAAAAGAGGCCTACCTAAGGAATATTTGTGCAAAATATGAAGAAAATCTAATCAAAATTGTGGGAGAAGAAGCATTTTGAAAATTGGCAACCGAAAATTTTCAAATGTCCCCCATTTAGACAATTTTTGGCGGATCGCCAAAAACAGTAATTTTTCAAGAGAGACATAATTGGGGAACAATTATCCAAAATAGGAAATAACTCCAATAAAAAATGTGGGAGAAGCAATTTGAAAATTAGACACCAAAAATTTTTTAAAAAATGTCCCCCATTTGGCCAATTTTTAGCAGATCGCCAAAATGAGTAATTTTTCAAAAGAGGATTACCTAGGGAATATTCGTGCAAAATTTGAAGAAAATTTGATCAAAATTGTGGGAGAAGAAGCATTTTGAAAATTGGCAACCACGAAATTACAAATGTCCCCTATTTGACCAATTTTTGGCGGATCGCCAAAAACAGTAATTTTTCAAGAGAGGTCTAACTAGAGAACAATTATCCAAAATTGGAAAAGAATCCGATCAAAGTTGTGGGAGAAGAAGCATTTTGAAAATTGGCAACCGAAAACTTTCAAATGTCCCTCATTTGGCCAATTTTTGGCGGATCGCCAAAAACAAAATTTAAAGAGAGGTCTACCTAGAGAACATTCGTGTATAATTTGAGAGGAATCCAATCAAAACTGAAGGAGAAAAAGCATTTTAAGTAAAAGTTTACACACGTACATACGTACATACAGACGACGGATACCCCTCTATTGATAGGATAAGAACAGACCGACATTGTCGGCTGGTCTAAAAAGTAATAGCCAGGTAGGCAGTAACGCCTGGCAACTTCACTTAAAATTTCAAGACAGATTGCCTTCCTGGAAATGCTTAAGACGCTACGAAAAAAAAGGATTTTCACCAATATTTTCGACAATTTTTGGCGAATCATCAAAAAAGTTACAGCCAGGTAGGTGGTAACTCTTGCTACCTTCACTTTAAATTCAAACACGGGAAGACTTTTTTTCAGCAGTTAGTTAAGATTTTACTAAAAATTTTCGCCAGCTGGCCAATCACCAAGATTAAGATTTTACTGAAAAATTTAGCCCGTTCGTCAATCACCAAAAAAGTAATAGCTAGGTAGTAGTAAAGCCTGCTAACTTCACTTAAAATTTCAAAACAGTAAGATTAATTTCCCACAAGGAAAAGATCTGGTTTTTCGCTAATATATATTTCCGCCAATTTTTGGCGAATTGCCAAGAAAGCAATAGCCAGGAGGAAACTTTTATGCGCCCTACCTTCCACCAAAATTTCAAGACGTTAAGGCTAAAATCCTGGGAGAATATACGATTTTTCAACTTAAAAGCCTTTATTCGCACATACCTTCAACAACTGTTATATTCCTGCTTCTGAAAAAAACGCTGGGGCTTAAAAAAAAGAACAATAAAGTACGCTTTTGGAAAAAAGGTACGTTTTGAGGCAAAAAAAAGAACGATGCGAAAATAAAGACTAAATCTTTAAAAAAAGTACGATCCGGCAAGCCTGCAGGAGGGGTGGGGGTTCAGATGAGGGCTTTGACAACTCACAACTTACTTTTGAAAGTACTTAATACTGCGGGCACTGGGCCAAACATCTTGAAAGCTGGCGGTCGTCCACAGAACAGCGGTGTTGTCGACCAGATCACAGAAATGAGAATGAACCTGGTTCGAAAAAGTAAAAAAAAAAAAAAAGAAAAAGAAAAAACATACACAAAATGTTCTAATCGTGGGACAACTTATAACATAACCACCGGTCTACCGGCTCAGTGCCAGTAGTTTTTGGTCGGCAATTTTTTTTACATTTCGAGAACTAATGTACTAGCAAATAGTTTAAACACTATTCTAGAGTAAGACGTTCAGAATCAATTTCAAAAGAATTAGGAATTTTTGGTCTTTTCTATCGGTCGTGAGACTAGCGTACATAAACAAAAAGAAAGAAAATAAAGGAAAAATATTTGGTAAATAAATTTACCGTTATCGTTAAATCGATTTATGAATCAAACACTACACCTTTGGATTAATTTCAATACACTGTACAACTACTGCACAAACACTTTTCACAATCATGTTTGTCTGACTGAAACGTGTTCGAGTAAACCTTTGACACATAACGTGCAGTAATATATCATGATATATTTATATGATATATAAAATATACAAGGTAGAGCTCTTATTTAATTTTCTGGTCGGTGGTTTTTCTGTCGGGCCTGTAGATTTTTCAAAACTGGCCAGCGGGACCGGTAGATCTTTTTGCAATTTGTTATTCTCTTCAATGTCAGGCTCAAATGAAGCCATAGCGAAGAATTCGCTAGTCAGCAAGAAAGAAACGCGAAGTAAAAACAATATTATCCAGGGACAATGCTCCAGCTCCCAAATGCTGAGGTAAAGATTTATGATACACAAGTACAAGAATGTCCAGGGACATTGATTGTGAAAAGCCCAGATCTAGTAAATTACGTATCAATAGGCTTCCATGGCCACCAAAAAGTGGTTGTCATATTGTTAAATCCGGCTGTACAAAATATTCGTACAAATTTATAAAGGAATTAGGTCAAAATTGTGGAAGAAGAAAAACATTTTGAAAAGAAACTTTTCAAGTGATGGTAGGCTAGTGAATATTTATGCAAAATTTGAAGGCATTCCAATTAAAAGTTTGAAAGAAAAAACCTTTGGAAAACTGGTTAGGAAAAATTTTAAAATGCCTCCCATTTCCCAATTTTTTGCAGATCGTCAAAAAGGTATATTTTCAAGAGGCAACCGCCCACTGAACATATATATAAAATTTGAAGACAATCCAATAAAAATTGTGGGGAAGAAGAAAACTTTGGAAAATTGACTACCAAAAAAAAAGTTAAATGCTGCCCGCTATTTGACCAATTTTTGGTGGATCACCAAAAAATTTCAGAAGAGACCTACCCAGTAAACGTCCGTACAAAATCTGAAACGGTTGTGATCCAGATCGTGGGAGTAGAAGCACTGTGAAAATTGGTTGGAAAATTTTTTTTTTAAATGCTCGCCATTTAGCCAATTTTCTTTTGGATCGCCAAAAACAAACAAACAAAAGAACAAAACAAAAAAAAAAAAAAAAACAAGTTATCAGTGAAGTTAGTTAGCGGATAAAACGTTATCAGTGAAACTGATGAATGTCCCCCGCCACGAATTATAGTCGAATAGAAAAATAATGCGAAGCTGCACAACTTCAATATATATATTTTCACTGTAGCAAAAATCAAAAGCCAGGCTTGAATAGCGGCTGAAATATCGCGTGCACAAAGTTGCACTGTAGGCAATAGAAATACTAAAACATTGCCTATATTCACCAAGTCGCCATTTCGTCATTTTTTGGTCAAATCGAAAAATAATGCAACGTTGCACAACTTCAATAGGTATTTTCACTGTAGCAAAAATCAAAAGCCAGCGTTGAATAGCGTCTGAGTTATCGCGTGCACAAATTTGTGCTTAGAAGTGTCGCCAGACAGACGGACGGACAGACCCGAATAATACAGTCCCCCGCTCCGCGCTACGCGGCGGCGGGGGGACTAAAAATAAACAAACACAAAACAAGCATGTCCAAGGACATGACCCAGCCGAGTTACCAAACAAGGAAAGTGAGAAAAACTCTAAAACGAATACTGTTAGGCCAAAAAAATGAAGATTTTGTTTCTGAACGTAACTTTTCATAATTTTACTACACAAAAACGAGTTTTCCCGGTGGAAGCTACCCGAAAAGGGATGTTGGAGAGGTTGGCTTCTGATGATTCAGGTATTTATCAACATTTACACAACTTTACAAAATTTTTAAAATTGCACCATTTCGGAATTTTTTTTTTTTTTTTTTGTCATTTGCGAAAAAAAGGCAAAGTCCAGGTGGAGAAGCGCCTAAGAAACTTTCCATTAACATTTTATAACTACTTGAAAAAGACTGAGAGAAATGAATGGTTTGACAATTCAGTTATTTACTACCATTTTTTTCAGTTTTTGCCAAACGTCAACGTTCCGCCATTTCGGCAAAAAATAATAATCTGGTAGGCGAAACCCTGGAGCATTTTAAAAATTGGTCAAAACGGGCACAAAAAATGCCGCCACTTTGTCAGTTTTTCGTCAATCGTCAAAAAAAGTAATAGCCAGGTGGGGGACCAGCCAGGGAACATTCCTGAGTAATATCAAAACCGATTGGAGCAAAACTGTAGGAGTATCATTTTAAAGAAAAAGTTTAACATACGCACATACATTCAAGCCCCCTATAGTGATACAACTAACCCAGTCCGACAAAGTCGGCTGGGTTAAAAACTCCAAAAAAGCCACAAAAAAAACCAGTGTGCATGTTTAACTCGCGTTGATATCCGGTTCGCATTTCGGACCAGTGTACTTGTTTCTTTAGGTTGCGTTGATACGCGGTTCGTATTTCGGACCAGTGTGCAGGTTCATTTAACTTGCGTTGACACGCGATTTGCATTTTCGACCAGTTTGCACTTTGTTAAATCTGACTACTGGGCAAGTTCATTTAAATTGCGTTTACGCGCTGTAGGAGGAGATTCATTTAATTTTTTTCTCAAAAATTCCGAAAAAAAAATCAAAAGTTTTCCAATTCTCTCAAAAAAGCACAAGCCGTATGGCTGACCCCCTAGAAACGGTCCATATTAAAAATAAATGAAATCTGATAAAAACTGCAGGAGGAAATACATTTTGATTTTTTTTCTTCAAAAATTCCCTGATCGACTCAAAAAGCTCAGGCCGTATTCCAGGGGTGCACATAAGACCTTCGCATTTCGCCATGGCGAAGGTGAAATACATTTGGCGAAGGTGAACAGATTCATCTTCGCCAAATGAAAAGTTAAACGCTTTAGATGAAAGCTACAAATCTGTCAGGACTGAGTAACTGCCGATGAAGCTCTATAAAGACATAAACTGGACAATATAGTTAAGACGATGTATAGTTTATATGCAATAAACAAATTAAGTTACAGTTTTTGTAAAAGGGTTCATTTGGCGAAGGTGAATTCGATATGGCGAAGGTGAGCTGAGTGTTCTCCACCAAACTGGCGAAGATAAAAAATCCTTATGTGCACCCTTGCCGTATTCACGACACCCTAAGCATGCCTCAGCCCCAAAATAAATTATGTCTGATCAAAACTGTAGGAGAAGATGTATTTTGAGGTATTTTCATCAAAAATCCCCCCCCCCCCCCAAAAATCAAAAATTCCCCAAGTTGAGTCCAATAGAACAAGCCGTATGCCCGACCCACCCAAGGATGCCTCATACAAAAAATAAATGAAATCGGACAAAAACTGTAGGGGGAAATGCATTTTGAAGTTTTTCTTCAAAAAGTCCCTAAAAATACAAAAATTGTCGGATCGACTTAAAAAGCGTATGCATGACCCTTTAGGGGTGCCTCATACCAAAAATAAATGACATTGCGTCAAAAATCTAAGAGATACAATTTAATTTTTTTTCTTCAAAAATTCAAAAAATCAACCGATCGACTAAAAAAGCACAAGCCGTATGCATGACCGCTTAGCGATGCCTCACACCAAAAGTAAACTAGAGCAGTCGCATAGCCCACATATCCCCCACAGGCCCCCCATCAGTTAAACACGGTCATCAATAGTCAAGGGCTGAAATTTTCCAAGTCCAGCTGGTCCATTTTTCTTGGACGAACCTGGCCCATTTACAATACCGATCCGTGTTTGCTCCCATAGAAGCAACATACCAAGTTTCATTAAAATCCTTGCAGCAGTTTTTTAGTTATCGTGTTAACAAGCTCTTGATGACAGACCGACCGACCGACACGCGGTCGATCGCATATATTCCCCCCTGTGGGGAATAAATGACATCGACTCAAAATTGTAGGACTATACGCATTTTGAATTATTTTCGAGATTATTGCTTCAAAAATTCCCCCAAAATACAAAAATTGTCCGATCGACTAAAAAAGCAAAAGCCGTATGCATAACCCATTAGGGGTGCCTCATACCAAAAATAAATGACATCGGATCAAAAATGTAGGAGGAGATACATTTTAAAATTTGTTCTTCAAAAATTCGCCAAAAATTCAAAAATTACCTGATCGACTAGAAAGGCATAAGCTGGATGCATGACCGCTTAGGGATGCCTTACACCAAAAATAAATGACATCGCATCAAAAATGTAGGAGGAGATACATTTTAAATTTTTTCTTCAAAAATTCCCCCAAAATTCAAAAATCACCCGATCGACTAAAAAAGCACAAGCCGTGTGCATGACCGCTTAGGGATGCCTCACACCAAAAATACATGACATCGGCTCAAAACTGAAGGAGTATATGCATTTTGAATTATTTTTATTTTGACAATAAGACAACGTTGCATATCTTCAATATACGTATTAACCGCATGCAAAACGAAAAAGTATTAGCATGAACAGTTCTAGAGTTACGGCCTGGACAAAAAGTCGCATCTTTGTATACATTCGAATTAAATTTTCACCTATTTTCAAAATACTGTCATTTTGACAATTTTCCATCAAATCAAAGGAAAATAGGAAAATACAACGTTGCGCACCTCCAATATACGTATTAACCACAAGCAAAACGAAAAAGCATTAGCATGAATAGTTTTGGAGTTACGGCCTGGACAAAATGTGACATCTTTGGACATTCCAACCAAATTTTTATCTATTTTCAAAATGCTGTCATTTTGACAATTTCTTTTCAAATCGAACAAAACTACGACGTTGCACACCTTCAATATACGTATTAACCGCATGTAAAAAGAAAAAGCATTAGCATGAATAGTTTTCGAGCAAGAGCTTGGACAAAAGTTAGTATACTAGAGCGGACAAGCTGAAAACTATATCCCTCCGTTACACGGGGGATAACAAAGTGCAAAATAAAACGTAGTCTTACAAGTTTCAGATTTAACAGATCCCTGATATGAGAACCCCTGAGAATCTGGACTAGAATTTCATTCGGCAAGGACCACACGCTAATATCACAGGAACTGCTGTATACTTTCATCGCGCCCAAATGTCTGAGGAATGGCTACCGACTGAACCTGCAAATACAAGAAATATAATCAAGAATACACTTTTTGAAGGTGAGCACTACAAAATCTTTCTGCAAGTCCTTTTCATCTAGGTCCGAAGCACTCCGAACGCGTTTCACTGTACCCCGATTAAACCCCCCCCACCCCGAACCGGGGCTTCAGACCACAGCGGAGGCGGGGGGATGAGCCACTTTAGGCTTGTGTGTTGTCTGTCTGTTCGTGGGGTTTGGTCAACTCGGCGACAGGTCAACCCGGCGACACTTTGGTTAACTCGGCGACAGATTTTTTGTCAGGTCGGCGACACATGGAGTAAACTCGGCGACACATAAATATTAGTGATGTGACGGTTTACCGTTTGGGACGGTTAACCGTGAAGGTGGCGGCGGTTAAACCGAACCGTGCTCTCTGGAAAACCGCGGTTCATTTTCGGTTTTAAATTAACATTATTTTTGTTTTTCTCAAGATCAGTTTTAACTGCTATGAATGTTTCTGCTCACTATTTTAGCGCAGCAATTTTTACACTTCGAGATGAGTTCCTTTTTTAGTTAAGCAATGTGTTTACTTATCACGTTCTATAATAAAAACAGTAAATTAATTGGGATATCTTTGAAAGTATATATATTTGCATAGTCTGAAAAAACCGAAACCGAACCGAAAAAACCGCGTTTTTTTTTACCGAAACCGAACCGAACCGGACCCATCGGTGACGGATCACATCACTAATAAATATCAGTCTTGAAATTTGCAAATTGTTGTCAAGGACAATACAACTGAATGAACAATATTCATATTCTGATTGCACTTGTTAAGGTTCATAAAAGTATGACAGAAAATGCCAAGCTTTTGGTGTTAATGTATGTATTTGAAAAGAAAAATGTCTTGAAATTTGCGATTGTCCGTCTGTTCGTTCGTCAGCACGTAAACTTTGTGGTTTTGTCTACGCAAGTGCTCCTTAACTATTAGGAACTTAGCGTTTTCTCCGTGTAGTTTCTCCGTTACTATTAGGGATAGGTTTCACACAGTGAAAATGGGTCCAGGAATTTTTCCACCCTGGACGTCCGCCTGGAAATATCCCCCTTGGACATTTTCTCCCGGCGGAATGTTTTTTTTTTTTTTTTTTAAGAACAAAAATAAAATGCACATTTTAATCATTGTTTATTTTTATTTTCAACATTTTTTCAGCAATAAATTTACACTTATAGTGTTTCACACAAACATGACCCTCATACAATAGCACTGGAGCACCTCGTATAGATTCAATGAATTCCATTTTGATTTGTATTCAGAAACGAATGTGAAGCTTCTTTAGCATACGATGAATCCTGGATTGCATCCAGATCAGTGATGCGCCCTCCCTCTGATTAGTTTAAGCCTATAATTCGATTGCAATATAATATAATTGCAATTCAGATCAATGGTATACCCTCTCTGTAATCAATTTTAGCTATTAAATTATTTGCAATATGGCATAATTGCAATCTAGATCAATGCTGCGCCCTCCCTGTAATTAGTTTAAGTCTCTAAATTATTGATTGTCATGTGCTACAAATGCAATCCAGATCAATGGCACACGTTAACGCCAACCCTGCACTTTATTCAGATAAAATGATATTGCTCGATTAAAAATAACACATTTAAACAACACGTCTAAAAAGATAAAGATTCGGAATTACTTCTTGCTCCGTATTTATAACTGCAATTACGTTACACTGACGCATCAGGTTGTATTTGCATTTAAGTACCTCTAATTACGTGGCACTCGCAAGCCAATGCTTTTGGATAGTATGAAGTGTAAGCCTCAGCTTTAAAAATTGCAATTAGGATATAAAAGGTTAATCCATGAAAAAATGTGTTTCGTAACAAGTGTAATCGCGATATAAGTTGAAAAGCCGGTTGAGCACTTCATCAGTGCAATCAGGATATAATAGTTTCATCCCACTATTCTACTGCGTTTCGTTACAAGTGTAATTTGATCGTAAGTTGAAAAGCACTCTAGATGCGTGTGAACCCTTAACAAGTGCAATCAGAATATGAATAATGTTCTTTCAGTTGTATTTTGAAAATTTGCAAATTTCAAGACTGTTTGCAAAATTTGCAAATTTCAAGACTGATATTTATATGTCGCCGAGTTGACCTCATCTGTCGCCGACTTCACTTTCACGTGTCGCCGACCTGACCAAAAATCTGTCGCCGAGTTGACCTGTCGCCGAGTAGGTTTGTCGCCGAGTTGACCACATAACCTGTTCGTCCGTCGTCACTTGTTACTTTCACTCCGATACTTCGTTTCCTATGATATTTAGTATACAGATGACCTAACAGGTAGGTGTACGTTGTTTTCATTTTGAGCATGACCAAATTCAAGGTCACACTGGTGTTTGGTCACTACAAAGAAATTTTACTATTATTAACGCATTTGCTTCTTTGTTTCTTTGGTGTTTAACGTTTCGTTAGGCGACTAGAATGGCTATACTGAGACGCACTTGCCAAAGGATCAAGTGGGGAAAAAAAGAAGCAAGAATGAACAAATAGTAAAAGAAGAGTTAGAAAGAAATTCCGATTAGTTGCCTCTTACACCATGCACGGAACAGAACGTATCTACCCTATTCCTAGCTAGGACTAGATCTACCCGTACCGTAGAGATTCATTCTCTAGATCCCACTGACCCTGGTCCATCACCACTCCTCTACTCAGACTACGTTTTAATGGGCAAGGATAATATCTCGAAAATGTTTCAAGACATTATCGAAAAAAAAACAAGAAATATTTTCTGATTTTCGAAACATTCTCGAGTGTATCGAGCTTTACATCCAGATAATTTTCCCATTATCCTTTTCTGCGCACCTGCTGCCCTAAAAGTGTGGGTATCTTTTGAAATAAACCACAGAATATTTTGATGTTGGAATAATGCTTTTCATAAGTCTTTGCACTTTGAATTGCTACTGACTAGACAGAACAGCACCAAAGCAAGTTCACGAGATACGACGTCGCTCCCGGCAGCCATTTTCATTCTCGATACATTATCTGAAGTGTTATTAATATTTGGATATTTTCGAAGCATTATCCGGATTTATTATTTTTTCAGATACGTCCAATAAAACGCGGCCTCAGTCTGTGGAGGTGGGAGTCACCTGGAACTATTCGTTCTTCGTCGTCATCGGGATACGCTTTACAAAGCAAAGCTCTACGAGCAAGGGGGAGGAGAACGAATGGCTAGAGTAGATCCAAATTGGTGAAATTGAGAAGACCATCTTCCGTGGCTGAAGACAATTTTTATTTGTCAAATATTGCAAAAAAAAAAAGGAATATTTGAGTATAAAAAGTCGCCAAATTGGCATCTGGCTAATTAAGTTTAGTCAGAATTGAACATTTTGTTGTCACCAATTACGATCTACTGTAACCATTTCTATCTCCGCCCCCTCGTATGCGTTTCTATAAACCAAGCCACACTGGGTTTTTCGAATAAAATGCCTAAGAATTTCGAATTTCGACTGCGAGGGAACCGGGTAAAAAAATTAAAGAAATGATAGAAAAATATAGAAGAAATATCGCAAAACAGCTCATACACTGAATATAAAAGAAACTGAAACTATTTTTTAAAACTTTCAATTAATTTTTGAAATAGCATACGCGTTGTTAAAAACCCCGATTGTCCTTTGGTGCAAGAGAAATTTGATATTTAGGCGAAATCGCTCTATCATTTCTTTCATTTTTACGAGTACCCGGTTATTTTTATTCGAAACTCGGAATCTTTGCGCATTTTTATTGAATTAAAATTATCGGGAACGCCCAAAGTGTAAGTTGGCTTATACTCGTACAAGTACAGTCTCTCCACCTAGTTCTAAGTTTTACAATGTCACATACTAATTGCTTTTTATCATAAAATCTTATAATTCCTCTGCACTTTATGAATCCGACGTTGAACATGTACGAGTATAGTTGTTATGGTGGAGCATAAAACGTATAGTTGTTATGGTGGAGCATAAAACTGTTTAGCTCCAAGAAGCGGTGCGCTAAAAAGTTTCTAGGCATATCTGACAGAGAGATATACGATGTTATACAAGTCAGAGCTACTCGGAGCTAAAAACTGTTTAGAAAATGGCTAAAAGGATGAGAAAAATTCGTTCTTCTCCCCCTTGTAATCTTTTTACAAAATTAAATGGCCCCTTCAACTAAATATTAACCACGCCTTTACTGGTTTTCATAATTTTACCTTTCATTTCTCTTCATTCTTTATTTATTTATTTATTTTTTCACAAAACGAAAGTTTTAAGTTTACCGCACTGTTCCCGCTCATTGGTTGGTTGGTTCAAAACATGGCACCGACCGTTGTTATAAAACATTTGACCTCTGAGGGGATCATGTTTATAAAAACAGCGAATGGATTTTTCTTTCTATCTAGCAGTACTGTGCATCCCTCAGTGTTGAATATTCTCTCACATTGGTAAAAAAGGTCAATTGAGTGTCCAAGTCACTAAAATCTATATTTTAGTGCCTTTTTTTAGAAAGTGATTCCTCTCCTTTATGAGTACTATTTTGCACGGAATCCCAAGTGGGTCTGTGGAGTAAAAGTGGTTTTACACAACAGACCGAACCTATGTAGAGGTCGGCTGCTGAACAACAGCGGCCATTAGAGGAGTTTTTACATTGCTACAGTAGCATGAGTAAATGACAGCTCTGGATCAGGAAGTGGCGTCATTTTGACGTCACTTCTGATCCAGAAAAGTAGTTGATAAATGACGTATAGGCTGTTTTCGGACACGTCAGAATGACGTCAAAGGGATGACAGTAGTAGGAAAACGAGAGTTCTGGAACAGGTAGGACATGTACCGACCCCCCTCTCCTCCCCCCCCCCCCCCCCCAGGATGCATAACCCTAAGTCACCTGTCAATCATCATGACGTCATTAGTCACGTGACCTGTCGATCATCATTACTTAATCATGTGTCATGTGACTCCAACCGTATATGAGGAATGTTTTCCCGACCATTAAGCTTCCGACCTGAATGGCTCACTTAGTAGAGCAGAGGACTCGTATGAGGACCCATAATCTGAAGGTCGGTGGATTGAACCCGCCCTCTGGCATCACTCTCACCATCTGTCTATCATAGCATGGGGACCCCCGGGTCCTCCATGTGAGGACTTCCACCATCTGTCTATCATACCATGGGGACCCGCCTCCCTGCCCTGTTAGCACAAGACTTTCTCCAACGCATAGCCGACGTTGGCATTATGTTGGCTTTACGTGGGATGTGGGACGTGGGACGTCCTACATCGGATACACGTGGGCTATATGTGGGATGTCCCAGTTACACTTTGTCCCACCTAATGCCTACGTATAGCCGACATGGGACAGCCCACGTATAGCCCAAGTGGCACAGTCAACGTCGGCTATACGTCGGCATCAAGAGGCATGTGCCACGGTGGGGTGTGCCCTCTTTCTCCCACGTATACCCTACGTGGGACAACCCACGTGTGGCCCATGTCGGCTGTCCAACGTCGGCTGTACGTGGGTTTTATGTGGGATGTCCCAATGTCGGATGCACCCTCTTACTCCCTCGTATAACCTTCGTGGGACAGCCCACGTGTAGCCCACGTCGGTTGTCATACGTCGGCTTTAAGTGGACATTATGTGGGATGTCCCACTGTCGGACGCCCCCTCTTACTCCCACGTATAAGCTTCCTGGGACAGCCCACGTGTAGCCCACGTTGGCTGTCATACGTCAGCTCCAAGTGGGCATTATGTGGGATGTCCCACTGTCGGACGCCCCCTCTTACTCCCATATAACCTTCGTGGGACAGCCCACATGTAGCCCACGTCGGCTGTCATACGTCGGCTTCAAGTGGGCATTATGTGGGATGTCCCACTGTCGGACGCTCCCTCTTACTCTAATCTTCGTGGGACAGCCCACGTGTAGCCCACGTCGGGTGTCCAACGTCGGCTTCAAGTGGGCATTGTGTGGGATGTCCCACTGTGGGATGACCCCTCTTACTCCCACGTATACCCAACGTTTTGCATTGATGCATTATGAAAAATCAATATTATTGGATGTTGTGTTTTGGACCGTTATGGAAAACCATATAAACTAAATACCATTTTTTGATAAATTTCAGATACTATTTATGATTTTAATATAAAACTGTTGAGTTTAGACATCATTCATTTTTTTTAAATATTTTTATTATATTAGGATATCTAAATGATATTCCATGTAAGCAAATACCCAGTATAAAAGCAGAACACAACTATTTTTGTTAAACAAATAATTATAAAAATAAACAGCAAACAGTTAAAAAAATGGACACAATAAAAAGTTAACTGCTGAGGGCGGGAAGCTTTTATGGGAAGAATAACATTGATTATTGCATGGATCCCCCTTGGCGTAGAGGTAAGGTCGACGCGTAGGATGCAAGGGGTTCCCGGTTCAAACCCAGGTAAGTACGATTTGTCAGTTGCTAAACAAAATCAGAATGGTGGTTTGTAGTGTAGTTTGAAAGATTAATGGTCAATAGTTAAAGTAATGGTCGGCGACATGTTAAATGGGATGTTACGAATTGTTACAAATTTATTTTGGAACGTTGGCTCTCCCAAGCATAGCCAACGTGGGACAGTCCACGTGGGCTATGCGTCGGAACGTGTTTCAAAATCGCCAAACGCCCACGTAATTTCGTGGGACATCCCACCTAAAACCTACGTTGGCTATACGTAGGCTGTTCCGTGTATTGCCAACGTGGGACAGCCTATGTATAGCCAACGTCGGACAGCCCACGTGGGGTATACGTCGCCAAGCGCCCTCGTAAGTACATGGAACAACCCACGAAAAGCAAACGTATTGCCGACGTGGGAACACGGGACGCCCCACGTATAGCCGGCGTGGGCTATATGTGGGGGTGCTAACTGGGTGGGGAATTCCACCATATGTCTTTCATATAATGGGGACCCCCTCCCTGGGGAATTCCATCATCTGTCTACCATATAACGGGGACCCCCGGGGTCCTCCATGTGGGGACCCCCTAGGATGTGATTCAGCACTCCTATAAGAGTACATTGTGTGTGCACATGTGTTTCTATATTACTATGTGAGGACTGTGTAATTGCTATGGGAGCCTAATTAGTCTCAAGTATGTCATTATCAAATCGTTCAATAGATCTGCCTCCGTGGTTCACTTGGTAAAAGCGCGGACTCGTAAGCAGAAGATTGGTGGTTCGATTCCGGCTCGGGACAAACTTTTTTTCGTTTTTTTTGTTTACTTTTGTGACTATGTAACATCTTGTGACATTATGTGACATCATGTGACTGTGACGCTATGTGACTCTGTGACTTTATGTGACTCTGTAACATAAGGTAACATTATGTAACTTTATGTGACTCTGTAACATCATGTAACATTATGTGACATTATGTGACATCATGTAACACTATGTAACATCATGTAACATCATGTGACATCATGTGACTCTGTGACATTATGTGATTCTGTGACTCTGTAACTTTTTTTAACATAGTAACTACATTTCGATGTCTATTTTCACTGATAATATTTAATTAGTCACATTTCAATGGTTCCATTACAATAACCACATACACACACACACACACACACACACACACACACACACACACACACACACACACAGCATAGGAATAAGTACATGAAAGGTCTCAGAGTGTGGGAAAACGATTGATAAATTTCAGATTGCACTCGTTCAGAGCGTGGGGGGAACCGATCGATAAATTTCAGAGTTCACTCGTTCAGAGCGTGGGGGAAACCGATCGATAAATTTCAGAGTGCACTCGTTCAGACCGTGGGAACGATCGATAAATTTGAAAACATCAAAGGCCTAGACCGTGGGAACGATCGATAAATTTCAGAGTGCACTCGTTCAGAGCGTGGAAACGATTAATAAATTTGAGAAGGAATGGGATTTTCCCCACGCTAAGTCTAATATTATGTTTTATGTTATAGTAGTGCTAAAATGGTGGTTCTAGATCAACTTTAGCAAATTTAGTTTTTGATAACATACGATATACAGAATAAGTTTTAGCATTTTACCATGCTACTTATTCGAATGTTCTAAAGTTACAGTAGTGTGAAAATGGTTGTTCTAGACCAACTTTAGCAAATTTAGTTTTTGATAACATATAATATATAAAATCAGTTTTAGCATTTTACCATGCTACTTATTCGAATGTTCTAAAGTTACAGTAGTGTGAAAATGGTTGTTCTAGACCAACTTTAGCAAATTTAGTTTTTGATAACATATAATATATAAAATCAGTTTTAACATTTTACCATGCTACTTATTCGAATGTTCTAAAGTTATAGTAGTGCGAGAATGGTGGTTCTAGATCAACTTTAGCAAACTTAGTTTTTCACAAAATATGATATATAAAATAAGTTTGAACATTTTACCATGCTACTTATTCGAATGTTTTAAAGTTATAGTAGTGCGAAAATGGTAGTTCGAAACCAAATTCAAGAAATTTAATTTTTTGAACACATATTATGCCAACAACTGTTTCTTAATGCTTTCAGTTTCGTCAGAACACATCGCTCTCCGGTAGATGTCTCTGTAGTACATGCCAAAGCGGTATAAATGGGATGAGTGTGACCTAGATTTCATCATATCAGTTTAAGCAATTGACGTGACAACAACAATGACATCTAATTCAGACACATCAGTCTTCTGTCATGATTGTAATGTGACATTTCCATCTCTGAATTTGTTCGTAGCACATACATGCAAACCAGCCAAGATGAAACGTGCTCATGAAGAGCTTGTTGAGAAGATTGAAGCCAAGGGACGAAAGACGGTACAAGATGGTATTGACAGACCTGATCCGTTCCTCTGCTGTGAATGCATTAAAATATTTCCATCTATGGATGCGTTTGAGACACATGCATGCATACCAGCTGAGATGGAAAATGTGTCTCATGAAGAACATGTTTCAAAGAAAGAAAAGACAGGACAAGTAGGGAGAGGTAGAAGGGTTAGTCTTGGTGAAAATGCGCAGGAAAGACGGTTTGAGTCTGAGGATGGATCGGATTTACTCCTTGAAATGCGACAGCAAGAGAACTCTATTAAGACATATTTGTTAGAGACCTTAAACCATGGAATGAAATGGTATATTGTAGTGCATGCACGCTTCAAGAAACTGACGGCGAATGCAGAAGGCATCATGATAGAACAAATGGATAATGCATTTATCAGCAGTCCAACATATAGAGCATACAATCCAGCTGATATTGAACAGGACTTGCCAGAAGCCTATAGAGAATTGTTTACTAAGTTTGATGAACATGAGTGACAAGGTTCTGGCTGGGTGTTGGATAACATACTGTACATTGAAGTACATACAGCTACGTCAGCGCCACTGGATGCAAGTAGTTTTATTCCACTGCCGAAGAAAGTGAAGAATACGAAGGATGTATTAAACATTCAGAATGATGACAACAAGTGCTTCTTATGGTCTGTATTGGCTCATCTTCACCCTCATAACGACAACCCACATCGCGTGAATCATTACGCACCATTTGAGAAGGAATTAAAGATGGAAGGTATGACATTTCCGACACCGATTACATACATTCCAAGGTCTTCACGGTTTATGTGACAAGAGCTTTTAGATGAGCATCATGGAGCACAACGTTTATCATTCCCCAAAGAACCATTCATTAAGTTCAAGAATGTAGCCAAACAACAGCGAGCACCGTTTGTGATTTATGCTGACTTTGAATGTTTCACGCAAAAGCATGAAGAAGGAGACAAGTATCAACATCATCGTCCAAACAGCTTTGCCTATGTGGTTGTTACTCAGTACGACATACGTGCACCAGTCATATATCGAGGTGACAACGCCGTAAAGGTCTGTTTAAACCATATGGTGAATGAACGTGATCGTATTGTACGTGGTTTAGAGCGACCAAAGGAAATGCTGATGACTCGCGAAGACAAAGAGAATTTCAAGAACGCCACCGATTGCTACATTTGTCATGAGCCTCTAAGAGCAGATCGTGTGAGAGATCATGACCACATCAATGGCAAATATCGCGGAGCAGCGCTCAATGAATGCAACATGCAATTCCGACTTAGAAAGGATAAGCAAGGGAATAAAGATTCTTTTATCATTCCTGTGTTTTTCCACAATTTACGAGACAATGACAGTCATCTGATCATGGTGGAAATTGGGAAATTCAAAGATGAAACAATTACAGTCATTCCCAACACCACTGAGAAATATATTGCATTCACCATGAGCAATCTGAAATTTACAGACAGCTTTCAGTTCATGAGTACCTCTCTACAGAAGTTGGTATCCAACCTAGCGGAAGAAGGGAAAGATAACTTCTACAACATGACCTCTCACATTCACGATAGTGTACTCCTACGATTACATGGACGAGCCATCCAAGTTTACTGAAACGCAGCTACCATCAAAAGACAAGTTTTATAGTCAGCTTAGCGAAGAGGACATTGGCGAGGAGGATTATGCACATGCGCAGAAGGTGTGGGATACATTCAATTGTGCCACATTTGGCGAATACCACGACCTGTACCTTAAATCAGATGTGTTATTACTAGCTGACGTGTTTGAAAATTTTCGTCAAGTATGCCTCAACACGTATGAATTGGATCCTGCTCACTACTATACAGCACCAGGACTGTCCTGGGATGCAATGGTAAAAGCGACAAAGGTGAAGTTGGAATTAATCAATGACATTGACATGTACCGAATGGTTGAGCAAGGCATGCGTGGAGGAATATCTGTGATCACGCACAAGTATGCGAAAGCAAATAATCCCTACGTAGCAGATTACAATTCTGAGATACCAAACAGCTACCTGATGTACCTCGACGCAAACAACTTGTATGGCTGGGCCATGTCACAAAGCATGCAACAAAGAGGATTTATGTGGCTGAGCGAGCCAGAATCCATCGACTTTATGGATGTAGCTGAAGATGATGACATTGGATTCATTTTGGAAGTGGATTTAGAATACCCAAATTCAATCCATGGTCGTCATAATCACCACCCAGTGGCTCAAGAACGGAAATGGGTCAAAGTTGGAGAATTGTCAGAAGCTGCGGAAAGATCTGAACATGAAAGACAAACCCAGTGAAAAGCTCATCCCTAACTTGTCTGACAAGAAGAAATATGTACTTCATTACAGGAATTTACAACAGTACGTCTCACTGGGTTTGAAAGTCACCAAAGTACATCGCGCCATCATGTTTGAACAGAGCAAATGGTTAGCAAAATACATTACCTTGAACACAGAAAAGAGAAAATTGGCCAAGAACCCATTTGAGAAAGACTTCTTCAAACTGATGAACAACTCAGTGTTTGGCAAAATCATGGAAAATTTGAGAAAGCGAATCAATGTTGAACTTGTTCACCAGGAAAAGCGGTTCAAGAAACTTGTGGCCAAACCTTCTTTCCACAAATTCAAAATTTTTAACTAAGATTTGACTGCCGTACATTTGCGCAAAGTGGATTTGCTTCTGGATAAACCCATTAAAGTTGGCTTCACCATTCTCGACCTCAGCAAAGTGCTTATGTTCAACTTTCATTACAACTACATCATGGTCAAGTATACCAATGCCAAGTTGTGGTTCAGCGACACCGACACTCTATGTTACGACATAGAAACGGAAGATATCTACAAGGATATGCAGCAAGATTCTGACCTGTTCGAAACAAGTGACTATCCGCCAGATCACATCCTTCATTCCAATGTGAACAAAAAAGTGCTTGGGAAAATGAAGGATGAGACAGCAGGCATCCCTATTGAAGAGTTTGTTGGACTCAGACCGAAAATGTACAGTTTATTGTGTGGTGGGAAAGAAAAACATACAGCTAAAGGCATCACTCGAGCTTGTCAAAGACTCATTAAACATGTAAAGTATAGAGACAGTTTGTTCAACCAAACTCAAACGATGGCTACAGGACATATTATTCGAAGTCATAGTCACCAGCTTTTCTCAGAGAAGATGAGGAAAGTAGCCCTCTCCCCATATGACGACAAGCGATATGTGTTGAATGATGGCTATTCCACCTTAGCGCATAGATATTACAAGGCTGTGTTATAAAAGTGGGGAAGTTCCTCCAACGTAAGAGTTATTTTAGGTGTTAACATTGAAGCGTTAACATGGAACTTGGAAGTCGCAAGAGATCTACAACTGATATGGATACTCTTGCTGATACAGTTAAAGACATTAAAGTTAAAAATTCTACCACTACCATCAAGAAATTGAAAGTAGAGACGGCACCAACACCACCACAGTCGTGGGATGGAATGCTTTCTCTAGGAAATGGAAAGTACATTAAAATTATGAAACAAAGTAATGAAGGAGTGGTAAACATTCGCAAATACCTCAGAGATGAGGGGACTGGAAGAAACTGTCCTACAAAAAAGGGTATTTTGCTGACAATATCTGAATGGAAAATGCTGAAGAAGCAGGTGAAAGAAGTGGATAAAAGGCTTCGAAGACAAGAAGACGGCGCATAACAAGGTATTGTCATCATGAATGCACTTGTGTTTAACGGTGGTGCTTACCTTGCTGTAAATGATAGGAATGAAGTGATAATAAGTTCTCAAATAATAAGTTCAGCTTATCGGTTTAAACCTGAAGTGTGGAAAGACTTTAAAAACATACCGCTTGAACCTGGGTTTAAACGTAGACTTGAAAATAAAGTTGAAGTGTTTGTGATTGAACATGATTCTGACATACGTGTTAGATTCTGGAGAAATCTTTTACAGGATTATCCAGAGGATTATCATGAAGTTGTGCCAGATACTCCATATTCAGATTTGATTCACTTTGATATGAAGAATTGGCGCGCAATCTTACGATTCCTAGAAGCTGCTCACTCTTCACCATCTTGCGAGCATAAAAACGTCTTTGCAGAACGTCTTTAAGGAGATAGCTCATAGTTGATCTGACTGTTGAACGAGATAGAAGACTATTTGTTGGATTATTAACCCATTACAAATGGATTCTCATATATAAGAAACTTATGTGATGACATTGTGCTAAACATTTTGGAAAGTATATCATTCTATCACCTGACGAACACTCTGTCTTGAAAGACCATCTAGAGAAGTTGAGTATACCCAGCTTTCTCCTGGCAGTCCCAAATGAATTAGAAGTGCGTGTGACTGAGAACTGTCTAGACGTGTTCGTACAATTTCGCCAATATGACGAGCTTACAGAACGCTACGACTACATCACCCTCAACACAGTGGAATGGTACGCTGTGTTACTTTGGATTGGAAAGAACATAACGCTTGAATTCAAAGAGGAAAGAGTGCAACTCATGCGAGGCACCAAGTCCATTGAGCTGACACATCCCATGTGTGTTATGGTGATGGACATTGACATGAATGATCATGGATATGAACTGAAACTGTCTGAACACGAAGATGTTAAAAGAATAAAGTTTGGTAATGGACAGTGCTATGCTAGTTTTCATAGCATTTACAAACGTGGATGTAATGTCTATGATACATATATTAATTTAAATTGGTAATAATGGCATTTGTTTATCGATGTATTGAAAGTATTTGTAAAATAAAAGTTTAATGTAAACTAGATTTGTTGAAATGTAAAATATTTGTTGAAATGTAAATAATGTATAACACAATAAAAAAGAATGTTGTATAAAACTGTCTTGTTTATTTACAATATTCATAATAAAATTAACAATTACCAACAACTTAACTAATGCAAATTAGCTAATACAACATCAATAAAATAATGGTTTATAATGTCTATATACAAAATCCTTTACAGCAAAATCACCATCACTTCTTCTTAATACATCAATGATTTTAAAAGGACTATGTCCTGGAGCTCTTTGAATGATATAATACACACAATAAAATCCACATGTAGATAATATTGGTGTTTGTAATGGAACTGAATTATAAATGAAATTAAACTTTAAAAACTTATTCAAACGACTGTCTATAGGTAAAAATCCATAAGAGTCAAAATATTCTGCAGGGTCTTTGTTATAATATACTACCACCCAATGCTCCCCTGGCTCATCATGATCGTCTGTGTTGATGACATAGGCACCGCGTTGTAAAGATGGTAACTGATCCATGGAAAACACACCTTGAAACAAGTCTTTTGTCACGGCATCATGGGATAGGATGGCTTATATCTGCTTCGTGTTCATGACTGGTAGTCGAATTGAATGCTACGATTTGCACTTATTTCAATGATGTTATAAAATTCAGCATACACTATAACATTGACTGTTTTTTGCAAGGCACCGGCAAAATTCATTTCTAGTCGCACATTCCCATGCTTGATAAGGGCATAATGATCATCACCATCATAATTAGGTGCTAAGTCAAAAGAAAATAAAGCATAACCTCTAGGCCAATCTTCCCGTTTTATAATGGAACTTTTCTCACCATTCAATCCATCAAAAGATTTCTAAAGAGTTTTAAAAGCATCAAGATATTTGCCTCGATTTATGTCAAGCTTGAGAGATTTGGATAGGACTGGTTCACCATCCGTGTAAAGTTGCATATAGTTAGGAAGTAAAGATCAAAATTGTATGGATTTCTCAATACTGTTCCAGGAAAGGCTTCATTATGAACCAGTCCAATGATAATACGTTTTGGTAATTGGTCTAAAAAGATGTTATCTTTCACAAAAGATTGAAATCTAGCTGGAATAGCTAAAATTTTAAATTCTTTTCTAGTAATAATAAACTTTTCATGAGTTTTCATCAATGCATCTGCATGCCCAAACTGAATACCTGGACTAACGCCCACTTTACGAAAGGTTAAAAACGCATCTCTCACTTCTACTTTAAAACCATTATTTGCAGACATTAATACATATTCATCTTTTTGTCTATGTAAACGTAATTTCATACTAATACCATTTGGAAGATAGCGATCTTGCTCAAACAAATCTACCCTTAAACCACCTGTAAGCGTAAACTCACGGCTTAGACGTGTATACAAATAACGATTATGTAAACCATTATTTCCTTGTAGAGCTATGTCACCACCCTCAACATTTACATGAAAACCTGATACATATCTTTCATGATTAGCTCTTTTCACCTCATGACTATTCATTGACCCGGCAGTATCTTTATAGATGAGACGCATAGAGCTCTCAGAATGGAAACTTTCTTCCGAGTCAAGAATGAGATGAGATATGATGCTGGTATATCCATGGGTATTGTTACTATGTGATACCAGACGATCATTTAGAAACAATTCAATATTGACCATAACCCATTAAACAAATCATTGATACATGATACGTTATCATCTACATCACATGGTGTACCATCAGCCTTTACAATACAGCATACAATATGAAGTTTACTATTCTTTAAATCTAGATATTCTTCTGTACTCGCAGGAATGTAGAATTCTATTGGAGCGCCCTCTCTAATGGTAGTCAGTGGTTGGTAGTCTACATTATAACTTTTTTCTACAGCAGTTTGCGTTGGTGGTATGCGAAACCATTCTAATGGAGAAAGACTACATTCACAAGAATGATTATGAATTAAAGACATGTATAAAAAATATCTTTCTTATATTTTGTTGATGTTATCCGTTTAGCTGCCTTTCGCCTTCTGACACGTTTTGCTGGTTGTGCTCTCTTTTGTCCTCCTAACACATAACCAATCATACGTTATGCTACTCTTCCGCGACATCTTTTGCAGCCTTTTTTGAGATGTTGTGCAACAATTTTAGCCCCTGCCTTAAGCAGTGGAATAGCTTTGCGAGCCAATGATCCCAATATTGAACCAATACCATCTCCATATTGTATTCGCGCTCCTTTAAATCCTGGTAATTCCCCACCCAATGGTGAAGAAAATGGCTGCGATACGCAGACGGATCGTGTATATATGCTTTCATAATGCTTTTGGTCGAAAATGAAGTTTGCATATCACTTTCCCAGTTTGAAATGAAACATTATGACCTGTGTCATCCTTAATATTCATTTCTATCGTATGAAATTTAGATGTGTTTACAGTGACGTAATGAGGTTCTTCATAAGTTTTCATAATAATATCACCATCATCCCTTTAAATGGGAACAGAACGTAGTAAAGGAACATAATAATCTCCAACTACTTGTGACTCACAAATACTACAGTACACATAAAGTGTATAAAATCCATGTTTCACATCGGATTGATGTTCAGCAGGACCGGATTCTTTATACCATTTATCTGGTTTAAATCCTAAAATCTCAGCTAATCCTGTAGAAAAGATAATATCATAATCATCTCTCAAAATAAGATAAACTCTTCGACTAATTTTATCATACTTAAACTGAATAGGGTTTGCATTAATAGATTTTTGTAATTCTTCATTTATTGCAGTACATATTTCAGGTATTGACCTGTAGTAACCATGTGGAATGGTAACTGCATAAAATACTTCTAATGATGATCGATAATGAAGAGTATAGTCTATTCCTGGCCTCATTGTCGTCCATGTATGCGGGTATTGAATTTCAGCTAAGGCTACTTCATATTTTCCTTTCAAATATAATGTACGAGGTAAACGAATTTGATAAGTAGAAGCCTTATTAGTAGGATAATAGTTCATACTGGCATTGCTGGGTAAAGTAATGTAAAAACTTGTTGACTCCATGGCAGCTAAATCGCTTGTGTGATTTTGATAGACTAGATGTGTTTATACATTACTTCATGTTTGACATTCGTCATCTGCATTGCTGTCTAAATTGTCGTCTAAATTGCTATCTACAAGATCTACATTGGTATCTACTACTTCTCCTTGACAACAAGCACTGACACACCTAATTTTTACAGGAATAGTATTTTTATTTCCATTTTCTTTACAACAACACCATAACTCTTGAATCCATGTTAAAAAGTTTCCAATCCTTCTGGAAACAACCTTTGTTGACGTTGTTGTTGCTCTTTTATAATATCTTCACGAGTTGTCTTTTTGTCAAAACAGTTTTTGGAATATTAGCGTCTACAATTTCCTCAATAAACTGCTTCCAACCATGTGGTGGTTCTCGTCGTTCTCTTCTTCTTGTAGAAACCAGTGCTTCTTTCAACAAATCAATAATGTTGGAATTCGTAATGACAGTACCCGTTTTAAAACAAGTTCGTTTTTATCTGTCCATCTCGTACCATATTTCTTAAGTTCTGCCAGAAGTTGTGTTAGTTTTACCTGATAAATAGGTTGAAAATGGTTTAGAAACTGTTGTGACTTTTCTGATTTTTCGGCATTGGATGATTTAACAGACTTTTGCCGTTGTTGTTGCGACTGAGTTGTTCGTAAATGACAGCCAAGAACTTGAGACATTTCTATTGCCTTTTCACGAGTTCGTTTTCCACGTAAAAGTTTATTCACTTTCGTTTTGATTTCAGCATCTTTTCCCTTCTTTTCTAACAACATTTTATATTCATATTCAGGAATGAGGACCATTTTCATAGTATGTTTCATTTTAACAGCAGCTGAGCTAAAAAGGGTAATGCAAATTTAGCAATAGCTCCAATGAATCCTCCTTTCTGAATAACCAACTTCTTTTTTCTTCGAAGTGATATCTTCTTATCTGAGAGTGTGCGTAGGGTATGACGTTCACGCTTGAATTCCTTATACCTTTTTGAGCTTAAGGGTAAATGTCCTCGCAATATTATCAAACAAATTTCAAACAAGCTAGTTAATTCCTCCTTAGTCGCTTGTTGTAGCAAGGATTTACGTCGTTTAGGCCCGCTGCGTGCGAGCATGTGAAGAAAAGGTTGATTCGCTTGAATACGCTTAGACATCTTGGCTGCGAATGGTCAAGTGACTTGGTTCTTGTTCATACACTACTTTATCAACATATACGTAATGTGTATCTTTTGATAAAATGCCCGTACAAATACGTAGTTGATCATTCGTCTTCGGCTTCAAATCAATAAGGTTTATAAATAGCCATGAGGTTTGCTGGTAGCATCTTGATAGGCTTTTATGAGAAATTGAGATTTTCCAGGATACATTTGTCGTGCTAATGTAGTTATCTGTTTACTGTCTCTAGGATTTTTAAACAGAATGATGTAATGCGTATTCAAACTAATATTTCGCATTTCTCTACCATGATGGAACAAATTATGCACAATAAAAATAATGCTTAGATTTTGATGACTGCTGCCAACACTAAAGAGACGTGTCATACGTTCATCACTATGACATTTGGTCATTAAGTCATCAGTGATGAGTAAGTTTGATTCTTTCTGTTAAAGTGCTCTTCAATGTCATCTGGAATGCCTTGGAAAAATTCCACACCTTTCATTCCCTTGTACAAAGGCTGATCTGCTGCATAGAGCCATAAAATGGTTTTTGTAGAGGCTTTAATTAACTTTTTTCTAGAATTTCTCCAACTAGAGAAGTTTTACTACTACCTGTAGGTTCAGAGACAAAACATGTAAATGAATGCTTCATTTTCGAATATCAGTTTCTTTCACCCAACTGTTAAACTTCTTTGGCCAACCTAACTACTTCACAAATAATTCTTTAACACGTCGTGTTCTTCGTGTTTTCAAAACCTTTTCAATTCTGTAGACAGATTCAATATCTTTTGTCACTTTCTGCAGCTCTTCTTCATAGAAATGTCCATCAATATCTTCGTCCAAAAAGTCTTTCACACGATACAAGTGTATTCATTGCTTCTTACAACGATGTGTGATAATGAAGACTTCTTGCGTCCACTTTATATGACGATCCCGTTGAAATACATATTTCATGTGGGAAATGCGAACCTGATCACCAATTTTAAATTTGTAGGGTTTTTTCTTCTTCTTTGGTTTCAATTTCAATTTGTCTACATAGATATACTTCCACACTTTCGAATAGTTGTCTTTGCGAATATCTGCAAGAGCATACTTATTAGAGAGGGAGCCATGAGGTCTATGGTTGTAATTGTACACTAAGTCTGGAAGGATGTCCATATAGCGATAAGTTTGATTATGTAGGAAATATGGATACATCAATCCCTTTAGAGTACGAATAACTCTCTCAGCAAAGTTAGCTTTGGTTTCATTCTTTGTTGTATAGGCATGTATTCCCTCCTTCTTCAAAAATGCTTTTACCTACCTGTTTTTAAATTCAGTTCATTTATCCGACCTTCGTGGTCTTCGTTGAGTTTCATGAAAAATCTTTTGAGAGGCTTCTATGACACTGGTATGTGATTTATTAGGTATTGGTTGCACCCACAAATATTTGGAAAACACATCAATGACAACCAATAAAAAGCGGGTGTCATCATTATAGGGAGCTATGTTTCCCATGTCGGCTAAATCAATATCCCACATATCATCAATTCCACGTGTAATGACACGTTACCTTTTAAACCTGTATTTTACAGGTTGTAGTAAACTGAAGGCATCTTGATCCTGTAACCATTTCTTTACTTGCGAATGAGCGACTATTTGATCATGTTTTTAATATATTATAAAGTTTGTAAGGACCAGCAAATGCCCCGAGTTGACCAGGTTTAAAGTAAATATTGGTTAGGTAGTCTTTCCACGTCGACATGTTAACACTAAATGATTAACACTTGTCAACATATCTTGTATTTTATTTTATCAACATATCTTACATTTTATTTTGTCTTACAACTCAATCAACATATCTTACAAATCAAGTATTGATACAATGGTGTGAATAATTGGAGTTCAATGAACATTAACCAACTACTTAATTCATCTAATGTGATAGCATCTACACCATATTTTCACAACGTTGATTTGCATTATCTAACACTTTATCTAAATGAATGTAGTATTTAGCTTCATTCCAATATGTATAGACACATGCAGAATGACAAGTATGTTCTGAACACTCTTCATTTTGACAAGCAGGACATACTAAACATGCAAACTTTTTTACAGCTAATAACATTTCTTCACAATATGTTTTTTGCACAATATATTCTCTCAATGTAATGTTTGCCATTATACTGCAATGTAGATTAACCACTCTCTCACTTCATCAAACAGTCTTGGATCAAATCGAGCAAAGTGATATGCTGCTTCCACATCAAACTCCTCAGCTCCGTCAATGTTTGAAAGCACACACTCTTTGATGAAATCCTTGCGTAAGTTTGGTACGTTCAGCGTGGAATGAGCAAGTTCCCAAGAGATATCAAAGTGTTGCAGTTGTTGTTGAATAGATCCAAAACGCGCCAGTTCACTTATCATGCAGTCCACATGCGTCTCCTTGAAAAAAGTTTCTGCATCCATCTTTGTTTCACATATCCATATGACACGTCTGTACACTATGACGGCTGGCAAGCAACTGATTTGCAGTCTTACTCTGCAGATACTGTTAGTGAGCCGCACTTGTTGCACTTGTTGATATTTTCAAATTTATCGATCGTTCCCACGGTCTGAACGAGTGCACTCTGAATTTATCGATCGGTTTCCCCCACGCTCTGAACGAGTGAACTCTGAAATTTATTGATCGGTTCCCCCCACGCTCTGAAAGAGTGCACTCTGAAATTTATCAATCGTTTTCCCACACTCTGAGACCTTTCATGTACTTATTCCTATGCTGTGTGTGTGTGTGGTTATTGTAATGGAACTATTGAAATAATGTCACAGTCACATGATGTCACATAATGTCACATGATGTTATACAGTTACAAAAGTAACCAAAAACAAAAAACAAAAAAAAGCCGGTTTGTCCCGAGCCGGAATCGAACCACCAATCTCGTGCTTACGAGTCCGCGCTTTTGCCAAGTGAGCCACGGAGGCAGATCTATTGAACGATCTGATAATGACATACTTTAGACTAATTAGGCTCCCATAGCAATTACACAGTCCTTACATAGTAATATAGCCATATGATGTTACATAGTGATATGATGTCACATGATGTCACATAATGTTACATGATGTTACAAAATGTTACATGATATTACATAATGGTACATTATGTTACATAATGTTACATAGTGTTACATAGTGTTACATGATGTTACAAAAATTAAAAAAAAGAAAAAAAAAGGTCACTTACCATGACTCTTTTGCCAATTCGACTTCATGTCTCCAATCTTTCACTTCCTTTTTTCCCAAAGAATAACCAATGTTTCACTTTGTCTCCTATGTATATTCAGTCAATCTTTCACTTGTTCTGCAACAGCACAACAGTACAACAGCAAGAGCAACTGTTTTCACTTGTTTTCCATGTGTATCCAACGGCAGCCAGAGCATGAATGAAACACATGTACACACACAGTGTGCTCTTATAGGAGTGCTGAATCACATCCTAGGGGGGTCCCCACATGGAGGACCGGGGGGTCCCCATTATATGATAGACAGATGGTGGAATTCCCCAGGGAGGGGGTTCCCAACATGGAGGACCCCGGGGGGTCCCCATTATATGATAGACAGATGGTGGAATTCCCCAGGGAGGGGTTGTCCCCATGGTATGATAGACAGATTGTGGAAGTCCTCACAGGGAGGACCAGGGGGTCCCCGGGGGTCCCCATGCTGTGATAGACAGATGGTGAAAGTGATGCCCGAGGGCGGGTTTGATCCACCGACCTTCAGATTATGGGTCCTCATACGAGTCCTCTGCTCTACCAAGTGAGCCATTCAGGTCGGAAGGTTGATGATCGGGAAAACATTCCTCATATACGGTTGGAGTCACATGACACATGATTGACAGGTCACGTGAGTAATGATGATTGACAGGTCACGTGACTAATGACGTCATGATGATTGACAGGTGACTTAGGGTTATGCCTCCTAGGGGGAGGGGGTTCGGTACATAGTATTTCCTAGGGGGGAGGGGGGTCTGATGACGTCACTTCCTGTTCCAGAACTCTCGTTTTCCTACTACTGATGACGGACAGACGGACACCTCTAAAAATATAAGCTCCCCTTTTATGTTTTTTAACATCTCCCAGCAGGGATGTCACACAGGGTGACTTAAAACCGCCATGTGAGTACCCATCCACCCTCCCTGGGTTCTCCATGTGAGTACCTACCCTCAGTTCTCTATGTGAGTACCCACCAACTTCCCTATGTGAGGACCCCCCGGGTCCCCAAAAATATACCATATGAGAACCCCCTCCCCACAGCCCAGGTCATATAGCCAATTTCTTTTTTTAAAGAGTGGCAAGCCATAGCCACATGGTTAGTTCGAGCCTACCTATGACCCCCTCAAATTCAAAGGCTATAAATCGATGACAGACAGACTTACGGACAGACACCTCCAAACCTATAGGCCCCCTTTTTTAGCATTTCTCACACTGTCATGCATACACACACACATACCAACGCCATGACACGATTAGCGCTCATTTCGTATTAGTGGGTGGCCGCTCTGAAAAACCGTACTTCCTCCTATGTGCCGCTACCCCAGCCCTGATTGAGAAGAAAAACGTACCATGAACGCTACACTTATGAGGTTCGGACCTCATAGCGTCTGGGCAACTCGCTTCGGGCTCTTGCCTTGTGATGCCCTGCGGAATAAGAAAGCCGCAGAACTCACAGAAGCGTGCATCCTCTACCGAGTCCAGGAAACACGCGGCGTCCTGGAGTGACTCTTTGCTAGAGTCCTCCTCCAGTTTCATCTCAACCAGGGTAGTGGTTTGGCCAGAGTTGGAAGGCGGCTGCGTCTGGCTTGTATCCGTGATGCTAGCGACAGCAGCCGTGAGTTCGTCTGTCACTGGGATGGCAGCAGGAGACAGCGCTAGCACGGGAGGACTGTCCGGCTTGGTGACTGTAGCATTGGCAACGCGTCTCCGCCTCGTCGCTACAGGCTCTGCAGGCACTCTGCGCACAGTGACATCAGGTTGCACTGGGGTTCTCGCGTCCGGCTTCCGGATCCATCACTTTCTTGCAGGGCGACGGATCCAGCAACTTCTCAGGCGAACGTTGCCTCAAACGTTTTTGGCTCTCCTCCGCCGCACTGCCAAAACGGTTGTGCTGCTTGCTGCTGGCCGCCACACGCTGTCTCCACTTTTCCAGCTTAAAGAGCTCATACTCCACACGTATATTTCTTCAAACAAACCAATGTCTTTATCTGACAGCAAGAACTTTTGTCTTCGCTCCGCACTAAAAAACTCGTCCTTGAACTCCATGTTCACAAGCCGACAGACAAAAGCAAACTGATTGAATAGAATCAGAGCTGTCTGAAACGAGGCTACCTGAAAACGAGGCTAGCGTACCCTCCCCCGGGTCACTCTATCTATACCATATACCTAGGACATATACCATTTCAGGACCCCCTCAGTTCTCATGGGAACCCCCTAGGTTCTCATGGAAACCCCTCTGGGTTCTCATGGGGACCCCCAGGTCCCCATGTGAGGACCCTCCGGGTCCCCAAAAATATACAATGTAAGAAGCCCCTTGGGTCACCAACTCCATATATGAGTAGTACAAAAAGGGCAGTTCGTCAATGCTATGGCAATTGCAACGCCAAGACATCAGGGCAACGTCTCTGAAAGCACCTACAGCTAGCGACATGGACATTGATTACATGTTTGGCAACGAAACAACAGCATTTACAGATACAGTTTTTTTAACAGCGGAGGAGAATGCTGCGTTTCTAAGTACAATGGCGGAAAAACCTTGGAGGAAGCAGTAGGAGCTCCGCCAGACGTGTCTACAGTGCAGCAAAGAAAGCCTGAGGAAGCGTTAGGTGCTCCGTCAGACGTGTCTACAGTGCAGCAAGAAATGCCAGATCCTGAGAGACCTGACTACCCGTTCTGGGTTGCAAATGCACTTGTAAATGGTAGCGCCAAGCCACTCAGCACAAAGTTAAAAGCGCATCTAGAGCATCTTGAGGAAGAAGTGGTCATGTCAAGCGATGACGACAACGACGACGATAACGACAACGACGGCCATTTCGACAGCGACAACGACGACGATGACGACGACAAGCATCTCAAATCTAAATTTAAATTCGGCAAGACCATTCCTGTTACTGAGGAGGACGTCACGCTGCTGAAAGGAACATTTCAGGCAGTCCTTCCTCTAATCGATTGCAACATTTTATGGTGTTTATGTGAAGAAGGCTTTTTCGACCAACACACGTACATGTACCTAACGGAAGAAGTGAATACCGTCATTCAGCTTATCTGCATGCCAGAAGGAAACATACAGCATGTTCCCGTGTCAGAGCCACAGTTCTCGGAAGCCATGACCCGACGTTTCGTTCAACTTATTAGAAGTCTTCATGAGGAACTTTTTAAGACTTTGTGTTAACCGGCGCCAAAGCGTGTTGATGAGGATCACGATTCCAAACGTGTAAAGGTCAGGCTACATGGTTTCAAATACCTCGAAGAACGTATTAAAGTTTATGATATGATGGCCTACCTCTGTGAAAAGGACATTTCACCATGCCAATGCTCTTTGAATGGATAATTGGTAGTCGCAAACGAGGAGACTTTTTAGTAATCGTCATGAGACAACCTCTAACAGACGGTTTGCCAACAGCCTTTCTTAATGGTTTCAACGAGATGATTCCGCGATCCGCCAATGCTCTTTGAATGGATAATTGGTAGTCGCAAACGAGGAGACTTTTTAGTAATCGTCATGAGACAACCTCTAACAGACGGTTTGCCAACAGCCTTTCTTAATGGTTTCAACGAGATGATTCCGCGATTTTGCAAACATCTCATGAAAACATACATGTGATGCCCATATAAAAGGAGTGAGGTGCGAAGTGAAGTCATCATTCAATTCGCAGCCATGGAGAAGACAAGCAGCTTTAAAATTAGTGCAAACTTAAACATTACTGTGTAGCAGGGACAATTTGGGCTATTTCTTCGAATCAAACGTGGAGAGAGATGTCTTGCTTTATCACCATCCTTGTGGAAGATTGTGTGTCTGAACTTAACAAGATTATGCGACATTGGCTTCAAACTGTACTTAACGCAAACGAAATGGCTTGAAGTCATTTCATACCAAGACATGCGCTATGTGAGTTTTGTGCATACATCACTGTTTGAAGGGACAGTATACAAGTATTACATCAACATGAATGATGGTGAATGGGAGACATTGCTTCAGGAGATGGATAACATCAACTCAGCCTTATTGCCATGTACGGAATGTCATGGCAAGAAAACTCCTATCAAGCTGCAAAAGGACAATCGGATAAAGGTGTCAAAGCTATCCAAGAAAAGACTGGCTGAAGTTCAGTTGGAGAATATGAACGTGCAAAATCAACTTGGACTTACCTGTGAATATTGTGGTGCTTGCGGATATGCTGAGGATTATGATTATCACTGCCACAAGTACAATTGTAAGTTGTGTGAACCAGACAACTTCTACAACAAGTGCGGCTCACTAACAGTATCTGCAGAGCAAGACTGAGAGTCATTTGCTTGCCAGCCGTCATAGTGTGCAGACGTGTTTTTCAACTGTTATATGGACATGTGAAACAAGGATGGATGTAGAAACGTGTTTCAACGAGAAATATGTGGACTATATGATAAGTGAACTGGCGCGTTTTGAATCTATTCAACAACAACTGCAAAACTTTGACATCTATTGGGGACTTGCTCATTCCACGTTGAACGTGCCAAAGTTACGTGAGGATTTCGTCAAAGAGTGTGTGCTTTCAAACATTGACGGAGCTGATGAGTTTGATGTGGAAGCAGCATATCACTTTGTTCGATTTGATCCAAGACTGTTTGATGAAGTGAGAGAGTGGTTAATCTATATTGCAGTATAATGACAGACATTACATTGATTCAATATATTGTGCAAAAGAACATATTGTAAAGAAATGTTATTAGCTGTAAAAAATTGCATGTTCAGTATGCCCTGCTTGTCAAAATGAAGAGAAGCTAAAGATTATATTCATTGAGATAAAGTGTTAGATAATGCAAATCAACGTTGTGAAAAATATGGTGTAGATGCTATCACATTTGATGAATTAAGTAGTTGGTTAATATACATTGAAGATCAATGGACTCCAATTATTCACACCATTGTATCAATACTTGATTTGTAAGATATGTTGATTAAGTTAAAAGATATGCTGATTGAGTTGTAAGACGAAATAAAATGCAAGATATGTTGATAAAATAAAATGCAAGATATGTTAACAAGTGTTGATCATTTAGTGTTAACATGTCGACGTGGAAAGACTACTTAGCCAATATTTACTTTAAACCTGGTCAACCCTGGGCATTTGCTGGTCTTTACAAACTTGATCACATATTAAAAACATGATCAACCAGTCACTCATTCACAAATAAAGAAATGGTTACAGGATCAAGATGCCTTCAGTTTACTACAACCTGTAAAATACAGATTTAAAAGGCAACATGTCATTACACGTGGAATTGATGATATGTGGGATATTGATTTAGCCGACATGGGAAACATAGCTCCCTATATGATGATACCCGCTTTTTATTGGTTGCCATTGATGTGTTTTATAAATATTTGTGGGTGCAGCCAATACCCAACAAATCACATACCAGCGTCATAGAAGCCTTCCAAAAAATTTTTCATGAAACACAACGAAGACCACGAACTCAGATAAAGGAACTGAATTTAAAAACAGATGGGTAAAAGCATTTTTGAAGAAGGAGGGAATTCATGCCTATACGACAAAGAATGAAATCAAAGCTAACTTTGCTGAGAGAGTCATTCGTACTCTAAAGGGAATGATGTATCAATATTTCATACATAATCAAACTTATCGCTATAAGGGCATCCTTCCAGACTTAGTGTATAATTACAACCATAGACCTCATGGCTCCTCCCTAATAAGTATGCTCCTGCAGATATTCTTAAAGACAACGAATCTAAAGTGTGGAAGTATATCTATGTAGACAAATTGAAATTGAAACCAAAGAAGGAGAAAATAACCTACAAATTTAAAATTAGTGATCATGTTCGCATTTTCCACATGAAATATGTATTTCAACGGGGTTATCGTATAAAGTGGACGCAAGAAGTCTTCATTATCACACATCGTTGTAAGAGGCAATGAATACAGTTGTATCGTGTGAAAGACTTTTTGGACGAAGATATTGATGGACATTTCTATGAAGAAGAACTGCAGAAAGTGACAAAACATATTGAACCTGTCTACAGAATTGAAAAGGTCTTGAAAACACGATAAAGACGAGGTGTTAAAGAATTATTTGTGAAGTGGTTAGGTTGGCCAAAGAAGTTTAACAGTTGGGTGAAAGAAATAGACATTAAAAAATTAAGCGTCCATTCACCTGTTTGGCTCTGGACCTTCAGGCAGTGGTAAAACTTCTCCAGTTAGGAAAATTCTAGAAAAAAGTTAATTAAACCCTCTACAAAAACCATTTTATGGCTCTATGCAGCAGATCAGCCTTTGTACAAGGGAATGAAAGGTGTGGAATTTTACCAAGGCATTCCAGATGACATTGAAGAGCACTTTAACAGAAAAAAATCAAACTTACTCATCACTGATGACTTAATGACCAAATGTCATAGTGATGAACGTATGACACGTCTCTTTAGTGTTGGCAGCAGTCATCAAAATCTAAGCATTATTTTTATTGTGCATAATTTGTTCCATCGTGGTAGAGAAATGCGAAATATTAGTCTGAATACACATTACATCATTCTGTTTAAAAATCCTAGAGACAGTCAACAAATAAGTACATTAACACGACAAATGTTTCCTGGAAAATCTCAATTTCTCATAGAATCCTATCAAGATGCTACCAGCAAACTTCATGGCTATTTATTCATTGATTTGAAGCCGAAGACGAATGACCAGCTACGCATTCGTACAGGCATTTTACCAAAAGATACACATTATGTATATGTTAATAAAGTAGCGTATGAACAAGAACCAAGTCACTTGACCATTCGCAGCCAAGATGTCTAAACGTATTCAAGCTAATCAGCCTTTTCTTCACATGCTCGCACGCAGCGGGCCTAAACGACGTAAATCCTTGCTACAACAAGCGACTAAGGAGGAATTAACTAGCTTGTTTGAATGTGTTTGAATATATTGCGAGGACATTTACTCTTAAGCTCAAAAAGGTATAAGGAATTCAAGCGTGAACGTCATACCCTACGCACACTGGCAGATAAAAAGATATCACTTCAAGAAAAAAGAAGTTGGTTATTCAGAAAGGAGGATTCATTGTAGCTATTGCTAAATATGCATTACTTTTGTTAGCTCAGTTGCTGTTAAAATGAAACATACTTTGAAAGTGGTCCTCATTCCTGAGTGCAAATATAAAATGTTGTTAGAAAAGAAGGGAAAAGATGTTGGAATCAAAATGAAAGTGAATAAACTTTTACGTGGAAAACGAACTCTTGAAAAGGCAATGGAAATGTCTTAGGTTCTTGGTCGTCATTTACGAACAATTCAGTCACAACAACAACAAAAGTCTGTTACATCATCCAATGCAGAAAAATCAGAAAAGTCACAACAGTTTCTAAACCATTTTCAACCTATGTAAAACTAACGCAACTTAAGAAATATGGTACGAGATGGACAGATAAAAATGAACTTATTTTAAAAACGGGTACTGTCATTACGAATTCCAACATTATTGATTTGTTGAAAAAGCATTGGTTGCTACAAGAAGAAAAGAACGACCAGAGCCACCACATGGTTGGAAGCAGTTTATTGAGGAAATTGTAGAAGCTAATATTCCAAAAACTGTTTTTGGCAAAAAGACAACTCGTGAAGATATTACAAAAGAGATACAACAAGGTCAACAAAGGTTGTTTCCAGAACGATGGGTAACTTTTTAACATGGATTAAAGAGTTATGGTGTTGTTGTAAAGAAAATGAAAATAAAAATACTATTCCTGTAAAAATTAGGTGTATCAGTGCTTGTTGTCAAGGAGAAGTAGTAGATACCAATGTAAATCATGTAGATAGCAATTTAGACAGCAATTTAGACAGCAAAGTAGATCATGTAGACAGTGTGGATGACGAGTGCTAAACATGAAGTAATGTATATACACATCCAGTCTATCTACATCACATAAACGATTTAGCTGCCATGGAGTCAACAAGTTTTTATATTACTTTATCTAGTAATGCTAGTATGAACTATTATCCTAACAACAAGGCTTCAAATTATAAAATTCGTATGCCTCGAACCATCTATTGGAAAGGAAAATATGAAGTTGTCTTAGCTGAAATTCAATATCCACATACATGATCTACGATGATGCCTAACTTAGACTATTATGTAAAATACACATCGGATTATACAGCTGATGGTGTCTTTAAAACAGTATATATTGCTCATGGCTATTATAAAAACTAGTGAAGTCATTCACGCGATAAATCAAGCCTTTAAAAATGCTTTTACCACTGATGAAACCGATGTGTCTCCAGTGAGATTAAACTATGATAAAATTACAAGGAAAGTCTCTCTGATGTTAAAAGATCATTTTGCCTTATAATTTCCCACAGGATTAGGTGAATTGTTAGGATTTACACCACGTATGGTTTATATTAATGAACGTAATGCACCGCATATGCTTGATATTCAACATGGATTTTATACACTCTATGTGTATTGTAGTATTTGTGAATCACAGGTTGTAGGAGATCATTATGTGCCTTTGTTACGATCTGTTGGAATACAAGGACATGATGGAGATTATTTTGAAAACTTATTGAGAACCTCATTATGTTCCTGTAAACACATCCAAATTTGACATGATAGAAATGAATATTAAGGATGACACAGGTGAAAACATCTTATTTAAGACTGGGAAAGTGATCTGTAAACTTCATTTTAGACCAAAAGCATTATGAAAGCATATGCACACGATCCGTCTACATATGGCAACCATTTTCTTCGTCAAGTGGGTGGGGAATTACCAGGATTTAAAGGAGCGCGAATACAGCATGCAGGTGGTATTGGTTCAATATTGGGATCATTGGCTCGCAAAGCTATTCCACTGCTTAAGACAGGGGCTAAAATCGTTGCACCACATCTTAAAAAGGCCGCAAAAGATGTCGCGAAAGATGTTACAGGCCGAGTAGTACAGCGTTGTGATTGGTTATGCGTTAGGACAAAAGAGAGCGCAACCGGCAAAACCTGTCTGAAGGCGAAAGGCAGCTAATCGGATAATATCAACAAAATATAAGAAAGATATTTTTTAATCATGTCTTTAATTCATAATGCTTCTTGTGAATGTAGTCTCCATTAGAATGGTTTCGCATACCACCACCGCAAACTACTGTAGAAAAAAGTTATAATGTAGACTATCAACCACTGACTACCATTAGAGAGGGCGCTCCAATAGAATTCTACATTCCTGCGAGTACAGTAAAGTTCATATTATATGCTGGATTGTAAAGGCTGATGGAACACCGTGTGGTGTAGATGATAATGTATCATGCATTAACGATTTCTTTAATAGGTTATGGTCCAATATTGAATTATTTCTAAATGATCGATTGGTATCACATAGTAACAATATCAATGGTTATACCAGCATCATATCTTATCTCATTCATGACTCGGAAGAAAGTCTCCATTCTGAGCGCTCTATGCGTCTCGTGTATAAGGATACTGCTGGGTCAATGAATGCTCATGAGGTGAAAAGACCTAATCATGAAAGATATGTATGAGGGTTTCATGTAAATCTTGAGGGTGGTGATATAGTTGACAGGAAATAATGGTTTACATAATCGTTATTTACATACGAGTCTAAGCCGTGAGTTTATGCTCACAGGTGGTTTAAGGGTAGATTTGTTCGAGCAAGATCGTTATCTTCCTAATGGTATTAGTATGAAACTGCGTTTACATAGACAAAAAGAGAATGTGTATTAATGGTAACAGGTAATACCTTTAAGGTAGAAGTGAGAGAGGCGTTTTAGCCATTTGCAAAGTGAGGGTTAGTCCAGGTATTCAGTTGGGACATACAGATGCATTGATGAAAACTCCTGTTACTAGAAAAGAATGTAAAATTTTAGCTATTCCAGCTGGATTTCAATCTGTTGTGAAAGATGACACCTTTTTAGGCCAATTACCAAAACGTATTGTCATGGTTCACAATGAATCTTTTGCTGGAACAGTATTGAGAAATCCATACAATTTTGAACATTTTAATCTAAGCTATATGCAACTTTACACGGATGGTGAACCAGTCCTATCCAAACCTCTCAAGCTTGACATAAATCGAGACAAATATCTTGACGCTTTTGAAACTCTTCACAAATCTTTTGATGGATTGAATGGTGAGAAAAGTTCCATTATAAAACAGGAATATTAGCCTAGAGGTTATGCTTTATTTTCTTTTGACTTAACACCTGATTATGATGGTGGTGATCATTATGCCTTTATCAAACATGGGAATTTGCGACTAGAAATGAATTTTTCCGGTGCCTTGCAAAATACAGTCAATGTTATAGTCTATGCTGAACTTGATAACATTGTTGAAATAAGTGCAAACAGCAGCATTCAATTCGACTACCAGTCATGAACACGAAGCAGATAGAGGCCATACTGTCCCATGATGCCGCGACAAAAGACTTGTTTCAAGGTGTGTTTTCCATGGATCAGTTACCATCTTTACAACGCGGTGCCTATGTCATCCACACAGACGATCATGATGAGCCAGGAGAGCATTGGGCGGCAGTATATTATGACAAAGACCCTGCAGAATATTTTGACTCTTATGGACTTTTACCTATAGACAGTCGTTTGAATAAGTTTTTAAAGTTTAATTTCATTTATAATTCAGTTCTAATACAAACACCAATATCACCTACATGTGGATTTTATTGTGTGTATTATACAATTCAAGGAGCTCGGGGACATAGTCCTTTTGAAATCATTGATGTATTAAGAAGAAGTGATGATGTTTTTGTTGTAAAGGATTCTATATATAGACATTATAAACCATTATTTTATTGATGTTGTATTAGTTGTATTAGTTAAGTTGTATTAGTGAAGTTGTTGGTAATTGTTAATTTTATTATGAATATTGTAAATAAAAACAAGAGAGTTTTATACAACATTCTTTTTTAGTGTGTTATACATTATTTACATTTTAACAATTATTTACATTTCAGCAATTATTTTACATTTCAACAAATCTAGTTTACATTAAACTTTTTCGCAAATGCATTCAATACATTAATAAACGAATGCCATTCATACCAATCTAAATTAATATATGTATCATAGACATTACATCCACGTTTGTAAATGCTATGAAAACTAGCATAACACTGTCCATTGCCAAACTTCATCATTTTAACATCTTTATGTTCAGAGAGTTTTGGTTCATATCCATGTTCATTCATGTCTATGTCCATCACCATAACACATGAGATGCGTCAGCTCAATGGACTTGGTGCCCCGCATGAGTTGCACTCCTTCCTCTTTAAATTCAAGCGTTATGCTCTTTCCAATCCAATGCTTGTAACAGAGCGTACCATTCCACTGTGTTAAGGGTCATATTGACGAAATCGTACCAACACATCGAGACAGTTCTCAGTCACATGCACTTCTAAATCCTCTGAGAGTACAAAGAGAAAGCCAAGTATCCTAAACTTCTCTAGATGGTCTTTCAACACGGATTGTTCGTCAGGTGATAGAATGATATACTTTCCAACATGTCTTAACACAATGTCATCACATAAGTTTCTCAGATATGAGAATCCATTTGTAATGGGTTCATAATCCGAATAAAACTTCTTCCATCTCGTTCAACAGTCAGATCAACTATGAGCTGTCTCCTTGTCTGCAAAGACGTTTTTATGCTCGCAAGATGGTGAAGAATGGATGTTGTATAGCTTCTAGGAATCGTAAGACTGTGCGCAAATTCTTCATATCAAAGTTAATGAAATCTGAATATGGAGTATCTGGCACAACTCCATCATAATCCTCTGGATAATCCTGTAAAAGATTTCTCCAGAATCTAACACGTATGTCAGAATCATGTCCAACCACTAACACTTCAACTTCATTTTCAAGCCTACGTTCAAACCCAGGTTTAAGCGGTATGTTTTTAAAGTCTTTCCACACTTCAGATTTAAACCGATAAGCAGAACATATTATCACTTCATTCATATCATTTAAAGCAAGGTAAGCACCACCGTTAAACACGAGTGCATTCATGATGACAATACCTTTTTATGAGGTGTCTTCTTGTCTTCGAAGCTTTTTTCCACTTCTTTCCCTTGCTTCTTTTTCATTTTCCATTCATGTATTGTCAACGAAATACCCTTTTTCGTAGGACGGTTTCTTCCAGACCCCTCATCTCTGAGGTACTTGCGAATATTCACCACTCCTTTATTGCTTTGTTTCATAATTTTAATGTACTTTCCATTTCCTAGGGAAAGCATACCATCCCACGACTGTGGTGGTGTTGGTGCCGCCTCTACTTTCAATTTCTTGATGGTAGTGGTAGAATTTTTAACTTTAAAGTCTTTAACTGTATCAGCAAGAGTATCCATATCAGTTGTAGATCTCTTGCGACTTCCAAGTTCCATGTTAACGCTTCAATGTTCACACCTAAAATAACTCTTGCGTTGGAGGAACTTCCCAACTTTTATAACACAGCCTTGTAGTATCTATGCGCTAAGGCGGAATAGCCATCATTCAACACATATCGCTTGTCGTCATATGGGGAGAGGGCTACTTTCCTCAACTTCGCAGAGAAAAGCTGGTGACTATGACTTCGTGTGGTGATCGTTTGGTTGAACAAACTGTCTCTATACTGCACATGTTTAATGCGTCTTTGGCAAGCTCGAGTGATGCCTTTAGCTGTATGTTTTTCTTTCCCACCACACAATAAACTATACATTTTTGTCCAACAAACTCTTCAATGGGGATGCCTGCCGTCCCAAGAACTTTTTTGTTCACATTGGAATGTAGGAAGTGATCTGACGGATAGTCACTTGTGTCGAACAGGTCAGCATCTTGCTGCATATCCTTGTAGATATCTTCCGTTTCTATGTCATAACATAGAGTGTCAGTGTCGCTGAACAACAACTTGGCATTGTGATACTTGAACATGATGTAATTGTAATGAAAGTGAAACATAAGCACTTTGCTGAGGTCCAATATGGTGAAGCCAACTTGAATGGGTTTATCCAAAAGCAAATCCACTTTGTGTGAATGTACAGCAGTCAAATCTTCGTTGAAAATTTTGAATTTGTGGAAAGAAGGTTTGGCCACAAATTTCTTAAACCGCTTTTCCTTGTGAACAAGTTCAACATTGATTCACTTTCTCACATTATCCATGGTTTTGCCAAACACAGAGTTGTTCATCAGTTTGAAGAAGTCTTTCTCAAATGGGTTCTTGGCTAATTTTTTCTTTTCTGTGTTCAAGGTAATGTATTTTGCTAGCCATTTGCTATGTTCAAACATGATGGCGCGATGTACTTTGATGACTTTCAACCCCAGTGAGACGTACTGTTGTAAATTCCTATGATGAAGCACATATTTCTTCTTGTCACACAAGTTAGGAATGAGCTTCTCACTGGGTTTGTCTTTTATGTTCAGATCTTTCCGTAGCTTCTGACTGTACTCAGACAGTTCTCCAACTTTGACACATTTCGGTTCTGGAGTCCCCGTGTAGTGATTATGAAGATCATGGATTGAATTTGGGTATTCTAAATCCACTTCCAAAATGAATCCAATATCGTCATCTTCAGCTACATCCATGAAGTCGATGGATTCTGGCTCGCTCACCCACATAAATCCTCTTTGTGGCATGCTTTGTGACATGGCCCAGCCAGACAAGTTGTTTGCGTCGAGGTACATCAGGTGGTTGCTTGGTATCTCAGAATTGTAATCTGCTACGTAGGGGTTATTTGCTTTCCCATACTTGTGCGTGATCACAGATATTCCTCCACGTATGTCTTGCTCAACCATTTGGTACATGTTGATGTCATCAATGTTAATGTCATCAATTCCAACTTCAGCTTTGTCGCTTTTAACATTGCATCCCAGGACAGTCCTGGAGCTGTATAGCAGTGGGCAGGATCCAATTCATACGTGTTGAGGCATACTTGACGAAAATTTTCAAACACGTCAGCTAGCAGTAACACATCTGATTTAAGGTACAGGTCGTGGTATTCACCGAATGTGGTACAGTTGAATGTATCCCACACCTTCTGCGCATGAGCATAATCCTCATCGCTAATGTCCTCTTCACTAAGCTGACTATAAAACTTGTCCTTTGATGGTAGCTGCGTTTCAGCAAGCTTGGATGGTTCGTCCACGTAATCGTAGGGATACACTCTCTTTCTCAGCAGTAAATCTTGTTGGTCACTATCGTGAATGTGAGAGGTCATGTTGTAGAAGTTATCTTTCCCTTCTGCCGCAAGGTTGGATACCAACTTCTGCAGAGAGGGGCTCATGGACTGAAAGCTATCCGTAAATTTAAGATTGCTCATGGTGAATGCAATATATTTCTCAATGGTGTTGGCAATGACTGCAATCATATTATCTTTGAATTTTCCAATTTCCTCCATGATCAGATGACTGTCATAGCCTTGCAAATTGTGGAAAAACACAGGAATAATAAAAGAATCTTTATCCCCCTGCTGATCTTTTCTAAGTCGAAATTGTAATTTGCATTCACTATGCGCCGCTCCGCGATATTTGCCATTGATGTGGTCATGATCTCTCACACGATCTGCTCTTAGAGGCTCATGACAAATGTAGCAATCAACAGCGTTCTTGAAATTCTCTTTGTCTTCACGAGTCATCAACATATCCTTTGGCCGCTCTAAACCAAACGCAATACGATCACGTTCATTCACCATATGGTCTAAAAAGGTTTTACGGCATTATCTCCTCGCTATAGAACTGGTGCACGTGTATTGTACTGACTAACAACCACAAAGCAACCACAAAGACGATGATGTTGATACTTATCTCCTTCTTCATGCTTTTGCGTGAAACATTCAAAGTCAGCATAAATCACAAAAGGTGCTCGCTGTTGTTTGACTACATTCTTAAACTTGATGAAAGGTTCCTTGGGAAATGATAAACGTTGTGCTCCATGCTTGCCACACACTTCACGATGTTTATCTAAAAGATCTTGCCGCACAAACCCGTGAAGACAGTTGAAACAATAAAAAGTTGTTCCATGATGCTTTGATCGATAAGACATGTCTGCTGAAATGCTTAATGAGGCATTAATGCCTTTTCTTGTCATTGCTAATCAGAAGTAAGTTGATTTCTCTAGCACTGACGTTGTATCGGAACAACTACATCTTGTTCATATCCAAACACGTTGATGGATACACCGTTCTCCTTTTCAAACTTTGGAATGTCAGTAATTGGTGTCGGAAGTGTCATACCGTCTACCTTTAATTCTTTCTCAAATGGTTTGTATAGATTCAGCAATTTGGGTTGTTTGTTGAAGGGTGAAGGTAAGCCAATACTGACCATAAGAAACACTTGTTGTCATCATTCTGAATGTTTAACACTCCCTTCGTATTCTTCACTTTCTTTGGCAGCGGGATAAAACTGCTTGCTTCCAGAGGCGCTGACGCAGCTGTATGTGCTTCAATGTACAGTATATTATCCAACACCCGCCCAGAGCCTTGTCGTTGATGTATTAAGAAGAAGTGATGGTGATTTTTGCTGTAAAGGATTTTGTATATAGACATTATAAACCATTATTTTATTGATGTTGTATTAGCTAATTTGCATTAGTTAAGTTGTTGGTAATTGTTAATTTTATTATGAATATTGTAAATAAACAAGACAGTTTTATACAACATTCTTTTTTATTGTGTTATACATTATTTACATTTCAACAAATATTTTACATTTCAACAAATCTAGTTTACATTAAACTTTTATTTTACAAATACTTTCAATACATCGACAAACAAATGCCATTATTACCAATCTAAATTAATATATGTATCATAGACATTACATCCACGTTTGTAAATGCTATGAAAACTAGCATAACACTGTCCACTGTCATTTTAACATCTTTATGTTCAGAGAGTTTTGGTTCATATCCATGTTCATTCATGTCTATGTCCATCACCATAACATGAGATGCGTCAGCTCAATGGACTTGGTGCCCCGCATGAGTTGCACTCCTTCCTCTTTAAATTCAAGCGTTATGCTCTTTCCAATCCAATGCTTGTAACAGAGCGTACCATTCCACTGTGTTAAGGGTCATATTGACGAAATCGTACCAACACATCGAGACAGTTCTCAGTCACATGCACTTCTAAATCCTCTGAGAGTACAAAGAGAAAGCCAAGTATCCTAAACTTCTCTAGATGGTCTTTCAACACGGATTGTTCGTCAGGTGATAGAATGATATACTTTCCAACATGCCTTAACACAATGTCATCACATAAGTTTCTCAGATATGAGAATCCATTTGTAATGGGTTCATAATCCGAATAAAACTTCTTCCATCTCGTTCAACAGTCAGATCAACTATGAGCTGTCTCCTTGTCTGCAAAGACGTTTTTATGCTCGCAAGATGGTGAAGAATGGATGTTGTATAGCTTCTAGGAATCGTAAGACTGTGCGCAAATACTTCATATCAAAGTTAATGAAATCTGAATATGGAGTATCTGGCACAACTCCATCATAATCCTCTGGATAATCCTGTAAAAGATTTCTCCAGAATCTAACACGTATGTCAGAATCATGTCCAACCACTAACACTTCAACTTCATTTTCAAGCCTACGTTCAAACCCAGGTTTAAGCGGTATGTTTTTAAAGTCTTTCCACACTTCAGATTTAAACCGATAAGCAGAACATATTATCACTTCATTCATATCATTTAGAGCAAGGTAAGCACCACCGTTAAACACGAGTGCATTCATGATGACAATACCTTTTTATGAGGTGTCTTCTTGTCTTCGAAGCTTTTTTCCACTTCTTTCACTTGCTTCTTTTTCATTTTCCATTCATGTATTGTCAACGAAATACCCTTTTTCGTAGGACGGTTTCTTCCAGACCCTTCATCTCTGAGGTACTTGCGAATATTCACCACTCCTTTATTGCTTTGTTTCATAATTTTAATGTACTTTCCATTTCTTAGGGAAAGCATACCATCCCACGACTGTGGTGGTGTTGGTACCGCCTCTACTTTCAATTTCTTGATGGTAGTGGTAGAATTTTTAACTTTAAAGTCTTTAACTGTATCAGCAAGAGTATCCATATCAGTTGTAGATCTCTTGCGACTTCCAAGTTCCATGTTAACGCTTCAATGTTCACACCTAAAATAACTCTTGCGTTGGAGGAACTTCCCCACTTTTATAACACAGCCTTGTAATATCTATGCGCTAAGATGGAATAGCCATCATTCAACACATATCGCTTGTCGTCATATGGGGAGAGGGCTACTTTCCTCAACTTCGCAGAGAAAAGCTGGTGACTATGACTTCGTGTGGTGATCGTTTGGTTGAACAAACTGTCTCTATACTGCACATGTTTAATGCGTCTTTGGCAAGCTCGAGTGATGCCTTTAGCTGTATGTTTTTCTTTCCCACCACACAATAAACTATACATTTTTGTCCAACAAACTCTTCAATGGAGATGCCTGCCGTCCCAAGAACTTTTTTGTTCACATTGGAATGTAGGAAGTGATCTGACGGATAGTCACTTGTGTCGAACAGGTCAGCATCTTGCTGCATATCCTTGTAGATATCTTCCGTTTCTATGTCATAACATAGAGTGTCAGTGTCGCTGAACAACAACTTGGCATTGTGATACTTGAACATGATGTAATTGTAATGAAAGTGAAACATAAGCACTTTGCTGAGGTCCAATATGGTGAAGCCAACTTGAATGGGTTTATCCAAAAGCAAATCCACTTTGTGTGAATGTACAGCAGTCAAATCTTCGTTGAAAATTTTGAATTTGTGGAAAGAAGGTTTGGCCACAAATTTCTTAAACCGCTTTTCCTTGTGAACAAGTTCAACATTGATTCACTTTCTCACATTATCCATGGTTTTGCCAAACACAGAGTTGTTCATCAGTTTGAAGAAGTCTTTCTCAAATGGGTTCTTGGCTAATTTTTTCTTTTCTGTGTTCAAGGTAATGTATTTTGCTAGCCATTTGCTATGTTCAAACATGATGGCGCGATGTACTTTGATGACTTTCAACCCCAGTGAGACGTACTGTTGTAAATTCCTATGATGAAGCACATATTTCTTCTTGTCACACAAGTTAGGAATGAGCTTCTCACTGGGTTTGTCTTTTATGTTCAGATCTTTCCGTAGCTTCTGACTGTACTCAGACAGTTCTCCAACTTTGACACATTTCGGTTCTGGAGTCCCCGTGTAGTGATTATGAAGATCATGGATTGAATTTGGGTATTCTAAATCCACTTCCAAAATGAATCCAATATCGTCATCTTCAGCTACATCCATGAAGTCGATGGATTCTGGCTCGCTCACCCACATAAATCCTCTTTGTGGCATGCTTTGTGACATGGCCCAGCCAGACAAGTTGTTTGCGTCGAGGTACATCAGGTGGTTGCTTGGTATCTCAGAATTGTAATCTGCTACGTAGGGGTTATTTGCTTTCCCATACTTGTGCGTGATCACAGATATTCCTCCACGTATGTCTTGCTCAACCATTTGGTACATGTTGATGTCATCAATGTTAATGTCATCAATTCCAACTTCAGCTTTGTCGCTTTTAACATTCCATCCCAGGACAGTCCTGGAGCTGTATAGCAGTGGGCAGGATCCAATTCATACGTGTTGAGGCATACTTGACGAAAATTTTCAAACACGTCAGCTAGCAGTAACACATCTGATTTAAGGTACAGGTCGTGGTATTCACCGAATGTGGTACAGTTGAATGTATCCCACACCTTCTGCGCATGAGCATAATCCTCATCGCTAATGTCCTCTTCACTAAGCTGACTATAAAACTTGTCCTTTGATGGTAGCTGCGTTTCAGCAAGCTTGGATGGTTCGTCCACGTAATCGTAGGGATACACTCTCTTTCTCAGCAGTAAATCTTGTTGGTCACTATCGTGAATGTGAGAGGTCATGTTGTAGAAGTTATCTTTCCCTTCTGCCGCAAGGTTGGATACCAACTTCTGCAGAGAGGGGCTCATGGACTGAAAGCTATCCGTAAATTTAAGATTGCTCATGGTGAATGCAATATATTTCTCAATGGTGTTGGCAATGACTGCAATCATATTATCTTTGAATTTTCCAATTTCCTCCATGATCAGATGACTGTCATAGCCTTGCAAATTGTGGAAAAACACAGGAATAATAAAAGAATCTTTATCCCCCTGCTGATCTTTTCTAAGTCGAAATTGTAAGTTGCATTCACTATGCGCCGCTCCGCGATATTTGCCATTGATGTGGTCATGATCTCTCACACGATCTGCTCTTAGAGGCTCATGACAAATGTAGCAATCAACAGCGTTCTTGAAATTCTCTTTGTCTTCACGAGTCATCAACATATCCTTTGGCCGCTCTAAACCAAACGCAATACGATCACGTTCATTCACCATATGGTCTAAAAAGGTTTTACGGCATTATCTCCTCGCTATAGAACTGGTGCACGTGTATTGTACTGACTAACAACCACAAAGCAACCACAAAGACGATGATGTTGATACTTATCTCCTTCTTCATGCTTTTGCGTGAAACATTCAAAGTCAGCATAAATCACAAAAGGTGCTCGCTGTTGTTTGACTACATTCTTAAACTTGATGAAAGGTTCCTTGGGAAATGATAAACGTTGTGCCCCATGCTTGCCACACACTTCACGATGTTTATCTAAAAGATCTTGCCGCACAAACCCGTGAAGACAGTTGAAACAATAAAAAGTTGTTCCATGATGCTTTGATCGATAAGACATGTCTGCTGAAATGCTTAATGAGGCATTAATGCCTTTTCTTGTCATTGCTAATCAGAAGTAAGTTGATTTCTCTAGCACTGACGTTGTATCGGAACAACTACATCTTGTTCATATCCAAACACGTTGATGGATACACCGTTCTCCTTTTCAAACTTTGGAATGTCAGTAATTGGTGTCGGAAGTGTCATACCGTCTACCTTTAATTTTTCTCAAATGGTTTGTATAGATTCAGCGATTTGGGTTGTTTGTTGAAGGGTGAAGGTAAGCCAATAATGACCATAAGAAACACTTGTTGTCATCATTCTGAATGTTTAACACTCCCTTCGTATTCTTCACTTTCTTTGGCAGCGGGATAAAACTGCTTGCTTCCAGAGGCGCTGACGCAGCTGTGTGTGCTTCAATGTACAGTATATTATCCAACACCCGCCCAGAGCCTTGTCGTTGATGTATTAAGAAGAAGTGATGGTGATTTTTCTGTAAAGGATTTTGTATATAGACATTATAAACCATTATTTTATTGATGTTGTATTAGCTAATTTGCATTAGTTAAGTTGTTGGTAATTGTTAATTTTATTATGAATATTGTAAATAAACAAGACAGTTTTATACAACATTCTTTTTTATTGTGTTATACATTATTTACATTTCAACAAATATTTTACATTTCAACAAATCTAGTTTACATTAAACTTTTATTTTACAAATACTTTCAATACATCGACAAACAAATGCCATTATTACCAATCTAAATTAATATATGTATCATAGACATTACATCCACGTTTGTAAATGCTATGAAAACTAGCATAACACTGTCCACTGTCATTTTAACATCTTTATGTTCAGAGAGTTTTGGTTCATATCCATGTTCATTCATGTCTATGTCCATCACCATAACACATGAGATGCGTCAGCTCAATGGACTTGGTGCCCCGCATGAGTTGCACTCCTTCCTCTTTAAATTCAAGCGTTATGCTCTTTCCAATCCAATGCTTGTAACAGAGCGTACCATTCCACTGTGTTAAGGGTCATATTGACGAAATCGTACCAACACATCGAGACAGTTCTCAGTCACATGCACTTCTAAATCCTCTGAGAGTACAAAGAGAAAGCCAAGTATCCTAAACTTCTCTAGATGGTCTTTCAACACGGATTGTTCGTCAGGTGATAGAATGATATACTTTCCAACATGTCTTAACACAATGTCATCACATAAGTTTCTCAGATATGAGAATCCATTTGTAATGGGTTCATAATCCGAATAAAACTTCTTCCATCTCGTTCAACAGTCAGATCAACTATGAGCTGTCTCCTTGTCTGCAAAGACGTTTTTATGCTCGCAAGATGGTGAAGAATGGATGTTGTATAGCTTCTAGGAATCGTAAGACTGTGCGCAAATTCTTCATATCAAAGTTAATGAAATCTGAATATGGAGTATCTGGCACAACTCCATCATAATCCTCTGGATAATCCTGTAAAAGATTTCTCCAGAATCTAACACGTATGTCAGAATCATGTCCAACCACTAACACTTCAACTTCATTTTCAAGCCTACGTTCAAACCCAGGTTTAAGCGGTATGTTTTTAAAGTCTTTCCACACTTCAGATTTAAACCGATAAGCAGAACATATTATCACTTCATTCATATCATTTAAAGCAAGGTAAGCACCACCGTTAAACACGAGTGCATTCATGATGACAATACCTTTTTATGAGGTGTCTTCTTGTCTTCGAAGCTTTTTTCTACTTCTTTCACTTGCTTCTTTTTCATTTTCCATTCATGTATTGTCAACGAAATACCCTTTTTCGTAGGACGGTTTCTTCCAGACCCTTCATCTCTGAGGTACTTGCGAATATTCACCACTCCTTTATTGCTTTGTTTCATAATTTTAATGTACTTTCCATTTCTTAGGGAAAGCATACCATCCCACGACTGTGGTGGTGTTGGTGCCGCCTCTACTTTCAATTTCTTGATGGTAGTGGTAGAATTTTTAACTTTAAAGTCTTTAACTGTATCAGCAAGAGTATCCATATCAGTTGTAGATCTCTTGCGACTTCCAAGTTCCATGTTAACGCTTCAATGTTCACACCTAAAATAACTCTTGCGTTGGAGGAACTTCCCCACTTTTATAACACAGCCTTGTAATATCTATGCGCTAAGATGGAATAGCCATCATTCAACACATATCGCTTGTCGTCATATGGGGAGAGGGCTACTTTCCTCAACTTCGCAGAGAAAAGCTGGTGACTATGACTTCGTGTGGTGATCGTTTGGTTGAACAAACTGTCTCTATACTGCACATGTTTAATGCGTCTTTGGCAAGCTCGAGTGATGCCTTTAGCTGTATGTTTTTCTTTCCCACCACACAATAAACTATACATTTTTGTCCAACAAACTCTTCAATGGGGATGCCTGCCGTCCCAAGAACTTTTTTGTTCACATTGGAATGTAGGAAGTGATCTGACGGATAGTCACTTGTGTCGAACAGGTCAGCATCTTGCTGCATATCCTTGTAGATATCTTCCGTTTCTATGTCATAACATAGAGTGTCAGTGTCGCTGAACAACAACTTGGCATTGTGATACTTGAACATGATGTAATTGTAATGAAAGTGAAACATAAGCACTTTGCTGAGGTCCAATATGGTGAAGCCAACTTGAATGGGTTTATCCAAAAGCAAATCCACTTTGTGTGAATGTACAGCAGTCAAATCTTCGTTGAAAATTTTGAATTTGTGGAAAGAAGGTTTGGCCACAAATTTCTTAAACCGCTTTTCCTTGTGAACAAGTTCAACATTGATTCACTTTCTCACATTATCCATGGTTTTGCCAAACACAGAGTTGTTCATCAGTTTGAAGAAGTCTTTCTCAAATGGGTTCTTGGCTAATTTTTTCTTTTCTGTGTTCAAGGTAATGTATTTTGCTAGCCATTTGCTATGTTCAAACATGATGGCGCGATGTACTTTGATGACTTTCAACCCCAGTGAGACGTACTGTTGTAAATTCCTATGATGAAGCACATATTTCTTCTTGTCACACAAGTTAGGAATGAGCTTCTCACTGGGTTTGTCTTTTATGTTCAGATCTTTCCGTAGCTTCTGACTGTACTCAGACAGTTCTCCAACTTTGACACATTTCGGTTCTGGAGTCCCCGTGTAGTGATTATGAAGATCATGGATTGAATATGGGTATTCTAAATCCACTTCCAAAATGAATCCAATATCGTCATCTTCAGCTACATCCATGAAGTCGATGGATTCTGGCTCGCTCACCCACATAAATCCTCTTTGTGGCATGCTTTGTGACATGGCCCAGCCAGACAAGTTGTTTGCGTCGAGGTACATCAGGTGGTTGCTTGGTATCTCAGAATTGTAATCTGCTACGTAGGGGTTATTTGCTTTCCCATACTTGTGCGTGATCACAGATATTCCTCCACGTATGTCTTGCTCAACCATTTGGTACATGTTGATGTCATCAATGTTAATGTCATCAATTCCAACTTCAGCTTTGTCGCTTTTAACATTGCATCCCAGGACAGTCCTGGAGCTGTATAGCAGTGGGCAGGATCCAATTCATACGTGTTGAGGCATACTTGACGAAAATTTTCAAACACGTCAGCTAGCAGTAACACATCTGATTTAAGGTACAGGTCGTGGTATTCACCGAATGTGGTACAGTTGAATGTATCCCACACCTTCTGCGCATGAGCATAATCCTCATCGCTAATGTCCTCTTTACTAAGCTGACTATAAAACTTGTCCTTTGATGGTAGCTGCGTTTCAGCAAGCTTGGATGGTTCGTCCACGTAATCGTAGGGATACACTCTCTTTCTCAGCAGTAAATCTTGTTGGTCACTATCGTGAATGTGAGAGGTCATGTTGTAGAAGTTATCTTTCCCTTCTGCCGCAAGGTTGGATACCAACTTCTGCAGAGAGGGGCTCATGGACTGAAAGCTATCCGTAAATTTAAGATTGCTCATGGTGAATGCAATATATTTCTCAATGGTGTTGGCAATGACTGCAATCATATTATCTTTGAATTTTCCAATTTCCTCCATGATCAGATGACTGTCATAGCCTTGCAAATTGTGGAAAAACACAGGAATAATAAAAGAATCTTTATCCCCCTGCTGATCTTTTCTAAGTCGAAATTGTAAGTTGCATTCACTATGCGCCGCTCCGCGATATTTGCCATTGATGTGGTCATGATCTCTCACACGATCTGCTCTTAGAGGCTCATGACAAATGTAGCAATCAACAGCGTTCTTGAAATTCTCTTTGTCTTCACGAGTCATCAACATATCCTTTGGCCGCTCTAAACCAAACGCAATACGATCACGTTCATTCACCATATGGTCTAAAAAGGTTTTTACGGCATTATCTCCTCGCTATAGAACTGGTGCACGTGTATTGTACTGACTAACAACCACAAAGCAACCACAAAGACGATGATGTTGATACTTATCTCCTTCTTCATGCTTTTGCGTGAAACATTCAAAGTCAGCATAAATCACAAAAGGTGCTCGCTGTTGTTTGACTACATTCTTAAACTTGATGAAAGGTTCCTTGGGAAATGATAAACGTTGTGCTCCATGCTTGCCACACACTTCACGATGTTTATCTAAAAGATCTTGCCGCACAAACCCGTGAAGACAGTTGAAACAATAAAAAGTTGTTCCATGATGCTTTGATCGATAAGACATGTCTGCTGAAATGCTTAATGAGGCATTAATGCCTTTTCTTGTCATTGCTAATCAGAAGTAAGTTGATTTCTCTAGCACTGACGTTGTATCGGAACAACTACATCTTGTTCATATCCAAACACGTTGATGGATACACCGTTCTCCTTTTCAAACTTTGGAATGTCAGTAATTGGTGTCGGAAGTGTCATACCGTCTACCTTTAATTTTTCTCAAATGGTTTGTATAGATTCAGCGATTTGGGTTGTTTGTTGAAGGGTGAAGGTAAGCCAATACTGACCATAAGAAACACTTGTTGTCATCATTCTGAATGTTTAACACTCCCTTCGTATTCTTCACTTTCTTTGGCAGCGGGATAAAACTGCTTGCTTCCAGAGGCGCTGACGCAGCTGTATGTGCTTCAATGTACAGTATATTATCCAACACCCACCCAGAGCCTTGTCGCTCATGTTCGTCAAACTTAGTAAACAATTCTTAGTAAAGGTCTCCAACAAATGTGTCTTAATAGGTTCTGTTGCTGTCGCATTTCAAGCAGTAAATCCGTTTCTTTATCGGATTCAAACCGTTTTTCCTGCGCGTTTTCGCCAAGACTAAGCCTTCTGCCTCTCCCCACTTGTCCCGTCTTTTGTCTCTTTGCAGCTTTCTCCTCAACAAGCTCGTCATGAGCATCTTTCATCTCAGCTGGTATGCATGTATGTGCCTCAAACACATCCATAGAAATTCCGCATTGCATTCCATACAGAGGACTGATGTGTCTGAACTGGCTGCCATCGTTCTGCCATCTTGTTCCGTCTTTTGTCTCTTTGCTTCTTTCTCCCTTCATGAGCACGTTTCACCGCAGTTTTCATCTCAGCTTGAGTGCATGTATGTGCCTGGAAATTCCACATTGCATTCGTGGCAGAGGACTGATGTATCCCATATTGAACTGGCTGCTATTGTTGTCGCATCAATTGCTTGTACTGATATGCCGAAATGTGTTCTCATCCATCTATTTATATAGGCAGGTTTTCCCGAGCAAATTTTGATTTTCAAGTTCTCAGTTTCGTAGGTAGGTGTCTAAAAATGAATGTTGTGCAATTTTCCGCTTCCGGGGGGGGTGGAGGTAGGGTCACAAAAACCAAAGTTGTCCAGAATTGTCTAAAACGTGTAAATGTGCAAAAATCACAATTTGAGGGGTCCAAAAACCAAAAATGTTCAGAATTGCTTCCAGTGGCGCTGACGTAGCTGTATGTACTTCAATGTACTGTATGTTATCCAATACCCAGCCAGAGCGTTATCGCTCATGTTTGTCAAACTTAGTAAATAATTCTTTATAGGCTCCTGGCAAGTCCTGCTCAATATCCGCTGGATTGTATGCTGTATATGTTGGACTGCTGATCAATGCATTATCCACTTGTTCTGTCATAACACCTTCTGCATTCGCCGTCAGTTTCTTGAAGCGTGCATGCACTAGAATATACCATTTCATTCCAAGGTCTCTAACAAATGCGTCTTAATACGGTTCTCTTCTGTCGCATTTCAAGCAGTAAGTCTCATCCATCCTCAGTCTCAAACCGTTTCTCCTGCGCCTTTTCAACAAGACTAACCCTTCTACCTCTCCCTACTTGTCCTATCTTTTGTTTCTTTGAAACATGTTCTTCATGAGGCACATTTTCCATCTTCCCACATATATGTGCCTCAAACGCATCCATAGATAGAAATTCCACAGTACATTTCATACAGAGGACTGGACCGTATGTCATACTGTCATCTTGTTCCATCTTTCGTCTCTTTACTCCTTTCCCATGCTCTTCACGTTTCATCTTAGCTGGTTTACATGTATGTGCTACAAACAATTCCAGAGATGGAAATGTTATATTGCTGTCATGGCAGAAGACTGCTAGAACTGAAATGCTGAAATGTAATCTCAGACATCCCCTTTTATATATATACACACACACAGACAGAATTTGCGTTTATTTCATAAGAGAGGATGGCCCTTAGAAGGACCGAAAGTTTTTAGTTAGTTGACTCTTCACCAAAAAGTTGGGTTTCCGCAACTGCACTGGTATCTGTAAAACTGAAAGGTCTTCCCGGGCACTTGAAAGGGTGAAAATTATAATACTTGATGTTTATCAATGTTGCAACGCACCACCAGCAGTCTATACATACAGGTCCTGGCCCAGGCAGTGTTGTTGTAAACTTATACCAGAGCAAGCCACCGCAGGTCTTGCAACAGAACCGCTGAGGTGCATTGTGGTGTACCGGGCAGTTGTATGGTTGTCCTGCATATTCCAGCCACACCCAGCAATTTTTGCCATTCAGTTGTTAGCGTGCCTGCTTTGCCGTTCCGCATCATTGTGTATGTGCGAGTTGCAGACATCTTGCTGGTTGTTTTGGAAATGTGAAGTTTAATCCCCAATTTATACACTACTTTTAGCGCCTGTCCTCACAGTGTATCTCACATGGAGGACCCAGGGGGTTCCCATGAGAACCTCACATGGCACATGTCCTGGGGGTTGGTATATAATTGCTAGCCATTTCAGTTCAGCTTCACAACCGCTTACCGCTTTCAACGTTTAACATGGAGTTGTTCGTCGCAATCAACGATACTCTCACGCCGCCAGTGAATCAGCCGTCACGCATTTTCTTCTTTCACCTGCTGCCGGACCCGGCTCACGCCACGGTGCTTTGCATACCAGTCTTTTTCAATAGAATGGTCACGCTGGGAGAACGGTTACGAGACATCGAAGACGGCCGCTACCGCCATGCCTACTTCAGATCCATCGTGCTTTGAGAGGTGATTCAGTCCCCCTTAGAAGAGGAAGAGTATCCAGCCTGGGCCAGATACTTTCTCCAACAAGACCTGGATGTCTGCATTGGCTGCGGATGTTTGATAAGCCCTGACAAGGTGGTGGCGGCAGGCTGTGGCCATCAAATGTGCATCTATTGCTCCGCTCTTTGGACGTATCAAACCGCATGAATACACCATCAGATGTTTTACCTGCGGCCTTAGAACGGACCACTTCATGTTTAACGGCCAACAGATGACCGAGTGTGCAAGACCCGTTCAGGATCTAGTGGCATCCTTCTAAACCGGGGCCGGCAGCAGCAGGAAAAAACCTTCGGCCCTTCTAAGGGCCACCCACTAATACGAAATGAGCGCTATTCGTGTCATGGTGTTGGTATGTGTGTGTGTGCGGAGAGAGAGAAAAAAGAGACAGAGAGAAAAAAATTGCTATCTGGGTTAAAATACCTAGGAGGCTTATAAAATGAACGCTAACTCTGTCGTGGTATTGATATGTGCGGAGAGAGAGAGAGAGAGAAAAAAGAGACAGAGAGAAAAAATTGCTTACTGGGTTAAAATACCTAGGAGGCTTATGACATGAACGCTAACTCTGTCGTGGTGTTGGTATGTGCGTGTGTGTGTGAGCGCGGAGAGAAAAAATTGGTTCTCACATTGTATATGTATGGGGACCCGTGGGTTCTCACATGGAGAACCCAGGGTGGGTACTCACATGGAGAACCCAGGGTGGGTACTCAAATGGTGCTGTTTAAAAAAACAAAACAACAAAAATGGGAGCTTATAGGTTTAGAGGTGTCCGTCTGTCCGTCATCCCCATGACGTCATTATGACGTCATTATGATGTCACTGTTTTCGGAAGCCCATTGGTGTATGAAAACAGCCTATGCGTCATTATGACATCACTTTCTGTTTTCGGACGCCCATTTATCAACTACTCAGAACTGTCATGGCAGTTCTATATCATCCTATGACGTCATGAGTCACGTGATTAGATCTGCCGTGAGAGTTTTTCCACACACACACACGCACATACACATATACTAAGACATGTGTTTTGCTTATTTCGTAATAAGTGGCGGCTGCAGTAAGAACGGAAGCCAGAAGTCAAAGCTCCTCACCGTTGCTGCTGCCGCTGTCTACTGCCGGAAGGTCATCACGTGCTGGTACTGGGACATTTGCTGACCATTGAAGATAAAGTGGTCAGTCTTGAGTCTTGAATCTCTGGCAAAGTAGGGTATACTCATGCCGCAGGGCTGCCTGATAGGTGCGCACGACTGCACAAAAGAGACACGTTTGATGTCCGCAGCCGGCCGCCTCCTATCAGGCAGCCACACCCGCCACACAGGTTGATGTCCTCTTCCAATGGAGATGGAACAGCTTCCCCCAACACCACTGAACGGAAATAAGCCTCGTGGAATCTTCCGTCTTCAATTTTTCTCAGCCTCCTACCGATGGTGACTTCCGGATTGAAGAGGACCGACAGACAAATCGCAGCAGCACGAGCCGGATCCTGGAGGAGGTGTAGGAAGTACTGTCTCACTGGTCGCCGTGTTGGAGGTTGAAAGTACAAGCTGACTTCTAAAATGTCTCGAATAATAAGAGCGTGGTTCAAACCGAATATGTATTCCATGACTGAGTTGTGTGGAAGGCAGTTGTGAAGAGAACACATTTATATAGGTTGGGAAATGAGGTCACGTGGTCCCCCCGGACAGTAAAGTATGTCGGACACCCCCCCCCCCGGCAGAGTAAGGTTTGTCGGACTCCCCAGGAGAGAAGGGCATGTCCGACCCCCCAGGAGAGTAAGGCATGTCCAACCCCCCCCCCCCCCCAGGAGAGTACCGTATGTCCGCACCCCTCGCCGTGAAGAGGAAATTTTTTTAGCCAAATCAACATAAATTTTTAGCCAAATTAGCACAAAAAAGTCATATATAAGTGCTGTTGCGTCTCAGGAACAGCAATAACATCGTTAGAACATCATGGATTCGTCGCTCAACACACCTCAGGACACGCTGACTCCAGCTATTAATATTGGTGACCTGACTGCCTTTCATGCTGATGGATCATTTTATATCTAATTAAACACTGAAGATAAAACTGAAACGGCTGCAATAACACACGCCTTGGAGGAAGCGTTAGGTTTTCCATCTGAGATCTCTCCAATACAGTAAAAACTGGTAGACGCTTTAGATTTAGCTTTTATTTAATACAAAAATGACTTCAACTGATAAGAAATTCACAGTGATGAGGAACAGTCGTCCAGTAACACTAACAACGGAGTGTTACAAGTGCTGGGTGTCTCTTGAATATACGGGGCAACCTCACAACTGCCCCGTGGACTACAACGCGCCACGTCGGTTCTGCTGTAAGACCTGTGGTACAACTTTGCAGCGACGTTGCCTTGATCGGTACCGGTGTGCACAGACTGTTGGTGGTGTGGCGCAACACTTAAAAGCATAAAATATTACAGTTTCCACCCCTTCAAGCGTGCAGAAAGGCCGTTCACCATGCAACAGTTCTACAGACACCAATGCGATTGTGGAAACCAAAATGTTGGTGAAAAGCTAAAATTTTCGGTCCTTTTAAGGAAAACATTCTCTTTGCTAATGGATCATTTTATATCTTACTAAACATGGAAAATAAAACTGAAACGACTGCAATAACATACACCTTGGAGGAAGCATTAGGCTTTTCATCTGAGATCTCTCAAGTACAGTAAAACTGATAGAGCTTTAGATTTGGCTTTTGTTTTCAACAAAAATGACTTCAACTGACAAGAAATTCACAGTGATGAGGAACGGCCGTCCAGTAACACTAACAACGGAGTGTTACAAGTGCTAGGTGTGGCTGAAATATGTGGGGAAGCCTCACAGCTGTCTCGTAAACCACAACGCACCGCGTCGGTTCTGCTGTAAGACCTTTGGCGACCTCTTGTGGTACAAGTTTGCAGTGACGATGCCTGGACCGGGACCGGCGTGTACAGACAGCTGGTGGTGTGGCGCAACACTTAAAAACAGAAAATATCACAACCATCACCTCTTCAAGTGTGCAGGAAGGTTTTCACCATGCAACAGTTCTACAGACACAAATGCGATTGTGGGAACCCAGCATGTTGGTGAAAAGCTAAAACTTTCGGTCCTTTTAAGGTCCACATTCTCTTGCGAAATGATTCTAATCAGTCTGTGCAGGTGTATAAAAGGGGGGATGTCTGAGAACACATTTCATCATATCAGTTCTAGCGATTGATGCAACAACAATAATGGCAACTAGTTTAGACTCATCAGTCCTCTGTCATGGTTGTGATGTAACATTTCCATCTCTGGAATTGTTCGAGTACATATATGCAATCCAGCTGAGATGAAACGTGCTCGTAAACAGCTTGTTTGGGAGATTGAAGCTAAAAGACGAAAGACGACACAAGATGCCACAGACCTGATTCAGTCCTCTGCCATGGATATACTGAAATATTTACATCTCTGAAATTGTATGAGGCACATGTATGTCATCCACCTAAGATGGAAAATGTGATTCATAAAGAACAAGCTGCAAAGAGACAAAAGACGGGACAAATAGGGAGAGGTAGAAGAGTTAGTCTTGATGAAAACGCGTAGGAAAAACGGTTTGAGTCTGAGGATGGATCGGATTTACTGCTTGAAATGCGACAGCAAGAGAACCGTATTCAGACGCATTTGCTGGAGACGTTAAACCATGGAATAAAATGGCATATTGTAGTGCACGCACACTTCAAGAAACTGACGGCGAATGCAGAAGGCATCATGATAGAACAAATGGATAATGCATTTATCAGCAGTCCAACATATAGAGCATACAATCCAGCTGATATTAAACAGGACTTGCCAGAAGCCTATAAAAAATTGTTTACTAAGTTTGATGAACATGAGCGACAAGGTTCTGACTGGGTTTTGGATAACATACTATACATTGAAGTACATAAAGCTACGTTAATGCCTCTGGAAACAAGCTGTTTTATCCCACTACCGAAGAAAGTGAAGAATACAAAGGCTGTGTTAAGCATTAAGAATTTCGACAACAAGTGTTTCTTATGGTCAGTATTGGCTCATCTTCACCCTCAGGAGCATATCTCAACTCGCCTCCTATCAGGCAGCCACACCCGCCACACAGGTTGATGTCCTCTTCCAATGGAGATGGAACAGCTTCCCCCAACACCACTGAACGGAAATAAGCCTCGTGGAATCTTCCGTCTTCAATTTTTCTCAGCCTCCTACCGATGGTGACTTCCGGATTGAAGAGGACCGACAGACAAATCGCAGCAGCACGAGCCGGATCCTGGAGGAGGTGTAGGAAGTACTGTCTCACTGGTCGCCGTGTTGGAGGTTGAAAGTACAAGCTGACTTCTAAAATGTCTCGAATAATAAGAGCGTGGTTCAAACCGAATATGTATTCCATGACTGCGTTGTGTGGAAGGCAGTTGTGAAGAGAACACATTTATATAGGTTGGGAAATGAGGTCACGTGGTCCCCCCGGACAGTAAAGTATGTCGGACACCCCCCCCCCGGCAGAGTAAGGTTTGTCGGACTCCCCAGGAGAGAAGGGCATGTCCGACCCCCCAGGAGAGTAAGGCATGTCCAACCCCCCCCCCCCCCAGGAGAGTACCGTATGTCCGCACCCCTCGCCGTGAAGAGGAAAATTTTTTAGCCAAATCAACATAAATTTTTAGCCAAATTAGCACAAAAAAGTCATATATAAGTGCTGTTGCGTCTCAGGAACAGCAATAACATCGTTAGAACATCATGGATTCGTCGCTCAACACACCTCAGGACACGCTGACTCCAGCTATTAATATTGGTGACCTGACTGCCTTTCATGCTGATGGATCATTTTATATCTAATTAAACACTGAAGATAAAACTGAAACGGCTGCAATAACACACGCCTTGGAGGAAGCGTTAGGTTTTCCATCTGAGATCTCTCCAATACAGTAAAAACTGGTAGACGCTTTAGATTTAGCTTTTATTTAATACAAAAATGACTTCAACTGATAAGAAATTCACAGTGATGAGGAACAGTCGTCCAGTAACACTAACAACGGAGTGTTACAAGTGCTGGGTGTCTCTTGAATATACGGGGCAACCTCACAACTGCCCCGTGGACTACAACGCGCCACGTCGGTTCTGCTGTAAGACCTGTGGTACAACTTTGCAGCGACGTTGCCTTGATCGGTACCGGTGTGCACAGACTGTTGGTGGTGTGGCGCAACACTTAAAAGCATAAAATATTACAGTTTCCACCCCTTCAAGCGTGCAGAAAGGCCGTTCACCATGCAACAGTTCTACAGACACCAATGCGATTGTGGAAACCAAAATGTTGGTGAAAAGCTAAAATTTTCGGTCCTTTTAAGGAAAACATTCTCTTTGCTAATGGATCATTTTATATCTTACTAAACATGGAAAATAAAACTGAAACGACTGCAATAACATACACCTTGGAGGAAGCATTAGGCTTTTCATCTGAGATCTCTCAAGTACAGTAAAAACTGATAGAGCTTTAGATTTGGCTTTTGTTTTCAACAAAAATGACTTCAACTGACAAGAAATTCACAGTGACGAGGAACGGCCGTCCAGTAACACTAACAACGGAGTGTTACAAGTGCTAGGTGTGGCTGAAATATGTGGGGAAGCCTCACAGCTGTCTCGTAAACCACAACGCACCGCGTCGGTTCTGCTGTAAGACCTTTGGCGACCTCTTGTGGTACAAGTTTGCAGTGACGATGCCTGGACCGGGACCGGCGTGTACAGACAGCTGGTGGTGTGGCGCAACACTTAAAAACAGAAAATATCACAACCATCACCTCTTCAAGTGTGCAGGAAGGTTTTCACCATGCAACAGTTCTACAGACACAAATGCGATTGTGGGAACCCAGCATGTTGGTGAAAAGCTAAAACTTTCGGTCCTTTTAAGGTCCACATTCTCTTGCGAAATGATTCTAATCAGTCTGTGCAGGTGTATAAAAGGGGGGATGTCTGAGAACACATTTCATCATATCAGTTCTAGCGATTGATGCAACAACAATAATGGCAACTAGTTTAGACTCATCAGTCCTCTGTCATGGTTGTGATGTAACATTTCCATCTCTGGAATTGTTCGAGGCACATATATGCAATCCAGCTGAGATGAAACGTGCTCGTAAACAGCTTGTTTGGGAGATTGAAGCTAAAAGACGAAAGACGACACAAGATGCCACAGACCTGATTCAGTCCTCTGCCATGGATATACTGAAATATTTACATCTCTGAAATTGTATGAGGCACATGTATGTCATCCACCTAAGATGGAAAATGTGATTCATAAAGAACAAGCTGCAAAGAGACAAAAGACGGGACAAATAGGGAGAGGTAGAAGAGTTAGTCTTGATGAAAACGCGTAGGAAAAACGGTTTGAGTCTGAGGATGGATCGGATTTACTGCTTGAAATGCGACAGCAAGAGAACCGTATTCAGACGCATTTGCTGGAGACGTTAAACCATGGAATAAAATGGCATATTGTAGTGCACGCACACTTCAAGAAACTGACGGCGAATGCAGAAGGCATCATGATAGAACAAATGGATAATGCATTTATCAGCAGTCCAACATATAGAGCATACAATCCAGCTGATATTGAACAGGACTTGCCAGAAGCCTATAAAAAATTGTTTACTAAGTTTGATGAACATGAGCGACAAGGTTCTGACTGGGTTTTGGATAACATACTATACATTGAAGTACATAAAGCTACGTTAATGCCTCTGGAAACAAGCTGTTTTATCCCACTACCGAAGAAAGTGAAGAATACAAAGGCTGTGTTAAGCATTAAGAATTTCGACAACAAGTGTTTCTTATGGTCAGTATTGGCTCATCTTCACCCTCAGGAGCATATCTCAACTCGCCTCCTATCAGGCAGCCACACCCGCCACACAGGTTGATGTCCTCTTCCAATGGAGATGGAACAGCTTCCCCCAACACCACTGAACGGAAATAAGCCTCGTGGAATCTTCCGTCTTCAATTTTTCTCAGCCTCCTACCGATGGTGACTTCCGGATTGAAGAGGACCGACAGACAAATCGCAGCAGCACGAGCCGGATCCTGGAGGAGGTGTAGGAAGTACTGTCTCACTGGTCGCCGTGTTGGAGGTTGAAAGTACAAGCTGACTTCTAAAATGTCTCGAATAATAAGAGCGTGGTTCAAACCGAATATGTATTCCATGACTGCGTTGTGTGGAAGGCAGTTGTGAAGAGAACACATTTATATAGGTTGGGAAATGAGATCACGTGGTCCCCCCGGACAGTAAAGTATGTCGGACACCCCCCCCCCCCGGCAGAGTAAGGTTTGTCGGACTCCCCAGGAGAGAAGGGCATGTCCGACCCCCCAGGAGAGTAAGGCATGTCCAACCCCCCCCCCCCCCAGGAGAGTACCGTATGTCCGCACCCCTCGCCGTGAAGAGGAAAATTTTTTAGCCAAATCAACATAAATTTTTAGCCAAATTAGCACAAAAAAGTCATATATAAGTGCTGTTGCGTCTCAGGAACAGCAATAACATCGTTAGAACATCATGGATTCGTCGCTCAACACACCCCAGGACACGCTGACTCCAGCTATTAATATTGGTGACCTGACTGCCTTTCATGCTGATGGATCATTTTATATCTAATTAAACACTGAAGATAAAACTGAAACGGCTGCAATAACACACGCCTTGGAGGAAGCGTTAGGTTTTCCATCTGAGATCTCTCCAATACAGTAAAAACTGGTAGACGCTTTAGATTTAGCTTTTATTTAATACAAAAATGACTTCAACTGATAAGAAATTCACAGTGATGAGGAACAGTCGTCCAGTAACACTAACAACGGAGTGTTACAAGTGCTGGGTGTCTCTTGAATATACGGGGCAACCTCACAACTGCCCCGTGGACTACACGTCGGTTCTGCTGTAAGACCTGTGGTACAACTTTGCAGCGACGTTGCCTTGATCGGTACCGGTGTGCACAGACTGTTGGTGGTGTGGCGCAACACTTAAAAGCATAAAATATTACAGTTTCCACCCCTTCAAGCGTGCAGAAAGGCCGTTCACCATGCAACAGTTCTACAGACACCAATGCGATTGTGGAAACCAAAATGTTGGTGAAAAGCTAAAATTTTCGGTCCTTTTAAGGAAAACATTCTCTTTGCTAATGGATCATTTTATATCTTACTAAACATGGAAAATAAAACTGAAACGACTGCAATAACATACACCTTGGAGGAAGCATTAGGCTTTTCATCTGAGATCTCTCAAGTACAGTAAAAACTGATAGAGCTTTAGATTTGGCTTTTGTTTTCAACAAAAAATGACTTCAACTGACAAGAAATTCACAGTGATGAGGAACGGCCGTCCAGTAACACTAACAACGGAGTGTTACAAGTGCTAGGTGTGGCTGAAATATGTGGGGAAGCCTCACAGCTGTCTCGTAAACCACAACGCACCGCGTCGGTTCTGCTGTAAGACCTTTGGCGACCTCTTGTGGTACAAGTTTGCAGTGACGATGCCTGGACCGGGACCGGCGTGTACAGACAGCTGGTGGTGTGGCGCAACACTTAAAAACAGAAAATATCACAACCATCACCTCTTCAAGTGTGCAGGAAGGTTTTCACCATGCAACAGTTCTACAGACACAAATGCGATTGTGGGAACCCAGCATGTTGGTGAAAAGCTAAAACTTTCGGTCCTTTTAAGGTCCACATTCTCTTGCGAAATGATTCTAATCAGTCTGTGCAGGTGTATAAAAGGGGGGATGTCTGAGAACACATTTCATCATATCAGTTCTAGCGATTGATGCAACAACAATAATGGCAACTAGTTTAGACTCATCAGTCCTCTGTCATGGTTGTGATGTAACATTTCCATCTCTGGAATTGTTCGAGGCACATATATGCAATCCAGCTGAGATGAAACGTGCTCGTAAACAGCTTGTTTGGGAGATTGAAGCTAAAAGACGAAAGACGACACAAGATGCCACAGACCTGATTCAGTCCTCTGCCATGGATATACTGAAATATTTACATCTCTGAAATTGTATGAGGCACATGTATGTCATCCACCTAAGATGGAAAATGTGATTCATAAAGAACAAGCTGCAAAGAGACAAAAGACGGGACAAATAGGGAGAGGTAGAAGAGTTAGTCTTGATGAAAACGCGTAGGAAAAACGGTTTGAGTCTGGGGATGGATCGGATTTACTGCTTGAAATGCGACAGCAAGAGAACCGTATTCAGACGCATTTGCTGGAGACGTTAAACCATGGAATAAAATGGCATATTGTAGTGCACGCACACTTCAAGAAACTGACGGCGAATGCAGAAGGCATCATGATAGAACAAATGGATAATGCATTTATCAGCGGTCCAACATATGGAGCATACAATCCAGCTGATATTGAACAGGACTTGCCAGAAGCCTATAAAAAATTGTTTACTAAGTTTGATGAACATGAGCGACAAGGTTCTGACTGGGTTTTGGATAACATACTATACATTGAAGTACATAAAGCTACGTTAATGCCTCTGGAAACAAGCTGTTTTATCCCACTACCGAAGAAAGTGAAGAATACAAAGGCTGTGTTAAGCATTAAGAATTTCGACAACAAGTGTTTCTTATGGTCAGTATTGGCTCATCTTCACCCTCAGGAGCATATCTCAACTCGCCTCCTATCAGGCAGCCACACCCGCCACACAGGTTGATGTCCTCTTCCAATGGAGATGGAACAGCTTCCCCCAACACCACTGAACGGAAATAAGCCTCGTGGAATCTTCCGTCTTCAATTTTTCTCAGCCTCCTACCGATGGTGACTTCCGGATTGAAGAGGACCGACAGACAAATCGCAGCAGCACGAGCCGGATCCTGGAGGAGGTGTAGGAAGTACTGTCTCACTGGTCGCCGTGTTGGAGGTTGAAAGTACAAGCTGACTTCTAAAATGTCTCGAATAATAAGAGCGTGGTTCAAACCGAATATGTATTCCATGACTGCGTTGTGTGGAAGGCAGTTGTGAAGAGAACACATTTATATAGGTTGGGAAATGAGATCACGTGGTCCCCCCGGACAGTAAAGTATGTCGGACACCCCCCCCCCCCGGCAGAGTAAGGTTTGTCGGACTCCCCAGGAGAGAAGGGCATGTCCGACCCCCCAGGAGAGTAAGGCATGTCCAACCCCCCCCCCCCCCCAGGAGAGTACCGTATGTCCGCACCCCTCGCCGTGAAGAGGAAAATTTTTTAGCCAAATCAACATAAATTTTTAGCCAAATTAGCACAAAAAGTCATATATAAGTGCTGTTGCGTCTCAGGAACAGCAATAACATCGTTAGAACATCATGGATTCGTCGCTCAACACACCTCAGGAAACGCTGACTCCAGCTATTAATATTGGTGACCTGACTGCCTTTCATGCTGATGGATCATTTTATATCTAATTAAACACTGAAGATAAAACTGAAACGGCTGCAATAACACACGCCTTGGAGGAAGCGTTAGGTTTTCCATCTGAGATCTCTCCAATACAGTAAAAACTGGTAGACGCTTTAGATTTAGCTTTTATTTAATACAAAAATGACTTCAACTGATAAGAAATTCACAGTGATGAGGAACAGTCGTCCAGTAACACTAACAACGGAGTGTTACAAGTGCTGGGTGTCTCTTGAATATACGGGGCAACCTCACAACTGCCCCGTGGACTACACGTCGGTTCTGCTGTAAGACCTGTGGTACAACTTTGCAGCGACGTTGCCTTGATCGGTACCGGTGTGCACAGACTGTTGGTGGTGTGGCGCAACACTTAAAAGCATAAAATATTACAGTTTCCACCCCTTCAAGCGTGCAGAAAGGCCGTTCACCATGCAACAGTTCTACAGACACCAATGCGATTGTGGAAACCAAAATGTTGGTGAAAAGCTAAAATTTTCGGTCCTTTTAAGGAAAACATTCTCTTTGCTAATGGATCATTTTATATCTTACTAAACATGGAAAATAAAACTGAAACGACTGCAATAACATACACCTTGGAGGAAGCATTAGGCTTTTCATCTGAGATCTCTCAAGTACAGTAAAAACTGATAGAGCTTTAGATTTGGCTTTTGTTTTCAACAAAAAATGACTTCAACTGACAAGAAATTCACAGTGATGAGGAACGGCCGTCCAGTAACACTAACAACGGAGTGTTACAAGTGCTAGGTGTGGCTGAAATATGTGGGGAAGCCTCACAGCTGTCTCGTAAACCACAACGCACCGCGTCGGTTCTGCTGTAAGACCTTTGGCGACCTCTTGTGGTACAAGTTTGCAGTGACGATGCCTGGACCGGGACCGGCGTGTACAGACAGCTGGTGGTGTGGCGCAACACTTAAAAACAGAAAATATCACAACCATCACCTCTTCAAGTGTGCAGGAAGGTTTTCACCATGCAACAGTTCTACAGACACAAATGCGATTGTGGGAACCCAGCATGTTGGTGAAAAGCTAAAACTTTCGGTCCTTTTAAGGTCCACATTCTCTTGCGAAATGATTCTAATCAGTCTGTGCAGGTGTATAAAAGGGGGGATGTCTGAGAACACATTTCATCATATCAGTTCTAGCGATTGATGCAACAACAATAATGGCAACTAGTTTAGACTCATCAGTCCTCTGTCATGGTTGTGATGTAACATTTCCATCTCTGGAATTGTTCGAGTACATATATGCAATCCAGCTGAGATGAAACGTGCTCGTAAACAGCTTGTTTGGGAGATTGAAGCTAAAAGACGAAAGACGACACAAGATGCCACAGACCTGATTCAGTCCTCTGCCATGGATATACTGAAATATTTACATCTCTGAAATTGTATGAGGCACATGTATGTCATCCACCTAAGATGGAAAATGTGATTCATAAAGAACAAGCTGCAAAGAGACAAAAGACGGGACAAATAGGGAGAGGTAGAAGAGTTAGTCTTGATGAAAACGCGTAGGAAAAACGGTTTGAGTCTGAGGATGGATCGGATTTACTGCTTGAAATGCGACAGCAAGAGAACCGTATTCAGACGCATTTGCTGGAGACGTTAAACCATGGAATAAAATGGCATATTGTAGTGCACGCACACTTCAAGAAACTGACGGCGAATGCAGAAGGCATCATGATAGAACAAATGGATAATGCATTTATCAGCAGTCCAACATATAGAGCATACAATCCAGCTGATATTGAACAGGACTTGCCAGAAGCCTATAAAAAATTGTTTACTAAGTTTGATGAACATGAGCGACAAGGTTCTGACTGGGTTTTGGATAACATACTATACATTGAAGTACATAAAGCTACGTTAATGCCTCTGGAAACAAGCTGTTTTATCCCACTACCGAAGAAAGTGAAGAATACAAAGGCTGTGTTAAGCATTAAGAATTTCGACAACAAGTGTTTCTTATGGTCAGTATTGGCTCATCTTCACCCTCAGGAGCATATCTCAACTCGCCTCCTATCAGGCAGCCACACCCGCCACACAGGTTGATGTCCTCTTCCAATGGAGATGGAACAGCTTCCCCCAACACCACTGAACGGAAATAAGCCTCGTGGAATCTTCCGTCTTCAATTTTTCTCAGCCTCCTACCGATGGTGACTTCCGGATTGAAGAGGACCGACAGACAAATCGCAGCAGCACGAGCCGGATCCTGGAGGAGGTGTAGGAAGTACTGTCTCACTGGTCGCCGTGTTGGAGGTTGAAAGTACAAGCTGACTTCTAAAATGTCTCGAATAATAAGAGCGTGGTTCAAACCGAATATGTATTCCATGACTGCGTTGTGTGGAAGGCAGTTGTGAAGAGAACACATTTATATAGGTTGGGAAATGAGGTCACGTGGTCCCCCCGGACAGTAAAGTATGTCGGACACCCCCCCCCCCCCGGCAGAGTAAGGTTTGTCGGACTCCCCAGGAGAGAAGGGCATGTCCGACCCCCCAGGAGAGTAAGGCATGTCCAACCCCCCCCCCCCCAGGAGAGTACCGTATGTCCGCACCCCTCGCCGTGAAGAGGAAAATTTTTTAGCCAAATCAACATAAATTTTTAGCCAAATTAGCACAAAAAAGTCATATATAAGTGCTGTTGCGTCTCAGGAACAGCAATAACATCGTTAGAACATCATGGATTCGTCGCTCAACACACCTCAGGACACGCTGACTCCAGCTATTAATATTGGTGACCTGACTGCCTTTCATGCTGATGGATCATTTTATATCTAATTAAACACTGAAGATAAAACTGAAACGGCTGCAATAACACACGCCTTGGAGGAAGCGTTAGGTTTTCCATCTGAGATCTCTCCAATACAGTAAAAACTGGTAGACGCTTTAGATTTAGCTTTTATTTAATACAAAAATGACTTCAACTGATAAGAAATTCACAGTGATGAGGAACAGTCGTCCAGTAACACTAACAACGGAGTGTTACAAGTGCTGGGTGTCTCTTGAATATACGGGGCAACCTCACAACTGCCCCGTGGACTACAACGCGCCACGTCGGTTCTGCTGTAAGACCTGTGGTACAACTTTGCAGCGACGTTGCCTTGATCGGTACCGGTGTGCACAGACTGTTGGTGGTGTGGCGCAACACTTAAAAGCATAAAATATTACAGTTTCCACCCCTTCAAGCGTGCAGAAAGGCCGTTCACCATGCAACAGTTCTACAGACACCAATGCGATTGTGGAAACCAAAATGTTGGTGAAAAGCTAAAATTTTCGGTCCTTTTAAGGAAAACATTCTCTTTGCTAATGGATCATTTTATATCTTACTAAACATGGAAAATAAAACTGAAACGACTGCAATAACATACACCTTGGAGGAAGCATTAGGCTTTTCATCTGAGATCTCTCAAGTACAGTAAAAACTGATAGAGCTTTAGATTTGGCTTTTGTTTTCAACAAAAATGACTTCAACTGACAAGAAATTCACAGTGATGAGGAACGGCCGTCCAGTAACACTAACAACGGAGTGTTACAAGTGCTAGGTGTGGCTGAAATATGTGGGGAAGCCTCACAGCTGTCTCGTAAACCACAACGCACCGCGTCGGTTCTGCTGTAAGACCTTTGGCGACCTCTTGTGGTACAAGTTTGCAGTGACGATGCCTGGACCGGGACCGGCGTGTACAGACAGCTGGTGGTGTGGCGCAACACTTAAAAACAGAAAATATCACAACCATCACCTCTTCAAGTGTGCAGGAAGGTTTTCACCATGCAACAGTTCTACAGACACAAATGCGATTGTGGGAACCCAGCATGTTGATGAAAAGCTAAAACTTTCGGTCCTTTTAAGGTCCACATTCTCTTGCGAAATGATTCTAATCAGTCTGTGCAGGTGTATAAAAGGGGGGATGTCTGAGAACACATTTCATCATATCAGTTCTAGCGATTGATGCAACAACAATAATGGCAACTAGTTTAGACTCATCAGTCCTCTGTCATGGTTGTGATGTAACATTTCCATCTCTGGAATTGTTCGAGGCACATATATGCAATCCAGCTGAGATGAAACGTGCTCGTAAACAGCTTGTTTGGGAGATTGAAGCTAAAAGACGAAAGACGACACAAGATGCCACAGACCTGATTCAGTCCTCTGCCATGGATATACTGAAATATTTACATCTCTGAAATTGTATGAGGCACATGTATGTCATCCACCTAAGATGGAAAATGTGATTCATAAAGAACAAGCTGCAAAGAGACAAAAGACGGGACAAATAGGGAGAGGTAGAAGAGTTAGTCTTGATGAAAACGCGTAGGAAAAACGGTTTGAGTCTGAGGATGGATCGGATTTACTGCTTGAAATGCGACAGCAAGAGAACCGTATTCAGACGCATTTGCTGGAGACGTTAAACCATGGAATAAAATGGCATATTGTAGTGCACGCACACTTCAAGAAACTGACGGCGAATGCAGAAGGCATCATGATAGAACAAATGGATAATGCATTTATCAGCAGTCCAACATATAGAGCATACAATCCAGCTGATATTGAACAGGACTTGCCAGAAGCCTATAAAAAATTGTTTACTAAGTTTGATGAACATGAGCGACAAGGTTCTGACTGGGTTTTGGATAACATACTATACATTGAAGTACATAAAGCTACGTTAATGCCTCTGGAAACAAGCTGTTTTATCCCACTACCGAAGAAAGTGAAGAATACAAAGGCTGTGTTAAGCATTAAGAATTTCGACAACAAGTGTTTCTTATGGTCAGTATTGGCTCATCTTCACCCTCAGGAGCATATCTCAACTCGCCTCCTATCAGGCAGCCACACCCGCCACACAGGTTGATGTCCTCTTCCAATGGAGATGGAACAGCTTCCCCCAACACCACTGAACGGAAATAAGCCTCGTGGAATCTTCCGTCTTCAATTTTTCTCAGCCTCCTACCGATGGTGACTTCCGGATTGAAGAGGACCGACAGACAAATCGCAGCAGCACGAGCCGGATCCTGGAGGAGGTGTAGGAAGTACTGTCTCACTGGTCGCCGTGTTGGAGGTTGAAAGTACAAGCTGACTTCTAAAATGTCTCGAATAATAAGAGCGTGGTTCAAACCGAATATGTATTCCATGACTGCGTTGTGTGGAAGGCAGTTGTGAAGAGAACACATTTATATAGGTTGGGAAATGAGATCACGTGGTCCCCCCGGACAGTAAAGTATGTCGGACACCCCCCCCCCCCCCGGCAGAGTAAGGTTTGTCGGACTCCCCAGGAGAGAAGGGCATGTCCGACCCTCCAGGAGAGTAAGGCATGTCCAACCCCCCCCCCCCCAGGAGAGTACCGTATGTCCGCACCCCTCGCCGTGAAGAGGAAAATTTTTTAGCCAAATCAACATAAATTTTTAGCCAAATTAGCACAAAAAAGTCATATATAAGTGCTGTTGCGTCTCAGGAACAGCAATAACATCGTTAGAACATCATGGATTCGTCGCTCAACACACCCCAGGACACGCTGACTCCAGCTATTAATATTGGTGACCTGACTGCCTTTCATGCTGATGGATCATTTTATATCTAATTAAACACTGAAGATAAAACTGAAACGGCTGCAATAACACACGCCTTGGAGGAAGCGTTAGGTTTTCCATCTGAGATCTCTCCAATACAGTAAAAACTGGTAGACGCTTTAGATTTAGCTTTTATTTAATACAAAAATGACTTCAACTGATAAGAAATTCACAGTGATGAGGAACAGTCGTCCAGTAACACTAACAACGGAGTGTTACAAGTGCTGGGTGTCTCTTGAATATACGGGGCAACCTCACAACTGCCCCGTGGACTACACGTCGGTTCTGCTGTAAGACCTGTGGTACAACTTTGCAGCGACGTTGCCTTGATCGGTACCGGTGTGCACAGACTGTTGGTGGTGTGGCGCAACACTTAAAAGCATAAAATATTACAGTTTCCACCCCTTCAAGCGTGCAGAAAGGCCGTTCACCATGCAACAGTTCTACAGACACCAATGCGATTGTGGAAACCAAAATGTTGGTGAAAAGCTAAAATTTTCGGTCCTTTTAAGGAAAACATTCTCTTTGCTAATGGATCATTTTATATCTTACTAAACATGGAAAATAAAACTGAAACGACTGCAATAACATACACCTTGGAGGAAGCATTAGGCTTTTCATCTGAGATCTCTCAAGTACAGTAAAAACTGATAGAGCTTTAGATTTGGCTTTTGTTTTCAACAAAAAATGACTTCAACTGACAAGAAATTCACAGTGATGAGGAACGGCCGTCCAGTAACACTAACAACGGAGTGTTACAAGTGCTAGGTGTGGCTGAAATATGTGGGGAAGCCTCACAGCTGTCTCGTAAACCACAACGCACCGCGTCGGTTCTGCTGTAAGACCTTTGGCGACCTCTTGTGGTACAAGTTTGCAGTGACGATGCCTGGACCGGGACCGGCGTGTACAGACAGCTGGTGGTGTGGCGCAACACTTAAAAACAGAAAATATCACAACCATCACCTCTTCAAGTGTGCAGGAAGGTTTTCACCATGCAACAGTTCTACAGACACAAATGCGATTGTGGGAACCCAGCATGTTGGTGAAAAGCTAAAACTTTCGGTCCTTTTAAGGTCCACATTCTCTTGCGAAATGATTCTAATCAGTCTGTGCAGGTGTATAAAAGGGGGGATGTCTGAGAACACATTTCATCATATCAGTTCTAGCGATTGATGCAACAACAATAATGGCAACTAGTTTAGACTCATCAGTCCTCTGTCATGGTTGTGATGTAACATTTCCATCTCTGGAATTGTTCGAGGCACATATATGCAATCCAGCTGAGATGAAACGTGCTCGTAAACAGCTTGTTTGGGAGATTGAAGCTAAAAGACGAAAGACGACACAAGATGCCACAGACCTGATTCAGTCCTCTGCCATGGATATACTGAAATATTTACATCTCTGAAATTGTATGAGGCACATGTATGTCATCCACCTAAGATGGAAAATGTGATTCATAAAGAACAAGCTGCAAAGAGACAAAAGACGGGACAAATAGGGAGAGGTAGAAGAGTTAGTCTTGATGAAAACGCGTAGGAAAAACGGTTTGAGTCTGAGGATGGATCGGATTTACTGCTTGAAATGCGACAGCAAGAGAACCGTATTCAGACGCATTTGCTGGAGACGTTAAACCATGGAATAAAATGGCATATTGTAGTGCACGCACACTTCAAGAAACTGACGGCGAATGCAGAAGGCATCATGATAGAACAAATGGATAATGCATTTATCAGCGGTCCAACATATGGAGCATACAATCCAGCTGATATTGAACAGGACTTGCCAGAAGCCTATAAAAAATTGTTTACTAAGTTTGATGAACATGAGCGACAAGGTTCTGACTGGGTTTTGGATAACATACTATACATTGAAGTACATAAAGCTACGTTAATGCCTCTGGAAACAAGCTGTTTTATTCCACTACCGAAGAAAGTGAAGAATACAAAGGCTGTGTTAAGCATTAAGAATTTCGACAACAAGTGTTTCTTATGGTCAGTATTGGCTCATCTTCACCCTCAGGAGCATATCTCAACTCGCCTCCTATCAGGCAGCCACACCCGCCACACAGGTTGATGTCCTCTTCCAATGGAGATGGAACAGCTTCCCCCAACACCACTGAACGGAAATAAGCCTCGTGGAATCTTCCGTCTTCAATTTTTCTCAGCCTCCTACCGATGGTGACTTCCGGATTGAAGAGGACCGACAGACAAATCGCAGCAGCACGAGCCGGATCCTGGAGGAGGTGTAGGAAGTACTGTCTCACTGGTCGCCGTGTTGGAGGTTGAAAGTACAAGCTGACTTCTAAAATGTCTCGAATAATAAGAGCGTGGTTCAAACCGAATATGTATTCCATGACTGCGTTGTGTGGAAGGCAGTTGTGAAGAGAACACATTTATATAGGTTGGGAAATGAGGTCACGTGGTCCCCCCGGACAGTAAAGTATGTCGGACACCCCCCCCGGCAGAGTAAGGTTTGTCGGACTCCCCAGGAGAGAAGGGCATGTCCGACCCCCCAGGAGAGTAAGGCATGTCCAACCCCCCCCCCCCAGGAGAGTACCGTATGTCCGCACCCCTCGCCGTGAAGAGGAAAATTTTTTAGCCAAATCAACATAAATTTTTAGCCAAATTAGCACAAAAAGTCATATATAAGTGCTGTTGCGTCTCAGGAACAGCAATAACATCGTTAGAACATCATGGATTCGTCGCTCAACACACCTCAGGACACGCTGACTCCAGCTATTAATATTGGTGACCTGACTGCCTTTCATGCTGATGGATCATTTTATATCTAATTAAACACTGAAGATAAAACTGAAACGGCTGCAATAACACACGCCTTGGAGGAAGCGTTAGGTTTTCCATCTGAGATCTCTCCAATACAGTAAAAACTGGTAGACGCTTTAGATTTAGCTTTTATTTAATACAAAAATGACTTCAACTGATAAGAAATTCACAGTGCTGAGGAACAGTCGTCCAGTAACACTAACAACGGAGTGTAACAAGTGCTGGGTGTCTCTTGAATATACGGGGCAACCTCACAACTGCCCCGTGGACTACACGTCGGTTCTGCTGTAAGACCTGTGGTACAACTTTGCAGCGACGTTGCCTTGATCGGTACCGGTGTGCACAGACTGTTGGTGGTGTGGCGCAACACTTAAAAGCATAAAATATTACAGTTTCCACCCCTTCAAGCGTGCAGAAAGGCCGTTCACCATGCAACAGTTCTACAGACACCAATGCGATTGTGGAAACCAAAATGTTGGTGAAAAGCTAAAATTTTCGGTCCTTTTAAGGAAAACATTCTCTTTGCTAATGGATCATTTTATATCTTACTAAACATGGAAAATAAAACTGAAACGACTGCAATAACATACACCTTGGAGGAAGCATTAGGCTTTTCATCTGAGATCTCTCAAGTACAGTAAAAACTGATAGAGCTTTAGATTTGGCTTTTGTTTTCAACAAAAAATGACTTCAACTGACAAGAAATTCACAGTGATGAGGAACGGCCGTCCAGTAACACTAACAACGGAGTGTTACAAGTGCTAGGTGTGGCTGAAATATGTGGGGAAGCCTCACAACTGTCTCGTAAACCACAACGCACCGCGTCGGTTCTGCTGTAAGACCTTTGGCGACCTCTTGTGGTACAAGTTTGCAGTGACGATGCCTGGACCGGGACCGGCGTGTACAGACAGCTGGTGGTGTGGCGCAACACTTAAAAACAGAAAATATCACAACCATCACCTCTTCAAGTGTGCAGGAAGGTTTTCACCATGCAACAGTTCTACAGACACAAATGCGATTGTGGGAACCCAGCATGTTGGTGAAAAGCTAAAACTTTCGGTCCTTTTAAGGTCCACATTCTCTTGCGAAATGATTCTAATCAGTCTGTGCAGGTGTATAAAAGGGGGGATGTCTGAGAACACATTTCATCATATCAGTTCTAGCGATTGATGCAACAACAATAATGGCAACTAGTTTAGACTCATCAGTCCTCTGTCATGGTTGTGATGTAACATTTCCATCTCTGGAATTGTTCGAGGCACATATATGCAATCCAGCTGAGATGAAACGTGCTCGTAAACAGCTTGTTTGGGAGATTGAAGCTAAAAGACGAAAGACGACACAAGATGCCACAGACCTGATTCAGTCCTCTGCCATGGATATACTGAAATATTTACATCTCTGAAATTGTATGAGGCACATGTATGTCATCCACCTAAGATGGAAAATGTGATTCATAAAGAACAAGCTGCAAAGAGACAAAAGACGGGACAAATAGGGAGAGGTAGAAGAGTTAGTCTTGATGAAAACGCGTAGGAAAAACGGTTTGAGTCTGAGGATGGATCGGATTTACTGCTTGAAATGCGACAGCAAGAGAACCGTATTCAGACGCATTTGCTGGAGACGTTAAACCATGGAATAAAATGGCATATTGTAGTGCACGCACACTTCAAGAAACTGACGGCGAATGCAGAAGGCATCATGATAGAACAAATGGATAATGCATTTATCAGCGGTCCAACATATGGAGCATACAATCCAGCTGATATTGAACAGGACTTGCCAGAAGCCTATAAAAAATTGTTTACTAAGTTTGATGAACATGAGCGACAAGGTTCTGACTGGGTTTTGGATAACATACTATACATTGAAGTACATAAAGCTACGTTAATGCCTCTGGAAACAAGCTGTTTTATCCCACTACCGAAGAAAGTGAAGAATACAAAGGCTGTGTTAAGCATTAAGAATTTCGACAACAAGTGTTTCTTATGGTCAGTATTGGCTCATCTTCACCCTCAGGAGCATATCTCAACTCGCCTCCTATCAGGCAGCCACACCCGCCACACAGGTTGATGTCCTCTTCCAATGGAGATGGAACAGCTTCCCCCAACACCACTGAACGGAAATAAGCCTCGTGGAATCTTCCGTCTTCAATTTTCTCAGCCTCCTACCGATGGTGACTTCCGGATTGAAGAGGACCGACAGACAAATCGCAGCAGCACGAGCCGGATCCTGGAGGAGGTGTAGGAAGTACTCTCTCACTGATCGCCGTGTTGGAGGTTGAAAGTACAAGCTGACTTCTAAAATGTCTCGAATAATAAGAGCGTGGTTCAAACCGAATATGTATTCCATGACTGCGTTGTGTGGAAGGCAGTTGTGAAGAGAACACATTTATATAGGTTGGGAAATGAGGTCACGTGGTCCCCCCGGACAGTAAAGTATGTCGGACACCCCCCCCCCCCCGGCAGAGTAAGGTTTGTCGGACTCCCCAGGAGAGAAGGGCATGTCCGACCCCCCAGGAGAGTAAGGCATGTCCAACCCCCCCCCCCCAGGAGAGTACCGTATGTCCGCACCCCTCGCCGTGAAGAGGAAAATTTTTTAGCCAAATCAACATAAATTTTTAGCCAAATTAGCACAAAAAAGTCATATATAAGTGCTGTTGCGTCTCAGGAACAGCAATAACATCGTTAGAACATCATGGATTCGTCGCTCAACACACCTCAGGACACGCTGACTCCAGCTATTAATATTGGTGACCTGACTGCCTTTCATGCTGATGGATCATTTTATATCTAATTAAACACTGAAGATAAAACTGAAACGGCTGCAATAACACACGCCTTGGAGGAAGCGTTAGGTTTTCCATCTGAGATCTCTCCAATACAGTAAAAACTGGTAGACGCTTTAGATTTAGCTTTTATTTAATACAAAAATGACTTCAACTGATAAGAAATTCACAGTGATGAGGAACAGTCGTCCAGTAACACTAACAACGGAGTGTTACAAGTGCTGGGTGTCTCTTGAATATACGGGGCAACCTCACAACTGCCCCGTGGACTACACGTCGGTTCTGCTGTAAGACCTGTGGTACAACTTTGCAGCGACGTTGCCTTGATCGGTACCGGTGTGCACAGACTGTTGGTGGTGTGGCGCAACACTTAAAAGCATAAAATATTACAGTTTCCACCCCTTCAAGCGTGCAGAAAGGCCGTTCACCATGCAACAGTTCTACAGACACCAATGCGATTGTGGAAACCAAAATGTTGGTGAAAAGCTAAAATTTTCGGTCCTTTTAAGGAAAACATTCTCTTTGCTAATGGATCATTTTATATCTTACTAAACATGGAAAATAAAACTGAAACGACTGCAATAACATACACCTTGGAGGAAGCATTAGGCTTTTCATCTGAGATCTCTCAAGTACAGTAAAAACTGATAGAGCTTTAGATTTGGCTTTTGTTTTCAACAAAAAATGACTTCAACTGACAAGAAATTCACAGTGATGAGGAACGGCCGTCCAGTAACACTAACAACGGAGTGTTACAAGTGCTAGGTGTGGCTGAAATATGTGGGGAAGCCTCACAGCTGTCTCGTAAACCACAACGCACCGCGTCGGTTCTGCTGTAAGACCTTTGGCGACCTCTTGTGGTACAAGTTTGCAGTGACGATGCCTGGACCGGGACCGGCGTGTACAGACAGCTGGTGGTGTGGCGCAACACTTAAAAACAGAAAATATCACAACCATCACCTCTTCAAGTGTGCAGGAAGGTTTTCACCATGCAACAGTTCTACAGACACAAATGCGATTGTGGGAACCCAGCATGTTGGTGAAAAGCTAAAACTTTCGGTCCTTTTAAGGTCCACATTCTCTTGCGAAATGATTCTAATCAGTCTGTGCAGGTGTATAAAAGGGGGGATGTCTGAGAACACATTTCATCATATCAGTTCTAGCGATTGATGCAACAACAATAATGGCAACTAGTTTAGACTCATCAGTCCTCTGTCATGGTTGTGATGTAACATTTCCATCTCTGGAATTGTTCGAGGCACATATATGCAATCCAGCTGAGATGAAACGTGCTCGTAAACAGCTTGTTTGGGAGATTGAAGCTAAAAGACGAAAGACGACACAAGATGCCACAGACCTGATTCAGTCCTCTGCCATGGATATACTGAAATATTTACATCTCTGAAATTGTATGAGGCACATGTATGTCATCCACCTAAGATGGAAAATGTGATTCATAAAGAACAAGCTGCAAAGAGACAAAAGACGGGACAAATAGGGAGAGGTAGAAGAGTTAGTCTTGATGAAAACGCGTAGGAAAAACGGTTTGAGTCTGAGGATGGATCGGATTTACTGCTTGAAATGCGACAGCAAGAGAACCGTATTCAGACGCATTTGCTGGAGACGTTAAACCATGGAATAAAATGGCATATTGTAGTGCACGCACACTTCAAGAAACTGACGGCGAATGCAGAAGGCATCATGATAGAACAAATGGATAATGCATTTATCAGCGGTCCAACATATGGAGCATACAATCCAGCTGATATTGAACAGGACTTGCCAGAAGCCTATAAAAAATTGTTTACTAAGTTTGATGAACATGAGCGACAAGGTTCTGACTGGGTTTTGGATAACATACTATACATTGAAGTACATAAAGCTACGTTAATGCCTCTGGAAACAAGCTGTTTTATCCCACTACCGAAGAAAGTGAAGAATACAAAGGCTGTGTTAAGCATTAAGAATTTCGACAACAAGTGTTTCTTATGGTCAGTATTGGCTCATCTTCACCCTCAGGAGCATATCTCAACTCGCCTCCTATCAGGCAGCCACACCCGCCACACAGGTTGATGTCCTCTTCCAATGGAGATGGAACAGCTTCCCCCAACACCACTGAACGGAAATAAGCCTCGTGGAATCTTCCGTCTTCAATTTTTCTCAGCCTCCTACCGATGGTGACTTCCGGATTGAAGAGGACCGACAGACAAATCGCAGCAGCACGAGCCGGATCCTGGAGGAGGTGTAGGAAGTACTGTCTCACTGGTCGCCGTGTTGGAGGTTGAAAGTACAAGCTGACTTCTAAAATGTCTCGAATAATAAGAGCGTGGTTCAAACCGAATATGTATTCCATGACTGCGTTGTGTGGAAGGCAGTTGTGAAGAGAACACATTTATATAGGTTGGGAAATGAGGTCACGTGGTCCCCCCGGACAGTAAAGTATGTCGGACACCCCCCCCGGCAGAGTAAGGTTTGTCGGACTCCCCAGGAGAGAAGGGCATGTCCGACCCCCCAGGAGAGTAAGGCATGTCCAACCCCCCCCCCCCCCCAGGAGAGTACCGTATGTCCGCACCCCTCGCCGTGAAGAGGAAAATTTTTTAGCCAAATCAACATAAATTTTTAGCCAAATTAGCACAAAAAGTCATATATAAGTGCTGTTGCGTCTCAGGAACAGCAATAACATCGTTAGAACATCATGGATTCGTCGCTCAACACACCTCAGGACACGCTGACTCCAGCTATTAATATTGGTGACCTGACTGCCTTTCATGCTGATGGATCATTTTATATCTAATTAAACACTGAAGATAAAACTGAAACGGCTGCAATAACACACGCCTTGGAGGAAGCGTTAGGTTTTCCATCTGAGATCTCTCCAATACAGTAAAAACTGGTAGACGCTTTAGATTTAGCTTTTATTTAATACAAAAATGACTTCAACTGATAAGAAATTGTTAAGCATTAAGAATTTCGACAACAAGTGTTTCTTATGGTCAGTATTGGCTCATCTTCACCCTCAGGAGCATATCTCAACTCGCGTGAATTATTGCAACGATTTCAGAACGAATTAAATGTAGAGGACATGACATTTCCCACACCGATTACGGACATTCCAAAGTTTGTATCCATCAACGTGTTTGGATATGAACAAGATGTAGTTGTTCCAATACAAAATAGTCGAAACGTCAGTGCTAGAGAAATCAGCTTACTTCTGATTAGCAGTGACAAGAAAAAACACTACTGCTTGATCAAGAATTTCAGCAGACTTATGGACTATCCATAAAAACATGATGGAGCAGCTTTTTATTGTTTCAATTGTCTTCAAGGGTTTATACGACAAGATCATTTAGACAAGCATCGTGAAGTGTGTGGTAAGCATGGAGCAATACGTTTATCATTCTCCAAGGAACCTTTTATCAAGTTTAAGAATGTGGCCAAACAAGAGCGAGTAGCTTTTGTGATTTATGCTGACTTTGAATGTTTCACACAAAAGCATGAAGAAGGAGACAAGTATCAACATCATCGTCTAAACAGCGTTGCTTATGTAGTTGTCAGCCAGTATGACACACGTGCACCAGTCGAGTATCGAGGAGACAATGCCGTGAAAGTCTTTTTAGACCATATGGTGAATGAACGTGATCGTATTGTGCGTGGTTTAGAGCAGTCAAAGGATATGGTGATGACTCGTGAAGACAAAGAGAATTTCAAGAACGCTGTTGATTGCTACATTTGTCATAATCCTCTAGGAGCGGATCATGTGAGAGATCATGTTCATATCAATGGCAAATACCGCGGAGCTGTACATAATGGATACAACTTACAATTCCGACTAAGAAAAGATCAGCAGGGGGATAAAGATGCTTTTATCTGCAGGAGCATACTTATTTGGGAGGGGGCCTTAAGGTCTATGGTTGTAATTGTACACCAAGTCGGGAAGGATGTCCACACAGTGATAAGTTTGTTATGTAGGAAATACCTATACATCATTCCCTTTAGAGTACGAATGACTCTCTCAGCAAAGTTGGCTTTGGTTTCATTCTTCGTTCTTCATTCTTTGTTGTATAGGCATGAATTTCCTCCTTCTTCAAAACTGCTTTTACCCATCTGTTTTTAAATTCAGTTCCTTTATCCGACTTTAGAGTTCGTGGTCTTCGATGTGTTTCATGAGAATTCTTCTGGAAGGCTTGTATGACGCTGATATGTGATTTGTTGGGTATTGGCTGCACCCACAAATATTTGGAAAACACGTCAATGACAACCAATAAAAAGCGGGTGTCATCATTATAGGAGGCTATATTTCTCATGTCAGACAAATCAATATCCCACATGTCATCAATACCATGTGTAATGATACGTTGCCTTTTAAACCTGTTTTTAACAGGTAGTAGTAAACAGAATGCATCTTCATATGGCAATGAATGTCTGGTTGAGAATGATTTTTTATATGCTATAAAGTTTTTATGGTCCAGCAAACGTCCCAGGTTGACCAGGTTTAAAGTAAATATTCATTAAATAGTCTTTCCACGTCGACATGTTAACACTAAATGATCACCACTTGTTAACATATCTTACATTTTATTTCGCCTCATAACTCAATCAACATATCTTACAGTTTATTCTTTTTTTACAAATCAAGTATAGACGCAATGATGTGAATAACTGGAGTCCATTGATGTTCAATGTACACTAGCCAATTACTTAATTCATCAAATGTTATCGTATCTACACCATATTTCTCACAACGTTGATTTGCATTGTCCAACACTTTATCTAAATGAATATAATATTTAGCTTCATTCCAATATGCATACACACATGTGAAATGACAAGTGTGTTCTTTACACTCTTCATTTTGACAAGTCTGTTCATTAAACTCTTCATTTTGACCAGCCGGACATACATAGCATGCCAATTTTTTTTACAGCTAATAACACTTCTTCACAATATGCTTTTTGCATAATATATTGTCTCAATGTAATCTGCCATTATACTGCAATATAGATTAACTACTCTCTCACTTCATCAGGAAGTTTTGGATCAAATCGAGCAAAGTGATGTGCTGCTTCTACATCAAACTCCTCAGCTCCGTCAATGTCTGAAGGCATACACTCTTTGATGAAATCCTCACGTACGCAAGTCCATCGTTGACTGAGCAAGTTCCCAATAGATGCTGAAATGTTGCAGTTGTTGTTGAAGAGACCCAAAACGTGCCAGTTCACTTCTCATGTAGTCCACGTACTTCTCTTTGAAACACGTTTCTACATCCATCCTTGCTTCACATCTCCATAGTGGTTGAATAAAATTTGTTAAAAAAACGTCTATGAAGGCGGGCGAGCGAATGATTCCAAAAATCTTACTCTCTAGATACTGTTAGCGAGCCACACTTGTTGCAGAAGTTGTCTGGTTCACACATCTTAAATTTGTACTTGTGGCAGTGACAATCATAATCATCAACATATCCGTGAGCATCACAATATTCACAGGTAAATCCAAGTTGATATATTCTCCATTTGAACTTCAGCCAGTCTTTTCTTGGACAGTTTTGACACCTTCATCCGATAATCGTTTGTAGTTTGATGACAGTTTTCACGCCATGACATTCCGTACATGGCTCAGGTTTAGCGAATAAGACTGAGTTGATGCTATCCATCTCCTGAAGCATTGTCTTCCATTCCCAAGCATTCATGTTGATGTAATACTTGTATACTGTCCCTTCAAACAGTGATGTGCCCACAAAACTCACATAGCGCATGCTTTGGTATGAAATGACTTCAAGCCACTTTGTTTCCGTTAAGTATAGTTTGAAGCTAATGTTACGTAAATTTCTCAAGTTCTGACACACAATCTTCCACAAGGATGGTGCTAAAGCAAACCATTTCTTTCTACGTTTGATTCGAAGATGCTCCACAGTAATGTTTAAGCTCACACTAATTTTAAAGTTACTTGTCTTCTCCATGGCTACACATTGAATGCTGACTTGGTCCTCTTCATATGAGTAGGGGGAAAGTGGGGGTTCTGGAACAGGAAGTGACGTCAAAATGACGTCATGTGGTGTTCCAGAACCCCCATGGGGTTTCTGGAACAGTTGTTTTAGAATCCCCATGGGGGTTCTGGAACAGGTAATTGAAACAGCGCGCGCCCGTGTCAGTGACGTCATCATGACGTCATCATGACGTCATTAGTCACGTGACCTGTCAATCATGTGCCACATGACCTGTCAATCATGTGTCATGTATATGAGGAATATTTTCCCGCTCATAAACCTTCTGGCCTGAATGGCTCAGTTGGTAGAGCAGAGGACCCGTAAGCGGACCCATGATCTGAAGGTCGGTGGATCGAACCCACCCTCGGTCATCACTTTCATATCATGAGTCCTCAATCTTAGAACACTCCCCCCCGGGTCCTCAATCCTAGAAGACCCCCCCCCCCGGACCAAGACATGACATGTATCGGACCCCCCTCCCGGGACCAAGACATGACATGTATCGGACCCTCCCCCGGGACCAAGACATGACATGTATCGGACCCTCCCTCCCGGACCAGGACATAACATGTACCGACCCCCCCCCCCCCCGGACCAGGACATAACATGTACCGACCCCCCCGGATGTGATTGAACACTCCTATAAGAGCACATTGTGTGTGCACATATGCGTCATTCATGCTCTGACTGCCGTTGGATACACATGGAAAAAAAGTGAAAACAGTTGCTCTTACCTGTTGTACTGTGCTGTTGAAGAACAAGTGAAGGATTGACTGGAATACACATAGGAGACGAAGTGAAACATTGGTTATTCTTTGGAAAGGAAGTGAAAGATTGGAGACGAATTGGCAAAACAGTCGTGTTAAGTGACTTTTTTTGTTACACTATGTAACATGTAACATTATGTAACTCAAACATTTTTGGGGGGCAACATAATGTAACACTATGTAACACTGCTACATTATGTAACATTATGTGACACTATGTAACACTGTTATACTATGTAACATTATGTGACACTATGTAACACAATGTAACACTATGCAACACTGTGTAACATTATTTAACACTATGTAACATCATGTGACACAATGTGATTATGTAACATCATATAGCTATACGACTAAGTAATTGCTATGTGAACATAATTAGTCTAACGTATGTATGTCATTATCAGATCGTTCAACAGACAAGCCGTGATAGCTCACTTGGTAGAGTAGACGGCTAGCAACCTGAGAGTTGTGGGATCGATCCCACCTTGGGGCAAACTTTTTTTTTGGTTTTTGGTTTTTGTTCACTTTTATGACTCTGTGACATTATGTGACAACATGTGACTGTGACATCATGTGACTCTGTGACATTATGTGACTCTGTGACTTTTTTCTCATTATTATTATTATTATTATGATAATATTTAATTAGTCATATTTCAATGGTTTCCCATTGCAATAACCACAAATAGCATAAGAATAAGTACATGTGTACAGAGTGTGGGGGAAAACCGATCGATAAATTTTAGAGTGCACTCGTACAGAGTGTGGGGAAAAACCGATCGATAAATTTCAGAGTGCACTCGTTCAGAGCGCGGGGAAAACCGATCGATAAAATTTCAGAGTGCACTCGTTCAGACCGTGGGAACGATCGATAAATTTGAAAACATCAAAGGCCTAGACAGTGGGAACGATCAATAAATTTCAGAGTGCACTAATTCAGAGCGTGGGAACGATCAATAAATTTGAGAAGGAATGGGATTTTCCCCAACTCTATGTTTTATGTTATAGTAATTGGAAAATGACACTTCTAAAGCACATTTAACAAATGTAGTTTTTTTTATAACATATACTATATAAAATAAGTTTGAACATTTTAGCATGCTACTTATTTGAATGTTCTAAAGTTATAGTAGTGGAAAAATGGTGGTTCTATACCAACTTTAACCAA